>CM053769.1:272179096-272240855 GCA_028658325.1 Potorous gilbertii | reverse complement strand
TTTTTTGGAATGTGCATTTCTTTCAGAATTCTTTACATAAAGTAAAATTTGTATAATGCAACTTGGGTAAAGTGAGATCTGTCTTTTTTCCTCTATAATGTTGCTATTGTTGTATAAGTTGCTTTCCAACCTTCTCACCCTCCATCGGTTCACAGTCATTTCATCACTTTCCTCTGAAACTGTCCATTCCATAATTTCTTATGATACAGTACCGTCCCATTGCATTCACATACCATAGCTTGTCCTGAATAGGACACTCCGCTCCCATTTCCCTGACTTCAATTTCCAATTGTTGGCTACCATGAAAAGAGCTCCTATGAATATTTTTGTACATAGAGATCTTTTTCCCGGAAGAGGCAGCATGCTGGGGTAGAAAGAGCCCCGCACATGATCTCTCATTCTCATCTCCAAACCTTGGACACAGGGTGACCCCATGTATTGCATGCAGTCTTTGCTCACCTCAAAATTCCTTGGTTGTTGTTTTTCCCCTCCAAGGCTTAGATTAAATATCATTTCCCCCCAAATTTATTAATTTATTTGTTTTCAGTTTTCAACAAATTTATTAATTTATTTGTTTTCCCCAAAATTATTAATTAATTTATTTTTTCCTCAAATTTATTAATTTATTTGTTTTCAGTTTTCAATTAATCACTTCTGTAAATTCCAAATTTTCTCCCTCTCCCTTCCCCTTCCCTCCCCAAGATGGCATCTAATCTTATATGGGATCTAGGCATACATTCCTATTAAACACATTTTCATATTAGTCATGTCGCAGAGAAGAATTAAAATGAATGGGACAAACCATGAGAAAAACAAAACAAAACATAAAGGAGAAAATAGTCTCCTTCATTCTGTGTTCTGATTGCATAGTTCTTTCTCTGGATGTGGATGGCATGTTGCATCAAGAGTCCTTTGGGAATGTTTTAGGTCCTTGTACTGCTGTGAAGGGCTAAGTCTATCAGTAACAGTCCTCACATACTGTGGCTGTTGCTGTGTATAATGTTCTCCTGGTTCTGCTCACTTCACTCAGCATCAGTTCACGTAATTCTTTCCAGGTTTTTCTGAAGTTTGCCTGCTCATCATTCTTATAGCACAAATAGTATTCCATTACATTCATATACCACAGCTTGTTCAGCCATTCCCCCAATTGATGGGCATCCTCTCGATTTCCTAAATATCACTTTCTATGTGATGTTTTCTTGGTTCCTTGAAAATGCTAGTACATTCTTCTCTCAAAATGATCTTGCAACTATTTTGCATATGCCTATATGTGTACAGGTTGTCTCCACAAGCTTGTAAGCTCCTTGAAGGCAGGGACTGGTTCACTTTTGTTTTTGTATTCTCAGTCCTTGTACAATGCTTGGTTCATAGTGGGCACTGAATATATTGCTATAGTCTTTTGATTAATTATTATTAATAATAATAGCTAGTCTTTATATAGTGTCTACTATTTGTCTGGCACTGTACTAAGAGCTTTACAAATATCTCATTTGAACTTCAAAATGCCCCTAGGAGGTAGTTGCTATTATTAACCCCATTTTACAAATTTTTACAATTGAAGAATCTTAGGAAAACAGAAGTTAAAGCGACTTACCCTGGGTTACATGACTAATATGTGTCTGAGGATGGATTTGAACTCAGATTTTTCTAACTCCAGGCCTAGGGCTCTTTCTACTGTGCAAGTTACTTTAGAGCCTCAGTTTCCTGTCTACAAAGGGGGAGTAATCCTATTTGAATTCTTCCACGAAAATCCTTTCCTAATGCTTCATCATGGTAGAGAAAACCTTGAATTCTTGAAGACTCCATCAGTAAATCGTAAGTTTTGACATGTTTTACCCAAATCAGTGCGGACACAGGGGATGAATAGGATTTCTGCCAGAATAGAGCCAGTCTAGCATGTATGAAGAGGCAAGAAGGTTACAATGTAGAAGGGCAGGTAAGAGATACTCTGGCCATATGCAGAGCAGAATACATTCATTTAAGAAAGATATAATCAAAGTGTTGTAAGAGCTCAGAGGCTGGTAAGATCACCTTTAAATATACCCCAGGAGCAAGACTTACATGAACTGATGCAAAGTGAAGGGAGTAGAACCAGGAGAATATTGTACATAGTAGCAACAATTGTGTAACATTGGCCAACTGTATAAGATTTAGCTACTCTGTGCAAAGCAAATTCTAAAGGACTTATGATGAAAAATGCTATCCAATTCCTTAGAATGGATGAATTGAGTGTAGATTGATATTACTTCTCTTTCTCTTTCTCTGTCTCTGTCTTTGTCTCTCTCTCTCTCTCTCTCTCTCTCTCTCTCTCTCTCTCTCTCTCTCTGTCTTTGGCTTTCTATTTGTCTGTCTCTGTCTCTCCTTTCTGTCCTTTCTTTGTGTGTGTGCGTGTGCGCGTGTGAATGTGTAGGCTGAAGTGTGTTCCTACTTACTCCAACACTGGGTGCTGAGGAGAGGTGTGTAGAAAGGTGTTTGGAGCCCAGGAGTACTATGTGGCGCTGACATGAACTGAAAACACAACATTCAGGCAGTGGGGGGAATGGACATTATTAGGACTGTCTCAGTCCAAACTCTCCAGAAATTGGGGAAGAGAAAGAGCTAAGTGAGAAGAGTTGAAAATACTCCTCCAGTCATCTGAAGAGACTCCCTGTGTATAAGCCCAGGCTGTGGGTCTCAGGTGTAAAAAATCAGAAAGTTTCAAATAGCCTGGAGTCAGAATGCCTCCCATAGTATGAAAAACCTCAAACACTGTCAAACTGAGGCACCAATGTACTCATTCCTGTGACTCTCTAATTGAAAGCTAGATAGACTGTGCCTTCTGGGAACAAAGGACAGGAGCAGCAGACTAAGATCTACAGTCATAGTTCAAGGGAGGCAGAACTACCTTAATGAACAAGGAAGGAACAAGGAATCCCTCCTCAAGGGGTTCCTGCGCAGGGCAATACTGTGAGTCATAGAGCCTATCACGTTATTTGGAGATATGTGTGACTCTACCAGGGTTGAGAAAGGGCACTTTACTCTCCAGTGACTTTAAAATGTTTGTGCTTTAAGCCTGATGAGCTTGAGTGCTTATAATAATGGTTAGTGGGAAGATGTCATATACTGCCCAAATCAGATTTTAACAGTGGGACAATAAGTCAGAGATATGGGAGTTCCCCAAGTCAACCCAGGTCCTTGATGTAATGAGGGAACTCCTGACTCAGAGTTTACATATGTAATCATGTGAAATAGTTATGATATACACAGTCACTCAGACAATCTCACTCTAAGTCACAAGATATGGGAAAACAAAATGGCCAATGGGAAACACACTGAAGTCAGAGCTAGTAGACCCAGGGCTGTCAAATGCTGTGCTCCTATGTATGTACCTTGGACAAATTCCTTTCCCTCTCTCCATTTTCCCATATGTAAAGTTAATGCAGTTGTTCATCAATTGGGGAATGGCTAAATAAAACAAGCCATATGAAATTGTAATGGAATATTATTGTTTTGAAAGACATGATGACTGTAAAGAAGCATGAGAAGATGTAGGGAACTGAAGTAGATCCAGAAAAAGAATAAATACAGTGTAAACAGAATGAATGACAATGAAACAACTGAAAAAACTGAATACTATAAAACTATAATTAACCCCAAAGGAGAGATAGGAAAAGTCATCAGTCCCTTTGCCTTTGCAGAAATGGAGACTATGGGTATAGAACACTGTATACAGTGTCAGAGGCAGTCTAGGTGGCACCATGGATAGAGTCAGGAAGGTTCATCTTCCTGGGTTCAAATCTGACCTCAGACACTTGGTAGCTGTATGATCCTGGTCAAGTCACTTAACACTGTTTGCCTCTGTTTCCTCATGAGCTGGAGAAGAAAATAGCAAACCCCTGAAGTATTATGAAGAGTGATAAACAAATGGACAACAAATAATACAAAGTCAGACCTTATAGATATGTTGGTTAGTTTTGCTGAACTTCCCCTCCTCCCCTTGCCCTTTGCTATTTATTCTTCATACTATAAAAGATAGTAATAAAATTTTATTTTAAAAAATGAAGTGATTAAACCAGGTCATCTTTTCCAGTTCAATGTTATGATCTCTTGGTAGATAAATAAACAGGCTTATTTCCCAAAGCTGTTCTTCTACATTGGTTCCATCCCTACCAGGCTCCAGGCTGTTTTGACACCTGGTGCCCCCTTACAGAGGGCTTCTCCTCCCTCCTGACAAGCATCATCTGCAGACCAAGCTCCCTGGGTCTCAGCAGGTGGGGGTGGGGTGTGTGGAGTGGCAACAGTCCTAAGCTGAACCACCTAAAACTGGATAAACAGGTCCAAGTTCCAGGATATTCTCTGGGGATCAAGTGGGCACAATGAACCTTGGCGTCTGGTAGATTTCATCTCATCCCTGGGAGACACAGCAGGCACCTGGGCTGTGGCAGCAAAGGAGACTAATGTTTCTGGGCAGATGGTTAGCAGCCCCAGTGGATGGGGAAACAGCAGGGAATATCTTATGGGAGTCAGGGTGGTGCCATGGAGACCGAAGGAAGAAGATCCGTGTTCTAGTCCTCTAAATGTCTCTATCATGATGTAACCTTGAGCAAACCAATCCCATCCCTGGGCCTGCAGTCCCTATCTTCAAATGACTGTGATCCTGTGATCTTGAAGGTCCCTTTAAAAATCTGCAAGTCTATTTATTGCATCATCTTATCATAGGATGGATATGATTCACTAATGGACTGAATATTTTTTTCTTAACAATCAATGAACACAAACAAGTCTAAAACATAGAAGTAAAGAATACTGATCTTGGAGGTATAATTCCTGATCTGGAGCCCTACCTTCAATGTTGACTGTGCCCCTGGGCAAGTGACTTAACGTCTTTTGTCTCAGTTTCCTCATCTGTAAAATAGTGATAATCATATTGGCACTACCTACTTCACAGGGATCTTGGGAGAAAAGTGTTTTAAGTCTTAGAACAGAATAAAAAAGTGAGCTCTTACTATGTTCCATTCCTTCAAAGTATTTTCTGATCCTTCTCCCTTTCGTAGCTAAAATCCTAGAAAAAGCTGTCTCCACTGTTGCCTCCATCAGTTCTTAATCCTTATATGTACGTTGGCTTCCATCTCCATCACTTTCTGTAATGTTAATCATGATCCCATTTTCTCTAAATCCAATGACCTTTTCTCGGGCCTCATCCATCTTAATCTGTCTGCAGTGTTTAACAGTGCTTACTGCTCCCTCCTTGTGGACACTCTCTTGTCCTTGGGTGTTTTGATACTGCTCTTTCCTGGCTCTCTTCCTAGCTGTCAAACTGATCTCAATTTCCTTTGCAGGCTTGTCTTCTCTTTCCTGGTTCCCAGATATAGGAGTACCCCCAGGACACCTAGATCCCCACTTTTTTTCTCTCTGCACTCTCTCAGTGATCTTATTAGCCCCAAAGAATTCAACTATCTCCTCTATGCAAATGGCTCCTGAAATCTAGATATCCAGATCAATCTCTCTATATCCAAACCTATCTCTCTTTCTATTCAGACTGATCTCTCTATATCCAGACTTATCTCTGTCTATATTCAGACCTATCTTTCTGCATCCAGACCTATCTCTCACTATCCAGCCCCTTCTCCATATCCATAGCGATCCCTCTATGCCCAGAAATCTCTCTCTATCCAAACCTGGTTCTCTCTATATGCAGACCTGTCTCTCTCTCTATCCAGACCTGTCTCTCTATCTATCCAAACCTGTCTCTTTTTCTATCCAGACCTATCTATATATCCAGATCTGCCTCTCTATATATCCAGACCTATCTCTCTCTATCCAGATCCAGGTCTGATCTGGATATACAGAATTAGATCTCTGTAGTGAGATAGGTCCTTCTTACCACTCCCAACTTTGTGGCTTTTTTTGGTATGATGTCTTCTTGCATAAGGATGCAGGCTCCCTGAGGACAGACTTTTACTGGATTTGTATCTCTTGTTCTTTGTACCAAGTAAGCACTTAACATATATTCTTGCTTTCTTCCTCTTTTCCCTGAACTTAAGTTACCAGATCAGCCTGAATCAGGCCTATGCTTTTACAGGGTCCCAGTTGCTAGTCTCCCCCCACTACCCAATCACTATGTTTTGTTTCATTAATATAGCCTACATTTACTTATTTGTGAATAAGAGAAAGTCTGTGTGACATAATAATAGAACAGGCAGGGATTTGGAGTCAGAAAGGTTTGGTTTAAAGTCCTGCCTTGGAAACTTAATAGCTGTGTCATTCTAGACAAATCACACCTCTCTAGATCTCAGCTTCCTCATCTAGACTGCTTGCCTGTAAGGTCTACAATTCCATGTTAAGTTCCCCTAGTGCAATGTAAACTCCTTGAAGGCAGCGACTGTCTCACTTTTGTATACGAATCCTTACTAACCTAGCACATAGTAGCTGCATTCTTGGTACATTCTAATACATTCTTGTTGATTGGTTGGTCAGGGAACTTGCAATTGAGTGGAGAACTCAAGACATATCTATGGGAACAAGCCCTAGACTGGGAGTCAGGAGGCTTGGATTTCGGTCTTGACTTTGCCATTTACTAGCTATGTTACTTAGGGCAAGTCAATTGCCCTCTCTGGACCACAGATTTCCTGGATGAGGGGCCCATACTAGGTCTCTTAAAGTTCCTAATATCTCTTGTTTTATGGTTCTAAGGGGCCATTGAGCTGTAGTTTTAAAGTACTATAGGAATCTGGAGGAGGGAATTGCTGCAAACGTCATCAGAGAAGACTTCCTGCAGGACGTGTGACTTATAGAGCCTCTATTTCTTCCAGGTCAAGAGATTAAATTCTGGATTTCCTATGATTTAGGGAAATGCACATATTGGGAGAGCTAATGATCTAGTAATCAGCTGGGTTGACCTAAGTTCCTATCTGGTGAGAAGAGACAGCTGGTTTCTGGGTTAGTTAAGTATAATCTATCTCTGTCACCCTGTTAAGTAACACCAAACATATAGACATCACCTCCCCATTTATACAATGTCAACAAAGTCTAACACTTATATACTGCTTCTATGTAAAATTTAAATAACACCAGTTCTAGTCAGAACCTATCATGGTCTTGCTCTCCCAGACTGATAATTTTATAACGGTAAATTGGGTCATCTTTTGTATCAGTTCTTACCTAGCCCTTAGTCATTGAATGGGCATTGCCTTAGACAAACTGAGAACTAGGAAAGACTTTAATTTAGAAAGGTCAAGGTCACCCACTGCATCTTGGGTCAGGCTCTTCTTGTCTGGTCACTGGACTTTGATAATTCTGGAGGAGGGAGTGAGGCTGCTGAGACTGATAACTTTGCATAGCTCTGCCTCACCTAGGGCAAATCAAGAAATCACCCTTGACATCACTAATTCTTCTAACTCAAACTATACTTATTTGTGCACATATCTTATCTCCTGTTAAAATCATAGGCTTAGAACTGAAAGGAATCTTAGGGGCCATCTATTCAAACCCTTCTCATTTTACAGATGGGGAAACTAAGGTCCATGAAAGAGTGGTTTGCCCCAGGTCCAGAGCTGGGCTTTGAACTCAAGACCTCTGACTCCAGAGGCAGCTTTCTTTCCAAGTACCTTGCTGCAGCCTCATGATTTTTGAGGGCAGAAATTATTATTTATTTCCTTCTGTTTCCAACACTGAGCACAGAACTTGACATATTGTAGGAGACTGTGAGATGTTTGTGAATTGAATGGCCTAGACCTTTCGACCTCTCAGCCAAACATTTTTCATGAAGGAACAGCTAATCAGAGACCAGTTGGCCTTTAAGGTCAATGGGGACATGGAAGATAGCTACCCCAGCCTGGGATCCTCAGAGCCTAGAAGGCTTCTGAGGAAGCAGGGTATTTCCCCTTATTCAGCACTCTTGGGTTTGGGTAACAGAAGTGGCCAGGGGCTCCCACTTCCCTCATCTCATCCCCTTCCTTCCAGACCTTGCAAAGAAAACCCCACACTGGAAGGAATAGTAAACGTCTGGACGCAGAGTTCATGCAAAGCAGATGTGAGCAGCAGCCCAGTCTCCTCCCAAGACCTGACAGGGCATCAAAGAGTCAGGGAGGCTGAGCTCAGGCCTCAGCTGAGGCAAGCAGATTTTTATTGCCGCTGATGAAAGGAACAGCCAGGCCAGGGAGAAGCTTAGCAGAGGCGGGAAATCCAGGCTCCTTGTTCTAATTTTCTGCTGGCCTCAGGCAAGAGCGTTAGAAGGAATCCATTAGTGCAAGAGGCCAACAGTGAAGGCAGAGGGGAGGGGGAGAGTGACAGAGGAGATCCAAAGGATGCTAAATTAGAAAAAAAGAAAGAAGGGGAAAATGATGAGAAAGACAGAGACACAAACAGACACAGAAAGACTGAGACAGAGAGAAGACTAGAGGATGAGAGAGGAAAGCCTAGAAAGACCAGAGAGAGAAAAAAAGACTATAAAGAGAAAAAGAGAGGAGAAAGATTATCAAAGGGAAACCAGAGAGAGAGAGAAGAAAAGTCTAGAAAAAGAGACAAAGAACGAAAGTCCAGAGGGTGTAGAAAGAATTACATAACTTAGAGCTAGAAGGGACCTTAGGGATCACATGACCTACTTATTTTACAGATAAAGAAAGTGAGGCCTAGAAAGGTAGGACCACTTGGCCACAGTCACAGGGCTAGCAAACGCAACAGAGACAGAACTGCCTTTCCACTGCAGAAAGAAAAGGCTAATGTATTCAGAGAAAAAAATAAATTAGACTGAGAGGACAAGGAAAAAGAGTAAGCGATCTTAGGAGACCTCAGGATCCTGGAAAGGAGACACTAACTTTGGTTACTCACCTAATAGGGGCATAAGACCCTCTAAGTATCTTGTGTACTCACCCATCACGATCACAAACAAACCAGTCACAGATACGGTTGTTCAGTCCCTGCCCATTCTCACTGAGATTCCCAGCTAGCTTCAGTCCCCTATATTAAAGTACAGATTCTCCCATAGCTTGATCATTCGTAGGCAGACAGACACACCCTGAATCCTTCCACCAGCCTCCATTCTAATGCTTGAATGTCAGCTCCCAAATAGGTTAGCAAGGTATGAACGGCTTTCACTCATCAATAGAAAGGTGATGAGGACCAGCTGGGCTAAGGGCCACTTGGCCTCTGACCCCTGAGATTAGCCAGATGGGGGAAGGATGGGTTCAACAGGTTCAACAAAAAACAATTTTTTGTCAACATCCCCAGGGGTGGGGAAATTGCAGCCTGGGGGCTACATGTGGCCCTCTAGGTCTTCGAGTAGGCCTTTTGACTGAATCCAAACTTCACAAAGTTTCCCTGCTCCAGACCATGCATATACAGAGTCATTCTCAAGGCTTCTAAACACCTTGTCTGGTCAGGAATTGGGGTGGCAGGGAAGTGGATGACTATAGGTTCGTGTGAGTCAGCGATATTTAAGACACTAAGACCCAGAAATATTCTACCTCCATTTGCTGTGTGACTCTAAACAAATCATGGCCCTTTCCTTATCTTCATTTCCTCAACCTATAAAATGGGAATGGGTGAATATAGTTTCCTCCAAATTTTCCAGAATAAAGAATCTTTTTTCCTGAAACATCATAAGGAGAAGCACAGATTGAAGGTGGTAGTTCTAGAGCAGGGATGGGGAACCTGAGGCCTCGAGGTCATATGTGGCCCCCTACATCTCTTATGAAATTCAGTCAAAGGGTTGCATTTGAGGACCTAGAGGGCCACATGTGGCCTCGAAGCCACAGGTTCCCCACCCCTATTCCAGAGGTTATACCTATAGGCCACAGGGAACCCCTGCAGTTGATTGAATAAGGAATCTAGGCTCAAGGACAACAGGTTAGAAGATGCAAGTAGTAGAGGGAAGAAGTCCTTTAGGATCATATTGTAACAGCCCAGACAGATGGTGAGGACAGCCTGCATCAGTGTAGCCACTGGTGAGAAGAGAGCAAAAAAAAAGATGCATTACAGATGTAATCATAGCCTGGAAGCTTGATGTCTCATGAGCCTACAACAAAGCAGATTCTGCCCTCTCGGTCCCTTTGTTACACAGTGTTTTTCAGGATACCATAGTCTATGTTTTCTCAAGATAAGGTCAAAATGGGTACATGATTTAGATGAAAAGAGTGATGCCATAAGCAAATTAGGAGAGCAAGGAATAGTTTGTCTGTTAGATCTATGGAGGAGAGAAGACTTTAGGACTAAACAGTAGATAGAGAGCAATGCAAATAAGATTAGAAGGAAAGCAGAAATTTGGAAAAAACAGTTTTGACAGCAAGTGTTTCTGATAAAAGTCTTACTTCTCAGATATATAGAGAAGTGAGTTTATAAGAACAGAAATCAT
Source organism: Potorous gilbertii (assembly GCA_028658325.1). Lineage (NCBI taxonomy): Eukaryota > Metazoa > Chordata > Mammalia > Diprotodontia > Potoroidae > Potorous > Potorous gilbertii. The sequence goes on along the minus strand of CM053769.1, from coordinate 272,230,525 downwards.
TCCTCAATTGATAAATGATCAAAGGATATGAACAGGCAGTTTTCAGATGAAGAAATTAAAGCTATCTATAGCTAATATGCTCCAAATCACTATTGATTAGAGAAATGCAAGTTAAAACAACTCTGAGGTACCCTCACACCTATCAGATTGGCTAATATGACATCAAAGGAAAATGATAAAGGTTGGAGGGTATGTGGGAAAATTGGGATACTAATGCACTGTTGGTGAAGTTGTAAACTGATTCAGTCATTCTGGAGAGCATTTTGGAACCATGCCTAAAGGACTGTAAAACTGTATATATCCCATAATCTAACATCACCACTGCTAGGTCTATATCCCAAAGACATCCAAAAAAGGTGGGGAGGATATACTTGCACAAAGATATTTATAACAGTTCTTTCTGTGGTGATAAACAATTGGAAATTGAGGGGATGCCCATTGACTGGGGAATGGCTGAACAAGTCATGGTGAGTGATTGCTATGGAATAATACTGTATTGTAAGAAATGACAAGTGGGCTAACTTCAGAAAAATCTGGAAAGTCTTATAATAACTAATGCAAAGTGAATAAATGCAAAGTGAGTAAAACCAGGAGAACACTGTGCACAGTAACATCAATATTGTACAATGATCAACTGTGAATGATTTGGCTCTTCTCTGCAATACAATGATCTAAGACAATTCTAAAGGACTTGTGATGAAAAATGTTATCTACATCGAGAGCAAGAAATGACAGGGTCTGAATGTAAACTGAAGTGTCCTATTGTTCCCTCCATTTTTTCATGGCCTTTTTTCCTTTAGGCCTGTTTCTTCTTTCACAACATGTCTAATTTGAAATATGTTTTGCATGACTGCACATGTATAACTTGGGTCAAATTGTTTGCCTTCTCAATGAGAGGGGGGAGGAGAAAGAGGAAGAAAATTTGGAACTTTAAAAAAATGTGTGTTAAAAATTGTCTCTATATGTAACTGGGGGGAAATACTATTAAAATCTTTTTTTAATTAAGAGATCAAAAAAAGAGCAAGGGGAAAAATGTTGTAGCATGTGCAGCAGCCATACCCCAGTAAAATCATCTTGGCAGATGGGCTAAAGCAGGTTGAGGGTAACCAATGGGACTCAGATCTGTTGGTGAGTTAGGGGAATGTGTACTTCAAATATATCAGGTCTTTTCCAGGCAGAAATGGGTGGATGAGAACAGTTTGTTCCAACAGACCATGAAGATTGTGGGAGCAGCCCACTGTGATGTGCTTAGAGCTTGGTCATGCATCAAAGATACCAAGGTCATCCACTACATCCCAGGCCATCACCAGTCATCTTGACTTTAATCTTGCCACTGGACTTTGATGACTCTGGAGGAGAAAATGAGGCTGACAACTGCACAACTTTATCTCACTTAAACCCAATTTATATGCAAGTTAAGACATCACCCATCATTCACTATTTTACAATTTTATTATTTTACTTTGTTATTATTTTACCTACCTTGAAGGCCCATGGCAATGGGTGAGTGATGAAGCAGCAGGTGTAGATATACTGGGAGCTGCAGTCACAACTTTGCACACAGGCAGCCCAGGACATAGGGTCATTTTCTTACTGTGCTGAAGAAGCAGTGAGATTTGACAGTTCCCCGAGTGAATGAGCAGCTTTTTTATTTATAAGGACCTCACTGCTTAATTGCTGGCATGAGGAAGGGGCTAGAAAAAGGATAGAAAAGGAGGGGCTAAAAATGTCGGCTTCACCCAATCCTGGCCTGCTTACCATGGCAAGTGGAGATCCCAACTTATGGCCAAAACACAAAAATAGTACAGAAATTTTTGCATAGATGGTTCCACTCACCATTGGCACATGGAATGTGTGCATGCTCATGGACAGCATGAAATCCAATATATCTGAAAGATGAACAGATCTTGTTGTAAAAGAACTCAACAGGTACCACATCCAAATAAGAGCCCTGAATGAAATAAGACTGGCACAAAAAGACTGGCTTACCGAAGTCAGAGTTGGATACATGTTTTTCTGTAGTGGACACTGTGATGGGAAGTGCCCATGAAGCTGGCATAAATTTCACAATCAGATGTAATCTAGTCAGCAAGCTTGTATGCCTTCCAAAAGGAGTAAAGGACAGGCTTATGACAAGGCAATTGACGCTTGCAGGAAAGTGCTGCAACACTATCACCCATGCTTCCATCATGGTGAACTCTGATGAAGTTAAAGAAAAATTTTACGAAGACCTGAAGACTCTCATCCTCTATATGCTGAAAGGTATAATTCTGAGTGATTTTAATGTCAGAGTAGGCACAGACATTACAAGGAGTCTTTGAGAGAAACAGAATCAGAAATAGATACAGCAATGGTCACTTACTACAAAGACTTGTGCATCTCATGACCTTCTCATCACCTGCACTGTCTTCTATTTACCTAAATGTAGCAAAGTGTCATGGATATACTCTTGAAGAGTAATTTAATAGACTAGGTCATTGTAAGAAGAAGAGATAAGAAGGATGTAAGAATGACAAAGGTGAGTGGACTCCTTCAAACTAAACATTCACATTCAACGAAAAAGATGGTCCCAAGGTGAGAGAAGTGCTAGAAGACTTACTGTCAACAGATTCAAAAGCTTCACTATGCATTACTGATCTGGAGGAAAAGCTGAGTCTGCACTCAGAAATGGTGAAGCAGAAAAGGAGTGGGCAACTTTCAGAGACTTGGTGTACAGCACTACATTTGCCCATGTGGGTCAGAACACTTGCAAACATCAGGATTGGTTTGACAATAAGAATGGAGAAATTCAGAAGCTGCTAAATGAAAAAATGAAAGTTCCACAGGGTTTGCCAGCAGGATAATTTATCTGTCTGTAAGAAGGCAGTGTTTAACTCCATCAAAAATCAAGTTCAAGAGAAACTTAGAGAGATGCAGGATTCTTGGTTCAGTAAGAAGGCAGATGAGATTCAGTTTTACGCCAACAGAAACAATCTGAAGCACTTCTAAAATGCCCTGAAGACTATTTATGGTATACCCAGATATAAAGTTCTTCAGAGACATCTTGAGAGTGTTCTTGTATCAATTTTTCTTACCTCGATGGGAGTGCTAGTTTTGTTTAGGCTCTCTATAAAATAGTTTCTTAGGGTAAATATATATTTGGCATTAGGGCTATGTGGCCGGCCCATTGGACTTGTGCTCTCTGTGGTAGATTTTGAATGCTTTGCAGTTCATCTAGAGAAGGTAGTGGACACTGAGGTCCTTTCTAAACCATCTGCCAAGCATTCAGACTCTACTGAAGAGATTGCAACTCCACATTGTACAAATGCTAAAAGTACACTTGTGCAGAATAATCTCTACCAATGAGGAAACAGACCCATACCAATGGGCTTTGTGACTTAGATTACATTTGTATTTATTCACTTTAGATTTATGCTCCATATATTTTTATATGTATTTATGGTCTCCTTCATTAGACTGTAAGCCCTTTGTAAGTGGAGATAATTTTTTTCTTTGTATTTATATCCCCAGTACCTAACTATGACAATTAAAAAAGTTCAAGAGACATAATTTCTGGGTAATTTAATCATTTTATTAATAAGGCCAGCAGGTTTATTAATAAAAAGATGGTTATTTGGCCATTTCTCTTAGACCAAAGACAATCATGGTGGGGACTCATATCTTACATGCCCTTTTGGAAGAGGAGTGACAACTCTTGTGGGTTAACAATTAATAAGAGAATGAATATTACAATGAGGGACTGAAAGTGACATCATGTCACCCTTGAATAGAGAGGTTATCTCTGTATCCAGATTACCCCCAGCCTTGGGCAATCTATTCAAACACCCAAGCCTGAGCCCAACACAATAGCTACTCTACCTGGGTCAAATCTGAACAAGAAACTTAGTCCAATCTCATTATCAGCAATGTCCTTCAAGAGACTGAACTTTTTAAAATCAGGACTTTAGAAAAATAGGAGAAACTCTGGATCTCTCCAAATCACTGGTTATTAATCGTTATTTCTCTTGTAACAAAAATATCTGGCACAAAAATGTCTAGTTCTTAAATTCAGGTAGGTTAATTGATTACCAAAGAAAGCTTTTATACACATCAACCTGGTCACATTTCTCTTCTGCTCAATAATTTGCAATGGTTACCTATTGCCTACTGAGATAAGGCCAAACTGTTTAACATGGCATTCAAAGACTCCCACAATCTGGGGCCACTCTACATTTTTGGCTTTATATACTGTCTTATTTAGATCAACTCCAATACTGCCTTCTAACTAAAGCACTTTCTGATTCTTCCCAGTTGTTAGTTATCTCTACCTCTCAAATCACTGGTATGTACTCTCTTTGTGTGTGTTCTCACAACAGAATGTAATCTTCTTGAGGCTGGGCCTTTGTAGGGTCTCTTTTTGTAACCACAACTTTACCTCCTCCACTGAAACATTACTATCCTTCTTTGAACCTTTCAAAGACTTTTGTTTTCCACATCTTTAAAACAATGATAATATAATATTGTATGTCATAAGTGCTTGTAGATGTCAAGCTCCTTGAAGGCAAGGACTATGTCTTATCTAAACTTTGTATCTCTCTCAATGTCTAGCACCAAGCTTTGAGTAGTAAACTTTTTTCTCATTTAAATTTTTTTATTTGAAAATTGCTATTCATATTTATTTATAATTTATATAGTATCTGAGGGCTGGCAAAACACTCTTTACAACAATTCTACAAAGTAGATCCCTTGAGATTTTTTTTTTCATTTCTTTGATGAAAAACATAAGCAAATGGAATAGGAACAACATAGGTGCATTCTTCTGGTCTAGCAACCCACTATGCTATTAACTGGACTCCTCTAAGACCTTGATCTATCCATCATCCCCTTTCTTTCATCTTCAATTTCTTCTCCTCTTTCAGATCAATAATAGGCAAAAGGTCTCTTTTCTCTTGACTATCACTTTCATCTGTGCTATAGTCTTCCATTCACAAAGTGAATGTCTCTCCTTGAAATTTTCTTTTTTTTCACCCATGATATTTAATCTACATTTTCAAAGCCTTCATCTCCACTCATTTGTAACTGTCCTGTCACTTCCTTGGTTTGAGTAGTGCCCTCCTCTGATCCTAGGGCACCTTCTACACTCCCAGATTTCCCATCCATGGTGTGATTCATAGCAGTGAGTGAGCTATGGTCAGTAAGTCCCCATCCATCCTCCGCCTCTCAGATCTATCTGTGCAGATGAATCGTAAGCTCTTAATAGCTGTAACTCATGACTCAAGACCCCAGGCTCTGCGCTTACATGAACTGGGTTGACTCTTTGTTGGGGAGGGGGGCATCTCCCCAAATCACATAACTGAATCACTTTGCTCCAATCTTTTGAAGCTGGATTGAAGAATGCATGGAGGTTAAGGTTAAGGTTAAGGTAATGTTAAGACTGGAAATGTAGGAAGGAACCAGGTAATAAAGAGCTTTAAATGCCAGAGTATTTTATATTTGATCCTTGAAGTAATAGGGAACCACAAGTTAGTGGCAGAGTCGGGACTTGAACTCAAGTCTTTGGATTCCAAGTCTAGTTTGCTTTCCTATACACTGTGCTTCCGCTCAAAGAGCATAGGACAATACCTGCATTCAAGGATTTAAAACAAAGTCATTTGGGAGATAGGACAAAGGCACGCAAAAAATGAACAGTATAGGTTTTATCTATTTTCATCTAAATTTGTGATTTCATCCATGTAAGGAGCTCTCTAGTGAAGAAACTTCTTCTACCAAAGCATATTTGCAGTTATTCTGCAACTCATGATCTTAAAGTTTCCTTTAGAGTGTGTTACAGTAACCGCAGGACACATCATAAGGCAGAACAACAGAAGGGATGAGCAAGTAGAGTAGACAATAAACATGCCAAGATCAAGAGAGGAAAAGATCAGGGGTGGTTAGGGAAGGTTTTAAGGAAGAGATGAGATTTAGAACCATAGGATTTATTACAGAATCTCAGAGGGAAGGACCACGGGGGTATTTAATTAAATCCAAACCTCAAGAATCCTGGGGCCTGGATTTACCACTTACCATAGGCAATAAGCAAGTCACTCCATCTTTCTGAGGGTTACAAGAAGGGAAGGGGAAGGGAACAAACGTTTATTAAGTACCTACTTTGTGTCAGACACTATGCTAAGTGCTTTGCAAATAGCAGGGGCTTAATAAGGCTCATTCTCACAATAATCCTATGAAGTAAGTGCTGTTATGGTTCCCATTTTACAAATAAGGAAACTGAGTCTGAGAAAAGTAAAGTGATTTGCATAGGGTCACAAAACTAGGCAGTATCTGAGGGTGGATTTGAACTCGGGTACAGTACTCTATCCACTGTGCCCCTAGAGAATTTAGAGATAATCTAGTCCAACCCCCTCATTTTCCATTTGGGGAAACCAAGACCTAGAGATGGAGATTACTTGCCCAAGATTACACATGTAACAAGTATCAGCACTAAAATTTAATCTCAGGTCCTCTGATTTCATATCTAGTGTCCCTCCTTCTACATTGTCTTGAGCTGGGCCCTGAAGAATGGGAAGGGATTCAGGGATGTGGACATGAGAGGAGAGAGCAGTTCAAGTAAGGGTTAATTAATAAGCATTTACTGAACTGCATCTATGTGCCCAGTCAAAGCAATGATCGACTGCCAGTGGCTTCCTGTGCTTTAGCAGAAATAGAGAGGTCACCCAGAGTCATCTGTCATCGTGCTTTCTCCCTGAAGACATCCATTGGAACCATCAACACCAACAGGAAGGCAAGCTAGCATCCCCTATGGCTCTCTGTGCCTGACAGCCTGATGGCCTCTTGTTTATCTAACTTCAGAAATATGTGCTCCTCCTCCCCAAGCAGGGACCTTCAGTCTTCCCTAGCCCAAATTCCCAGTGCCCTGAAGAGCCCTGCCTTCAAAGCTCCAATGAGATCAGAGATTTAGAATTTAAAAAGAGCGTCCAGATCACCAGGTATACTGCCCTCCTTTTATTTTACAGATGGAGATACTGAGACTATGAAAAGGCAAGTGATTTATACAAGGTGATACAGATAGCAAGTTAACAAGGTCTGTATTTAAACACAGGTCCCCTGATCCCAAACTGAGTACTCTTTGGACTATATTGCATTACTCATCAGCAGGGACAGAGATTGTCCATCAACATCAACAATTCCAGCCTTTCAAAGAGTTCATGAATCTGTTTGCTTAGGGGGTTCTTCTTCATCATCATTCTAGCTAACATTTATATAACTCATTAAGTTCTTCAAACCAATCTACTAATTTGATCTTTAAAATTGAACCTCCCTCCCATGCAAGCCTGGGACCATTTTTTTTTGAGGGACAGCCAAGTGACACTGTGTACTGAGTGTACCAAAGGAGATATGACTCTTGATTGGTGGAGAGACCTCTGAACCAAGGACAGTGGACCTGCAAACTAGAGAAGAGACTTCTTCATATTCCCAGAGATCTTCTGAGAACACTCTCATTGATGAGATCAATCACACCAGCTGAGCCAGTGTGGCATTAGAGAAAGACAGAAAGGTTTTGCAATCAGAGGACGTGGGTTCAGATCCCATATAGTCCAATTAACACCCTAGATCTTGGAAGTACAGATTTCAATAAATGAAGAGGAAAGGTAGATAAGATATCATAAATAAAAATCTTAGGTTGGGAAGAGAGGAGAGAGAGAGAGAGAGAGAGAGAGAGATTTAAATGTTGTGGGCTTCAGTTTCCTTTTCTGAAAAATGAGGGGATTGGACCAAATAACTCTGGGGTCTCTTCCAACCCCAAATCTCTGATTCTGTGATCCATAAAGTAGTCAGTCCTTCCACCTACTTGGCAGAGACTGTATATATGCCTCTCTGTTGCTCTTCTCAACACTGATCTAGAGTCAGAACGTAAGGCTCCAAGGTGTACTGGAAGACATAATAAATTGGGATTTGTTATGAAAATCCTAACTTTGGGAAAATCTTTCCCATTTATCAGGGAATCAAACCCTTTGTCATGAAGGATCATACATGAGGTTCTGAGACAGACTCTTCAGGATACATTGTCACTGCTCATATTTCCTCTGTTCTGGGCTGGGCCTGACTCAATCTGATCCCTTGGTAGTTTAGGTTCAGTACTGGAACAAGATGAGACACTATGTCATTCAGTAGTTAACAGAAAGATTTACTAGCCAGAGCAAGATAAGGTGTTCTACAAAGATAGGCACAGAGGACACACTTCAAGATGTTTCACTTGAATGAAGCTCCATTGTCTGGGTTGTGTTCCACCAGCCAAGCATCAGGAAAAGCAATCTAGTGGTCCTCAAGGCTGCTTTGTCCTCAGGGGATGAAGAAGAGATAGCAGCAGTTTGAGCCTTTAGCCCCCTGAGCCAATCAAGTCTCAAGGAAGGTCTCAACACACTTTAAGGAAAAACCAACCTCATGTGCCACAGGAAAGGGATTAGACCCTCTTAGGTGAAATCCATGCCATTTCCTAGATAGGACAGGGCAAAACTGTGGAGCATTATCAGACCTCCAGGGAAGCAGACCCACCACACAAATTTCTTACTGATGGTGCTCTCCCCAGAGATACTGAAACCAAGACCTTGCGTAACACCAGAAATAACAGGAGAGAAAAGTCCTGGAATACTCCAAACCAGTCTCTTCAAGCTTCTTTAAGTCTTAACTGCTTTCTTTTTCTTCTTCTCCTTCTCTGTCTTTCTGTCTGTCTCTGTCTCTCTGTCTCTCTCTTTCCCCAACCCCTACTGGAATATATACGAGTGTTTAGCTAGTTTGACCAAAGTACACCAGCACTGAAAGGGAGCATTCTTCAACATCTCAATGATCAATGATCGAAAGTTGTTTATTAAAAGACAGCTGCCTCAGTTTCCTCAATTGTAAAATGATGATAACGATACCACCTACCTCCCAGGATTGCTATGAGGATCAAATGAGATAATATCTGTAGAGCACTTAGCACAGTGTCTGGCATATCGCAGGTACTTAATAAATGCTTATATCCTTTCTGTCTGAGGGTGAAAGGCAGGGAAACAATGGGAAATGTAGGTGCTATAAAAAGAAAAAATACCAATAAAATTTTATTTCAAAGGAATTTTCAATGCTCCATGATTTCATGAGTATAGATTCTCTCTCCACCAGTTCATTTTGCAACTTTATCGATAATCTTCGGAAGTTGCTATGATAACTCTTTTTGTTCTACCAAAGAAATAGAAATTGAGTGTTTTCATCACTTGAAGACTGGGCAAATAAATTACGGTATATGAATGTAATGGAATATGACTGTACTGTAAGAAATGAAAAAAGGGAATGTTTCAAAGAAATTTAGCAAGACTTGTATGAACTGATGCAAACTGAAGTGACCAGAACCAGGAGAACAATGTATGTAATTACAGTCCTCTAGAGGAAAACAACTTTGAAACGTTAAAGAACTCTGATCAAGGCAATGACAAGCCCAGACTCCAAAGAACAATGAGGAAGCATGCTACTCACCTCCTGAAAAAAAAACCCAATGGAATAAGACAGTCACTTTCAGAATAGCCAAGGTGGGAATTTGTTTTGCTTGACTATGCATATTTTACAAGGACTTTGTTTTTCTTTCCCCCACACAACATTTTTTTAGGATCTGAGATATGGGAAGGAGAGAAGATTAAGATTAGAATTGGACATCCTCCCCCTCAAAAAAGAGAAAGAGACAAGGATCATTGAAGCTTTTTTTAATAACACAGAAGAGAATACAGGGAAAGACAGAAGGAATCAGATAAACAGGACAGCTTTGAAAGCTATCTGTTGAATTTATTATAAGCTTAAAAGAAAAAGCAAGCTGTACATAACAGAGATATGTTTCATATGTAAACTTGTTTTCTATTATACTATGTATATAGAACTGCTGATTTTATTTAGTACTTAATTCAAACTAAAAATAAAATAAAATTTAAAATTGAGCAAAAAAAGTTCCTGTGGTCAAAAATTCATCATCTTTTAGTCAATGTGGTAATGAGCCTTTCTGCACTTAGTTTGCATCACAGATATATAGTCCCTTGTCAGGCCTGTACATGAATTGCCTCAGCCTGCAGAATCTTCATAAGAACCTAGGATCACTTCCCTCCATGGTGAGGCTTCAGAACAGGTCTTTAGTGGAGGGGCTATGGGTGAAAGCTCTGATGGGATCATTGCTTCTCTTTGCTTTACTTTTGGCACAGAATAGCTGGATACTCTAAGTCAGTCCTCAATACTGCATCATATCTCCTGGTTGGTTTTGTGATCTATTTCTCAAACTCTTCCCCTAATTCCTCCTGTCTTGATGGACTGTAGTATTTTCCCATGACTTAATCATTCTATTCCTCTTTCTGTTATTTTCACCCAAATGTTTTCCCCCTCGAGATCCTGGATTTTCTGATATGAACATGCATATATACATACATACATATTTATTTATTTAAAAGTATGCAGTTCTATTTTGCCTGGTTTCCAACATCACCCCTTCTCTGTTTTATGCCTTTGGATAATGGACTACCCTCCCCAAGACATATTGCAGTCATGTATCCCATACCACCAAATTTCAGTGATAGCTATGAGATCATATTTGCATTCTTATGTTAGCATCTCCAATTCTGTTGCTTATGTGATCCAGACATGGTGAATTTATACACACAGTTGAGACCATGGGTTTTATTGCTGGTCCCTTTCTTGGATTTTTCCCTCCAAGTGTTCCAGGGAATCCTTATGGTATTTTGCTTGTTTGTATTTTTAGTTCCTTCTCTCTGAGATATCAGAAATAAATTCTGTTGTTTGGCATTGAAATCTCTTCACAAGCTGTCCCCAACCTACTTTTCTAGCCTTAATATACATATTTATTCCCCTTCACGTTCCCCTTGGTCCACTCAAACTAGCCTTACTGTTCCTCCAACATGGCACTCCATTTCCAAACTGCTCTCCACTGGCTATCTTTTAAGTCTCATGTGCCTCATCTCCTTATTACTACTTCCTATAGGTCTAAGTTCCCTTTAAAACCTGGCTGAAGGATTATCTTCTATATGAAACTGTTCTTGATTGGTGGTCACTCCCCCCCCCCTCGCTGCTATTTTCTTCTTTCCCCTCCATGTTATATCTACCCCAACTACATATGTACATATTGCTTTCCCAAATAGACTATAAGCACCTTGAGATCACAGACCATTTCATTTTTGATTTGCATCACCAGCTCCTAACACTGAGTCTAGTACAGAGTAGATGTTTTAAAAATATTTGCTGAATGATTCTCCTTCCTCTTTCCTTTTCAGTTTAGAACTCATCAGGTCAAATTTGCAAAGACTCTAGAAGAAACAACAACAACATGTTTACCAGCCCTTATTAAATACATTCTATGGCTAGCCAAGAACTCATCATTTCCAGCTGTGATTCAGAAATCCAAATTTTGTTCTCAGATACCATTTTCTTAACCAGATGTTCACTTGCAAATCTGTTTTTCTCTTCAGACACCCGCAACCTTAAATTGGCCACAGTGATGAAAATATGTGCCACCAGAGGTCTTTCATTTCATGCCCAGGACTTCATAATCTTTAATGATGCTTCTTGGGTTCTTTTTGGTTCTATTATCCCCCCTCTCATGGATCACCAGCAGTGGGTAGGCTATCTGTTAAATCCTAGAAACATGCCCAGGGATGAGGGCTGACTTTCAGTATTGTTAGGGTGCCAATAGGTGCCTACCAGTACCCCTAACTAGTGAGTCACCAACTACTGCCATATTTATCTTTCCTCTCACCCTTATCACATGATCGCTCTCCTGACATGACCTTTAGAACTGCATCATCATTCCTGTTTCTTTTTCCAAAGGTTTTAGCTTCTCCTTGTCTTAGAAGAGTCTCTTACTTATTAGTTAGCTCCAGGGTCCAATGATTCTTTATTCCTGCCTTCTCTCAGTCACATTCTTCTACCCTCCAAACTCCTGACACAGGTGTGCATTTTATTCTGTCTCTTCATTCTTCTAGTTCCTTATTAGATTGGAAAACAGAGATGTACTCCATTATCTTTTTGATCTATCTTTTAGGAGAAAAACCAGGCTGCATTGTAATTTTAGACAGTTGGGTAAGAGGGTGCCTATTTTATGTAGACTGGGCTTGTTTCCCTTTAAGGGACAGAGAGGACAGAGGAGGGAAGCTCTCTTTGGACTTTGGTTTGGCCTTCAAGACTATCGCTCTATTATTGATTGGCTTTCTTGCTCTCTGAAGGCATAATAGGCCCAGTTTAGAGAGATTTGGTGCTCCAGAGGTCTTAGTGGAGTCCCCATTAGACTCCCCATTACTCTGTGGGGATGTTTTTCAGACCAAGTGTTGCCAATTGTTGTGCTGAATAACATTTTATTTTAATTGGAAGTATTTCCTTTTTCATCTTATCAAAATTAAAGTTGTTTGTATTGTCATATCATCTATGAGTTTCTCATCGCATTCAAATCTCAAGCCTGATCAATGAACTGGCCCATACAAGGCCTAGCTAAGAATAGGTAGTAATTTTGTGGCCAGTACAGGATTGTATGATCTCTGAAGATCACCACAAAATTCTCCTTGCCCCCAAACTTGCTATGAGATCAATCTCAAAGTTGCCAGGTATCCTGAGGAAGAGATAGGGGAAAGTTTACATAAGCCAGGCAAGTCAAACCACCACTACCATCATCTTGACCACTACTTTTCCCTGAAATCTGGATGAAGACAGCTCAGGATCCTGAATGCAAGAGCCTTGGGAATAGTAGTGCCCTCAAGATTACTGATTCTGCTTCTAGCCCAGGCCCCATGGCCATCACTGAGAACAATCACTGTGGAGAAGAGCCCACTTCTTTGCCACCACAGACACCAACTGTACTGTCCTACCACTGATCCTTTGAAAGGGCCCTGGGAATGGCATTACCTTCCCCACCCCACCATCCAGCCCAGCCCCCTCAGCCAGCATCCTGCGAAGTCATCCATGGACATTCTGCTTCATGGGATTCTTCTTTAGAAACATCAGAAGTAACGATGATTCATAGCCATCAAAAGAAACTCTGGTTTGGAAATCTATAGGGAAGCACACAGTGACCCTGATTTCATAAGAGACACAAGTGCATAACTATTGCATAGTCTACATCGAGATGCTCAGACCTCAGCAGAGAAAAACCCAAAGCAAAAGCCAGATACTAATTCTGTTTTACAAGAATAATGTGGGAGTTGATGTTCTTGACCAAATGGCAAAGTGTTAGTGAAAGTAGCAACTAAGAGATGGCCTATGCAAATTTTCTAAGCATTACAGGTATTATCTGTTTTCATTCAGTCATTTCAGTCATGTCTGACTCTTCGTGACCCCTTTTGGGGTGTTTTTTGGCAGAGACACAGGAGTAGTTTACCATTTCCTTCTCCAGCTCAATTTGCTGCTGAGGAAACTGAAGCAAACAGGGTTGTGTCTTGCCCAGTCTCACACAGGTAAGTGTCTGAGGCTGGATTTGAATTCACAAAGATGAGTCTTGGCATTAGGACTCTCACTCTCCTAGCTACCCTATAGCCACTGTGCCACCTAGCAGCTCATCAGAGATAGGGCATCCATCAAAAGCCAGATAATACATTTTTAAAAATTATGATTCAAACATTAGTTTATCAAGAATACATCCAAAAGGTAAGCAAGGAGTTTTCTGGAGATTTTTCAAGTAGAAAATTGGAAATTTCACCAACTGTGGTGGAAAACATGGGCTCCTCCTTCTGAAATGCATGTGTTTCATCTGTAAAAAAAAAAACCCAAAAAACAAAACAAAACCTGTCTGTGGAAAAGGTCCCACAAAAAAGACTGCAAAATGTAATTCCTAAATAAGTGTTTATAAGAAAATGTATTTGATGGTGAATATTTTCTTTCTCCTTTCCACGCAAATGCGCTTCAAACACAAATAGCTACAAGCAAAAATTAAAATTTTACTTTGAAGTAAACATTTTCATCCCCGATCTGTATTTTTTGTCTGCGTCTATGGATGCAGCCTGATTTTGTGCAGAATTCCTCAATTCTAGTCTTTCTGCTGTTGCAGCTATAAGTAATGGAAGCTTTTTACTAACTTGGGAAGATTCTGAGCAGAGGTCCAAGGAAGGATCACATGACTATGTAAGAAGGCTTGGCCTTTTTTATGTTTATCAGCCCATTGGTTACAGGTGATTAAATTTTCAGCCTTGACAATTAAAAAAAAAACAACCCATACATTTGCTAAAGCTTTGGCCAGGATGGGGAGATGGGTGGTACTCTCACTAATGAAGTATTGAAATGAACATAAAAATGAAGAAACTGAGGCCTGGAGAACTTAAGTGACTTATTTGCCCAAGCAGTTTGTGACTGTATCCCTTCTACCCTTCTGTGACCGTAACCTTGATGAGGTTGCCAAAAAGGGGCTGGACCCCTTGCCTCATCTTCCCTACTTGGCCCATTCCTTAGGCAAATCCAGAAAAGAAGAGACAGAATTAGCTCTCTTCCCCTCCAACACAACTCTTCTCTGTCTCCCAACCAGAAGGAATTTTATAACTTTAATCAAAGAACCAGACCCAGAAGGGATTTAAGAAATAATTTAGGTCAAACCTCTCATTTTGTAGAGGAGAAGACTAACACACGGAGAGAGAAATAGATTTGTCCAAGGTCACATAGTAAGTTAATAACAGAATGGGGCAAGCATGTAGACCTTTCACTGGATTAAACTCAACGAACATTTATTATGTTGCTATTATTATATGTAAGCTGCTGTGCTAGGTGCTGGGGATAAAAAGATAAAAAATAACTATATCCCTGCCCTCAAGGAGTATATACATTATACAAAGTGGAAGGGGGTAATTATGACACATATCTAACACAAGATAGGATCTGACAGGTTCATCGCTTCCTTCCTAACATAGGGCAAAGAAGAAATACAGACAAAGAACACTAGTAATATTTGAGAATACTTTCTTTTTTCTAATCTATTGTTTATTTATCTTTAACATTCTTTTTTTTAAAAAATTGAGTTTCAAATTCTCTCACTCCCTCTTTCCAGGCCCTTCTCCACCTACTGAAATAAGCAAGCAATATAGCAATTATACACATAAAACATATTTCCATATTTACTACAATGCAAGAAAACCAAAAAAATGAAGAAAGTGAAAAAATTACACTTTAATTTTCACTTAGAGTTCATCACTTCTCTCTCTGGAGATGGAGAGTGTTTTTCATCATGAATGCTTTGGGATCGTCTAAGATCATGCCACTGATTAGAGTAGCTAAGTTTTTTACAACTGATCATCATTACAATATTGTGTTTATTATGTACAATGATCTCCTGGTTTCCTCACTTTATTTTGCACCACTTCTTCAGAAACCATCTCCCTCATTTCTTATAGCATAATGGTATTCCATCAAAATCATATACCACAACTTGTTGGCCATTGCCCAATGGATTCACTTGAGAGGACACTTTCAATATCAGAGAAGGTTTCACAGAGGAGATGGTCCTTGAACTGAATTTTAAAAGTAAATAAGTACTCTGAAAGGAAGGGATGATAAGAGAGATAAAATCCATAAATACACTGTAGTGGGAGAGGGCATTTCAACTTAAGGGAATAGTTAATAGTTGAGTTTACATGATGAAATGTAGGTGAGTAATGGGAAATAACACTGAAAGGGAAATAACTTTAGAGCCAGATTGTAGAAGGCCTTTTACACTGAGTAAGGGATATATATTTTATTGTGATTGTTGATAGGGATTCTTTGAAGGTTTTCAAGTAGAGGAGTGTTTGTTTTTGCCAGCTGTATGGAGGATGGCTTGAGGAAGGGAATGACTGGAAGCAGAGACGAATTTAGGAGGCTGCTACAATATTCTAGGTGTGAGGTGACGGGCCCAACTTAGAATGGTGGCCATTTAAAATGCAGAGGTAAATGAGAGATGTCATGGAGACGGAATCTTTGGGATGTGGCGGTGGATTGGATGTGGGGTGTGGGAAAGAAGAGTCTAGGATGACTCAGAGGTTTCAAGCCTGAGGGACTGGGAGGGAAGACTCTCTCCCTTAGCCATAACAGCTCACATTTCTGTAGGGCTTAATGGTTTACAAGCCCCTGACTCATAACACTCTTCTCAGTCTCATGTGTCACCAAAAATAAATATAAATGAAACCATTCACCAGGAACAACCCCTTCAACCTTGTACATATTTACCTTATATATACCTGGTTATTTACATGTTGCTGCAGGAACTGTTTTTTGTTTTTCTTTATATGCCCAGCATTTAGCACAGTGTCTGGAACATAGTAAGCACTTTATAACATAGGCACATAGTAAGCACTTTATAAATTCTTATTGGCTAATTGATGGACTGACTGACACTTCCTCTAGGTAGAGAGGTAGGAAGCCACCTAAAGTAGAATAAGTTTGCCTCCCCTCCTCCAGGAGTCCAATGTATGTGGGAAGACTTCCCCAAGCCTGGGAGTAGAGCCAGGGGCATCATAAGACTCAGGAAAAACTCTCAGAGGGTGGCTGAGTGATTCCCTTTTTGCCTCCCATCAAAATTCCATATGCCAAAGCCACAGATGAAAAAATAATATTTAAACTGGAAAATAAAATAGACAAATTCAAACAAATATGGAAACCATTCTTGACTCTGGCAGGGAGAAGGATCTATACACCAAGTCTTGAGAGGAGTACTGAAGTAGAGACAGGAATGAAGAAGCTTTCTGAAGGACATCTTCCACAATCCAGCCAACTCTCATTTATCTCCAGCCAGCTGGTCCTCCCAGGACAATTTCCCTCCCATCTTTACAGCCCACTGCACCACAATCTTCCATCAGCATCTGGCTTTCCCTTCTGCCAAGGACTGTGTATTCAATTTTATCAAAATCAGAACCAGGAAGTCCTTCACCAAAAATAACTCCCACAGCTAGAGCATCTTGAGGTTTACAAAGCATTCTTCTCACAACAACTCTGAGAAATAAGTATAAGCATAAAAAAGTATAAATATTAAGAAATGAGTACAAAGGATTATAGAAGGATTATTATACTCTGTTTACAGGTGGGGAAACTGAGGCTCAGAGAGATGTATGTCTCAGCACTGACTTCAACATAAGTCTTCTGTAGCCTAGACCAGAACTATGTCTACTATGCCATTGCCTCATATATATATATATATATATATATATATATATATATATATATTATATATGTATATAATATATATGTATGTATGCATCTATGTATATTTTTAAAGCACAGACACTCAAGTCCAAAGACATTAATTCTAATTCTAGCTCTGCCACTGAGTAACTTTATAAACTAGGTCAAGCCCTGGATGTTCCTTGAGGATCTGCAGTGTCCCTCCCAGTTCTATATCCTGTGTTTTAAGTTAATATCTACTGTATATTTGCTTATTGCTTCTTAAAAGGGGAGGGGAAAGAGAGGGGAGAGTTTCCTGCAGAGTGAAACCAGCAAAAGCCTAAGGCCCTGCCAAGGCTCAAATACAGAAACTTCAAAAGGGAAAGGAGAAAGCCATAAATGTAAATAGTTATTCCCCAGCAAGAGCACTGGGTTTGGAATCAGAAAGATTTATTTTCATGAGTTCAAATCCAGCCTCAGCCATTTACCAGCTGCATGACCCTGGTCAAGTTACTTCACCCTGTTTGCCTCAGTTTCTTCATCTGTAAAATGACTGGAGAAAGAAATGGTAAACCACTCTAGTATCTCTGCCAAGGAAACCCCAAATGGGGTCATGGAGAGTCAGACACAATTTAAACTCAACAACAACAACCACCTAGAAAGAGTGGGAGGCTTGAATTCCCTATTTGTACGTGATAAGACTAGCACAACTACATTCAGACCTCTATCCCTAGACACTCATCTTCACAAGTTTCCCAAGGGAGCATGGGAAATAAAATAAGTATAAGATATAAGTGCTCAGCCCACATACCACTGCTTGAAGGAAGCTGAGCACTGAAGAAGGCTGGGGATTCTGAGAGGCAGAGGTATGGGAGAGAATGCATTTCAGTCATTTAGGATGGCCTGTACAAGTGGGAGATGGAATGCCAAGTTCAGAGAGCAGCAAGGTTTGCCAGTAATGGAAAGTGTGAAGGGGATTAATGAAAAACAAGTCTGGAGAGGTCGACTACAGGCGGACTCTGGAAGATCTAGGTTGTAAGGGCTATGCCAGTTTTAGCATTTTATGACTTCCAAAGTCAAACGTTCCACCATTCTACCCCCACCTTGGTTCAGAAAATTGAGAGACTGGCAAAACAGACACAGTCAAAAACTTTTGGTAGAGATCTACCTGTCCACATCTAGACTAGAGGGACTAGAGGGAAAGGGGGTGGTACAGAAGTAACATTTTCTGAGGTGGAAAATTCTGAGAAACTCAAACTTTCCTGGCTACTTACTGGTCAGGGGCAACCGTGCCAAGGACCACCTGCTTGACCCGATCTCACTCATCACCACAAACACAATTCTTTGAGGGCAATCCCCTCTGACCTACTCCCCTCTTGGCTCCCAGTCTTTGTTATTTCAGCTGGGCATAGCAGGCAAAGGGAGGTGTGTAGGGGGTGTTGACTGTGGAAAAGGGGTCCAGGGAGAGACAGAGTTGGTCCCAAGCTTTAGTTGTAGCTGGTGGATTTTCACAAATCACTCAGGAGGGAGTCACCACCTTTCTCTCCATCTGTGTTCCCAAAGTGGAATGAGCTGACTAGGGAAGATGTGAGTTCAGCATCATTAGAGGCATTATTAATTGGAAAATTAGATGACTGACCAATTGCTAGGGTTGTTGTAGAGGGGGTTTCTGCCCTGGTAAGAAGTGGTTAAGGGGTGGACAAGATGGCTGCTAAGTTCTGAGATGCTTTAGTTCTAAAATATTCTGGAACCATCTTGGGCTGATGGGTGAACTTCACAGCATCCTGAGGGATCCAAGCCCCCTCCTCTCTTCCAGATCACCTCTATGCCATTGGTTTGAGTGCCAGGTTCTCTTCCTCTTCCATGGATTCTCTGCATTCATTAGAAGGTGAGCTCTTTACAGTAAACCCGATACAAATTCTAACACACACAGACACACACACACACACTCTGTCTCTGTCTCTCTTTCTCTCTCTCTCTCCCTCTCCTTCTCCTCCCACTCTCTCTCTTTGTCTCTATCTATATCTCTGTCTCTGTTTCTCTCTGTCTCTCCCTCCCCCTTCCCTCTCTCTTCCCCTTGTCTGTCTGTCTCTCCTCCCTCCCTCCCTGTCTGTCTCACTGTTTCTCCCTATCCCTCCCTTAACCTTTTTCTCTTCCCTCTCTCCTCCACTTCTCTATCTGTCCCTGGCTCTCCATGTCTCTGTCTCTGTGTGTCTCTGTCTCTCTTTCTCTTCCCCCTCTCCTTCAGTCTATCTACCTGTCTTTCCCCTTTACACATACACATATACATACATACATGTACACACATACACACAGAGAGAGGTCAATCTGTCAAACCCTAAGAATCATTAAAGCATTATGTCAGGTTTGGAAGAGATTTTAGAGGTCAGCTAATCCAACTGTGATCTTACAGATAAGAAACTAAGGCATGGAAGGAGGAAGAAAGCTGTCCAAGGGAATACAAATAAGGGGCAGAAGGGGGACTCCAGTTCCCAATCCAGGGCTCATTCCACACATTGTGGAAAGAGCCTGTTCTGGGTTCTTTTCCCCCTTTCTAGAATCTCCACCTTCCCTCTTTCCTTCCCCAGCATCCTGCCCTCTTGCCCTTCTCTCTTATTGCTCTAAGGAAAGTCTCTGATAGGAGTCACCAAGCTCAGGGGTGGAAATCCCTGGGTCTTATTCCTGGCACAGTCATGGAAATCTTCTTGAAAAAGAAGGAATCATATTGGAGCAAAATCACACAGACTTGGGGACTGAGTAGGAGGAGGCATTCTAGGAGGAGAAGAGGGCAGAGGATTGAGGAGAAAATTACAGTGAGAACAAAAGGAACTACAGGCCCAAAGTTCTTCCACAAGGCCATAAAGCTGAGGCCGGATTCCTCCCACTATGAGCCAAATTTCCTTAGTTTTCTGTCAGTTCAAGTCTCTATCTGGAAAAATTACCACTTGTGGAAAATTCATTGTTCTTCAGACTCTCAATAAAAGGCTGTCCAAAGGGCCTGTCCATCTCCAAAGCCCTGTCCACCCCCGCAGTCCCAACTAAGCCTTCTCTGGCCTGGCCCAGCTCTGTAGGCCTTCCTTCAATGGCCCCTTTCCCAAGCATTGGCCAATCTCCCTTCCCATCCCCCACTATAGGGTGTCTACCTAATTATTAAAGTCACAATTGCCTAAAGGAAAGAAAAAGAAATGGGCAAAGGAAAAAAGGGAGGAGGGAAGGATCATATGGAGCTGAACTAGAGCATTTCTAAAATCCCTCCTAACTTTGACATTCTAGCAGAAAGAGCACTAGAATCCAAAGCCAAAGGTTCCACTCCCAGATACACTTCTTACTTCTAGCTTCATGACTTTGGATAAGTTACTTCTTTTTAAGTCTTATTTTCTTATCTGTATGCAGTACCTGGGACACCACCCCCCCCCCCCCACACACACACAGGGGTCCTAAAGAAAAGTTACTTGGTTCAAGGCACTCTGGATCACCAGTCATTCAAAACCATAGCTCATGGGCTCCCACCAGTTTTTTTTACCAACCCTACCAGGGGACACATAAATTCAAAGTAAAAGACATTTAATCAAATAGTATAGCAAATAAAGTGATAGAAAAGATTCCACAGACTGCCACTACACTGGTAAGAAAAGCAGAAAACACCCCCAACCTCCATGTGGTCAAGGCACATGTACCTCTAGAGAGCAATTGATACCTTTTAGCAATGTCTTCATCCTGTTTTCTGTCGGGCACCTAGTCAGGCACTGAGCCTCATCTCTGTGTCATGGCATCTTCATGGGGCTCATAGTAGCTTAGCTGCCCTTTGCTACCATCAGCTGATCCCCAGTTCTTCATACCTGCTGCTCTCTGCTTCCATCTACTGGGGACAGTGGCCAGAAAGCCTCTAGCGGATAAGCGAGGGCTAAGCTCTTTTGGGGCATAGCTGAAGGCTAGGACCCACCATGGAGGAACTTTTTGATCCTTATCTCCCAGCACAGACACAAAATTCTTGGATCCAGAATAGCATAGAGGAGATCTGGAGCATGATGCCAGTTCTGAATTCTATAACTTCTAAAGTCAAACACTCTGTCTTCCTAGCCCCATACTAACCTTCTTCACAAAAAATCTGAAAAGTTGACAGGTCAATAATAAAAAGTTTTTGGTTATACCTAACTTGTCTCTGTCTAGACAGAGGGCTGTGGGTAGTTGGAATTGGGAAGAAGTCTTTCAGAGTTCAAATTTGAGTTCTGCTATTTACTCCTTGTGTGACCTTATGAAAGACACTTTAGCTTCTCTAGACCTCAGTTCCTTATCTGTATGCAGTACCTGGGACATGCACACGCACACACACACACACACACACACACACACACACACATCCTAAAAAAAGATACTGTGGTTCAAGGAACTCTGTGGACCAGCACTCACTCAAAACTATAGCTCATGGGCCCCCACCAGTGAGTTTATCTTTACCAACCCTACCAGAGGACACATATATTCAAAGCAAAAGATATTTAATCAAATAGTATTGCAAATAAAGTGATAAAAATGATTACACAGATTGCCACTACACTGGTAGGAAAAGCAGAAAACACCCCTGAAACTCTATGTGGCCAAGGCACATCTATAGAATGAGGGGATGGACCAGACAATTCTTTCTACAATTCCTTCAAACTCTAAAATCCACAATTCTCTTTTTTTTTCTATTCCCTTCCTTCCTCTGTTGCCCTTAGAATTTGAGATTCCCCTTTCAAAATAGCAGGATTGTTAAGCCTCTAACAGAGGTGGAGTGCTTTAATTAGAGGGCTAGCATTGGGCCATGAAAAAGAGATGGATCTGAAGTGAGGAGACCTGGGTTCCTAAACCTAGCTGTCAGACTTAGAGCATGTCACTGAACCACTCTGAGCGACAATATCCTTCTTTGTAAAATGGAGTAATAAGGCATGCATTATCTACCTCTCTCTGGCCTAAGGGGTCAGCTAGGCCCTCCATGCAGCACCTCCACCCTCCTACACATACCCACCCAACAAAGAGTCTCATGTCCAGTCAAAGAGGAAGCAAGGGAGAAAAAAAGAGCACAGGGGTCTTACAGTCCCATTAAAGTTTCACTGAGATATAACACCCCTTTCTCAGAGAAGCTTTTAGACAAGTGCAGACAGCAGGAAGACAGAAAAAGAAGAGAAGAATCTTAAATGACCAAATACTCCCAGAAAGTGACTTTCACCAACTGGCTTTGTGTCTTCTGGTTTCTCTCAACACTGTCTCCACTTTTTCTCACTGTCAGGTTCTGTGGGTGCCAGATGCCCATATAGTGATGTGTCCTCAAAGTCTTCAAAAGCTGTAACATATGACCAGAAGTCTACTGATTTCTTCTTTCTTTGGAGAGCCAAACTCATAAACTAAGAACCTTAGAATACAGAATGTCAGAGTTGGAAGGGGTGGCCCATACAGCACATCCTGTCCAATCTCTTTATTAGATTAGATACCATAAAAGGGTAAACTGAAGCCCGGAAAGGGGAAAGTATTTGACTAACTTCATACACTGTGGCAGAGCTGGGACTCCAGCAGATACTTTCTGATGCTCAGTTGTGTCCTTTCCACTATACCACACCATCTCTTCTTTGAAAAGCTCTGTGACCACAAAGCTCCCAAGGAACCAGGTACCATTATGTGCCCAGCTTTTCCTACAAGCCTTCTTCAAAGAGTAGGATCTTGATTAGGGGGATATAACATGTGACACATTGCTATGAAGCTTATAACTAACTAACTACAACATCTAAGCCCTGTGTTGACCCAATGGGAGAGACAGAAATAAAGGGTAAGATCTAAGATGGAGAGAAAGCTCTGTGGGACATAGGAGAGACAGCCCTAGCCTAGAAGGCAGGAAATCTGGGTTATGGTCCTTGCTAAGCCATTTACCACCCGTGTGACCTTGGGCAATAATGAAACCAGATGACATTTCTATAGTACCCTTTGAGTTTACAAAGCATTCTTATATGGCATCATGGAGCTAGGTGTAGTTTCCCCATTTTACAGATGAGGAAACTGAAGTGGTGACTTTGTACAAGGCATACAGAAGCAGGATTCAAATCTGTGTCTCCTAAGTAGAAACTCTGAGTACTTCCCACCACACCCCAGCTGCCTCAGCTGACAAGGGACAAGATTTCCAGACTCTTTAGCAGTAAGAGTATGTTCAAGCAATCCCTGGGCACCATCTAGTGGCAAAAAGCTGTATTGCCCCCCAAATGCACAAAAGGCTAGCTGGGGTTGGAGCTACTGTAGGGGCTCGACTGAGCAACTGGCTGTGTTGAGAACAAAGCTGCCTCCTTACTGTGTTCCAAGGGACGAAGGCCCCTCCCAGGCTCTGTCTACACTGGTCTTCCAGTCCCCCGGATGTATCTGTCCCCACACTCACCACACAAAGTATGGCCGGAAAGAAGTCCACTGCTCTGTGATCTCAAAACTCTTGGAGGCACTCTATTTGGGATGAGGCCAGTGTTTGTAAGGGGAAGGATTCCGGTCATTTTGGATGGACCACTCCTCTTGTTCCCCCAACCTATCTAGGGCTCAGTGTCCCATTAGCTTTGGGACCTTGGACAAGGCTTTCCCTTTCTGTGACTCAGTACCTTCACTTGTAAAGCAGGATAGTAATCCTTAATGCATAAGCCTTTCTACTTCACTTGAGTCTTGGGTCTCCAGTGACATAATGTAAAAGTGCTTTGAAAGGTATCATTACAACGTCGACATGATTGACGATAATTACAGTAGTGCCTGTGGCCTGTTTGAGAAATAGCCGGAGAATTGAAGGGTAAGACAGAATAAAATTTTATATTTAGAGCTTCTCTAGTCCAACTGAGGAAACTCAAAGGTTGTGCCTTGATGAAGGTCGCATGGTGAGTGAGGAGCTGACCTAGAGCTCTGACTCCCCAGTTTAGTACTTAATCCTGTCACATTGCAACGTTTAACTTAGTTTTAAATTTTAATCTAATTAGCTTAATAAGCAAGTTTGTAGATTCATAGAGAGGGAAGGGAACTTAGCAATTGTCTAGTTCGACCTTTCTCATTTGACAGAAGAGTAAACTGAGACCATGGAGGGTAAATGATTTGGCCAGTCATACAGTAAATTCATGGTGAAGTTGGGACCTGGCCCCAGTTCTCTTAACTCCTCATTGAGTGCTCTTTCTACTACATCTTGCTTAGTATTTATTGGGCATCTGTGTCTGTGCTTAGTGCAATGGGAAAAGCTTTAGAGTTCCTGGCTGTGTGACCTTGTGCCAATCACTTAACCTGTTTCATTTCCTCCTTGATAAAGTTAGATGATTTCCAGGGTCCATTCTTGCTCTTCATTAAGTATGATACTAAGGTTGAAAGGCTAAGGAGGGGGAAAGTTCTGGAAAAACACAGTAACTCTCCTGCTTAGGAATTTCCATAGCTCCTCAATCTTGCAGGATTACGCAATGGGGTTATGGAATCACAGGACCAGCGTTGAAAAGAGTGTTAGACATTATCTAGTTCAAACTCCTTAATTTTACCAATGATGAAACTGAAGCCAAGTGAAGTTAAGTGGTTTGTTTAAAGCCTAATCTCCTTGAGCCAGCATTCAAGGGCCACAGATTAGCCTCAACTCACTTTATCTCCAAGTGTCCTGTGAACATTACCTCTTGATTCTAACCAGGGTTCATTGGAACAGCCTTCTCAAGGCAACCTGACGCTGTTGGGTGGCCCAGAGTACTGGGAATGAGTCCAGTCCACCAGGGTAAGTGGATTTAAGCCTCTCCTTCACCTAATGCCAAGTGATAGTGTCCAGGCTCAAAAATGGTCTAATGGCAAGAGTATATATTCGGAATCAGAGGACCTGGATTCGAGTCCCAGCTCTGCTACCTACCAGTTGTGAAAGTAACTCTGGGTAAGTCAGGCTCTTGGGTTTCAGTTACCTCATCTTTAAATAAGAAGCTTAGACTACATGCTTTATAAGGTCCCTCTTAGCTTGACATCCTATGAAACTGAGCATCTGACAGGGAGATCCCCATGTATGCACACTTTCCTCAGTCTGGTTGATCATCCTTGAGAATTCAGAACCTAATGGTTAAATCACAGCAATTCCCCTGTGGTAGACCTGAAGAATTTCTGGTTTGGAGGACCTAATCTTTCTTAGCTGACAAGCTCACTCTACACTGATTTGTCCACTTTAGGACCCTCTTGGAATCTTTTGCGTCTGGAACCTTTCAAGTTTGAAACATCTAGCAACCTAGATAATTGGTACCTTTTTGCCTGTGACCTTTGAGGTGGGAAACTAATCAACATGTCTTCAACATGACAGCCCCTGGTATTATTCATCCCATAAAACACCTGTTCTTCTGCATTTTCTCTCTCCCTTCTTGACACATGGAATGGGGATGACTTCAAACTATCAAGAGTTTGTTTGTACCATGTCTTGGGAGTAGCCTTTTATTAGACTAACATGGACTCCTTCCCCTTGCTTTGACCTTGAGATCACTGGGATTCAGGTTCTTTGGTGGCATCCCCACCTGTATCTGGTTTCTGTGTGTGTGTGTGTGTGTGTGTGTGTGTGTGTGTGTGTGTGTTCCTTTGGGTATCTTCAATTAAGCCGAATGGCCTCCCCTTCAACATTCCATTTGGGGAGGGATGTGGGGCTCCTAGCTCTAGAAGGCCCCTTTGGGTCTCAGTAATGCTTCTTTAAGCCAGATAATCAATAAACATTTAAGTGCCTGCTAGATGTCAAGCATTGTGCCAAATGCTGGAAATCCAAAGAGAGGCAAAAGACAGTCCCTGTCCCCAGGGAGCTCACAATCTAATGTGGGAGACAATAAGCAAACAAATATATACAAATAAGTTAGAGACAGGATAAACAGGAGCTAATTAACAGAGGGAAAGTACTAGAACTAAAGGGGATTGGGAACAGGTTTCAGGTAGAAGGTGGGATTTTAGTTGAGGCTTGAAGGAAATCAGGGAAGACAGGATATAGAGATGAGTCCCAGATGGGACTATGACCACCAGAGGGGTCAAAAGGAACCTTGCAGGCCAGGCCCCCAGGCTCAGGACATACCCAAAGGGTAAGAGTGGTCTTGATTTCTCCTTACAAGTTAGGAGGAGTTGGAGGCCTGCTCCAGGGAATATGAAGGTTCTCACTTAATCTCAGGGGTTTCAAGGAAGCATAGAAGGGATAGGGAGTCATTGGCTAATTTTACCCAGTTAGGTCTTATATCAGAGATCCAAAACTGAAAGGATCTTCAGAGGCACATCTCATCTTAACATTCAAACCCTATTAAGTTGGTGCTATTTTTTTCTCATAGATTCTGCAAGAAACTTTCTGGCAGGACAGTAGGTGAGGGAGACAGTAAAGAGTTCTGAAAATTGAAATACTCTACAAGCTGCAACTTTAATATCATATTTCATATGTTAAACACACTATTTTAGAAGCCCAAAGGGAGAAACTAAGGTACATCAGTTGAGTCTGGTTACCTGCTACCAGTCAGTCCAAAGCTGAGACCAAAGGCTCAAGACTTCCTGATTGTCCTTGAGAAGAGAGGGAATTTGGGGTGGGGAGAAGAAATGACTGGTCTCAACTTGGCCTCTCCCCTCCTATCACATGAAGGTAGAAGCAGAGTCACCTCCATTATGGGATACAATGATTTCTTATCAGAGAAAGATGAAAATGTTCAGTGGCTACATTGACCCCAACTGCTAGAGATCTCAGATCTGTGTCCTTCCTTCCATGAAGCTGGAGTTTCTCAGGAGGCAGTAGATGTATTTACCAGGCTGTACTGACCCCAGGCTGAGCTGGGTCCTTGGCCCAGATGGCTGCTGATCAGTTTCCCAGGAGAGAACCTGTCAGACAAGGAGCATGATCAGACAGTAACCAGAAGTGCACAAAGGCAGGAAGAGGGAGAGGGGAGCCCCAGTGAAGGTTTGGAGGTAGAGGCCATACTTAGGGGGTGCTAGATCAAGTCTATCCCTGTAGGCCATTGACCCATGTGGCATCTATAGGGAACCCACGGACCAGGGGACCTATGGGTTCCATAGGAATTTAGCTATCACACAGTGCTGTCATTTTGGGCTTCAGAGCCCAAAGAGGGCCCCTAAATGGGGTGAGACCTCAACTGTGGCTGGGGAGGTTGGTTTTCTGTTATGTTTTCTCACCTGAAACCAACCCTAAAAACACTGCCATCCTGTAAAAACCTGTTTAAGCTCAATAGCCTTTTTTAAGCTAAAGTAGACTGTGATATCTGCATCCTGCCCCTGCACCCAGTCCTGTGGTTGCCACTCTTTCAACTTTATCTCCTTGGCTCCCACATTCTGACCACCTAGCTAGGCTGGCTTGCCCAGGATGCCTCCATCGTATCCCCTTCCCTAGGTCTGCCCCTCTCCTTTGCTCTGGGCCCTGGGCCAGGCCTTGAGTCTCATCCTGGTTGGAGCAAAATGGGGAGAAGTCAAAGTCATGTTATGTGAGGACAGGATAAAGGATCTGAAGATATTTAGCTAGGAGAAGAGAAGGTATGGGAAAGATTTAATCATTGTCTTCAAAAATCTGAAGACTTAAGGACTAGGTTTAATATATATGAAGACAAGAGAGAACTAGGGCCTATGAAAGAAAAGGAGTTAGGAGATGGATTTCAGTCTCTCTCCCTAAAGGAAATTCCCATCTCCTCTTACCTTAAAGGAGAAACTTGCAAATAGCTTGAAGTTATGGAAAAGGCTAGCTCAAGACAAAGTGAACTGTGCAGTGATAGTTGTGTTCTAGATGATGCTAAATAATCATCTGTAAGGGATACTTCAGGGGAGATTCCTGCAAGGGGTGGGAAGTGGAGTATAGGACCAGCAAGGTCCCTTTCAGCCAGGATCTATGACTCTAAGATTTTGTGACTTTATTGGGAACTAGTTCCCCCCCCCAAAAAAAGCCATGAGGGCGGGAGAAAACCAACAGGCAATGTGAGCTAGGTCCAAGAAGTGAGAGGGGAAGTACCTGGAGGTCAGGAAGAAAGGAGGGCAGTATTGGGGATAAGGCAGAGTACAGAGCAGAAAATCCAGGAAATGTCTATCAGGGCTTTATTTGCTCCATCACAGGTGTAAGAGGGCAGTTTGTGGAGACCTTAAAACTCTGTCTCTGACCCGTTAGTGGCACATACCGTCTTCTCTGGAACTGTTGGTCTATCTCTGCCAGGGACTGGCCTTTGGTTTCAGGGACAAATAAATAAATGAAAACTAGGCCAATCACAGCCATCAGTCCATAAAGCAAGAAAGTCCAGGACAAGCCGATTGCTCCTGCAGAGACAAAAGGGACAGTATGTAATGGTTTGTGGTCACAGGTCACAAGTAAAGGTCAAGGATCTTTGTGTTAGGCACAGGAGCCTGGCTCTTGCAGGAGCAAACGGGACAAGAAATGGTCCTTTTGCTGAGTTCCCCTGAGGAGACAGGAGTGATAAAGTCTTAGACTTTGGGTCAATCACTCCATTCTGACAGACCTCAGTTTCCTCAATTGTAAAATAAGGGAACTGAACCTAATTTTATTCTAGCTCAAAAGATCTGATCCTTTAATACTCACAGGTTAGATCTAAGCCCTGACACCCCCATCACCATTTTATGTAGGAAGAAACTGGGGCTCATAATACTTAAATGAGTTTTTCAAGATCATATAACAGCATGGCTAAAGTCTTTATTCTATAGACATGGAGCTTGGGTTCAAAATCTGTCCTTGATATTTACTACCTCTGCGACCTTGGGCAAATCACTTAACTCCCCCAGTCCTCAGGTTCCTTATCTGTAAAATGAGGGGCTTGGACTAGATGATCTCTGAGGACCTCTACTGCTTGAGATCTATGAACCCCTTTATCCCATCAGGAGAGGAGACAAAGGCCTTGGAAGGGGAAAAGTAACATATATCCACCTATCAATGAACAAAGGGGCAGCTAGGCTATGCCATAGTGCACAGTGCACTGGGCATGGAGCCAAGAGAACTTGAGTTCAAATCTGGTCTCATAGACTTACTAGCTGTGTGACCCTGGACAGTTCACTTGCCCCTGTTTGCCTCAGTTTCCTCATTAGCTGGAGAAGGAAATGGCAAACCACTCCAGCATCTTTGCTAAGAAAACCCCAAATGAGGTCACAAAGAGTTGGACATGACTGAAAATGACTAAAAACTCAATCAACAAACATTTATGAAACACCTAATATATACTGGGCTAAGAAATGGGGATACAAACACAAAGAATGAAACAATTTCCATTCACAATGAGCTTGCATTTTATTGGGGAGTCATATGTATATAAATATAGAGAAATATATATGTAATAGTTTAATGAAAAGAGCCCTGGACTAGAAAGCAGGGAACCTGGGTTCAAGTCCCAGCTTTGTCACTTAGGATGACTGCATTTAGAGCTGGAAGGGGCCTTGGTATCATCTAGTCCAACCCCTTCATTGTACAGGTGGCCCTGAGAAGTTACAAAGTATGTCCAGGGTCACAGAGTTGGGATTTGAACCAAGATATTCTGACCCTAAATCCAGTGGTCTTTTCCTCACACCATGCTGTTATATGATCTTGGAAAATTCACTTAAGTACTCTGAGCTCCAGTTTCTTCCTATGTAAAATGGTGATGAGGTGTCAGGGCTTAGATCTAACCTATGGGTATTAAAGAATCACATTTTTTGACCTAGAATAGAACCAAGTTCAGTTCTTTTATTTTACAATTGAGGAAACTGAGTCCATTACAATGAAGTGATTGGCCCAAAGTTATACAAATAGTAAGTAATAAAGACAGAATTTGAATACAGGCTCTCTGACTCAAAATCATGATAATCTCTAAAGTTCAATCCAGCTCTATGATTCAGAGTGACCTGCCTAAGGCCACACAGTGAATCTTTTGTAGTAGGGTAGTAAATAAACATTTATTAAATTCTCATTATGTACCAAGTAAGCATTGGGGATACAAAGAAAGGCAAGCTCATAGTCTAAGGGGGGAGACAGATTCAAAAACTATGTACTAAAAAGCCATATACAGGATAAATTGGGAATAATCAACAGAAGGAAAGCATAGAACTATGGGGACTCTGGAAAGGCTTCCTGTAGAACAGGGCTTCTTAAATTTTTCCATTCCTTTCCCCTATTCATGAGTTTCATAGCCTGAGGGCACATACAGTGCAAAGTGCACATGCTTTGTGTTCAGGACCAAGGTCACAGAGAAGTCCTGTGATACAACATGGATAAGTGCTGACAGAAACACTTTGGATTCATTACCCATTTGATTTTGAATTTTTGGTTTTTGCATGTTCAGAAATACTTTTACTGTTCCCAAATTTCTCATGATGCTATATGAGGTCATGACCCACAGTTTAAGAAGTACTGCTAGAAGGTGGGATTTTTAGCTGGGACTTGATGAAAACCAGAGAAGTGGGGAGGTAGACATGAGGAGAGAGAGAGCATAAAAAACTAAGACTACAGCCTAGGGCTCCTGATTCCAATTAATAAATGTTTGTTGACTTGAACTAAATTGAAATACACTATAGAGAACTTTTTCAATTATGGGTTCACAGAAGAGGAAGGATTTTATTTCCTTATTCCCAGCCTCCATTTCATTCCATATCAGTTAGTGACAAATAGCTACCCACCTGTACCAGTGACAAACACCATGCTTGCCACTCCCCTATAGGCAGCTGAAGGGCAACTTGACTTAAGGACAATTACTCACCAATCAGATCCAGGAAGGAGAGGCTAATCATCAAGTTGGCAGCCCAGTTAAAACTATTGCAGAAGGCAAATGCCCGTCCTCGGATTTCAGCAGGATAGATCTCACTCAGGACCAGCCAGGTGACTAGGAGACAGATGGGACGGGGGAGAATTCAGGTCAAGTCAACCTTAAAGGGCTAAACAGAACGTAAGATCTGTGGCTGAGCTCTGGGGTAGGAAGTGGGACTCACTGCCCTGGGCCAGGTGATATAGAAAGTAGTCCTGGGTTGGAGAAAAGAAGAGGCAGCCCCATACTCACCAAGGTCAGAACCAGAGTTCAGAGCTTGTGAGCTTTCACTCCCATGCCCCCTCCCCCACCGAAGGTCAACAGGCACTGTGATCATTAAGACCAAGGGAAGAAAGGAAGAAGAAACCTATGTAGCTAGATGGAACTTCTGATTGGACAGTAGAAGGTTGAGGCAGCTTTTACCTATAGATGCCAGAGCTAGCTCAGTATTTGGGAGGATCTGAAGAAAAGTTTGGGAGAGAAGAGGTATTAGACTGACAACCAAACTGAAGGTCTACAGAGCCATTGCGCTGACCTCATTGTTGGAGTCTACCAGCACCATGCTGGGAAACTGAATCGCTTCCATTTGAACTGTCTTAGGAAGATTCTGAGGATCACCTGGCAGGATAAGGTACAGACACTGAAGCCCTTGCTTGAGCTGAACTGCCAAGTATTCAAACTATGCTTCAGAGAGCACAACTCCAATGGGCTGGCCACACTGTTCAAATGCAAAATGTATGCTTGCCAAAAAGACTATTTTATGGAGAACTTGCATGGGGCAGATGATCACATGGTAGCCAGAAGAAACGATACACGGACACCCTCAAGGTCGCTCTCAAGAACTTTGGATTTGACTGTGCAACATGGGAGACACCGGCACAGGATCACTCAGCATGGCATGCCCACATAAGAAAAGGTGCTGTGCTCTTTGAGCAAAGCAGAATTGAGACAGCAGAGAGTAAATGAAGGATGCACAAATTTGGGATATGCACCCCAAATATCCAAAGGGACTATCTGTGCCCAACCTGTGGTAGAGCATTCTGAGCTCGTATTGGTCTGATCAGCCACAGTTGGACACACTGAAATTTCACTTCATAATGGTGATATCATTTTGGTCCTCTTTGACGACAAAGGACAACAACTACCACCAACCATCTATAGATGAGGTAAGTAGGTGTCTCCCCAGTGTGATCTGGGATGCACAGTACAGGTCCTCATGTCACCAAATCTCTCCCTCTCCCTACCACTCCTGGTTTATCAAATTCTACAATTCATTATTTTAGGTCACAAAGCCTCTTTTGGGGCAGCTAGGTGTCACAGTGGGTAAAGCATTGGGCTGGGAGTCAAGAAGAGCTTAGTTCAAATCCATCCTCAGACACTTAACAGTTGTGGGACCTTGGGCAAGTCACTTAACCTCTGTTTGCCTCAACTTCCTCAACTGTAAAATGAGGATAGTAATAGTGCCCACCTCCCAGGTGGACTGTGAAAATCACATGAGATAATATTTTTAAAGCACTTAGCACAGTACCCTGGCATATGTGCCTCTATTAGCTTATTGCTGTGCAAAGAGCCTCTCTAGAACAGCAACTCCACCATTCATTCACTGTGTGACCTTAGTCAAGTCCCTTTCCCTCGAAGTCTGATTTTTTTCTTTTATCTGTAAAATAAGAGGGCTAGACTCAGTAATGAAAGACAGCTAGGTTGCTCAGTGGATAGAACACTGGCCCTGGAGTCAGGAAGACCTGGGTTCAAATTTGGCCTCAGACACCTAACAGCTGAGTGACCCTGGGCAAGTCACTTAATTCTATTTGCCTCAGTTTACTCATCTATAAAATGAGCTGGAAAAGGAAAGGGCAAACCACTCCAGGATCTTTGCCAAGAAAATTCCAAAAAGGTCACGTGGAGTCAGGCACAATTGAAAAACAATTGGACTACAAGAGATTCAATAATGCCTAAAACCCTTCCAGCTCCAGCAGTCTATGACCATTCCCACCTAGACGACAGTACACTACAGGGTGTGGGGAGGAGCAGTCAAAGTGTGAAGGACTCCGTAATATGTAGCATTTAGTAACAGAGCTAGCAAGGAAAGCATAGAACACAGAATGCTAAAGATGGAGGGTATTTAGAACATAAAGTATATAATATTAGAGTTGGAAAGGTCCCTAGAAATAGAACACAGAAAATAGAATTAGAAAGGCCTTAGAAGACAGAGATAGAATATTAAAGTTGGAAGGGCTCTTAGAATGTAGAACATGGATTTTAGAGCTGGAAAAAGATCTTAGAACACAGAGCACAGAAGGTCAAAATTGGAAAGACTCTCAGAACCTAGTCATGAAGTCCTTTCCTCTCATCTTTCAAGCTCGGAAGGGTGACTTGCCCAAGCTAGAGGCATGTCCAGGCCTCCAGGGGCCAGTTCTCCTCACTCCCAGTGATGTTATTTCTACTACCCCATGGAAAGTCTGCCTATTTTGATCAGGTGTCTCCTTACAGACTAGAAAACAGACTTGCTCAAGGTCACATGGTAAAAAGCTGCCAGAGGTGGGATCAAAATCCAATCCTCTCCTGACACCACATCTAGCGCCCCTGCGCGGCAGCATAGCTACATCCTACATGAAGCTACTGCCCTTTGCCATGCCCTAGTGACTAACCTGGTACTAAGAGTATGGTATGGTAGAAAATGTGTGAGAGTTGGAATCAGAGAGCTTGTGTTCAAATCCTACTTCTAGGAAGAGAGCAGAAGGAAGTATAGATCAGCAGGACAACTTTGAAAGCTAGAGGTTAAACTTGTTACACATTCAAAAAGCAGAGCAAGCTGTATATGACAGAGATCTGCAGTTTCACACTCAATCTTCCTTTTCTGTGTATGCAAATGCCTACTGTTAATTTGTTTTTAAGAATAAAAGCATTTTTAAAAAATTCCTCTTCTGCTACTTACTACCCAAATAGGGATATTGGGCCATCTAATTCTCTTGGACTAAGCTCCTGGTTGGTAAAATTAAGAGGTTGGTCTACATGAACTTGAAGGTTCCTCTGAGCTCTAAATGTACGATCCTTTTGGGAGATTTTTGGAGGATTTCCTGTCATAGGCATTGGTGTTCTCATGCTGCCTCTAGGTCCTCCTAGGAGGCTTTACAGAAGGATGAAAAGAGCTTAACAGACTGAGAGTCAGGATTTAAATGCCCAGATCTGTCATGTCACTTTAATTCACTGTCTCAGTTTCTGTGAAATGGGTACAGTAATATCTGTCCTATCTCATAAAGTTGTGAAGCTAACTCATTGTAGGTAAAATACTACATAAAGGTAACAGGAAGTTGATACTATTACCTGATTAATAACTCACATTTCTATATACTAATATTGACTAATAAAAAACTCATGTTCCTACTGCGCTTTACAGTTTATAAAACATTCTCCTCACAATCCTATGTTTAGGGGAAGAAGACAATGACATTTTTAGAGTGTTTAAAGTTGCATTGGTTTATACACATTATCTCATTTGCAATTATGAAGTTAGGGTCAGTATCATTACGCCCATTTTACAAAGAAGGGAAGTGATTTGCCCATGGTGGTCATGCTAATAGGCTTCAGAGCCAAAATTCAGATCCAAGTTTCCTGACTCCCAGTCACTTAGTACATTCTCTTCTCCCTTTTCTCTCTAATCCTTGCAAAGAAGACTTAGGAACTGATTGGGTTTTCTCTCTCCCAAGGAATGGTTTATTTATCCAGAGAAATGCCTGGTATAATTTCAGGATGGCTAATGCTGAGGAGAGATTTCCAGATGGGAGGAAATCCCAGGGGTGCCTCTGCAACCATGACAGATAAGGGTTACCTACTCTGCCTATACATAAAACTGGATTCAGTCACCACTACTGGGATGGGTCCTGAGGATCCCTTGAGGCTGGGAGTAGCTAAGGGCAGGCCTAGTTTCATATACTTACTTGGTCCAAATCCAAAAGAAAAGGCGCTCACAAATGCCATCATGCAGAGTAAGGCGATCCAGTTTAAAACCCTGTGTTCACTGGTTGAGGTGTCAGTAACCAGATTACTAGTGCTATATACCAGTGTGTCATGAATTGAAGAAACAGTTTCCTGAACCCCTGAGGAATTAGCAACTGTCCCTTTGACTTTGGGACCAGATGTGTCCATCTTTAGGGAAGTCAATCTTGTGTTGGCAATGCCTAAACTCCCCTGGTTCCTGTTGGCCCCTTGAAGAGGAGGTGGGCTAGGGTCTATCTGGAAGGCAGGAAGCCTGGGGGCAGAGGTTGTGTTGAGTGTCCCAGAAGGAATGTGGCAGCCCTGGCTGGAGTCCATCGACACAGTAAAGCCAACTAGCCCAATGCCACTGATGGAGATGGCCATAATGGTACAGCCAGTCATCAGCAGCACCCTCCTCCCAGCACGGTCTACCAGTCCCATAGCCACCAATGTGGCAACCACTTTTACCCCTCCAAGGCCCACAGAAGCCAGGGTGGCTGAAGATCCGCCTCGAAAACCCACAGAGTGGAATATGGTAGACGCATAGCAGAGCACATTGGGTTGGCCGGTAAGCTGCTGGAAGAGCACCAGGCCCAGGCCCACAGCTGTCCGGCCCCGCATATTAGCCTTGGCCCTAAATAGGCTGAAGAAAGAGTACTGCTTCTTTCTGCTGGAACCGGCTGTGGCTTCTGCTGCTTCCTCAAGGCCTTGGAGGGGAATGAGGCCCTTATGGGTCTCTGATTCAGACTCACACTGTGGAACTAGGCTCGGTGGGAGAAACAGGAGGCTGAAGGATTGCAAGAGGGCTGGAGCAACTGCCCAGGCAAACATGTGCCGCCAGCCCTGCACTGTGTCAGCAAGCACATAGTTGAGAGCATAGGAGAGCAGGATGCCCACAGTGATGCCCACTTCATACAGGGACACCAGCACACCCCGATGCCGAGGTCCCACCAGTTCTGAGACATAGATGCAGCAGGCCATGGAGGACAGAGAGATGGCAAAGCCTGCTGTGCATCGGCCCATAGCCAGCCATGGCAGGGAATCTGCCAGGCTTAGGCTCAGGCTGCCTGCAAGCAACATAAGGTTGCTAAATAAGATGGTTTTCTTCCTCCCATACCAGTCAATGAGGAACCCTCCACCTAAGGAGGCTAGGAGAGCCCCGAGGAGCAGGGTCCCCACCAGGATCTCCTGCTCAAAGCAGCTGAGTCCAAAGTCTAACTGCAACTGCAGCAATGCCCCGGAGATGATGGCCAGCTCATAGCCAAAAATCAGTCCTCCCAGCAAGGAGACAGAGGCACACAGCAGAAGGACAGGCAAGTGTAGTCCTGAAAGACAAAGAAGAAAATGATGGTTTTCTAGAGCTGCCTCTGCCTCTCTTGGTCACGCAAGGGAGGCAGTATTTGTGAGTCGTCTGATAGTATGGGATGGGGGTTTCTGCATACCAGAATTTCTTGGTTAACTG
Organism: Potorous gilbertii; assembly: GCA_028658325.1. Taxonomy (NCBI): domain Eukaryota; kingdom Metazoa; phylum Chordata; class Mammalia; order Diprotodontia; family Potoroidae; genus Potorous; species Potorous gilbertii. The sequence continues at coordinate 272,194,252 of CM053769.1, read as the reverse complement.
AATTAAATAACGTAATTGCTTCTGCTTGAAGTGTGTTGAGAATCTTGCTCAAATGAATCCTTTTCCTGCCTCAGTAAATAGAGTACGTTTAACATAACTGAACCTGTCTTCCACATGAAGGGATCTCCTACAACCCCAAGGTGATCACTCTCTTAATCAGTGTTCATTGTCCAAAACTATAGACACAAGATATGAATACCATGGATGAAATCACTGAGTCTAACTCACGACTTCTATAGTTAAGGAAGGCCCAGAAAGGAGAAAAGACTTTCTTAGTCAGATAGTGAGGAAATGGGAAAGTTAGAACCATGGGCTGAGTTCAGGTCATTCCTTGTGACCTAGGAGGCATAGTGCTAGACTTGAACCTCCAAAAAATGGGGATCATATTTTGTTCTAGCTAGACAGTTAGGAGGTGCAATGACGATAACGCAGGACCTGGAGTCAGGAACATCTGAGTTCAAATTTGACCTTGGATACTCACTAGCCATGTGCTGGTCAGGTCACTTAACCTCCATTTGCTTCAGTTTCCCCAACTGCAAAGTGGGGATAATAACAGCGCCTTCCTCATGGGCTTATTGGATCAAATCCAAATTAAATGAGATTTTATAGATATATATATATATACGTATATATGTATATATATATATACGTATATATGTATATATATATATATATACGTATATATATCTATATCTATATCTATCTATCTATCTATCTATATATAAAATAAACCTTAGAGAGCTATATGAATGCTAGGTTATTAGCATTGCTATTATTTTGATAAATCATTGGTGTTTTTTAAATAAATGCATATATTTTCTTGTCATTTTCCTCTTTTTCATAGTGTTACCTACTTTCTAATCCCAGGGATCCAAAGGTTCTGATTAATCAAGGTTTTACTATATGATTCAATTCCCTGGTCCTTCTTTCCTCACTTACTGAGATTATTGCAACAGCCTCTTAAAAGGTTTCACTGTATCCACCTCCTCCAAACTATCTCAGCCATACAAGTCACCAAAATGATCTGAACTTCCCTGCTCATAAACCTTTAATGATTCCTCCAACTGTGACTGTATCTCCCTCTCTCAGGGCTAAGTGACTTGTCCATGGTCACATAGCCAGTAAGTGCATGAAGTGAGATTTGAACTTGGGTCCTCTTGACTCCAGGGCTGACACTCTATGCACTGTGCCACCTAGCTGCCCCAACATTTTTTACTCTTATTTCATGCTACTCCCTTTTCTGACATCTGCATTCCGGTCAAACTGAACTGCTAGCTGCTTTCCAAACTCATTTCGCTAGCTTTCACTTCAGTGCATTTATACAAGGAATTTCTTGTCTGAAATACAATCCTTCCCCATCCCTACCTCTCAAAATTACAATCTCCCTTCAAGGCTCTACTCAAGCACCTCTTCCATGAAAGCTGGGCAATTTCCTCTTTGTTAATATTTATTTGTTTACATATTGTAATCACCTTCACCACCCCCAATAGAATATAAGTTCCTAGAGCAAAAGGGCTATGTCATTTGTGCCTTTGTCAGCTCAGTGCCTTGTACCTCACAGGCATCTGGAAAATACTTGTTGAATTGAACTGAATTCTAGCTCTAACACTTCATATCCAAATATAGCTCTAATATATTCTATGTTCTAAGTCCCATAGTTCAGACAGAATAAGCTCATATTCTAATTCTCCTTTAGTTCTTACAGTCTATATTTTAAATTCCTAGCTCCAGCATTCCATATTCTAAGGTTCCTCCATTCTATAATCTAAGATCCTTTCTGGCTCTGGCATTCCAGATTATAAGACCTCTCCAGTTCTGGCATTCTATAGTTTAAGATCCTATCTGGCTCTGACATTCCATGTTCTAAGATATTTCCAGGTCTGGCATTGAATGCTATGTGCTCCCATTTTCACATTCTATATTTTCAGTCCCCTCCAACTTTGACATTTTCTTATTCTTTTTCCAGGTCAGGAATGGTCACAGTGAAAGCCCAAAGTATGCAACTTCCTGACTCCTCACAGGGCCAAAGGGAAAGAAAAGTCAACATAATATTGACAGTCAATAAAGTCCAACCCAGAAAACCCTACAGCGAGGCCCTCTAATCTCAACCAGACCTTTCTTGCTCACTGCTGGTGGCCCAAAAGGCTGAAATCCAAACTGTACACAAGCAATCTCCTCATGGATTTTGAAAAACTATAAAAATGTTATTCAAATAAGGTGAATCTTAGTATCTATCCTTACCTGACTGAGCCCGATCCAGAGAAAGTGTTCCTGCAATATGCTAATAGACTAATGGATGTGCTAATATGCTAATGAAATAAAACAATTGTGATAGACATCTTTGGAAGAAGTATTCGGCTGCAGGCAAAAATGGCCATGAGGGGACAGAGGTTATGTTTAAGTGCAGAGGTGTAGAGAAAAGTAAACTGGAGAAACTGGGAATATTCTCCAGACTAGAGGACCTGGGGCTGGGGGGGACGGAGGAGCAGGAGGAGGAGAAGCACATTAGATACCCAGAGCCAGAATAGTTAGAAACTGGGGCAAGGGCATTGGTCTTGTGGTCAGAAGACCTGGCTCTACAATATAATTAAAAGGTCTAGAAAGGAGGGATTAGTTTAGGCAGGATTTCTTGGAAGGGCAGAAAAGGAGTGAGGTATCAGGGAGTTCTAGAAATCTCTGGGGTGGGGAACCTGCAGACTAAAGTGGACTTGTGCCTGAGTGATATGGTAAGGTCTGCACAAACCAGACAGAAGGAACTTTCTTTCCTTTGAGTCCGATGGTATGGAAGGAGAGATCTGTTCATTAAAACTGAGAGGAAGATAGGAATCAGAAGGTGAGAGAGATGGCCATAAAACAGGCATATCCACTTGTTATACCTACTCACACAGATTCAACTGAACAGCTAGCTATCAGTTGTTTGTTTGAATAATAATGTGTACTCCAAGCTTTTCTTTCAGTGCACAGAAGTAGTTTTGCACATTTTAAAACTCACTGGGCATGCATTATGTGCAGACACCATTGTAACAGAAAAAGCCAGCATTTATTAATAGTTTGCATATCATACAAATATAGCATGCACAGTGCTTTACAAATATGACCTCACAACAACTCTGTGGGATAGGTGCAAATATCCAAATTTTATATATGACAAAACTGATCCTGAGAGAAGTGAGGTAAGTTGCTCAGGGTCACAGTAAGTATCTGAGACAGGATTCACACTCAGGTCTCCCTGACTCAAGTCTGGGGCTCTAGACATATAACCATTCTTCTTTCGAGAAGGCAAGCAGGACTGAAGGAGTAAAGACTGACACTGGAAGGGCTCCTTACCTGTTGAGTAGCAGCCATGGAAATTTACTAGCTGTGAATAGAACAGGGCAGCCTTCTCTTTGGATGGTTCAGCACCAGATTGACCACAATGGCCACTCCAAAACCCAGCCTGTGATTCCAAATCCAGGCTTCTGCTACTTACTACCTATGTGACCTCAGGCAAGTGAATTCACTTCGCTGAATCTTCATTTACTCTTTAAAATAAGAGAAGCTAGATGTAGCCCCCAAGTTTTTTATCTCATCTCCTGAGGAGACTGTAGCCAGTAGATCTTTTGAGCTTGAGTTCTGAGCTGCAGTTTAACTGCAATAGAACTAAAGCTGATTTGGTATCTGCATTAAATCTGATATGGATAGAGTGAGCCCTCAAGAATCGGGGGGATGAACCAACAGGCTACCTAAGAAGGGTCAAACTGACCCAGCTCAGAACCAGAGCAAGTCAAAGCTCCATGGGTCCAGGAGTGGCAGCTCTGCTTCCAGCTTGGGAAGGAGATCCAGTCTCTTTAAAGAAAAAAAAAAAGATCCTAAAGTGATATAAGGAAAAGAACCCAGGACTTGGAGGCAGAAAAGACATGGGTTCAAATATTGATTCTAAGTTGTATTACTGGTTGGACTTTGAAGTAACAAACAGACTCTTTGAGGCTGGCTTCCGCATCTTTGAAACAAAGATGAGAGAGTGTGGAGTAGTAGACAGTAAACAGACAAGAGGACTTGGAATCCAAGAGACTTAGGCTCAAGGAAGAATTCAGGAGATTCCCTAAAATGTAACTTAAGGTTTATGGATCCGCACATGTGGATGAACATAGGGTCATGAAGAGGAGGAAGAAAGGTGGGTGGGGAAGGGGGAGGGAGAGAGAGGGAGAGAGAGAGGGGAGAGGGGGAGAGAGAGAGGGAGGGAGAGAGGGAGAGAGGGAGGGAGAGAGAGAGAGAGAGAGAGAGAGAGAGAGAGAGAGAGAGAGAGAGAGAGAGAGAGAGAGAGAGAGAGAGAAAGTCTCCAGTAGTTTGGGTAGAACTCCTGTTGAGGTTTTCGGATAACGGACAAAAGTACAAGCCTAGTGAAGAAAGGTCTGTCAGGCATAGATAGATCTTTGGAAGGAACATCCACATCCACGAGATCTCACATTAAGTGGAGTATTTGGGGTAACTGAATACGTGAATAACCTGACTGGTTGTTTTGAGAAGAGTGCTTTGGTAAACCTTAATGCGCTATGAAAATGTGGGTTAGAAGTGGTAGGTAGTTGTAATATAGGGACTGGGACAAAATCAGGCAGTTGGGTAAACTCGGGTCATCTCCCGGGATGGGAATTGGGGCGTAGAAGGAAGTGAGTGGATGGGAAGTGGGGAGAGGGAAATAGGGAGAGAGGAAAGAGGGAGGAGCCCAAAGAGGCAGCCAGAGGGGTCCAGGGAGGAGGGCTCAGGAGCCCAGAGAGTTTGGGAGGAGCGGTGGGAATTGGGGGCACGGCCTCCTGGGAATCCCCCCGACTTTGGTGAAGCCCTAGGAAGGAGCTAAGTCTAGGGTAGGGGCTCCTCTCGCTCCGGAGCAGCCTTCTACTTACCCATGGCTAGCCGGGTTCGGCAGTGCCGGGAGACCCGACCTGGTCGGGGGCAGCAGAGAGAGCAGAGCGCATCCCTCGGTGCGGCCCCGCCGCCGCTCCGCAAACTTTCTGGGGATCTCCTCCCTGCCCGATCCCCGGCTGCGCCCGCGCCACGTCGGCCAGCCCCCGCCCCAGCCCCGGCCCCCGAGGAGCTAGGAGAGGAGGGGCGGAGGGAGGGGGCAATATACCCGGGTCCGCCCCTGCCCAGCCAGCCCCAATCCCTGGGCCTCACACTGGACGGACGCGGAGCTCTGGACCTTAGTTAAGGAATGCCAAGAGCCCAGAATCCGGAATCTGAAGCCCTAGGTCCAAATCCGTGTTCTGCCATCACTTGTCATTATGACATCGGTCAAGTCTCTTCTCTCTGAGACTTAATTTCCCCATCTGTAAACGGAAGGCGTTGGAATAGATGTAATCTCTAAAGAACCTTCCGTCTCTGAATCCAGTGACCCATTTTCTCTTGCTCCGCAGCCCTAGTGGCCGGACTTGAGGGTCGTACGCCTGCGGGCACAGGCTTGGGCTCAGGCTGGCATGCTGGGGGTCCTGCTGCTGCAGTCAGCAAGATTAGCTAATCTGGATGCTGACCAACTGCCAGGTTCCGGCTCCCTGAGGGCTCTGGAATATGAAACAGACACTTCCTGCCCTTGGGGAAGACAAATGGGATAAGAAAACATTTAATACAAAAATCCAAACAAGCTTGGGTCCTTGTGCCCGAGGCCCAACTGCTTCTCTGAGCACAAACGTGTTTAGCCAAGGTGTGGGCATAGATGATAAAGAAACTTGTCCCTTCCTTTCTCGGTTCCTAATGGATCTACTAGCAGAGGACTTGGAACGTACTTAAGGTGTCCACTTTTTTTAAACAGATGGTAAAACCTCCTTACCAGGAGATAATTCTTGAAGCCCACATGGTTTTCCTAGAATTACTACATTTATTTTGTCATTAGTTAAATATTCAGCAGAGCCATCATGCACAAACAAGTAGAACCTCTTTGAAAGTCGCATGTGAACTTTATTGTTTTATTACATTATATCACATTATATGTAAAAAGAAAAGTAAGCTGTATGCAATATATTTGTAACTTCATAGATAGTTTTTGTTAATTCTGTGTATATGGAAATACCCATTCTAAGTTCAAAAAAAAAGGAATGTAAAGAATCCACATTACTGGGTGAAATAGAGCACTAAATGGCCTCCCTGACTCGTTTTTCCCCTCTCCAATCTAGCTTCCTCACAGGTGCTAAAGTGATATTCCTAAAACACAAACCTTGCCATCTCGCTTTCCTGCTCAAGAATGCTCAGGGTCTCCTTTTTGCCTCTAGGATGAAATATAAATTCCTGTGTTTTTCATTTAGGGCCCTTTGCAATTCTCTTAGCCTTCCCAGACATCATACCTTACTCCCCTTACATGCAGTCTACATTCTAGCCAATCTGATTTACTATTCCTAGGGTACAACAATCCATTTCCTACCTCTGGGCCCTTGCATGGGCTGTGACCCATGCTGGAATGCTTTTCCTTCTTCTTCCTCTTATAATCCCTAGTTTCCCCTCAAACTCAGCTAAGTACTGCCTCTTATAAGAAACCTTTGCTGGTCTTCCTGAGCTCCTAGTGCTTCTAGAAATTACTTTTTATATCTTAAGTACTTTCTAATAGATATACATGTGGTTGCCCCTATAAAATGTAAGGTCCTGCAGGGCTGGGACTATCTTAATTTTTGTCTTTGAAAGTACAGTGATAGTAGGTACTCATTAATGTGTGTTGATTGACAGATTGATAAACATTCAATAAATGCTTGTTGGTTGCTATTTTTGCCTAGGACAATATTTTCTAAGGTAACTATAGCATTGTTTGGGATTTCATTGCATCCTTGTTCCCTCCCATCACATACTGCCATATTCCTTTCTAATTTGATCCAGTCCAATCCAACAAGAATTTATGTTCAAGGCATCACGCTAAGTGCAGAGGCTTTAAAATCAAGAGAAAAAATCCCTTGCTCTCACAGAATTCAGTTCTCTTGGGCCTATACCTTATGATTCTAGTCCAAATGGAGAGCCCTCCTCTCCCCACCTCCAAAATTTCAAAATAGTCTTTTTTCTTCATTTTTAGAATATGAACACCATAAGTCAATTATACCATGGTGAAGAGACATGCAGAATTTCTAGATCAAAGATAGAAAGAATATAATCAACTTTAGATGAACCCCCAAGATAAAATATGGTCATCAAATCCAGTTCCAGAAAATGAAAATGATAAGATTGAGGATCTCTGAATCTAATTTTTTTTTTTTAGCACTAATTCAACTTCAGCTGAATTCAACTTCATTTTAAAGTGACCCTTTCACAACAGAATCCCATTAACCCAGCTCAGGAGCATTGGATGGCCTTGGGCATCTGCCTCCCACATTGAAACAGATGGCAATCAATTTCTATTCTAAAAATTCCCCTTAATTTGACTGTAAAATCATCAGGCTGTTGAAATAGATCCTTTTCCTCTTGCATTTCACATTTTAAACCTACAACTGACCAAAGTACAGTTAGCTTTAGCATCAGTTACTCAAATAATTTTAGCTCAAATCACCAAAGTAAATTTGGATTAGGTCTTGTGCGCAGAGGCTTCCATGAGGAGAAGACCACTCTTTCCCCCACCCCTACATAAAAAAGAGAAAAAATTAATTACCAGCTCTTCACAGAGATGGGGGACTGTGTATGAGAAATATTATATAAGCTACTATTGGTTGGTTTCTTGAACTATTTTTCTTCTCTTCCTAAATCTTTTTTACAAGGGTTGACTCCCTAGTTAGGGGAGATTGAGGAATATATTCAGAAAAGAAGAATTTTTTAAAATTCTAAAATATTCTCAAAAATTTAAATAAAGAAATTGAATCTGCAAGTTGTGACTTTAGCCCTTACTATGTATCCAGTCTTGTGCTGAAGGACATAGCAGATATGAGAAAAGAAGAAGTCACAGTACCTGTCACTGAAGGTCCTCTAGTCCAGTTGGTTCACATGTAATGTTGTCTTTGCAATGTGAAAGTTGGACTAGACATCTCTTAAGATTTTTTCCAGTTTTGCTGTTTGATTTTCTCAAGTACCTTCTACTTACAACTCTAATCTACTCTTCCACCTCATTTCTCACTTGAGAACCTGTACTTTATAAAATGAAGGGTTTGAGCTAGATCAGAGGTAGGGAACCTGCAGCCTCAAGGCCATGTGTGGCCCTCTAGGTCCTCAGGTGGGCCCTTGCCCACCCCTGAACAGTTCCAAAGTGTCTTTCCAAGTCTAACATCTCATGCTCCTTTTTGAAGTTTTCAAGAATGAGCTAGAACAGGGGATCCCAACATTTTTTGGTTCCCATACCCCTTGGCTTCCAGCAAGTCTTCCTGTACCCCTTATTCTATATCAAATGAAATAAATTTCTAGAGTTTACCACATACACACATATATAAAAATATAAAACAGGGAGAAGGCCTGGATATATTTCATTGGTATTAGAAGTTTCCTCTGCCGATGTAGCCCTGCACCTTCTCTACCACTCACAGTCTTAGAGGGTTACCTAGAACACTGAGATACTAAGTGACTTGCTTAGAGTCACTCTGCCAGGGCTGTCTCAGAGAAAAGACGTGAACCTGGTTATTATAGGCTTTAAGGCTAGCTCTCTCTCCACTGTGGCATATTGTTTCTTTAATTATATATATATTTTTAAAAAGATGAATTAGTATCAATAGGATAATATGTATTTAATTTTATTATTTAAATTAATAATACTTTATTAAATATTCTTCTATATCCTAAGTTGGAAACCCCTGAGTTAGAATGTAATAAAATGCTAACTGCTAAGTATCAAAGGAATTAGGAAGGGGAGGGATCGGGAAGTGGACCCAGCATCGCTATGAACAGCAAAGGTATTACAGTATTCCATGAAAGTAAGATACCCTGTGCATCTTCCTGGTGTCCCAACATACTTCAGATATACTGATGCTCCGCCTGCTTAGTCAGAGCTTTAGAATTTAAACTTTGTGTGTCCAAGGCTGCAACAGTGCCCACCAAGAAGAAGTGAACCCTGTGAGTAGGAGATCCCACAGAGTAGAACCATGGTATCACCGAATTACTCTCCAGCTATGTGATATAGTAGACAAAGGAATGGGCTGGAGTCAGGCAGAACTGAATTCAAATCTGACCTCAGGCACTAACCAGCTGGGTACCTCAGGCAAACCACTTGACCTCTGTTTGCCTCGATTTCCTCAACTGTAAAATGGGAATCATAACACCACCAACTTCCCAGGGTTATGAGGGTTGTTCCCAGGGTGGTAAGGATTAAGATGATATTTGTGAAAAGGCCTTAGCACAATGCCTGGCACGCAGTCGGAAATAATTGTTTCCTTCCCCTTAAATAAAACAGGCTCAACACATTCCTAAATTGACAGGCTTCTGGACAGTTGATACAGCATTACTCTTGGTGCCATACATGTTGTCAGATTTGGTTGAGGTGTTGATTACTTTTGCTGAATTGATCTTTTTCCATTTCTTTTCTATTCTTTTCTTACAAAGGATGACACTCTGTACAGGAAGAGGGAAAGAAATGTTTGGAAATGAAGGCAAAGTAAAAAAACTTAAAAGATAGCCAAACGCAAAATATATTTTTAGAATTAAATTCAGAAAAAAAAAGCAAATGGGGCAGGCTATAGTGGAAAGCTCACTGGACTGAGAGGCCAAAGCCCCGAGTTTGAGTCCACACTCTACCACTTACTGGTTGATGACTATCAGTCTCATATCACTGGGCCTCAATTTCCTCATCTGTAAAATAATCCCTGCCCTTGGCTCCTTCCCTGGGTTGTTGTGAGAAACTGCTTTATAGCCAAAAAGCTTCACAAACTGGAGCAACTGTTGTTCTCCAGAGGAAGGATGATAGAATGAATAAAATAATAGAGTTAAGGAGAATGGTAGATGCTGTTTATTATATTAGATTGTAAAGTCTTTTTATTAAGATGGAACTCAAAAACAGATTGTCAAAGGGACTTAATTAGGCAGGTGTTCCGAGGGGTTGGTAACCCTGGTGATGCTTATAAGGATGATATTAATAATGATGCTAATTAAGTGATGCACTTTGAAGGCTGAACAAGGGAGGGGCAATTGCTCTGAAGTAGGCTTTCATTGCTTTGAGGGAGAAAATGATCAAGAATTTGCACCTTATGGAGACAGTAGTTGCAGACAGCTCTGTTGTAGACCTGCTTTCTGGAACTGGCTAGGTTGCCCAGAGTGGGATCACACCCCTCACTTCATTAGCTGGGGGTGGGAGTAGTGGGGGGCTAAACTACTCTTTTAGCTCTTTAAAATGGATGTGAAGGGAACGGAACTATCCTTACAAGTGGACTAAGGAGATGGACATGAAATGGGAAGACCTGGGTTTAAGTCAGACCACAGCTAGGGAATGTCACTTTCTGTGGCCCTCTGTAAAAGCAGGATTCTTGTACTTCCTACTTTGGAAGGTGATTGTAAGTCCAGTGCTTTTTACAGTATCAAGGAAATGTGAGCTTTTATTATTAATTTAAAAGTCATAGGATCATTGATTCATAGCTGGAGGGACTCTTAGAGGCCCTGGATGCAGAACAGTAACTTCATTTTGTGCATAAGGATACAGACCCAGAAAGGTTAGATGACTTCCCAGGGTTCTGAGATGCCTCTCTAGCATCACCTCCAAAATTCTAGGATTTTATGAGGGTAAGAATTTTAAGAAGGGCAGCACAGAGAAGGGGAAGTCAGAGCACAAGTGGATGCAGGAAGTCAGCAGAAGTCGGCAGAAGGATAAGATCTGGAGTTGGGAATTTAGAGATAATCCAATCATTTTACTAAAAGCAGACAAAAGCCCCCTTCCTCTGATGTCTCTGGCATTCAATCTACCACTCCCCAACCTCTTTCCTCCTCGGCTCTTCCTCCTCCATTGTGTCCTTTGGAAAATTCACTTAATCATCAAAGCATTTTCCTTTATCCCTCTATCTCTTCTTTTCATCATCTTTCCATCTTTCTAGATTCAGGGGAATACAGTTTTCTCCAGATGAGAGAGTCACCTTATCCACTGCTGACTGTTCTGCACCTCATGTTCTCCAACATACTGATCAGGAGAAGCAAATGTGTTCCTGGTTCCCTATGGCTGTTATGAATCAATTGATCAATCAATCAGCAAGAATTTATTAAGTGTCTAATATGTACCAGAAGCAGCATCAGGAGCTGAGGACACAAGGAGCAAATTATGAACTCCTCATGGAGTTTCCATTCATTCTATCTGCTACCAGCACTGAGCATCTTTTCCAACTTTGAGATTCACTCCATCCATTGATAGCATCTTCTCCATATCCTTAGTGGTGTTGTCTATTGGCCTCCAAGTCACTTTCCTTCATTCCCTAGAGTTCTAAGTCTGACCAACAACTCTTCCTCCACTTCAATTCCTCCCATACTTGGGGGTGGGAGTGAGGTGGGGGAGTGGGCTTCAATATTCCCAACAATGTCTCCTCAAGAACTCTGGTCTCCCACTTCACCTTTCTCCTTAACTCCTATGAACTTATTTTCATTCCACCTAAGTCGATCACAGAGAAATCTTACCATCACTCCTAGCTATGAAGTTGAACTATGAAATTCCTTTCTCTGACCATAGTGTCCTGGTCTGTCTTTCCTTCTACCACTGCCTCCTAGTCTCAGCTTAGTCTCTCATCTTCAGCTATTTACTCTTTCTCACTCCCAACCCTCCATCTCCAATCTCTTGTCAAGGCTTGTTGACTTTACCTTTAAAACATCTCTCCCATACACCCCATTCTCTCCTCTGACACTGCCAGCACCTCAGTACAAGCCCTAACCATTTCAGCCCTGGACCACTGCAAGAGTAGCCTGCTTGTGAGTCTGTCTCAAGTTTCCCCCAACTTCTATCCATCCTCTACTTTGCTGTCAAAGTAATCTTCCAAAAGCACATGTTTGACCCTGTTATGCCCCTACTCAACAAACTCCAGTGGCTCCCTATCAACTCCAGGATCAAATATAAAATGCTCTGTTTGGCTTTTAAAACCTTTCATAACCCATCCCCGCCTCAACTTTCCTATTCTTCTTACACTTTACAACCTTCCCCCATTCCTACCCCCTCCCCAGTCCCCTCAGTTACTCTGCAGTGACACTGGCCTTTTTTCGATTCCTCAAATAATCTCCTGACCCCAGGCATTTTCACTAGTTGTCTTCCATGCTCAGAATGCCTTCTTGGTTTCTCTGTCTTCCTTCAAGTCCTACCTAAAATCCCACCTCCTACAGGAAGGTCACCAGCCTCACTTTCACCTTCAGAGACATTTGGGTTCAATGACCACATATGGATCTAGAGGTCAGGATGCAGTGCCCTTTTCAAGCCAAAGTCTTTAACAGATCTTAGTCTGACTATGGCAAATCCCACAGGGATTAAGGTTTAATAAGAAATGAGGCAGAGAATGACCTCTTTACCTTATTCAAAAAAAAAAATTCAATCTGGGAGGGGAAGATCCTCAGGGTTTCTGGTCAAAACAGAAACAACGCTATTTATGCTCACTCTGAACCAATGGAAAGGCAAAAGACCATCCCTGCTCTCAAGGATGGTCTAATGGGGGAGACAACATGCAATTGAGTCTATACAATCAAAATATACACTAGATAAATCTGAAATAATCAAAAAAAGGGAGAGCAGTAGAATTAAGGGGGATGTGGAAAGGCTTCTAGCAGGAGGAAGGATTTTAGGAAGGACTTATTCTCCATGGGTCCCACCAAGCTACTGAACACTAACAGAGGAATCTACTCTAAAAATTGAGTCTACCACAAATTCATGTCATCTACTTTCAACTGAGCTCACCTTCCAGAGACTTACAATATTTCCCCTGAAAACTACTACCCTTGGGTGTCCCTCCCCCACACCCCCCCAAAGTAGAAAGTGCTTAGGGTTAAATAGAAAGTTGTGAGGCAAGGTTTATGGAAGAGTCAAATTATGTTCGAGTCCCACGACAAACATTCACTAGATATAAGCCTTACACAAGTCACTTAAACTTCTGGGCCTAGGTTTCCTTTTCTGAAAAATGAGGGGCTCAGACTTCAGCAATAGCGTCTGAGATCCCTTAAGATAATATACACAAGATGTCCTTTGTGTATTGTCTCCCTCAATTAGAAACTGAACTCCTAGAGAGCCGGTAGCACTTGGTAAACACTAAGTAAACACTTAGAAAAAGCTTTTCCTTCTCATTTGCCAAACTACAGAACTCTATTCAGACAACTCCTTATACCACCAAAGAGCAAGATCTAGATTTGCTCCTGAAATTCAGCTTCCACTTTGTCCAGGAACTCCTCTTCTGGCTATAGGAAGTTTGGTCCGGAAGTGTTTCATCACTGCCACTGGCCTCCTTCTCTTGTCTGACTAACTTTCTTGCAGCTCACTGTTTGGCCCATCAACTCCTTTGCTATGCACCACTGTCTCCTCACTGCCTTTATTGAGGCTGAGGTTCCCTGAAAGGACCTTCTGCATCAGATGGGCTGTTTCCAAAGAACTCAATCCAAATGTAGCCCGTTCTTTCTCCCTCTCTCCGCTACCTCTCTCTCTTCACCTGCCCCTCACTCCTCCCTTCCCCTCCCCATTCTTTCTTTCCCTCCTTTTCCCTCTCCTCCCTTTTAAAGGCTAAAGATTGACTTCATCAACCAGTCACCACAGATGTGTTATCAAGCACCCCTGGCGACAAGCACTCACCACAAAGTAAAGAATTCATTTTATTAAAGAGACATCTCAAAGTAAGAACAAAGGGACAATCACATCAACTCATTCAATTCAAATTATTAAGAGTTTATTGAATACTAAGTGTCAGTTGATGTGCTAGGTGTTAGGGATACAAACACAAAAATTAAACAGTACCTCCTTCCAAGGTCAGAGATTCAGCTGTGGGAACATCCACAAGGAGGTAAACACAGTGAACTGCCTGCCTACACTACAAACTGTAATCTGGAAAACAGGCACTCTTCATCTATTTGGAAGTCCTGTGTGAATTTCACCCATGAAACAAGGCCAGGAATATACTCTAATACTTGCCTGCTGAATCTGTAATGTTTGTTCTATTTCTAATTGATGCTCAATAAATATTTGGTGAATGAAAGAACGAATGAATGAATGGCTTTACCATCCTGGAAGGACCTTCTGGAAGCAGATAAGAAGGGCTGAAAGTCTATGAAGAGGTTACAGGGAGTGGAACGCTTTGCTACTGTTACCTGTGTGACTTAGGCAAGTCACTTCACTTCTGAGAGTCTCAGTTTCCTTTTCTGTAAAATGACTGCGTTGGATTAGATAGATGATCCTATGAGAGGAGATTGGGTTTCTGGAAAGATGAAAACATTCAGTAGAGAAGCAAGTAAATGAGACATTTTTTCCTTGTCCTGGTCCACTTTTCTGCCCATCACCTTGCCACCTAGACCAGAGGCCATGCCCTGGCGATTTTAACCCTTTCAGAACTCACTTTGTGTCCTTCCTTGCCCCCACTCCAAACACACATACACACACACACTCACACCTGATCAGTACCTTTACCTGACTCACTATTTCTGATAGATCTCAGTCCTCTTGGCATGTTACCCCCCAAACTGGACCTGTGATTTCATTGGTACAGACTAAGGAAACTGGGAGCTTCTCTGTAAAGACTTGCCTACAGCACTGACAAGTGCCTTGCCCAGGGAGATGGTCAGTGTGCTTCACAAGCAGGACCAGAAGCCAGGTTTACCACATTGCTTCTCAAAAGTGTGCTTCTGTATCTCTTACTACTTCCACTCACTACCCTAGTAACAAACACTTCTGTCCTTTGTGCCCCGCCCCCCAGAAGAAAGTAAAGTCCTTGAGGTCAGGGACAACCTTCACCTTTACATTCGTATTTCTAACCCTCAGCCCAGCACTTGTCCTTAAAATAAGTCTTAATGCCCGCTTTTCCATCCATCCACCCATCCACCCCCCCATCCATCCACCCACCCACCCATCCCCATCCACCCACTCATCCACCCATCCATCCATCCACCCACCCATCCCCATCCACCCACCCATCCACCCATCCACCCCACCCATCCACTCATCCATCCACCCACCCATCCCCATCCACCCACCCACCCACCCATCCATCCATCCACCCATCCATCCACCCACCCATCCACCCCACCCATCCATCCATCCATCCATCCACCCACCCATCAATCCACCCACCCACCCCCATCCAC
>CM053769.1:272117531-272178596 GCA_028658325.1 Potorous gilbertii | reverse complement strand
ACCCATCCATCCATCCATCCATCCACCCACCCATCAATCCACCCACCCACCCCCATCCACCCACCCATCCCCATCCACCCACCCATCCACCCATCCATCCATCCACTGAGGGCAGCGCTGGAGTTGGCGGCTCAAGTGACCAGTGTGAATCCCTGGACACACTACTAAGCACAGGCATTTGTTAAGTTCCAGACACCAGGCAGGTACAGAGAGGCAGGAGACGACATGACGGTGTGACTCTAGGTAAGTCACTGAACTTTTAAAAAATTACTTTTTAACATTCATTTTAAAAATTTTGGGTTTACAATTCTTTCTCTCCCTCTAAGTCCTCTGCCACGCACGGAGAGGGCAAGCGCTAATAGAAACAAGTGAAGGGCTTGGACTCCGAGAACCCTCCCAACTCCCGAAGAGGAGGGGGCGGAGCTTCCGGGAAAAGCCGAAGGGTTACGAAGAGGAGGACCAACCACCGAGGGCTTCCGCAAAGAGCCGAAGAATTCCTAGAGGCCGTGGAGAGGGCGGCAAGATGGCGGCCGCCGCTGAGACTGGGAGGGAGACAGCCGTGGCGGAGGCTGCGGACTTGGGCGCGGCCCAGGAACAAGAGCAGAAGCTGGAACGGGAACGGGAGCGGAGCAGCGACTTCCTGCGGGGCCTGGAGCTGGTGAAGCAGGGGGCGGAGGCGCGCGTGTACCGCGGCCGCTTCCTGGGCCGCGCGACGGTGATCAAGGAGCGCTTCCCGAAGCGCTATCGGCACCCGGCCCTGGACACCCTGCTGAGCCGGCGGCGTACGGTGCAGGAGGCTCGGGCCCTGCTGCGCTGCCGCCGAGCCGGTAAGCGCGTGTGCGCGTGCGCGGGGGCGGGGATGAGGGGGACACTTTACACATGGCCAAAGATCCGTCAGTTTCCTGGACAGTGACTGCGGGGAACTCTCTAAGATAGCAAGTTTAGGTAAGATACCACCCCAGCCCTTCCAGTTGTGTTGCTCTTGCTGAAATGATTTGGCACGATAAGAAAACTCTTAGACCTTTACAAACATATTTAGTAAAAACTTTTTTAAATTATTAAAAATAATACAAACCACCTTCTCGTTTTTTGTCTCTTGCAGGGATATTAGCTCCAGTTGTCTATTTTGTAGACTATGCCTCCAATTGCTTATACCTGGAAGATATTGAAGATTCCTTGACTGTCAGGGACTATATTCAGTCCATTCAGGTGACTGAAACGAATCCGGAAAACCTCCCCCTCTTAGCAAGAAAGATTGGGAAGGTTCTGGCACACATGCATGATGAAGATGTTATCCATGGAGATATCACCACCTCCAACATGCTTCTGAAAAAGCCTGTTGAACAGCTGAGCCTGGTGCTCATAGACTTTGGGCTCAGTTTTATTTCTGCCCTTCCTGAAGATAAAGGTGTAGACCTGTATGTCCTAGAAAAGGCCTTTCTTAGCACACATCCCAACACGGAGACCTTGTACCAGGACCTTCTAAAAAGCTATTCATCAGAGTCCAAAAAGTCAGGCCCTGTGCTAAAAAAGTTAGATGAGATACGACTGAGAGGAAGGAAGCGGTCCATGGTGGGGTAGGAGGAGATTCTGTGGTAGTAACACACAATTCCCAAATAAAATACCCAGGGAGGTTACTGAAACTTGTGTTGAGATTTTATTTTTAATTTTTTACATTCTGGACTTAAATACCCTCCAAAAGAGCCTTTTCGTACACACAGCAGAACATAAAAAAGGGATCTCGATGAAATCATAAATCTCCATTTCACACTACTTTTTTTTAAAAGTATGTATTTCTGTAGTTACCTTCTATACTGTTCTACTTATCTGTCTTTCCTTCTGAATGAACGTCTTTTTATTCTGTGGTTTTAAAAAAATGTTACAATGCCCCTCCTTTTTTTATATCAGTATTGCTAAACCCCCTCACCTAACTTTACTCCCTCAAATTAAAAAAAAGAGAGAAAGAGAAAAAAATCCTTGTAACAAATAAGCATAGACAAGCAAAACCAATCTCTACAGCCTCCAAAAATAGATGTTTCTGTGTCTCGTGGACATCACTCTCCAGAGGTGATTTTACATGCTTCATCATGTTTTTATGCTTCTATCGTCCCTTGCCCACTTCAAACCCTAGAACATAACCAGTCCACTCCCCGAGAACGTTTGTTTTTTCCCTCAGTATCCAGTGAAGACATTAAGATTTTGAAGAGGCATATATCTCTTTATTGGACTGCTAGAACTATAACTTTGAATCCCTCAAATTTCTTTTTCTGAATTTCTTTTAAAATTTCTACTCAGCTCTTGTCTCTTCATCATTAAGGTTTGAAATTTCTCTTCTATTAAAGGCAGTATTCCCCTGTAGGATTGTACTTGGATTAGCAGGTTAAATTATTCTTGGTTGTTAGCCTTTTTGAATATTATATTCCAAGATAATTGCATTTGTAGTAGAATCTGCCTGGCCTCATGGTATGCCAACTTTATAGTTCTTAGTGCTTTTAACTGTTTGGTTCAGGATACTTAAAAGTATTTTTTCTTTGATGTGGGAGTTCTTGATTTTAATTACAATATTCCTGAGATTTTTCATTTTGAATTTCCTTTCAGCAGGTGTTTAACCGAGTCTATTTGTCTTCACTTAGCCTTCTAGTTCTGATAGATCTGGCCACAAGCATTTATTAGATCTGAGCAGTTATCATTTAAGATTTCTTGAAATATAGTGTCCAGATTTTTAAATTATGATTTTTAGGGAATTTAATGAATCTTTTTCCCTTGATCTGTTTTCCGGGCCAGTTGTTTTTTATATTAGATGTCTTATTAGTCATATTGAAAAAACTCCAAGAAAAATAAAAGTGGAAAAAACTATTCACACTGTAGTTAGGAGTCCATTAGTTTGGAGTGGGGGCGGGGGTTAGACAACATGAGTCCTTTGGAACTGTAGATCATTTTATTGGTCAGAGTAGCTAAGTTTTTCATTATTGACAGTTATAATATTGTTACTATGTACAGTGTTTTCCTGATTCTGCTTTCATTTTATGTGAGGTCATGTAAGACTTGCCAGGCTTTCCTGAAACCATCCTGCTGGTTATCTCTTGTAACACAATTGTATTCTGTCACAATATATACCACAACTTGTTTAGCCATTGCTCGGTTGATGGGTATCCTCTCACTTTCCAGTACTTTGCCAGCATATGTCCATATAGGTTCTTTTCTTTTTTGCTTTGGTCTCTTTGGGATATAGACCTACTAATGTGACATCAGTGGGTCAAAGGAGATATGTGGTTTGATAGCTGCTGGGCCTAGGCTTTCTTGGTCTGAGTATAATGGCATCTTGCTGGTCACTGCCTACTCCTTGGGCCTTCCAAGTTTTACACTCTGGAGTTTTCTGATCACCTTGAAGTTTTTTTAGGGAAACTCTGTCCCTGTTGCCTCCAAATCCCCAGCTTTGCAGGTTATTTATGTTCTGCTCCTGGTCATTCTGTGGTCATGAGGAGAGGCTGCCATGTGCTGGTGCTGACATTGTTGGTGGACTCCCTTTCCTGTTGCCCATGAGCTTTAGGCTGACTTTTATTGCACTTCTGAGGTGGAAGAAGTCGTAGTTAACTCATTGCATATCTTGCTTATTTGGTCTCTTTCAAACTTAAGAGTTTTGTGGAAGCTGGTTGACTTGTAGGTATCCATCTTGGCCAGAAGCTGTGGTGGGATATTTCTAAGTAGTGTTTTGTGTCATTGGCATCCTTCATTGTCATCTTCCATCGCCACTGTAGATTGTTTTGTCAAAAACTGTTATGTGGGTGGTCCTCAGTGGGTGGCCAGACAGTACTTGAAACATGATTTCTTCACTTGTTTTTCAGAGGGCTCCAAGGGATTTAGGAGTAAGGCTAATTTGTTTTCCAGCCACCTCCATCACAGTCTCCTGGACAAACCACCTGCTCTCCCCCCTCCAGAGATTGTGTCCTAGAGGAACTTGTACCCAAGCCTCTGCCTTCTCTCCATTCCCCTTTGGGTAGCTGCCTCCCCTGGAGCACTATTTCAGAAGATGTTCAGCTGTGCTTCATTCACTCTCTTTTTCAGTTACCACCTCTGACGGATCAATCTCATTTTGTACTTCACAGTACGGTTTGGTTTTTTGTTTGTTTGTTTGGTTGGTTTTCTTAACAAATTGAAGGTTTGTGGCAATCCTGGGTTGAGCAAGTCTGCCAGTGCCATCTTTCCAACA
Source organism: Potorous gilbertii (assembly GCA_028658325.1). Classification (NCBI taxonomy): domain Eukaryota; kingdom Metazoa; phylum Chordata; class Mammalia; order Diprotodontia; family Potoroidae; genus Potorous; species Potorous gilbertii. The sequence continues at coordinate 272,174,386 of CM053769.1, read as the reverse complement.
GCATGTTTTGGTAATTCTTGCAATATTTTAAACTTTTTCATTTTTATTATGTTATGGGGATCTATGATCATTGATCTTTGATGTTGCTGTTGTAATTGGGGGAAGGGCTTCATGAACCACATCCATATAAGACAGAGAACTTAATAAAACATTTTGTGTGTTCCAACAACTACACTGATCAATTTCTTTCCCTCTCCTCAGGCCTTCTTATTTCCTGAGATGCAACAATATTAAAATTAGGCCAATTTAATAACTACAATAGTCTCTGTGTTCAAGCAAAAGATAGAGTCCTGCTTCTCTGACTTTAAATCAAAAGCTAGAAAGGATTAAACTGAGCGAGATAGCTATGTTGAAAGCTGAGGTGGGCCAAAAGCTAAGCCTCTTGTGCCAAACAGCAAAGTCAGGTTCTTGAAGGAAATTAAAAGTGCACTTTTTTAGCAATGAAATATTTTTTAATTAAATTATATACTGTGTTTAGATATAATACTATTGCACTTAATAGACTACAGTATAGTGGAAACAGAACTTTTATATGCACTGGGAAACCATAAAATTCATGAGACCTGCTTTTTTTTGGGATATTCACTTTATTTTGGTGGTCTGGAACCAAATGTGCAATATCTCCAAGGTATGCCTGTGTGTATACCTAGTATATTCTAGACACTGTGCTAGGAATACCAGTTACTGAGGATATAAGGACAAAGGATGAGAATTCTAGGGGTTACTGGATTAGGTTTGTATCTGATGAGGCAGATTTAGTAGGCCCAAATTCATAGTAATTCAGTCCTTGGAAGTTTAGATAGGGAGCAAGCATGGCTTGCTTGGAAGTCCAGGAAAACTAACTACTCTGAGGAGCTATGTCTCAGGGAACTTAGGAATCTCTGGCCACTAAAACACAAGGCTAGATGCCAGCAGACCTGCATTTTCCTTAGTCCTGGCTCTTAATAATTATGTAAGCACTCACTGAGTCTCTGTTTCCCCACTCTATAAAAATGAGGGGATTGGAGACTAGATGGTATCTCTAAGGTATCTTGTCCTCATGCTGTAAACAGAGGGTCACAAAGGAATGTAAAGTATAGGGTCAGCCACAGGTGTCCACGAAAGAAAAAAGATTAAATAGAATAAAAGCACACAGGGATGCTAGTCCGACTGGTGGGAAGAAAGGCAGGGGAAAGAGCTGAGGCCTGCCATTCATTTCTTGTCTGGTTTTTTTCCTCAGCACTTGGTCCACCTCAGCAGGCACCTCAGCGGGGCTACAGGTAGAGTACTACAGTCTTAGTCTTGCATCCTATCACTTGTTCCCCTAGCTTCCACTCTCCAGGGTGCCAGATCCAACTGTGGGTTTGAGGCCCACATTGGCGATGTGGCCGCTGCTGCTGCTTCTTCATCTCTCCTGGGTGCTCTTTGCTTCTCCTTTGGGGTTCTCCTTCCAGTTCCTCCTCAGTTTCCAAACATTTGATGTTTCCTTGCCTCAGGAAATAAGCAAAAAAAAAAATCTCAATTCCCAGTAGACTCAGGAGTTTCTGGCCATTCTTATCCCAGGGGGTGGGTAAGTGGGTAAGAAGTAGGGGAGATTGGAATCATTGGAATATATTAGAATCATGAAATGTTAGAACTAGAAGACCTTTAAGAGATGTTCTAAGCTAGATGTCTTAAATCTTTCTTGTGTGTCATGAACCCCTAAAGCATTCTGGTGAAACCAATAGATCCCTTCAAGAAGAATGTTTTTACAAGTATAGGATAAAACACAGATGATTAGAAAAGAAACCAATTAGTTTGAAATACAATTATCAAAATGTTTTTTAAAAAACCCAAATCTCAGGTTTATAGACTCCAAGTTAAGAACCTACAATCTAGACATCACTCTTTTTGCAGAGAAGAAAATAAGGCCCAGAGAGGAGGAAGTTAACAACAAATATTTAAGAAGGACAACTTTGTATAGCACTAAGTACTTAGTGTCAGAGAGATAAAAAATCCAGATAAGAAAAAATTCACCCTTAAGAAGCTCCCTTTTTAGTGAGGTGTGGGGGTATGTGTGTGTAAAGATAATTTTAAAACACAAGGACAGGGTTTGGGGACTACACCTCTCATTTTATTGACATGGGTAATTACCAGATGAGGAAAAACTATTAAAGCAGGTGGGGACCTTGTCTGCAATTTATAGTCCTAGGGTTTGCCTAGAGCAGCTTTTCTCAAAATTTTGGGTCTCATGATATCTCTACAATCTTAAAATTATTTAGTACTCCCCAAAGGATTTTTTGATTAATGGTTCTATCTATTGATATTTACTGTATTAGAGATGAAAACATCTTAATATTTTTATGAAAATGGTTTTGACCTTGAAAGTGTTTTGGCTCTACTTTGAAAACTACTGCCCTAAAGGTCACATGAGTAGGATTTAACCCTGAACTTTCTTGCTCTAAGGCATTTCCATTATCCCATGTTGCCTAATACACATGAGAAGTGAATTACACAGCATTAGAAAACAAAATGAAATAGAGGTCTGAAGAAGTAGGTTGCTAGCAGCAGGAAAGATCAGGATAGGCTTCCTGAAGGAAGTGATATTTGAGTTGCCAAAGGTCCCCACATATTGGGAGAGCTGGTATTTCTCAAATGACAGAGCCTGTTTCCTTCATTAGTACCTCTTTAATAGTAGTATCCTGTCCTGTTCGTGTTCATCCTTTGTTGCCGAAGACCATGCCATCAGAGAAATGATGACATGATTTGCACTTGACTTTGTTTTGAGTGAAGGAGGGCTATGCAGGTCACCAGCCTCACTTCTCCAGAGCTATCTGAATCCAGTGACCAGATATTCATCAGAATGATTGGAGATGACCCAGGATGAGGCAGTTGGGTTAAAGTGACTTGTCCAAGGTCACATAGCTAGTGAGTGTCAAGTGTCTGAGGTAAGATTCGAACTCAGGTCCTCCTGACTCCTGCACTGGTGCTCTATCCACTGCACCATCTAGCTGCCCCTGTTCTGTCTACCTTTAAGAACATTGTTCATTGTTAAGAACAAAGGAACCACAGAGATAATCTTAGAGGCATATAGGAAAGGACCTTACAGAGACTGTCTAGTCTCCAATTTCTTCATTTTATAGTTTGGGAAAACTGAGGCCCAGAGAGTGAGTAAAGCCTAGTACTAGAAGAATGCAGGTCTTCTAACATCTAACCCATGGATCGAGCTCTATAAAATTCCTCAATAATCTGACTATTTAATCACCTCTTGGAAGGTAGGGTATTTCTCAGAGGACGTCTCATCTGACATTCAGAGAGCTGAAGGCCTAAAGTGTACCACACAGAAGAATCCCAGTAGAGGGGAAGGCCTGCTTTCTAGCATCCCCATCAGGGAATAGTCACCATGTATATGTCAGGTGGGACTTGCACATTAAGTATAAGGGTACTGGCTCCTTGTTTGTTCTCTGTCACTTTGATTTGCACACAGTGGACAACTGGTAAATGTTTGTTGAATTAAATTGAATTCAGAACCAAGTGGAAGCAGAGATATGCCAGCCCTGTTCCCTGTTGGGAATGGAATGTTATAATATCCTCAAAGGAAATAATGACCACTCAGTTATTCAGTCTTTTTTCAGTCTTGTCCAACTCTTTGTTATCCCGTTTAGGGTTTTCTTGGCAAAGATACTGGAATGATTTGCCATTTCCTTCTCTACCTCATTGGACAGATGAGGAAATTGAGGGAGAGTTAAATGATTTGTCCACAACACACAACTAGTAAGTGTTGGAGGCCAGATTTGAACTCAGGTCTTCCTAACTCTAGGCCTGTCAACTCTATCCACTATTTCACTTAGCTACCCTAATGTATATGGATATTTAAAATTTCATGAGAAATTGGTAATTTACAAATTCCTTTTCTGTTTTCTCCTTAGAGATGTAGTAGTGATGTATCTGAAATCCTTTAAAAGCTGCCAGGGTAAATCAGACATATTAGTGGCTCTGGACACCCACTCACAGGTTTTCACATGAACTTCGGACCAATGACTTGCACTGTCTCAGCTATAAGTTTTCCAAAACAAGTAAAATATTCTGGATGCTCAACTTTTCTCCAGAAAAACAAGTTTTTAGATTTCTCTAAAACTGTTTTTATTGATTTTTGCATCCTAATTTGAACTAGTTTGAGAGTCAGTAGAATGTTGGAGTCAGGAAGACATAGAGACAGTGTGAGCTAGGGTAAGTCAGTTAACTTGTGCTTCTTGAAACTATAAATAATAATAGTAGCTGACATTTACACTGAATTTTTTCTCATTCGGTCCTCAGAACAGCTCTGTATAAGAAGTACTCTCATTTTACAGGTGTGAAAACTGAGGCTCAGAGAACCTAAATTACTTGTCTATGGTAACACAACTAGTAAATGTTGGTCAGGAGTCAGTTCTGTTCCTAGGATGTTAAGAACTCCCTTATCAAGAAAATCAGAGATTGTGGAAATAAATTACTATCTGTGAAAGACCTCACAGGGAGTGAACTAAGGTGACAATTTGAACGTGAGAGATCTTCTAGTCTGTCATTTTACAAATGAATGTGAGAGCCAATGGAGATGTAACTTGCCAAGTAATAATTCACATTGACAAGGATTTGTACAGTATATTTTACATTGTGTGCTCATCCTTTGTTTTAGAAGAAGGCCATGCCATCAGAGAAGTAATGACATGACTTGCACTTGACTTTGTTTTGAGTGAGAGAGAGCTGTGCCTCACTTCTCCGGAGTCCTCTGAATCCAGGGACCAGATATTCATCAGGATGACTGGAGATGACCCAGGATGCACAAGGAGACCTTGGCCTTTTTAGGCTAGGCCTTACCACTAATTAAACACTAATATCCAGAGTTTCCTAAGAGGTGTTGTCACATATAATGAGGGAGGAAGAGGGGTAAATCAATTTCCCTTAGTATTTACTCAAGTCACAGAAGAAATGATTGGGACTTTTAATGCTAGTGAAGAAACTGTAGCAAGTACTAACTATATTGTGATCCTAAATCACTGTTCAAGGATCATCCATCAAAAAAAAAACCTTCCTTTTTTTTTAAATCTATACCAAAACATTCACAGCAACACTTTTTGTGGTAGCAAAAATGGAATCAAAGTGGGTGCCCCTTTATTGAGGAGAATTTGAACAAACTGTGATATGAATTTCCAGAACTATGACGCCATAATAAATGGTTACTATCTCTCATTTGATCCACAAGTTTAAAGTAGCCACTAGTTGAACCCACATTCTGTCACTCCAAATTCAGCGTTCTTAGTCAGTTGGGAATTCATTGCTTTTCAGGGGTGGGGAACCTGCAACTTGTGACTCCTGACTTAGGTTATTCAAGAGAATTTCTTCTCTAATTATTCTTAATTTCCTTGAAGAAAATCCGTGTCCAATTATATTCAAATATACAGCTGGTGCCTGCGCAAAAGAGTTTGATCAAATATTTGAAAGGACCTAAAACTGGATGAGTGGCAAATCAGGCTCCAATTTCTAGTTGTTCGTTTGTTTAGACTTAATCATCTGGAATTTGACTATGACAGGGATGATGGAGTTGAAGTCTGAGATGACAGTATACAAGAAGACTTCAGTCATTACTTAATATATGCTATGGTGCTGTGGGGAGGGAAGCAAGAAGACCAAGAGGGAAGCCCATAGCATCACACAAAGGTCCGCTAGAACGGGCCTTGGAAATCATCTGATCCAAAACCCTCATTTACAGGTGAGAAATAAGGTGAGTTCCTCTTTGAGATCACATATTCGTCCAACAGCTGAGGCTTAAAACTGTGGAGAAGATAGGATCATAGATGTAGAAGGGAAGAGCCCCAAAAGATCGACTAGTCCAACTACCATTATTTTACAGATTAGGAGAGGCCCCAGAAAGGTTGTTTGTGACTTGCCCAAGGCAGTCAAAAGTGAAAGATGAACCCAGGTTCTTTTACTCCAGTCTTCCATTTCTTATTTTAAATGGAAGCACTCCTTTGTATAGTGCATAATTTAAAGTTGACAACATTCACAACAATCCCGTGAGCAGGTTTTGCTTTACCTTATTTTACAGGTGAAGAAACTGGGGCTCAGACTGATTTACAGGACTAGTGGGGGGCCCAGCTCTCCGACCCCCAGGGCCATCCCGCAGGTCAATCCGAGCGCTTTCAGGACCAGAAAGGGAAGGGGCTTGCCCCAGTGGGGACTCGAGAAAGTGGGGCTGCGGTGCAGAGGAAGGGTTATCGGTTTGCACAGACAGCAAACTCACGGAGAGCCGGAGTCTAATCCTTCATTTCTCGGTCTGTAAAGGGGGTGGGGCGGGGGGATGCTTTCCGTTCCCTCCTAGCTCCGACGACTTAGGAATCTACTATGAAATGAAAGGGGACCCCGTGGGCGAGGAGTCTCCTAAGCGGGAGGGGGTTAGCCTGCGGTTCCTCTGCTCTGGAAACCCACAAGAACGCGGCGCTGCGGAGGCTGGAGCCGCCGGAGGAGCGGAGCGCGGAGCCGCCGGAGGAGCGGAGCGCGGAGCCGCCGGAGGAGCGGAGCGCGGAGCCGCCGAGGAGCGGAGGCTGGAGCCGCCGAGGAGCGGAGCGCGGAGCCGCCGAGGAGCGGAGCGCGGAACAGCCGGTCCCAGGGCCGCCGCTCGGCGCTGCGCCTCTGTGGCGCAGCGGCCTCGGTGTGCGAGTGTTAGAGCCCTGGCTTGTCTTTGCGAGTTCGAGGCCCGCCGGCCCCGCAGTGGTCCGAGCACCGCAGGCTCTCTCCGTACCTGCTGTGTGTATTTCACTACTCTGCCAGAGTACTCGAGGTGGACCGAGTACCCGCCCTCCCTCCTCCGTGAGGTGCGGCGTTCCACATCTCCCACCCCCACAACCCTTTTGGGAAGGGATTTTACCCCAGGGACCGTCCCCAGGGAGCCACCTGCGGCTCCCAGCCCAGCTCCGCATTGCAGGTAGCGGGGACCAGCTCCACTGGGCTCATGGCAGAAGGACGGAGGGGGCAAAGACCTCTGCAGCAGCGTCCTGGAAACTATAGACAGGATTGCCCTGCCGGCAAAGAGAAGATATGTACAAGATAATTTGCAAACAAGCTGTAGACAGGATGAACCGGCCCAGGGAGGGATGGAAAACCATCCTCTCAGTGCGCGGCATACCTGCGAGGATCTGCAGTTACAAAACTTGGCTCCCGACTCTTGGCTGTTGGGAGCCTGGACACGTTGTCCTCCCCTTTCTGGGTTCCAGCTTCCCTATATGAAAATTAAGGATGATCATCTAAAGTCCTTTCCAACTCCAAATTCCTCCATGATTGATCCGACTAGATTATATTAAATTTAGAAGATTTCGCACAAAAAAATGCAACTAAGATTAGAAGGGAAGCAGAAGGCTGGGAAACAATTTTTACAGCAAGTGTCTCTAATAAAGGCCTCGGATTTCAAATATATGGAGAACTGAGTTAAATTTATAAGAATAAAAATCATTCTCGAGTTGATAAATGGTCATAGGAAATCAACAGGCAATTTCAGATGAAGAGATCAACGCTATCTGTAGTTACATGAAGAACTACTCTACATCACTACTGATTAGAAAAATGAAAGAGTTACCACCTCATACCTGTCAGATTGGCTAGTATGACAGAAGAGGAAACTGGTAAATGTTGGAAACCATGGGATGTGGGAAAATTGGGATGCTAATGCACTGTTGGTAGAGTTATGAACTGATGCAACCATTCTAGACAGTAATTTGGAACCATGTTCAAAGGCAATCAGAGGCATACCCTTTGACCTAGCAATACAACTACTAAGTCTGTATCCCAGAGATTTTTTTTTTAAAGGTGGAAGGAGAATATTTGTAGCCACTCTTTTAATGGTGGCAAAGAATTGGAAGTTGAGCTGAGGCACCTCAATTGGGGAATGACCAAACAAGTTGTGGCATATGATTACAATGGAATACTATTGTGCTACAAGAAATGATGAGCAGGATGCTTTCATAAAAACACAGAAAGATCTACATGAAGTGATGCAAAGTGAAGTGAGCAGGACCAGGAGAACACTGTACATAGTAACGTCAATATTGTATTGTGTTTGAATGACTTAGCTATTCTCTGCAATACAGTGATCCAAGATAATTCTGAAGAATTTATGATAAAAAAGGCTATACACTCCTAGACAAAGAACTGATGGAATCTGAGAGATGAAAGCATACTGTTGTTTGTGTGTGTGTGTGTGTGTGTGTGTGTGTGTGTGTGTGTGTGTGTTTGTGTTTTGGGGGGGTGGTCTGTTTTCTTTCACAACGTGACTACACATATATAACCTAGATCAAATTGCTTGTCTTTTCAATGAAGGGGGAGGGGAGGAAGGGAGGGAAAGAATTTGAAACTCAATATTTTTAAAAATGGGTTATTAAAAATTGTCTTTGCATGTAATTGGGAAAAGATAAAATATTATTTTAAAAAATGCTTTTACAATCCATTCTATTCTTTTGTTCCCAGGTGTTTTCAGCTTCCCCACCACTCCTTCTTGAGCAGTTGGAGAGTATCCTCACAGTCAGGGCTTCCCTTCCTTGGAGGATTAATAGGCAATACCCAATTGCAGTGTGAACTCATGGATCCCCCTATTCCAACTCCCTATTTTTTCTGCACTTGTGATTTTATCAGTGTAGGGAACTTCCCATAATGCAGATCAGTACCTTCTTTACAACTTAGAGCCTTAAAGAGTTGGCAGGCATTAGGAGAAATTCAATGACTTGCCCAGGGTTATATAGCCACTCTACATCAGAGGCAGGACTTTGAACTTAGGTCTTCCGGTAAGTGCAGATTTCTATTCACTGTTCGATTCTGCTAATTCCATTAATGCCTAAAAATTTGGAATTCAAATCAATTAGCATTTATTATGTGCCTATTGTATTAAGCAATAAGCATTTATTAAGAACCTACTACTACATGCCAGGCACTGTACTAAGTGCTGGAGATTCATAGAGAAGGAAAGGAAGCTCCCTGATGTGAAGTAACTCACATTCTAAGGGAGGAGATAACATGAAAATAATTGTGTACAGACAAGATATAGAGAGAATAAATTGGAACTGATCAATAATTCTCTAGAATTATGGAAGATCAGGAAAGGTCTCTTGTAGATGATGGGATTTTGACACTGCATCTCTCAGTTCCAGACATTTTCTCTGACTGGCCCCCAAGCCTGGGAGGATCTCCCTCCTCATCCCTACTTCCTGACTACCCTGGCTTCCCTCAAGTCGCAACTAAAATCTTATTTTTTACAGAAAATCTTTAACAATTGTCCTTAATTTTAGTGCCTTTCCTCTTTTAGTTATTTATTTTTTACTGTATATAGCTTGTTTGCAGACATTTGTTTGCTTGCTATTTCCCCATTAGATTGTGAGCCCTTGAGAGCAAGGATTATCTTTTGCCATTTTTTAATCTCTAGTGTTTACATTTTCTTCTATTTTTTTCATTCTTTACATTTTGTTTGACTGATCTTGATGCCTCATAGAGTCGTTAATTTCTACTTGCCCGATTCTAATTTTTAATGAATTGTTTTCTTCAATTAGCTTTTGTACCTCCTTTTTTAAAGAGTTACTTTCTCTAGTTAGGTTTTGTATCTCCTTATCCATTTGACCAATTTTGCTTTTTAAGGAGCTGAGTGTATTTTTAAAATCATTGGTCAATTTTTCTTCTACCTCTTTAATTTAGCTTTTAAAATCTTTCTTGAACTCTTCTAAGAATACTCTTTGATCAGTTCATATTCCCTTTTGTGGTTTCAGATGTGAGTACATTGTCAATGCTGTCCTCTAATGAATTCATATTTTGTTTTTCCCTGTCCCTGTAATAAAATTCTATGGTCTTTGGTTTTATAATTTGCCTCTTGTTTATGGTGATTGCCTTTTTCCTGGCTTTTAAAGTTGATCTCTGCTTCTGGGGCACAGAAAGCTCTGTCCCACATTTTTTGTGCTGGGAGCTAGGGTCCTGATTACTGACTTTGTGTTCTGTGGCCTCTGGTTCTTTCAACTAGAAGCTATAGAATGCTGCAGATATATTATCTGGTGCTGAGTTGGCTGGTGTGTGCCAAGGCTGAGGCAGGTGAAGTCTGAGTTTCCCGAACTCCGAGGTATGGGGGAGGGCTACTCTGGCCAATGGAGGTCTCCTCTTTCCCTAGGGCTGCACTAATCGCATCTGGCTGGTGTCTGCTATACTAAGGCATACCTGGGGTCCTATTGTTGGTGCTTACTGACTCCACCCCACTTGGTCTCAGGATGTTCTGCTGGTCCAGTCAGGTGGAGCTTGCTGGGATGCTTTGGCACCTGCACTGGTTCCCTTCAGTCACAGCAAGAGGGACCCTTCCCAGTGGTCTCCCTAGCCTACTGAGCTAAAAGACTGTTTGCCCCTTCTGCTGACTCCACTATTCCAGGATTTTTCCTGGGGCAATATTCTCTGAGTTTTTCAAGGTTAATCAAGGAATGTGAGAGCACTTACAGTTTACTTGGCCATCTTGGCTCCCAGAAGTTCAAGTAGGTGACTTTCAAATATTTAGTCTGTAGGTTGATAGTCTCAGGCATAACTGCTGCAGCAGTTGTGGGTCCTGTGCTTCTTTCTCACCCAGTTCTGCTGATCTGTCCTGTGTTGAGCGGTTCAGGAATCCGAACTGCCTCCGGAGATTCAGTCTGCCCCTAGGCTGTTCCCACTCTGCTATGGTTGCACCTGCCCTGGTGCCTCTGTTCTCCTCCATCCCGGTGTAACAGATCCTTCCCATCAATCTTTTGGGCTGTCCTGGACTGGATATCTGCCAGACTCTGTCTCCCAGTGGATTCTGCCACTCTAAAATTCTCTCAGATTCACTTCTTAGAAGTATTTGAGGGAATTTGTGGATGAGCACTGAGTGGGTCCCTGCTTTCACTCTGACATCTTGGTTTCATTCCTCCCCCCTCAATCTCTAGTGTTTAGCACAGTACCTGGCACGTAGTAGTTTACTGACTAACTGACTGCCCATCTGGGAATTAAAGAAAGCCAGAGATGCCAGGAGATGGAATAGAGAAGGGACTCTATTCTAGTGATGAAGACCAGATGGTGAAAATCCCACAAGTTGGGGGAGAGAGTGTCCTGTTTGAGGAACAGCAAGGAGGCCAGTGCTGCCAGATCCCAGAATACATTGGGGAAAGTAAAGTGTGAAAAAAACCTAGAAAGGTAGGAAGGGTCCAGATTGTAAAAGGCTTTGAATGCCAAACAGAGGATTTTATATTTGATCCCAGAGGTAATAGGAAGCCACAGGAGATTATGGATTAAGGTGGGTCTGGCTAACATGATCACATCGGTGTTTTAGGGAGATTAATGTGGCAGTTAAATGGAGGATGGATTAGAATAGTCCAGGGGTCAGGTGATGAGTGCCTGCCCCAGAGTTATGGCAGCATTGGAGAGAAGGGAGTGAACCTAAGAGATGTTAGGAACATAAAATTTACTTGGTGCTAGGGCTAAAAAGGTGTAGTGATGTAGTCTTTGTCCTCAAAGAGATTATATTCTCATTGGAGTCTATGCCAAAAACCAAAAATAAATATGGCATAAGGTAAAAGGGGATGAGAACAAATGAAGAATTTGAAAAGACAGATCACTTTCACGTGGGGAGCAGGATGTGGAGGGAGAGGGAAGGTTCTATGTAAATGTAGCCAAAGAAATGATAATAATGATACAGTTGTAGTAGCCAACATTTCTATAGTCCTTACTATGTGCTAGACACTGTGCTAAGCACTTTCTAATTATCTCACTTGATCTTCAATGGACTTTGAAGAGAGGGAAGGACTTAGACAGGTATGGTTGGGGTCTGTTCTATTTCATGTGGTAGCTAGCATCTACACTGTGTCTACCACGTGCTAGGCACTTCACAAATGTAATCTCATTTGATCGTCACAGCGACTCTACTAGCTAGGTTCTATTATTTTTCCCATTTTACAATAGAAAAATAAATGGAGGAAGTCGGAGGTTAAGTGACTCATCCAAGGTCATACAGTTACTGTCTGAGGCTAGATTGGAACTCAGATTTTCCTCACTCCCAAGTCCAGAACTCTATCTACTACATCACTGAGCTGCCTCTATGTGTATGAGGGAATGGCATGAACAGAATATATTATTAGAGCTTGGCTATGCAGGTAAGGGAGGAGCAGTACTGCCCTTTAGGCTTGACAGACTGCTCACAGCTGTCAATTATTTCATGACTTCCTTTTTATGAAGCTGTCCTAAAGCTACCCTTTAGAAATGTACACTTGACCTTGGTGTTAAAGGTATTGATTTTGGAAACTAGCCTATAATGTGGTGAAGAAGGAATGTGGATGAGGGAAGAGGTCAGAGACTGAGTTGGTAGCAATTCAATGTGATTAGATTATATTCAACAAATATTTATTGAAAGTTTACTACATACCATGTGTGGTGCTGGATGATGGAGATACAGAGGCAAAAATGCAACAGATTACATTCTCCCAAGGGGAAACAACATGTACACAGATAAAAATATACAAGATCTCTACAGAGTAGCTACACAATAATTTTGGATGATGGGAGAGAACAAATAAAGCGGAGAGATCAGTAAGGGTTTTTGTAAGTGTGGTACCTGAACTGTGCTTTGGAGCAAAGTAGGGATTTTATACAGTGGAAAAGACTAATAAGATCAGGGATAAAGCAAGGATGCCCACAATTCAACACAGCACCCAGAATGCTAGCTATAGCAAAAAGACAAAAAAGAGATATTGAGGGAATAAGCATTTGTAAAGATGAAACAAAATCGTTTCATTTTGTAGTTAGTATGATGGTTTACTTGAAAAACATTCAAGAATCAACCAAAATTAATTGAAATAATTCATAAATTGAGAAAAGTTGCAGAATGTAAAATAAATTAACATAAACCATCAGTGTTCCTGCATATTATTAATAAAATCCAGCAGGAAGAGCTATAAAATGAAATTTCATTCAAAATAGCTATAAAAGATACAAATATTTCAGAACATGTCTAGCAAGATACATCCAGAACTATGTGAATTTAACTATAAATAAATCTGAACAATTATAATAAACATTTGAAAAAATCTCTTACGTCTTATGTATGAGGCCTTTATCAGAGATATACTGCAAAGTTTTCCATTATCTGTTTCTCCTCTAATTTTAAGTGCTTTAGATTTGTTTGCAAAAATCAGAAATAAAGATGGATTTAACGAGAAATATGAATTGTTTATGAATAGGTTAACCAATATGATAAAATTCAATAGTATCTAAATTTACTTATTTATTCAGTATCATACCAATATATAGCAAAAACTATTGGAAAAACTGAAAAGCAGTTTGGGAGAAATTGGATGTAAATTTTTTTTTTTACTCAGAATACCCAGATACACTCTGAATGGGTCCATGAGTTATAGCACATAAGATAATGATTCAGATGAATATGAAATTGGTTATTGCTACCCACCAAAGGCTCAGGAGACTCGGCCAACTGAATCCATTACCTAGGAGAAGCTCTGTGCAAACAATGGGGGAAGGCTAAACCAAGAGGCACCTTCTTTCCAGCCTAACAGTCCAGTTGTAGAGGCTTCTAAGGAGGACCCTGATGACTGGCCTGAATCATCCATAAGCTCAGGGCCTGGAGTCACAGCCCTGTGAGGAGACTAGAGTATTCTTTCCAGAAGCAAAGGTAGTGTTGATTTGGTTGCAATTTCCAGAGCAAGAGGGTTGTGGGGTAGGGAAAGAGACATTGCCAGTGGGAAGATGTCAGTGAAACATGGTGAGTAGGCTGAGGCTAAGCTAGACAGGATGAGCTCTTATCGGTCAGCATAGCACAATCCCAGTCAGTCAGATAACAGTCAATATAAACAGCCACTATGGGCCAACAGTGGGGATTCTGAGAAAGGCAATGATAGTCCCTGCTCTCACGAAGCTCACAATGTGATGGTCATAATGTCATGCAAATGATGACATACAAACAAGACAGATACAGGATAAATTGGAGTTGCACAATAGAAGGAAGACAGTAGCCTTAAATGAGATAGGGAAAGCCTTTTTGTGGAATGCGGGATTTTAGCTGAGACTTAGAGGAAGCCAGGGAACTGAGATGAAGGAGGAGAGAAATAAGGACATGGGGGAAAGAGAGGGAAAATGAAAGGAGTCAAGAGATGGAGCATTGTGGGCAGGGATCAGCGATGTCACTGGATCTTTAGGATCCCAAGTTAAGGAAGGTATAAGAAGACTGAAAGGTAAAGGGGAGGGTCAGGTTATGAAGGATTTTAAAAGCCAAATGGGAAGAAAACCACGTGGTACAGTGGATAGGGCATAGGACCTGGGTTCAAATATGACCTTGGAAAATTACTAGCTGTGTGACCCTGATAAAGTCACTTAACCCCCATTGCCTCCAAAAAAAAACCCCAAAACAAAACAACCCAACAATTGAATAGGAATTTTTACTGGATCCTGGAGGTAATAAATAGGGAGACACTAGAACAGCCATAGGAGGGTGATTTGGTCAGATCAGTGCTTTAGGAAGATCACTTTGACTGCCGCATAGAAGATAGAATGGAGTGGGGAGACACCCATCACATTTGAGGCAGGGAAATCAACTAACAGGCTATTTCTGTCGTCCAGCCCTAACCTGTCTCTGAACCTCTATGGTTATTGGAAGTGATCTGGATGAAGATCCAGCAAAGGAGACTGAGGGGCAGTCCAACAAGTAGGAGAAGAAGCTGGAGATCTAATTGAGATGATACAAGATGGGATTCCTATAGAGGTGTGAATCAGACTAGATGATCTTTTGGGTCCCTTCCAATAATTTTTGTTGCTTTGTGGTTCAATCATATCTAACTCTTTGTGACCCTATTTGGGGTTTTCCTGGCAAAGATACTGGAGTGGTTTGTCATTTCCTGCTCTAGCTCATTTGACAGATGAGAAAGCTGAGGCAAACAGGGTTAAGTGACTTATCCAGGGTCACACAACTGGTAAGTATCTGAATTTGAACTCAGGTCTTCCTGACTCCAGGCTTAGCTCTCTTTCCCCTGTACCACTTGGCTATTTCTCTTTAATACTAAGATTCCATAATTCTGGGCTCAATCTTCTGTACATCTAAGTCAAAACAAGAATGATTCTGGCTTCTTCTAAGTAGTATAGCGGAAAAAAGGCTTTGGGAATTGGAAGACTTGGCTCCTAGCTCTGACATTATGGCATGCTATAATCTTGGGCCCTTCTCTGGGCTTTAGAGGTTTGTTATGTACAATGAGGGAGCTGGATTAAATGGTCTCTTGAATTTCTTATGTCTAGAATTCTAACACAATGCCTGGCATAGAATGAACACTTAATAAATTCTTGTTGAGAGGCATCTGGGTGGCTCAGAGGATAGAGTGCTGGACCTGAAGTCACAAAGACCCAAGGAAATATCTGATTTCAACCATTTACCATTGGTGTGACCCTGGGCAAGTCACTCAGACCTGTTTGCCTCAGTTTCCTCATCTGTAAAATGATTGGAGAAGGAAATGGCAAACCACTCCAGTATCTTTGCCAAGAAAACCTCAAAAGGGATCACAAAGGGTTGGACATGACTGAAAAAAATCCCTAAAATTCTTGTTGATCGATTGATTGTTGATTGATCTAGGATTCTTATAAAAAAGTCTCCTCCTCAGCTTATGCCACATATCTCATTATGACAAAAGAGGAAAATTAAGCAAGCGTGAGGACGGCCTCAGCCCTACGGGTAGAGAGCAGAGGAGAATGAGCAAATGCTGGCCCAAAATGTTGGGACAAAACACAGCCAGAGGCCCCATAGACTCAGGATCAGGCCAAAAAAGTCATATTGTTTTTGAACTTTCTCCATCATGTCAAAGTGACAGAAAAGCCAGGTTCATAGCTGGGGGCCTAAGAGGACCCAGAGTCCTAGCCCCAGGGGCTGCTTAAGCCTTGTCCCCCATGCAGCTGCAGGGCCTGAAGGAAGGCTGGGTGACCCAAGGACACCCTCTGAGAGAGAAGATAAAAGGACTGGTTGGACCCCTGCCTGGGGCTGGGGCCTGGGTCTCCCCTGCTGTGGGTTCTGAAAAGTCAATGTTGCTTTTGGAGCTCAAAAATCATCAGTCAAGATCAGGCTGAAGGCAGCTGATGACAGGGTGAGCCTGTAGCCCAGAATGAGCAGGGGGAGAGAGGGAGCCAGCCTGGGGATCAGATGCATCTTAGGAGAAGAGGAAAAAGCCGTAGGGAACCTGAGTTCAGATGTTAGCTCCGTCATGCACTAGCCCTGTGACTCAGACTGTAGCCCATCTTACCAAAACTTTGCTTTGTCCCCAGTGCTCTACACACAAATGTTTATTGATTGAGTGACTGAATTCTTTGACTTCAGTTTCCCCATTTGCAAAATGGGCTGTTAATAACACTGACACTGCCCACCTCACAGGGTTTCTAAGAGAAAAATGAACCTTGTGAACTTCAAGGGGGAAAGAGAGGAGAGCTTGCTATGGTCACTTCCCGCTTTGTGACTTTAGGCAAATCGCCAGTTCTCCCAACTTCACTGCTGTTGTGTCACTGAATGACATCCTGTCGGCTTCTCGGACCTGAAGCTTTGGAGTCATGCTGGATTCTTCACCATCCCTAGTCTTATCCCAAATCCAGTTAGTCACCAAACCTTATCATGACATCCCTTCTCCATGTTCACACAGCCACTACACTAATACTTGTCTCCTCTCCCTTGGATTATGAGGGTGATAACAATAGCCAGCATTTATGTAGCACTTTAATGTTAACAAAGCAAATATTATCTCATCCCATCAGACTGTGAGCTCCTTGAGAACAAGGACTATCTTTTACCTCTTTTTTGTATCCCTCTAGCTTAGCACAGTGCCTGGCACAGTAGTTGGTGGTGGTCCTTTGTTTTCAAAGAGGACAAATGACATCATGGAAAGATATCTTGACTCAGGCTTGAATTGGATATAAGTGAGGCAGAGTTGCACAAAGTCATCAGCTTCACTGTCTCTCCCAAAGTCACGGCAGTCCAGTGGCAGGACAAAGTCCACCTGACTGGGGATGACTTGAGATACATCGGATGACCTTGGAATCTTTGGTGTCTGCTAATTTCTAGGTGCTCCACCACATTTGCTTCAGCTGGTGGTTGGAAGATTTGTTTTCACCTACCCATTCTGCCAGGAAAAGTCTTCACTTGCTTGGGGTAGACATCCCCTCTAACTCACTGACAGGTTTGAACTCCCAATCTGCCCAGATGGTTTTTACTGGGATGTAGGTACTACAAATGCTACAGCTTCTTGGAGTCACAGGTGAGAACTGGGTGACAGGTGGACAAGTTGGATGAGAAGCCCTGAAAAGGGATCAGCAGCCCTCACACTGGAGGCACTAGTTCTCTTAAACACCCCATACACCCTAATCACAGTAAGTGCTCAATAAATGTTTACTGACCCTCTGATCCTCATAGCAACCCCATTTTACAGAAGAAATTGAGGCCAAAGTGACTTGCCAAGTCTTCACACTGTTTGTGTGGGTTTTCAACTTTATTTCTATCTATCTATATACTTAGATGCCTTTCTAGATCTAGAGTTCCATTACAAAAGTTTCCTAATTGGTTTCCTTGTCTCAAGGAGACAGTGATCCATCTTCCACATAACCACCTCCAAAAGTACTTCTTGGAACCCTCTTTCTCTGATTCTTGTTGTGGTTCAGTTGTGTCCAGCTCTTCAAGACCCTATGGATCATAGTACAATGGGCCCTACTCTCCTTTATCTCTGCTCTATTATCTGTCCAAGTTCATATTTGTTGCTTCCATGACACTATCTATCCCTCTCAGCCTCTAGTGTCTCCTTTCCCTTTTGCCTTTAATCTTTCCCAACATCAGGATCTTTTCCAATGAATCCTGTCTTCTCATTGTGTGGTCAAAGTATGTCAGTGTTTGACCTTCCAATGAATAGTCTGAAGTAATTTCTTCAAGTATTGATTGATTTGATCTCCTTGCTGTCCAAGGGACTCTCAAAAGTCTTCTCCAGCGCCATAATTTGAAAGCACAGATTCTGCAGTGCTCAGCTTTCCTAATAGTCCAGTTCTCAGCCATACAATGCTATTGGAAAAATCCACAGCTGTGACTATTGGGATATTTTATTAACTGTTAGATAGACTCTGCTGGTATCTCATTTCATTCCAGTTCTAAACCTGAGGTGTCTGACTGTGGCATCATCACTCTGACATATAATATTTGAGGATGGAAAGGACCTCAGGGTCATCCATTACTCTGTTTCATTTCAGAACTAAATGGTATCAATCTTCTGTTCCTTATTTGTTTTCCTTTCTATTCAGCTGCTTTCTGCTCAGGTACAGGTGGGACTAAATGGCCCCTGAGATTTCTTCCATTAATCAAACAATTAACAAACATTTATTTAAGCACCCACTGTGTGACAAGCACTCTGCTAGATATAAGAGATACAAAGAAAATGAATGAAATCATTCCTGTCCTGAGGAACTTTCAGGCTAATGGGGAAGAGAAGTACATAAAACAATAACCTTTTCAAGCCTGCATTTCCCAAGTAAAGATCCTGCCTTAATATTGTTATAAATGATTAACAAATCATATATAGTATTATGTATAATGTATATATAAGATATTATATAATGATATATAAGTATAATTAATGAGATAATTAATAATGTCTAATTATAGATGTTATGACTGAAAGATAAGATATCACATGGCAAGAGTGAGTAATGATGGGTGGGTGGTCAGAGTGCTCCCAAACTTCTGAGGTTGGGAGAAACTGAGTAAGGCCTCCAGCGTGTTGTGTGGATCTCTGTGGAACCCTCTTGAGAAAAAAAAAATATGAAGAGTTGCAAAGGATGGAAATAGATGGAAATAGATGAGATTTGTAGATCTGTATTTTTGGAAGGAAATCTTGAATGAATGAGATCACAGATTCATTTAAATACTATTTGGAAACAGCTTGATATAGTGAGATAGGTTGCTAAGGTTGGAGTCAGGAAGGTCCGGGATTTGGTTTAGAGTTAGGAAGACTTTATAGGATTGTTTTGAGATAATATATGTAAAGTTCTCTGCAAATCTTAAAGTGTCTTACAAATGTTACCTATTACCATTAATAATAATAACACTCTAAGTAACAGATTATTAATCTACATTGGTGGAATGAGTTCCCAGACAGTAAATTCTTCATAATGTTGAAATCATAGGTCCATTGTATATTCATTTTAATATTAAAAATAATCCATTTTTGATAATGTTATAACATTTATAAAACACTTTCCTCTCAACAGCCTTATTATGTGTTTAGTTTATTACTATTTCTATTTTTTTAATGAGACCCTGATTTCACTGGTATCAGGAACTCTCAAGTAAAGAAGTTCTCTTCTCCCACTCCAATTCTCAACTGAGCTGCAATTTAGTCATGGAGGGTTTCTTGGGACACTGAGAGGGTGAGTGACTTTCCCACAGTTTCATAACCAGTGTGTATGGAAGATGAGGATTGAATGACTCATCTTCCTGAGTTCAAATCTGGCCTCAGACACTTAGTAGCTGTGTGATCCTGGGCAAGTCACCTAACCCTGTTTGCCTCAATTTCCTCATCTGTAAAATGAACTGGAGAAGCAAATGGTAAATCCCTGCAGTATCTTTGCTAAGAAAACCCCAAATGGGGTCACAAAGAGTTAGATATGATCGAACACAGTGGCTGCCTCTTGTCCCCACTTTACTGAGTCTCAGTTCTGAAAAGTTAAGGGACTTGCCCATTTCCACATAGTCTCAAAGTGGTAGACTAGGATTCAAACTCTGATCTTCTTACTCTGGTTCCAATGATCTTTCCTTGACACATGATTAAGATTCAGAAAATGGCATGTGACTCTCCAGCTGGTCCATATCACAATCATTTACTTCTCCTAGGACCCCCAAGGGACAAAGAAGAGAACACTGCTCTGTAAGCAGTAGCTTTGCCACCCCTAAACGGTGGCCTCTCCTTTTAAGCCTTGATCCCTGGCAGGGTTAGTTTTTGGTATTTTTCTGTTTGTTTGCCTGATCCCTGGGCTCCCCTTGCAGTCTTTGATGACAACAGCTTTTACTGTAACTAATTATTTGTTCCCATTCCTTAGTCTTTCAGAGACATGGTGGGTGGGCTAGGAATGATAGTTTCAAAGCAGGTGGGCAAAAGAGAAACAGAGGATGGATAGGAGCCACAGTTGGATAGACTCAGAGAACCATGGTGCATGCACTCAGCCCAGGAGGCTGAAGGGACATTCCCAAGATGGCCCTTTGCTCTGAAGGGAGGAGCAGGGACTCAAGATACTGGGGTCCAGTCCCAGATCTCCTATGGCTGTGACTGAGCAAGTTCCTGATCTTCTCTAGGCCTCCATTTTAATGACTGGGTGGGATCAGCTGACCCCAAGAATCATTCCAGCTGTGCCATTCTAGTTTTCATGTTCTAACATCCTTTTCTGCTGTGACTTTCCATGTCCCATATCCATCTTGGAAAAGGTGAGGGTGAGTTGTAGCCTATGTTCCCCCTGCCCCAACTGCTAGTGCCATCCCTCCCAGATTGCCTTGTATTTAACTACTTTGTGTTTATTTTCTACAAATATGTATACACACATGTACTTTGTATACACTTACATATGCATTTGTCTCTCCCATTAGAAGGTAAGATCCTTAAGAATAGGGATTGTTTCAAGTGTTGTCTTTGTAACCTCTGTGCCTAGCACATAGTAGGCTCTTTGTAAATATTTGTTGGATTGGATTATTTACTGTGCATGAAGTCCCATGATTGGTTCTGGTAATACAGAAATGGATAAAATTCAGTCCCTATCCTCATGGAATTTATAATTTAGCTGAGGAGATAAGACTCACACATGACAAGATAACAACAAAATCAGACAACCTTTGCTAAGTGTCCAATGAGGTGTATAGATAATGCACCTAGTATTGAGCTGGAGTAGTCAGGGAAGACTCTTTAAAGGAGCAGAGACTTGAACTGGTCCTGGAAGGATACGCAAAACCTGGAGAGGTGAAGTAGGAAAGGACTCAGCATTTGGAGAAAATCTCGAGGGTATCAAAGGAGGTATTGGAGGGACAGTTAGGACACTCCTTGGGCTTAAGTATGGGACACATAGTAGGAAGCGTTATGAAATAAGGTAGTTTGGGGCCAGATGATGGAGTCTTTAAAGCCATGGGTTATCCAGTGCAAATGGATTTCCCTCCCTAGCTTCTCTGATGGTTCCAGCCTCAGTAGGAACCATTGAAGGTATATGACCAGAACTGGGATATGATCAAAGTACTGTGTTAGGAAGATTAAGCTGGCATCAGTGTATAGGATAGACTGGTTTGGGCTAGTTGTTAGGATTATAATTATCGTGACCATGATTAGAGCTAAGATCTTCCCTTTGCCAGGGCAGCTCTTTATTCATCCTTTGTCATGGCTTCATTTCACTCTGGAGCTTAAAGTGGAAGAGGACCCTGACAACCCCCCATCATCCCTGAAGACAAGTCCTTTGAGGAAAGGCGTAGGAAAAGAAAAACTGGAAAGACCTCTGGGTTTAGAGTTGAGAACCTGGGTTCTGCTTTTTATTCTGCCACTAATTTACCGGGTGAGGTGGAACAAGTTAATTAATCTGTCCATGCTTCTAGTACCAGCTCTTCTGTTAATTCCCTATCTCTCATCTGTAAAATGAAGAGACATCTCTCTTCTGACTACTTCAGAGGGTTGTGAGGATAAAACATTTTGGCAGACTGAAAGGGATCTGAAAACTATGAAATGTTATATAAATGCAAAGAATTGTAATTAATATTATTATTCCTGGAACAGTTCTTAAGGTGTGTGTGAGGGGCATCTCTTCCACATTTCTTTCTGTCTCTTATATTGAGAGCTGGCAACTCTCTGGCCTTTCCTCGCTGACAAGATTCATCATCTCCCTTTCCTCTAAGGTCTTCCCAGGTCCTCTTACCCCAAAGGTTATAAATTTAAAACTATATGGGACTTAAGAGATCATCTAGTCTACCCCCTTTGTTTTACAACTGAGGAAACTGAGGCCTAGAGAAGCTGTGACTTCCCCAAGGTCACTCACATAGTAAGTGACAGAACTAGGATTCAAACCCAGCCCTCTGACTTCAAATCCAGTGGTTTTTCCATTGCACTTGAATGCCTCCAAGGATTCTGGAATTTGTCATTTGATTAATCGGTCAATCAATCAATCAATCAGTCAATTGTTTAAGTGATTACTCTATGCCAGGTACTATGTTAAGCTTTAGGAGTACAAATACTAAGAACTTAACTATCCTTTTGAAGTTAATTCTAAAGAGGGCAGACAATAATAAATATATAGCACATACAGCAATGAATTTATAGAGCAACGATTAATATACAATAATAAATTTATACAGAATAACACAAAGTGAATAAACATAAATATATGCACACAAAGTAATTAAATACTTTGGAAGTTTGGAAGGTAGGGCACAAGCAGTTGAGGAAGGTAGGGCACAAGTAGTTGAGGGGATCAGGAAAAGCTTCGATTAGAAGATGGGATCTGAGCTGAATATTAAAGGTGAGGAGGTCCTGGGTGAGGTCGAGGTAAGAAGGGACTGTATTCCAGACATGAGGAGACAGCCGACGCCAAGAGGTGGAGTTAGGGGATAGAAGGCTGTGAGTGAGGGGCAGAGAAGGCCAATTTGACTGGATGGCAGAGTGTGGGAGGAAGAATAATGTCCAACGAGGCTGCAAGGGACCAGGTGGCTTGGTAGATAAAGGCTAAACAGATGACCCTACCAACATTTTCCCCCACCTCAACGTGGGAGACAGGTGTTTTGGGAGATAGGAATCTTCTCCTCTTTTGCTTGTGGGAAGCCTGAAATTCTGTCAAGGCAATTTCACTGGAAGTCATGGAGAGAATCATCCGCGGGATCCCAAAGACTGTGATAACTCCCAATCTCTCTCTCACGGAATGATAATAGTTTTCCCTAAGATATACTGTAGTCGTTTTCTAATGCTTCTTGGAAGGGAGATGATCTTGGGTTCTAGAAGGCCAAGCTGGTGGACTTTCCTGGGAGAGCTAGAGGGCCTACTCTAAGCTCCAGGGTGTTTTTCCCCCTCTCCCTTCATCCATTCTTTTCAAAGGTCAAAAGAACTCCCGTAGACGGAAGGCTTGGAGGGGTTGCGATGTGGTACCCCTGATATCCCCTACCCTGAAAGTCTTTGTTAAAGTTACAAAGCATTCTGACCTATACCATTTCATCTGATATTCAACAACCATCTAGTGAAGAAAGTATTCGTTCCATTTTACTGAAAAGAAAATCAAGGCTCAGAGAAGATACTTGCTCACAGTGTAAGACGAAGCAGTGTCAGAGCTGGGACTTGAACCCAGCTCTCTGAACTCTAAGTCCAAGTCTATTTGGCGCCGCAACACCTGGCCACTCCAGTCCTAAGAGGTTCTTCTGCTCGAAGGGATCCTTGGGGATCCCCCTGGGACAGATGAGGAGCTCCGGTTCCGGGGCCCTTCTAGCCTAGGACCTACTGTTACCGGAGTGGGTGGAGGGAAGGAGCGACGAGGAGGCGGGGAGGGCCGGGGCCGCCCCGCCGCAGACCCCTCCTCCCCATGGACCCTCCCCCTGGCCATAAAGCCTCTGCCCCCGCGGCCGCCCCACTCCCGTGGTTGGCCCCGCGCTCAGTTGGACCCCCGGGTCCGGGTCCTGCCGGGCTATGGCGGCGCTCGGGGCGCTGGCCATGAAGTTGTGGTGCATCCGGCGTCTGCTGGTGCTGGTGGCTACTCCGCTGGTGCTGCTGCCCATTCCCTTCAGCCTCCCGCCCCAGGTAACGCCGGTCCCCAAGCCCAGCTCCAGCCCTGGGCACCAGAGCCTGTGTATGTCCTGTCACCCACACAGGTGGCCCGTGGCCCTTCCCCGCGGGCAGCCTAGCCTCTGTCCCAGAGCGAGAGCGCCAGACCCGCGGGCGAGCCGCCTCTCTACTCCCCACTTTCCCTCTTGTCCTCCTTCCTCCCCTGTTCAGGGTGCCCTGTCCAGAGTCCTCCCTTGTCCCGGTTCCTGCCTTCCTCAATCGGAAACCCTAGAAATAACTAGCTTCCGTGGGAGAACGTATTACCTCCTTGCCTTTCTCTTTGACGATTTCCCAGTGCTCCGTCTGTCTGTGTCTCTTTCTCTGTCTGCTTGACATCTCTCTCCTCAGGTCTCTTATCAGGCTCCGTCATCTCTACAGCCAAAGAGACCTCTGAGTCTGGGTTAACTTTATGGCGTTCTGGAGGAATCCGAAAACCTTGGGGCTGTGGAAGTTTTCTGCTGTGAAAAGTTCTTCTGGACAGATTTTCTTTGATGGAAAGAGTATTGGATTGATTGGGAGTCAGGAGACCTGGGTTTTAGCCTTAGTTCTGCCTCTAATGAGTTTTATGACCTTGGGTGGTCATTTCCCCTCTCTGGCCCTCAGTTTCCCCTTTTATGAAATGAGGCTGTTGGTAAGTGTACCTTAAAGACTCTTCTAGCTCTGATATAATTTGATTTCAAATCCCTTCCCTGTGCTCTGCCAAGCCAGCTCTCATCTACTGTTGGAAGATTGCTCTCCCTATTCTCTACTTTCCAACTCAATGCCATATCATAGACTATTATAATTGCCTCTCCTTGGTAGGTCATTTCCCTTTCAGTTTCCTTTGCCCTCTGAAGAAATAACCCCATGATCGCACTGGTTTCCAGGGGTTTCTCCCACTCTCTTCCATCAGTACCTCCCCGCAAGTGCCCCTGGGTTCTCCCACCTAAACCTTCCTGGGGATGGAGTACCTATCTTCCCACATTTGGACTAACTAATCCTCAACTCTGTCTTATTCCCTCTCTCCACATTTGAGTCTATTTCCTCCTAAGCCAACACTATATTTAGACATCTTTGGACTTAAAAATCAGAAACCACATCCCCCCTTCTTGGTCCAGACTTCCCTGGAACAGATTTATCTGGACACCAAAAGGGATAGACTGACTCCCAGATGGGAAGGCGTGTCTTGCTCACTGGGGAGAGTCTCAAATAGATTCAGGAGACCCCCAGCAGAAGAAATTCCCTCTTGACTCTCTTGGGGGCTTGGAATGATACATAAGGAAAACAAAAATGAACAGACCTTGTGAGACACCAGGGTTTTAATAGGGGCTTGTCTCTCATTTTCACTGTGATGGAGTCATTTCACCTCTCTGAGCCTGTTTCCTTATCTGCAAAATGGTCATATTAATATTTGCACAGAGAAAGAGCTCAGAGTCAGGAAGACCAGGTCAAAGATCCACATCTGACAGGTTCTGTCCAATTGTCTCTAGACAAGTCTTTTCATCTTTCCATGTCCCAGGCAACTGGGACTATAAATTGCAGAAGAGTTGCTAATCTGTATTGGTGGAGCGAGTTCAGCACAAAGGAACTCTCTGACACCAGCGAAATGACAGGTCTGGATCCCTGTTGTGCCCCTCCCTCCCCTGCCCCATTCGCCCCCAGACTAACCACTCATGTTACACAACTGCTGTGAGGCAAAGCATTTTATAAAAGTGAAGAACTATTCAAAGGTTTACTTCTGAGAAACCATAAACACCATTTAAGCTGATAAGCTGTGTTCACTTACTCTTCTTGCTTCAGATCCTCATGGGGTTCCAGAGCTTTCTAGTTTCACTGCTAATGAATGAACAGTGCATTTGAAAAAAATAGTAGACAGAATATTCAGAAAGGACTGATAGGTCTCAGTAATTTGTAGTACAGATAATCAATACATGGAAGTTTTTCAAGCAGATTTTTTTTTCTTTTTCTTCTTTGTCCCTCCTCTTTCTTCTCCTCCCCTCCTCTCTCCTCATTTCCCTTATCCTCTCTTTTATCTCTCCTTTCTTATCTCTTTTTCTTCTCTTCTTTTCTCTTCTCACTCCTCTCTCCTTCCTCCTCTTTTCTGTTCTTCTTTCCTATTCTTTTCTTTCCTCCCCTTGCCTTTCACTTCTCTCCCTTTCTTCCTCTTCTTTTTCTCTCCTCCACTCCTCTCTTCCTCTTTCTTTTACTCTTTTTCTTCTCTCTTCCCTCTCACTTCTTTCCTTTTCTTCTTCTCCTCCTCTCTTCTTTTCTTCTCTCTCACACTCCTCTACCCCTTCTCTCCTCAACTCCTCTTCCCTTCTCTCTTTGTTCCCTTTCTCCCCTTCTCCACTCCTCTCTTCCTCTTTTCCTCCACTCCTCTTTCTCCCTATCTCCCTCTCTGTTCTCTTCTCCTTTCTTCTTTCCCTCTCTGTTTCTCCTCTTTTTCACCTATTTTCTGATCTCTTCTCTCTTTCCTCTCCCTTCCTCTCCACTACTCTTATCTGCCCCACTTTTCTCCTCTCTTATTTTTCATCCTCTACGCCTCTTTTTCTGCTTTCATATACTCTTCTCTCCCTCTCCTCTTCTCTTCCCTTCTACCTTCTGCTTTCTCTTCCTCTCTTCCCTCTCTTTTCTCCTCGCTACTTTTCTACTCTTCTCCTTTTCACTCCTGTACTCTTCTCCTCTACTCCTTCCTCTCACCTCCATTCTTCTTTTCCTCTTTCTCCCTCTTATTTTTTCTCTTCACTCTCTCACTTCCTTTTCTTCCTCCTACACTGTTTCAGCCCAATCCCATCAAAGTAGTGCTTTTCCTTCCAGAGTTATGAAGGAAGCATTAAGCATCATGAGGAGTTTGTCATCTCCCAGGTTAAAACACACAGTGTATGCGTAATTGAAGGAACAAACTAGCTCATCTGAAAGCATAGAATTACCTGAAGTCAGAGACTATACCTTAATATTATTTAACATTAATTTCAAAAATATCCATCAAGAACATACTATACAGAGTATTCAGGCAGCTAAGTGGTGCAGTGGATACAGTGCCAGTCAGATCTGGCCTTAGACACTGTTTGCCTCAATTTCCTCATCTGTAAAATGATCTGGAGAAGGAAACGGCAAACCACTCCATTATCTTTGCCTAGAAAATTCCAAATGGGATCACAGAGAGTCAGACGTGACTGAATAACAACTCTACAACAACAACAAATACTGAGTATTCTCTAAGTCTTGGTGCAGTTTTATTCAACTCTAAAAACTGCACCAGGACCTTGGTACATAAGCACTGGACAAGGAGAAAATCAAGATATTCTGTATTTCCTGCCTTTGAGGAACTTGTAGGCATTGTTTTTACATGGGAGAGGGAGGTAGGACAAGGAGGGATAGATGTGTGTGTGTGTGTATGTGTGTTTAGCTCTCTGAGTCTGTCATTACACTGGTGTGTGGGTAACTCCTCTTTACCTTATAGTCTTAGAGAGTTGTTCCACGCACTGAAAGTTTAAGTGACTTGCTCCTGGTCACACAGCTAGTACGTTTCAGGGGTAGGATTTGAACTCAAGTTATCCCCAAGTCAAGGTCTTCTACCTGCTATCACATATACTTATACCAACAAATCAGATAGAAACTAGACCATGATAAACAAGTGAGCAGAGTATAAAGTGCTATGAGTTCAAAGGAGACACAGATCCCTTCTGGTTTGGGGCTCCTGGGAAGGTTGATAGTTATTCAAATGTCAAATGTTTCTGGAAGGAAAACTGAGTCAAGGAAGTGTTTCCTACCCTCTGTCCATTCTTGTGCAAGGTTAAATTATGGGGAGTATAGAGAAAGAGAAGACACTCACTTCTCTCAAGGTATTTACAGTCTAGGTGGTAAGACAAGATGGATACTTTGGAAATAGCCAAAGATTCTAGATGGGGTATAACTAAGTAAATTATAAGGCACAGACTCCAAGTACAGTGAAGGAAGAGGGGAGAAAAATGGGGACTGGGATGGTCAGGAAAATTTCATGAAGAAGGTGATGGCCATTGGACCCTCTACAGAGTTGCCAAATATGATTTCCTTAAGTGCAGGTTTGACCATGTCAATCCTTCAGTACCTCTCTATTGCTTTGGGAAAGAAAGAGTCCTATAAACCCTTTTGTTTGGCTTCCAATGCACTTTACAATATGGCCTCAACCTATTTTTTCAGCCACAACATTTTCCTTCACTCTACAATCCAACCAAACTGACCTGTCTGTTCTTCACACATAACACTACATCTCCCACCTCAGTACCTTTGCACTGGCAGTTTCCCATGCCAGGAATGCATTCCTTCTTTCTTGCCACTTCCTAGAATCCTTTACTTTTCCTCAAAGCACAGTTCAATCAAGCAGTGCTTTATAAGAAGTATTTTCTGATTCCCTTCATCCCTCTTCTCCCATCCATTTGTCAATACCTTTCTTCCCCAGGCTCTCTTGTATCTGAATTCACTCCATCTATTTTTTTATATGCTGTATCTTCTGATAGATTATAAGTTTCTTGGGGGCAGGTGCTAATTTGATTTTGATTTTGTCTTTGTATCGGCAGTGCACAGGGCCAGGTACATAAGCGCTGAATAAATGCTTATTGATTGATTGAAGGATTTGGATTGGCAGGCTCTCGACGGGCAGTGTCTACAGAACCAAAGAGAAGTCAAGATAATGGAAAGAAGGTGGCCCAGGTTTGAGTGCTGGAGCTCACTGGGCTAGAGTTCTTGGGATAAGCTATAATGAGGGCAGAAAAACCTCACCACTTTAGAGGTTATAGGGACCAGGTTTGAATCCTCACACTGCTACTGACTGTCTGGGTGGCTTTGGGTAAGTCATTTTCCCTTCGTGAGCCTCAGTTTCCTCATCCGTAAAATAGAAATAATGATACCTGCTTTGCTAACTTCAAAAAAGTTATTGTACAAGGAATGAAGGAGAAAATAGGCACCCAAGTGCTTGAATAAACAAAACTGCCCTATAAGTATGTGAAACCATATGGTGTTAGAAAAAATGCTGGGTTGGGCATCAAAAGACTTGGGTTCCACCCCTAATTCTGTTATTACTCATGTGATTGTGTCACTTCCCTGAGCCTCAGTTTCCTTATCTGTAAAATGAAGGGCTTAGGCTTAGAGCATGCATTCTTAATCTGGGGTCTATGAAGTTGGTTTTAAAAAATATTTTCATAACGATATTTCAATACAGTTTTCTTTTTCAAACTTTGGTATTTAATTTTACTCATTTAAAAGACATCTTTTCTGAAGGCTGCATCAGATTGCCAAAGGGGTCCACCACACACACACACACACACACACACAGACACACACACACACACACATACACACACACCTCAAGAAGCCTTCTTAAATATCTCTTAGTTCCAATGTGATAAGGCTG
Source organism: Potorous gilbertii (assembly GCA_028658325.1). Lineage (NCBI taxonomy): Eukaryota > Metazoa > Chordata > Mammalia > Diprotodontia > Potoroidae > Potorous > Potorous gilbertii. The sequence goes on along the minus strand of CM053769.1, from coordinate 272,145,211 downwards.
TAGACTTCTGAATCCAATGTACCAGGAGTGAATGGTCATTTTTGACAACTCTCTGTGTCATGAGTCTACAAAATGATCCTCCCAACCTTACACCCTACCAGAGATATTAACTAGTGAGTGCCTTTTAGGCAATATCAGGTATACCACATTGTTTGCTGCCATTCAAAGAATAATCATAGCAAAGTTTTTATGTCCATCTGCAGGTAACAAAACTGTCCTCACATCTTCTTTAATAGGTTAGATCATGTCACATACCCTCACTCCCTCACTAACCTCCAGTGACTCCCTATTACTTCCAGGATCAAATATGAAATCCTTTGTTTGGTTTTAAAGCCCTTCATAACCTGGTCCCTTCCTACCTTTCCTGCCTTCTTATACCTTAGTTCCTGCTATGTACTCTGATCCAGTGACATTGACATTTTCTCTGTTATTGGAACAAAACACTCCATCTGATTCTAGGCATTTACACTATCTCCCTCCTCATCTCTGCCTCTGGCTTAAGTCCTACTTTCTGCAATAAGACTTTCCTGATCTCCTTTAAGGTTAATGTATTCCCTCTGAGATTATTTCCAGTTTATCTTCTATGTATTTTATTTGCACATAGTTGATTATGTTAGACTGTGAGCTCCTTGAGAAGAGGGATGTTTTCCCTCTTTTCTGTGTAATTCCCAATGCCTAGTATGTACAGTGCCTAGTATACAAGAGTTGCTTAATAAATGCTTCTTGCTGAGCGACTGATCCCCATGAGGTTGTTATACTTATATATTATTCCTATTTTACAGAGGAGGAAATAGGTTCCCAGAGGAGATTTGACTTGCCTAAGCTAAGGCTACACAAAACTTGATGTTGTAATTGACTCTCTAAGAGGTAGTCTAAGCTGAAAAGGTAGATAGGTTCAAAGAAATCCCCAGATGACAAGCTTTGATTAGGCCACCGAAGGGAAGTTTAGAATATGTTACAAAACCTTTTGAGGTAGATGGTATTGAGGGCAACCCTACCTTCCGGTATCTTGCGACTCCCCTTCCTGCCCCTGCCCTGGTAGTCCCACCAGAGAGAATTCAGGACTGTGAGAGCAGAGACTGACCCAGGGGGAACAATTCTTATATTATGTCCTAACTCGGGAATGTTGTCAGCAGGGATGGAGAGTGGGATGCCGAGCTGGAATGCTGAGACTGCAAGTTTCCATCTCACCAGGAGACCCTGCTTTCATTACAAAGAGTGCCTTAACCCTGCCTGAAAGGGACAAAACTAGTTTGACTGCAGGGTAGAGTGTATAATAGAAAATGATGGGAAGTGCTTGTAAGCCTGGGAAATTCTGGAAGATACAAGTTGGGGAATTAACTTTGACAGTAAGGTCAAGTAAACGACACCCTTGCAAATAAGGAACCTAAATTTACCAGCCTACATTTCCAAAGCAGTTTAACTTCACTCTAGGAAGCTCACAGAGAAAAAAATAAACTGAATATCTCTATTATGAATCTGGCTGAAGCATGTATTTGTCAGAGGTAGACAGGTACCTCTAGGTGACACAGTAGATAGAGTGCTGGTCCTGGAGTCAGGAGATCTGAGTTCCAATCTGACATCAGACACTAGTTATGTGACTGGGACAAGTCATCTAATCTCCGTCTCCCTCAGTTTCCTCATCTGCAAAAGGGAGATAACAATGGTACCTCCTTCCCAAGTTGGCTATGAGAATAAAATAGGATAATATTTGTAAAGCACTTAGCACAGTGCCCAGCACATAGTAAGTACTTTATAAATGCTTATTGCTTTCCTAGAGAGATATGGGTGTGCTACAGTCGGAAGATGGCTAAGCCTTAGTTTGAGTCTTGGCTTTGTCACTTACTAGCCAGGGGACCTTTGAAAATCCAAACTACCCTTCTGATTCTCAGTTTTCTCCCCTATAAAGTGGGCACAATAGAACTTGTACTGCCTGTCTCAGTATTGTAAGGAAAGCATTTGTAAACTGTAAAGTGCCTTTGTAGAGGCCATACAATACAATGGAAGGAGCACTAGATTTGAAGTGAGAAGTCCTGGGTTCAGATCCAGCTACTGTCACTTAGGACTTGTGTGCCTTGGAAATATGACAACCTCTTGAGACTTCAGTTTTCTTATCTGTAAAACAAAGGGGTTGGATTAAAGGATGTCTGAGTTCCTTTCCAGCCCTTAAATCTACAGTCCTATGGTTCAATGCTATAGAAATCTGTTGGAATTACTTCAAATAAACTGCTACTCATGTCAGTTCTGAGGGGAAGGTGGTTCCCCCTTAAATAGAGTTGGCAAATTTTTACAGCAATAGGCTTTTCATTCCATTCTAAATTGTTTACGGGATGAGAGGAAGGACAATGACAAGGGACTTTGTGGGTCTTGATGTCAGAAGAGAGGTCAGTTTGAAACTCAACGCCAACACTTACTAATTGTGTGACCACTGGTAACTTACACTGCCTCTCTAAAGTTCCATTTTCCTGTTCATAAAATGCATCATAGGATTTAGAGAGGCAGGGACCTCAGAGATGGTGGAGAGGATGAAGAAACTGCTACCCAAACAGGGTCACAACTGGTCCAAGGTTCCACAGATGCTACCTGAGCTATGGACGTCAGACCATCCTCCCTCTGACTCTAGATTCTGCCCTCTTTGGGGCTGAGGATACTGTGCTTAGCATAGTGCTCTGCATATAGTAGGTGTTAATGTTTATTGACTTACTCTGCCACTGTCTAATAGAAAGAACAATGGTTGTAGAGGTAAAGGGCCAGGATTCAAATCTTTTCTCTATTTCTGACCCCCTGTGCCATCTTAGACAATCCATGTCCTTTCTCCGGCCCTCAGTTTCTCCATCTTTAAAATAAAGAGAGTTGGAAATTCTTGGTAAATTAGATTACAAAACAAAGCATATGATCCTGCCAAAAATAAAAGGTTGAGAAGGAGAAATTGAATTAAATGATCTCAGAGATCCCTTCCCAACTCTGTCTTGTCATATTATGTCACAGAACGCTCTACAAACATTAATGTGCTAAGTACTAATAATGGGTTGAGGGGCACATCATAGGATTCCAGATCTCAAGATGGAAGAGACCTCACTGGCTATGTAGTCCAATGCCCTCATTTTACAGATGGGGAAATTGAGGCCCAGAGAAGTCAAGGGATTTGCCCAAGGTTGCTAGTGTTGTAGGCATTCAAATCTTGTCTTCTGACTTTTTCCACCACACTATACCATTGCTATTGTTGTACTTACATTTGGAGACTGATTATTAGAAAAAAAGATTATTTGAGACCATCTTCAGATATTCCCTTCTTTGGTGGAATCAAAGGTTGAAAGCTTCTGGGTCTAGTCCTCTCCCAGTTCTGTGTTTTGGAAGCGAGGAGGTTTGGGGCTCTCATTCTCTCCTTCTGTACAAACAGAGGGAAAAAAAAAGCCTGGCCATAGCCCCAGGCTGCTGGGGGACTGGGCTTGAGGTAGGATGGGGGAAGGGAGGACAGAAGCTGGCAACCCTAGGACTGCAATAGAAGAAGGTGCTCGGGGAGGTGGGGTGTAGAATTGTGCGTCCTGGCGCAGGGGGAGTTTGGGAGCTAGAATGCCAATTGATTGGAGTGGGGGAAGGGAAGAAGCCCTGGGGGCAGGGGACACTTGGCAAGTCTGTGTGGGAGTTCAAGATCTGAATAGCGGAGAGTGCATAGTTTAGGATGCATGAGGCATGATCAGCACCACAAGTGAGAACAGGAGGGGGAGAAACCCACGGAGTTCCCTCCCGCCTTCCTTCAATCTTGAATGGGAGAAAGAAGTGCCAAGACCAATGGGACTCATGGTAGCTGAACTTTGTTCAGCCGTCATGCCTGAGAGCTTTCTCCCTTTCCTAAACACGATGTTTACTCGGTCTATTGCAGAATAGACTCTGGGACTGCCGCTATCCAACTGCTGATAAGGAACCGAGTCTATAGAACATGAGCTCCTTGAGGGCAGGGACTGTGTTATTTTTGTCTTTGTATGTATACCCAGCCCCTAGCACAACGGCAGGTAGATAGTAAGTGTTTAATAAATGCTTATCAATTGATTGACTGATTGTCTGTTGCTCTTGGGTAGTGGGAAGCATCCTGGATTTGGAGGAGAACCTCATACCAGTCCCAGCTCTGCTATCTACTGTAACAGGGCTAGCTGTGTGGGCTATTTTTATGTGACCTTGGGCATGTTGCTTCATCTCTCTTGGTCTTTGTCCCCTCCTTTATAAAATGAGGGGGTTGGGCCAGAGTAAGAGTTCTTAACCAGGGAGTATGGATAGATTTTGGAGATCTGGGAACTTGGAAGGGAAAAAAATAATCCCCGTATTTTCACTAACCTACTATTGAAATTCAAGATTTCCTTCCATTTTGAATTAAACAACAATAACAACAAACCAAGGGATTTCTAGTTTTCCTCAGACTACCAAAGGGATTCATGTCACAATAAAGGTTAAGAATCCTTGGACTAGAGTGTCTCAAAGACTAGAGTATCCAGCTCTAACATTCTGTGGCAATTAGTGAATGCATTGGTGAACCACACAGTATTAACATGCATAGAAACAGATCTAACTGCTTCTGTTTGGATTCTTTAAAACTCTAATGCAAAACTAGGGAAAGGCAACTGAAGTCTTGTCCCAGGGCACTGAAATTTAGAGGGAACTGACTGTACTCGCAGTCCTTCAGAAGTATATAAACAACCAAGTTTAGACCTAATTGCTAAGAATAAGAAGATGAATTAGGAGGCTGCTACATGGCATATTCCCTCCTCCATATAGCCCTTGCCATCTGTTTCTTTCTTCCATTCCCCACTCCTTCCCACTTTGAAATAGACTCCTCAGTGGTTACTATACAGAGACATACAGTTCCCTCTCACTCCCTTACACCTGGTCAATTTGTTTTAAAAATTGATTTAAGTGGATAGAGCACTGGCCCTGGAGTCAGGAGAACCTGAGTTCAAATCCATGACTCTGGGCAAGTTACTTAAACCTAATTGCCTAAAAAAATTGATTTAATGGCACATTTTGGGCTACTTGCCTTAAGTGCAAAAATCTGCTCATTATAGCTCTCTCTGTGTGTATTTGTCCTTCATTGCTGAAGAAGGCCATGCCATCAGAGAGATGATGACATAACTTGCACTTGACTTCATTCTGAGTGAGTGAGGGCTGTGCAGGTCACCAGCCTCATTTATCCTCCAGAGCCATCTGAATCCAGTGACCAGATATTCATCAGGATGACTGGAGATGACCCAGGATGAGGCAACTAGGGTTAAGTGACTTGCCCAAGGTCACACAGATAGTGAGTGTCAAGTGTCTGCAGCTAGGTGGTGCAGTGGATAGAGCACCAGTGCAGGAGTCAGTTCAGATCTCACTTCAGACAGCTCTCTCTTACTCAAGTATGAATGCAGCATGGGCTAACAGGGAGAGCACAGGACTGGGACCTGGGACACCTTTCTGCTACTCCTGATTTAGCCTTTAACTCATTATGTAACTTCAGGAGAATAATGTCCTTTGTATATGGACCTTAGTTTTCCCATCTATAAAATTAGAAAGTTGAGCTAGATCATCTTGAAGGTCCCTTTCATAATGGACATCTTATGATTCTAAATCAGATTCCATTTAAGGCAAAGGCTTAACCCCTGATCTCATCAAAATCCGGGCCTTGCTTCCAGGAGAGGGTTTGGTAGCTCAGTCCCACACCCAACCACCTTTGAGTGTGAGTGCTCCAGCTTGCTTCTGCCTTCTCTTTTTTCAGATTAAGGTCTATCATTTGGGACCTTAGGCTACACTTTCCTTGTCTGGATCTCGATTTCTCCCTCAGTCCCCTAAAGCAGGGACTAAATGATCTCCAGGCACTCTGGCACTCCATGTTCTAAGATATGGGCTTATTGATGCCAGGATATAAAATAGCAGGGTTTGTTCTTGTTGTTAATAAAATCTTTTTCACAATGGACCCTTTGACTCTGACTCTGATGGAACCCCATGTCCTACTGGGGATGAAAACTAAAATAATTCCCCCAAGGGATCAGAGTTCATTGAGTTGGACTTATCTCCTACTGTCCCTCAGGTCCTAGGGCTATCAGCTCCACTCTGAGCCTTCAATCACAGAATGGTAGAGATTAGAGAACAGTTTGGTGGAAGCCCCTTCTTTTTAACAAATGGGCAGCCCCGAAGACAGGAAAAGACTTGTCCAAGGTCACTCCATAGAATGCAGAGCTAAGCATAAAGTCAGGTTGCCTGATTCCTCATGCTGGCCTCTTTCCCCTTTGCAGAGATGTCAGCCTCTGCCACAAAACTCTTGTAATTGAGAAATGTTTAACAGAATAAATAAAAATACAATACAATGCAATATAGATAATGCTAATTTGTGGTTTTCCAAGTCAATATACCCCACCTACAGAAATAATTTCTGTTTGAGTTTGATAGTGCTGCCCATAGAATAGTGTCCCTTCTTCCTAGTAAATAGTTATGTAGGTAAATGGAGTCTCACTTTTGTTACTAGATGTCCCCAACATACCCTAACTGATGAAAAAACCCTATTCATCCTAATTCCTGACCGTTATTGTCTCAGATTGAATCAGATACTGGCCATGGACTGGGCACTTGGCCTTCTACTCAACTATATGGGAAGACAAAAACATAGAACAAAATTCCTACCCTTAGGGAGCTCCCTTTCTAGTTGGGAAGGCAATGTTTACCCATAAAACAATTAGAATTGTGATATAAAGTGGAATAACAACATTAAACCCACCTGGCACAAAGAACATTCACTCTCAAATCAGGATCTGGGTTCAAATGTCAACTCTGGTATTTGTTCCCTGTGTGACTGGGTAAATCATTTCATTTGTCTCAAAATGAGTCAGACAAGAGAGCCTCCAAGGTTCATCCCTGCTCCATGTCTATGGTCCCAAGTTCAGAGGTGCTAGGGAAGATACAATTTAGAGAAGACACAGTGTTTGTCTCATGGAATTTATAATCTAGGGTCACCATAAGATACCAACACAGATGATTCTCTTTTGCACACTATAGTTAAGTGTCAGAGGCATATCAGGAAGAGGGAGATCAGAAGATGTTGAGCAAAATAATTATGGCCTAGTGTGGTCACTTTGGAAGTGTGACTAAGAATGGTCTTGAAGGATGAGCAAGACATGAGCAGGAGGAAGGCAGCGAGGTAGTCAATAGATACGGGTTTATTGATGCCAGGATAGAAAATAACAGGGTTTGTTCATGTTGTTAATAAAATCTGTTTCACAATGAACCCTTTGACTGTGGCTCTGATGGAACCCTATGTCCTGCTGGGAATGAAAAGTAAAATAACTCCCCTAGGGCATCCAAGTACATTGAATTGGACTTATCTCCTGCTGTCCCTTAGGTCCTAGGGCTATCAGTTCCATTCTGAACCTTAAATCACAGAATGTTAGAGGTTAGAGGACAATTTGATGGAAACCCATTAAGAAAGGCAAAAGACAGTTCCTGTGCTCAAGGAGCTCCCAGTCTAGTGGGAGATTGGAGAGAACAGAGTTTGACCAAGGCATAGAGATGAGAGCTAACCTGTTTGGGGTGGAACAGCCAAGGAGATGAAGGAAACATGGGCTGAGTGGAAGTGACTCTGGAGGGCAGCTACCAGCTGACAGGGGAATTTGTCTCTCTTTACACCATATCCCTGGGGCAGGGAAGGGAAGGAGCTTCAACCTTCTCGGACTCTGAATGGCACAGTTGAAACTCTTTGCCCCCTCATGTTGACTGTCTTTTTTTGGCTGCAGAGTTTTTGTTCTGCAGCTCTACGTACTTTCTTAAACAATCCCCTACTTTCTTCATGGGCCCTGGCCAGATGGATAAATAGATTGACAATTCATTGGATCACTTGACTGTTTACTAAGTGACTGCTTGCTGTTTTCACTGCAGGGAGTAAGATCACATTTCATAATTGAGCTAACAAGACCCTATCCACAAAATTGCCTGGGAACACGCTGAGCATTCAGGATTCAATCTGGGGGGGATCAGTATGCTGTACACAAAGTCAGGGTGCTGCTATCCGCTGAATAGTGGAATCATAGAATGTCTGAGTTAGAAGGGAGAGTGTGGAATGTTAGAGCTGGGAGGGATCTCCTTCTTTCAACAAATATTTATTAAATGACTCCAAAGTATAGAGTGCTCAGTTTAGCAAAGACATGGTCCCTGGCCGCATAGAGTTTACAGTCCAGAATGGAGATAAAATACAAACACAGGTAACTATAATATACAATGTTGCATAATAAAGCTATCAGAAGAATGCAAAACAAATGTTTGTGGAACAAGAAAGAACAAGCTATTGATTAGGCAAGAATTTCTGGAAGGGGTGGTATCTGAGTTGGACTTTAAGGGATGGGTACGAATTCAGTGGGAAAAAAGGAGAAGGAGGACATTTCTAGTGTAAGGAACAGCCTGAGCAAAGATGTGGAGGTGAGAAATCTTAGTGCACTTTTTGGGGCTGGAGAGTGACTTAGTTTTACCAGACTATAGAATTCAAGGAAAGGCAGAGAAGTGATTTGCAGTTATGGTGCTTAGCTTGAGCTTGGGGTCAGGGAGACTACTGGGAGGGATTTTTTTCAAATATTTCATGTTTTTTCTAATTATGCATTTTTTAAAACAAACATTCATTTAAAAAATTTTTGAGTTCCAAATTCTCTCATTCCCTACTTCCCCTCCCCTCCTCATTGGGAAGACAAGCAATTTTATATAGGTTATACATTACACTTATATATTAGTCATGTTGTGAAAAAATAGACCAAGAAAAAGTAAAATAAAGTTTAAAAAAGTATGCCTCAATCTGCATTCAGACCTCATGAGTTCTTCCTTTGAAGGATGATTTTTTTCATTTTTTATCATGATTTCTTTGAAATTGTCTTTAGATCATTGTGTTACTGAGAAAAGCTAAGTCATTCACAGGTGGTCATTGTATGATATTACAGTTTCTGTGTACAATGTTCTCCTGGTTCTGCTCACTTCATGTAAGTCCAGGTTTTTCTGAAAGCATCCTGCTCGTCATTTCTTTTTGGCACAATAGTATTCCATTACAATCGTATATTACAATTTGTTCAGCCATTCCCCAGTTGACGGACATCCCTTCAATTTCCAATTTTTTACTGCCCCAGAAAGACTACTATAGATATTTTTGTACATGTAGGTCCTTTTTCTTTTTAAAAGATCTTTTTGGAATCTAGACCTAGTAGTGATATTGTCGGCTCAAAGGGTATGCACAGTTTGATTACCTTTTGGTCTAAGTTTCCGATTGTTCTGTAGAAGGGCTGGAGAACACAACTCCACAGCAGCAGTCCATTAGTGGTCCAGTTTTCCCACATCCCTTCCAACACGTCATGTCAGCCAATCTGATAGGTGTGAGGTGGAACCTCAGAGTGGGTTTAATTTGTATCTCTCTAATTATTAATGATTTAGAGCATTTTTTTCCATACGACTAGAGATAGCTTTGATTTCTTCATCTGAAAACCGCCCGTTCATATCCCTTGACCATTAATCGATTGGGAGAGTGACTTGTATTCTCATAAATTTGGCTCAGTTCTCTATATATTTGAGAAATGAGGCCTCAGAGACACTTGCTGTAAAAATTGTTTCCCAATTTTCTTCTTTCCTTCTAGTCTTAGTTTCCTTGGTATTGTTTGTGCAAATACTTGTTAATATATAGTAACCAAAATTATCCATTTTATATCCTATAATTCTATTTCTTGTTTTGTTGTAAACTTTTCCTTTCTCCATAGAGCTGATAAGTAAACTATTACTTGCTCTCCTAATTTTCTTATAATGTAACCCTTTATGTTTAAATCACACACCCATTTTGACCTTATCTTGGCATATGGTGTGAGGTGTTGGTCTGTGCCTAGCTTCTGCCAAACTGTTTTCCAGTTTTCCTCTTGGAGAGACCTTAGAAAACTTGGGCACTAGGAGGGTGGGACCCTGGGATAATATGTTCAGGGGGAGATAGTGACTCCAAGAAACCCTGAGGCTGCTTCCAGAGGGGTTGCTACCCAGCAAGAAATCAAAGAACAGTCAAGGAGGAGCTCACCTGCAATCCATGAAGGCTTCAGGATCCCACCTTGGCTGGTGTCCACTGGCTTTACTTTTATTATATCATAGGCAGCTTTTTGTAAGCAACTCATAGTTGGATGCATTGTACCAAAGGAAGGGTGGCCCATTCCCCAGAGAGTCTTACCTGTACCACTGCACTACAGCCAATGACCTCTAGATCCCATAAGGATCAAGGAGTGAAAAGAAGGCGGCAAGGTGGGAGAGGGGTTCTGCAGTGGAGTTGGGGCAGGAGGGGATGGGGAGAAAGGGGTAGTTGAGCACCTGTTGCCCTGGACTCTAGAATTCCCTGAAAACAAGCTTTGGTCAGCCTCCAGACCCAGGATAGTGGTGGTCCAGGCAGGATGAGGGAGTAGTGATAGGTGGGTCACAAATGTGGATGACTGAGCAGTGGAAGGAGAATTGCTGGAGCTAGGAAGTGTGCCTCTCTCAGTCAGAGCACTTGCCATCCTTCTCTGGTTACAATCAATCAATCAACAAGCATTTATTATAACAGTACCTACCTCCTAGGGTTGTTGTGAGGATCAGATGAGATAATAACTATAAAGCTCTTAGCACAGTGCCCTGGCACATAGTAAGTACTATATAAATGTTGTTATAATTATAATAAGAATAAATATTATTTATGTACTTTATGGAAGATGCTGTGCTAAGCTCTGGGGATACAGAAAATAAAAAAGCTGTCAGGTTTCCAATCTAATGGGAAAGCTAACACACATATAAACAAATAAATAGAAGATATATGCAGTGTAGTTACAGGTATGTGGAGGGGAATAATATGAATATACATGCATGTGTAAGTATATATATACATATATACATATATATATATATATATATATATATATATATATATATATAGAGAGAGAGAGAGAGAGAGAGAGAGAGAGAGAGAGAGAGAGAATGTTAAGAGCTGTTAGATTATGAATGGAGTTGAAAACAGGAAATGAAGCTTGATTTTTTAAACAGGAGAGTAACATGATGAGATCTCTAGAGGTATAAAAGATTTATTGAAGTAGAGAGCAAAGGTGGAGAGACTTAAGAGACTACTGCAATAGTCTAGATGGTTGGTTATGAGGTTGGTTACTAGGTTGGTATTGGCCAGAATAGAGAAGAGAGATGGATACGAGAGATGTTGAAGTAGTGGAAAATGACAGGACTTGGTAACTGATTAGATATGAGAGATGAGGAAGAGGAAAGATGAGCCCAACTTGAATATTTTAGATCATAGCATGGAAGAATTAGAAGAGAAACACCCAGAAACTTTCATAGCTATGACTGGAGGTGATATCTTAATCAAACAAGAGATAGAGGTTATAACAAGAGATATAGTAGGTCATTTCAGTTACATGAAATTGAAAGATATTTGTAAGTATGAACAAAATTGATGCAACAGGATAAGAAGAGAAGCAATCAACTGGAAAAATATTTATATCAAATGTCTCTGATATCTAATCTACACAGGCAACTAAAATATATGAAAAACATTTTATGAAAGATAAATGGTCTATGGATATGAATAGACAGTACATAAGAAAATTTCAAACTATTAACAACCACATGAAGGAATTCTCCAAATCACTAATTAAAAAATAAATTTTAAAAAACAACTCCAAGGTTTCACTTTAGGCTCAGGAAATTAGCAAAGCTGGTAAGATAGGAATAAGAGGGATTATGGGGAAATGGGCGCACTATCAAAGATGTTAACAACAATATATGCCAATGGTGATGCAGTACTCAGCTGGAGATATCCAACAGACAATAAGAAATATAGATACAGAGGTCAGGACTGGCAATTATAGAATTCATCTACACAGAACTGGTATTTGCAGCTATAGGAGTGAATGAATGAGATTGCCAAAAAAACGAAGTGGGTGAAGGGCTATCTGGAACATTCCAACTATTAAGAGAAAGGATGAGCTAAAGAAAGAGGGGTTAGAAAGGTAAGAAGAAAACCAGCAAGTATGGTGTCTCTGAAGCCAAAGGGAAAGAGAGTATCTAGTGGTAGTGGTGTTGGGGTGTCAATAGTAGGAAAAGCTACAGAGAGATCACAGAGGATGAGGAAAGAAAATTTGCCATTGATTTGACAATCAGGAGGTCAGCGGTAACCTTTGAGAGAACAGTTTGGTTGGACATGGAAGCCAGACTACATGGGGTTGAGGAGAAATTAGGTAGTGAGGAATAGAAGCATTGAATCTGTCCAGCACAATCATTTTGCCACCTGCCCTGTTCCTCCTACTCTTCTCTATGTGCTCCCATAATAGGAATATAAGTTCCTTGAGTTCAGGGACTGTCTCACTTTCATATCTGGATCTGCAGTGTGGGGAAAGTACATGGCAACATGCCAGGAAAATGGCTGCAGTATCTCATGGAGGATCTGAAGGCACTTAGGTGGTGAAATCTCACCAATCTGGAACTTCGAAACTCAGGGAAGGAATTATTAAACTGCAGAGTCAGAAGTGAAGGATTGAGTCCCCAGCATGGCAAGATGTCCTCAGTTTTCCAGTGAATTGGAAGGCTGGATTGTTGATGTTCAGTCATTCAATTGTATCCAACTCTTTGTGACTCCATGGACCATAGCACATGAGTCCCTTCTATCCTATACTACCCCACGAAGTCTGTCCAAGCTCATGTTTGTTATTTTCGTGACACTCTGTCCCTCTCATCCTCTGCCATCCCATTCTTTTTGCCTTCAATCTTTCCCAACATCAGGGTCTTTTCTAATGAATCCCATCTTCTCATTATGTGGCCATAGTATTTAAGCTTTAGTATTAGACTTTCCAGTGAACAACTTGAATTAATTTCTTCAAGTATTGACTGATTTGAATTCCTTGCTGTCCAAGAGACTCTCAAAAGTCTTCTCCAGCATCACAATTTAAAAGAGTGGATTCTGTGGCACTCACCTATTTTTTAATAGTCCAACTTTCACAGACATACAGTGTACTAGAAAAAACATAGCGTTGACTATATGGACCTTTGTCAGCAAGGTGACTTCTCTGCTTTTTAGTATGCTGTCCAGATTTGCCATAACTTTTCTTCCAAGCATCGTCTTGCAATGATCTTTGAGTCTAAGAATATAAAAATTGAACACTGCTTCCATTTCTTCTCTCTTGATTTTCTGAACCATCTGTTGTCAATGTGGAGTGTGCTGGCCATGATTTGGGTGGAGGCGTGGAGGAAGAAAAGGTTTGTGGCAACTATTGTGGGGAAGATGATAGTTAATTAGGGTAGAGTAGAATCATCAACACGAACCAAAACAAGGGCTGGTTAATGAGGATTATAGTAACTCATATTTATTTAGGGTTTTGCAAAGTATTTTCTTCACAGTGATCCTGTGAGTTTGCTTTAGAAAGTATTATACACATTTCACAGACGAGGAGGCTGAGGCTCTTAATCCACAGGAATTTGTCATAGGTTAAATCAGCTCAATTTAATTACTTTTTCCAATGATTCTCAGTATCCCTGTTGTAGAAGAGAAAGGAAATGATGATTACCCAAGGATAGGGATTTATAGCCCAGGAACTAGAAGCTCAGTGGCCTAGGGATTCTAGGCCAGCTAGTGGAACATTAAAATAGAAACCTGGATGTAGATATAAGTGAATCCAGAGTTAGGAGATAAACTGGGACACAAGGGTTGGGTCAAGAGATCAGAGGTCAGAATATAGATGAAGAACAGGTTTAATATGAATGAGGGAGTGGGGGAAGTGGAAGGACAGAAGGAAGTGACCAGAGATTGGAATGTCAAAGTTCCAGTTCCAAGAGACGGCACGGTTCCAAGAAATGACAAATTCTAAGGTGTGACATCGTAAATCTGGGATCACCTGGGTTGGAGAAGCTACTTTAGTGAAGGAGATAGAGAGAATATGTGGTCAGCTTGTTGGAAGGATCAATAATTAGAAATTTCTAAAGATAATGAAAGGGGATGGATTAGAGAGAAAGACCACGACCCAAGTACCAAGTAAGAAAGTGCAGAATAGAAAAAATCTTGAGATCTAGGGGTGTGTTGGTAGATATTTAACACTGGGTTTCCAAAAATGTACCCATAACACATCATTGATTTTAATCTGCATTATCATTATTTTCTCCATCACTTTCTTAAGTCTAGACAATCAACAAAATAATAATTCATGTCATGATTTGTTGTGTTTGCCAATTTCTGAGATACAAATACTCACATTGAAAACTTAACAATTGGTTCTTGAGAACCAGTTTGAACTGGGACACCCCTGGGGGTGGGGTAGGAATGAGGATCTAGCAAAGGAAGCTGAGGAGAGGTCAGACTGACAGAAAGAGAATAGTGTCAGGAAACCCCAGAGAAGAGGGGGTGTCCAGGATGAGAGGGGTTTTAACAGTGTCATATGCTGCAGATAGGTCAGAAAGGATGAGAATTGAGAAAAAGTCTTTGGATCTGTCAATTCAATGATCACTGGATCTTTGGAGAGAGCAGTTTTAATTGAGTGATGTGTTTGGAAGCAGGACTGCAAAGGGCTGAGAAGTAAATGAGAGGAGAGGAAGCTGAGGCATTGAGTTTAAACTGTTTGTTTTAATTTAGTAGTTTGATTCTGAATGGGAGTAAAGATGGTTGAGGGGATGGTTGGGTCTAGAGAGACCTTTTTTAAATATGAAGGAGAGTTGAGTGTATTTGTACAGGAAAGGAAATAGTAGATAAGGAGAGATTTAAGATAAGGAGAAAGGGCATAATTATAGGTTCAATTTTCTACAGAATACAGGAAGGAATATATTCAAGGGTTAGCATATAGAGGGGTTGGCCTTGGCAAGAAAGGTCACTTCTTCAGAGAGTAAAGGAAAAAAGAATGGGGGATAATGTAAAATGGAGATATGTATGATACTGTGTTTCATCAACTGCATTCAGCACAGGATCAGGCAAAGCACTCAGGTGTGTGGGATAGTGTGGGAGATGTGGAGTGAGAAGGAAAGGTTTGGAACAATTGTTAGAGGTAATGGGATAGAGAGTCAATTAGGAAGGAATAAAAGGATTGCTTTGCTGCCATGATGACCCAATCAAGTTCAGAGAACGTAAATTTGTAGCCGACCCAGTGAGCCCGTTTACATGACTTCCTCTAACTCCATTGAGCAACTGAAACGGACCTTAGAACGCTGAATTCCATAACTGAGATAGATCTTGGAACATGTAATATTAGAGCTAGAAGAGAGACTCAGAACACAGAATATTAGTTGGAAGGATCCTTAGAATAGTAAACATAAGAACTGGAAGAGATTTTTCTTATATATACTGTCAGAAATAGAAGCAAGCAACCTTAGAAATCCTCTGGTCCAGTGCCTCTCAAAGTCTGAACTTTGAGACGCTTTGAGGGGTCTATGAGCTCAGATCTATTTTCATAATAATGCTAAGACCCTTTAATTTCCAATATGGCAAATATTTATAAATACAACACATATGAATCAAAGCTCTCTGGGGAGTCTTCAACAACATTTAAGAATGTAAAATGGTTTTGAGACCAAAAAGTTTGGAATGACCGATCTAGTCCATCCTCTTCATTTGTAAATGGTCCAATTTTTGGAAAAACACCCAAAAAGGGGAAGTTATTTGCTCAAGGTTCCACAACAAGTTCATAGCAGAGCTCGGGCTGGAAGTCAGGGTTTTAGATTCTTAGTGACTTCTTCCTTGTTCAAGGACATCTCAATGCTTTAATGTTAAGGGATCCAAGTTAGATGAGCAAGACCAGTTTTCTCATTCAAGCAAGTCCTGTGGGTTCATCAGAGTCCACCTTTGCCCTCTTTTATCATGTATTGTAGGGCCCTTATCAGCAGTCCTGAGAATTCAGTTTCTGCAGCAGTACATTTACTACCTGAATTAGTGGTTAAAGTAGTACAAGAACCTTAGCCCATTTGGGGACCATGACACCTGAGCCCAGAAGGTGTGAGGGTAGGTGCCAATCTATCCTTCTTCTTTTTTCCAGGTTTAAGGAGAAAGCACAGTTATGACACAACTCTACCTCTGGGTCAGGGACAGGTCATATCCCCACTTTTGTTTCTGATCAACTTTTTTTTTTAATTGGACCTGGAGCTTGAAACTCGATCAACATTTCAGCAGTAGTTTTTATCCAGAGCTTGCTGTTTGTTCTGCCCCCGGGCTGGGCATATAAGAATTGTAGATTGCCAGATCTAACTTGCAGTGGGATCCTTTGGGAGAAGTAAGTCATTTTCCCTCTCTGGGTCCCTGTTTCCTCATTTGCATTATGAGACTTAGATTAGATCATCTTTAAGGTCCCTGTCATAGACTCATTGAATGTTCAGTGTTTAGAGTTTTTGTTTCAGGTCTCTCCCTACTCTAGTCCACTTTCCATTCAGCTGCCAAATTAATCTTCCTAAAGCCCAAGTCTTACCAAATGCTTAAATAAGCAAACTGCCATGACTCCCTAGCACTTCCAGAGTCAAATATAAAATCTTCTGTGTGTCATTCAAAGCCCTTTGTAATCTTACTTCTTCCAATGCTTCTTCTGCCTTCTACCCCCATGCCCTATGATCCAGCTACACTGGCATCAGCTGTCCTTCATACAAGACACTCCATCTTCTGCCTGGCTGTTCCCCCTGCCTGGAATCTTTTCTCTTCTCATCTCTGCCTCCTGATTTCTCTAGATTCCTTCAAGTTCTGACTGAAATCCCATTTTCTATAGGAAGCTTTGCCCAAATTCCCTTAGTGCCTGTGACTTCTCATTCCAATTAACACTTTGTGTAGCTTGCTTGTAAATAGTTGTCACCAAGTGGTTTCCTTCATTAATCTTCGAATTTCTTGAGGACAGAGACTATCTTTTGCCTTTTTTGTATCCATGGAGCTTAGCACATTGCCAAGCACATAGTTGGTTGGTTGATTGTCCTTTATTCTCTAAGAGGACCAAAATGACATCACCATGATAAAGTGCAGGTTCAATGTGTACTACTGTGGTTGATCAGATCAATATGAACATGGAATGTTCTGTCACAGATTGGGCACAGATAGTCTGTGTGAACCTTTGGGGGTGTTTACTTCAAATTTGCGCATCTTACGTATCCTTTGTGCTGTTTCAATTCTGCTTTACTTACAGAGCACAGCACCCTTTCTGATGTGGGCATGCCATGTTGAGAGGTCCTGTGCCAATGTCTCCCATGTGGCCCAATCAAATCCAAAGTTCTTGAGAAAGACCTTGAGAGTGTTCTTGTGTCACTTCTTCTGACCACCATGTGATCACCTGCCCCATCTGGGTTCTCCAAAAAATAGTCTTTTTGGCAAGCGTGCATTTTGCATTTGAACAACATTGCCAGCCCATCGGAGTTGTGCTCTCTGAAGCATAGTTTGAATGACTGGCAGTTTAGTTCACGCAAAGACCTCAGTGTTGGATACCTAGATCTTCAGAATCTTCCTAAGACAATTTAAATGAAAGCAATTCAGTTTCCTAGCATGGTGCTGGTAGGTCCACGTTTCACAGGAGTACAACAATGAGGTCAGCACAATGGCTCTGTAGACCTTCAGTTTGGTAGTCAGTCTAATATCTCTTTTCTCCTTAGCTTTTCTTTGGAGCCTCCCAAACACTGAGTTAGCTCTGGCAATGTGTGTGTCAACCTCATTGTCAATGTGTACATCCCTGGAAAGTACACTACCAAGGTAAGTGAACTTATCCACAGCATTCAGGCACATAGTAGTCTCTTAATAAATGTCTGTTGACTTGTTGACTCCGAGCCCCTTGTGATCTTGCTCTGACTCATCTTTCCAGAGTGATTTCATGTTGTTTTTTCCTCCTGACCTTGACATGGCAGGCAAGGTGGCCTACTCTCTGTGTCCTGTATGAGACATCCTACCTTTGGTCTCTAAGCCTGTTCCTTCAATGTGCTCAGTGCCTGGAATACAAGAAGAAATTTTGAGTTGACAAGCATTTATTAGGTATCTAATATATCCCAGGCACTGTGGCTTTAAGCCCTGAAAATTCCAAGAAAGGCAAACAATGGTCCCTGTGCTTAAGAAACTCACAGCCTAATGGTATGATACATGTAACTATATACTCAATTTGCAGATAGAATACATGTACTCCCTTCTCCATTTAGCTCTGGCACCATGGCATTGTTTCACCCCGATCCCCAATTACTTTGCATTTATTTTAGATATAGTTTGACTTATCTGTGTACTCACTATTTCTCTCCAGTAGACTATTACCTTGTTGAAGGCAGGAACCATTTACACTTTACCTTTCTATTCATGAAATCCAGCACAATGCCCCATTTGGGGTCTTCTTGGCAAAAATACCAAAGGAGTTTGCCATTTCCTTCTCCAAATCATTTTACAAGTGAGGAAACAGAGGCAGAGTCAAATGACTTACCCAGGGTCACACAGCTAGTGTCTGAAGCTAGATTTGAACTCAGGTCTTTCTGACTCCAGCCTCAATGCTCTATCTACTGTACCACCTAGTTGTCACTTGACATATAGTAAATGCTTAATAAACGTTTATTGAATAAATTAATCTTAGTCCTAAAGAGGGCTCAGAAGAAGAGCCAGAAAGAACCTCAGAGTTCCAGGCCCAGAAGGGGCCTTACAGATTGTTTAACCTTAATTTTTATAGGTGAAGACACTAAGGTCCAGAGATACCCAAGATCACAGAGCCGATTGAGAAAGAGAAGATGGAGGTTCCGCCCTTAATAATAAGCTTGCAGTGTCATTGGGAAAGCAAGACTCAACATGTATGAAGCTGAACAATGTGTGATACTAAATGTTAACAATTCTAAATACCATCTGAGTCCCCATGGAAGGGGAACTCAGTGAAGGCTCAAACAGGAAAGGCAGACCGACCAGAAGATAGGGAGGATCGGTGCTATACAAAGGAAGTTAAACCTAATAATGCTCCAAGTTAGTGCTCTAATGATGTTGAGTATGTAGTGAGGTAAAAAACCAGGTTAAATTCTCTCTGAGTGTATGAGCAAAAATGAAAAATTTCAAATGTACTTATTTCTATGCAACATTTTTGGGAACAATTTAAAATAGATACATTTGCTGATTTTAAGGCACAAAAAGCTATACACCTCAAACAATATAGTAGAAAAGAATGAAGACTGGATTTAAAGTCAGAGGAACTGAGTTGTCTACCTACTATCCATTTAGTCATGGGTTAATCATTTATTCTCCTTGGTTTCGTCATCTGTAAGATGAGGAGGATGAACTAGTATTTCTGCCATGTCCTTTCTGACTCTAGATCTATGAATGGACAGAGGAATTTCAGTAAGAAAATAACAACTTCCTTTCCTCACTTTCCCCCACAGGAGCATCTGTGTTCTGTCTCTGGGGTGGATGGAGTTGAATGCTTCCCATTTCAATTCTGCTTTGGCTCCTGAAGGACAGGATTCTAGAATTCCCCCTTTCTCAAATGAATGAGAGATCCTTGTTGAATTGTCCCTGTGGTCTTGAACGCTCTGCTTACAACCTTAACAACTTTTAACAGGCTTTGCCTGCTTTTCTTGATTGCATTAAGAATGAAAGACTGTTCTCCTTTTTCTTCCTGCCATCCACTTTTCCAGAGGTCTTGGAGACCAAACTCCAGCTACAGTGAGCCAGGGTGGTTTAGATGCCATCTGGCTTGGTGGATGCTAAGGGCAGGGGTGGTGGGGAGGGTGGTGAATTGCAGGGTCACTCAAGCTTCCTTAATAAGGAAGACTCACATTTTTATAGCCCTTTAAAATTTACAAAGCACTTTCCTCATAAGACCCCTATGAAACACAAAATGGGGAAGGAAGAGGGAACAAGCATTAAGAGCCTACTGTGTGCCAGGTACTGTGCTAAGTACTTTTCAAATATCACCTTCGATCATCACAATAGCCCTGGGATGTGGGTGTTATTTTTATTCACATTTTACAGTTGAGGAAACTGAGGCAGACAGAGAGTCATCTTCACCTGAGGTTTTCTGGGAAGACTTCTTGGAAGTGTTAGGACTTCAGCTAGGTCTTGATTGAAGGAAGGCAGGAGGTTCAACAGACAGAGATAACAAGGGAGAATATGTTCTAGATATGAAAAATGGCAAGGGCACATAGAGGGGATAAGGGAGGTCAAGAGCATGGGGATAGGGAGTCATCCAATGAGTTGGCAGGTTGGGTATGGGAAGGGAAATATGAAATAGCACTAGGAAGGTACGTTGAGCCATGATTGTGGAAGACCTTAAATGCCAAAATCACGAGTTTACATTATTTGATGGGCAATGAGAAGTCTATGTTTCCATAGTATAATGGAAAGATTTCAGGATCTGGACCCAGAGAGCCTAGGTTTGAATCCTGGCTCTGTTACTTACTCTCGAGGCACATTAACCTCTCTGGGGCTCAGTTTCCTCCTCTAAAACATGAAGGTGTTGAACTTACTGGATAATTTCTTTTTTTCCTTTAGCATTCCTTTTTATCTAAAATTTTGAGTTCCAAATTTTCTCCTTTCTTCCCTTCCTTCTACCTCAAGATAGTAAACAATTTGATATAGGTTGTATACATGCAATCATGTAAAAATATATTTCCATATAGTAGTCACGTTGTGAAAAAAACAAACAGAAAAGGAAAAACACAAGAAAGTAAAAATAATATGTTTCTATATGCATTTAGATTCTATCAGTTCTTTCTCTGGGTGTGGATAGCATTTTCGTCACAAGTCTTTTGGACTTGTCTTGGATCTTGTATTGTTGAGAAGAGCTAAATAATTCATAATTGAACATCATAAAATATTGCTGTTACTGTGTACAATATTCTCCTGGTTCTGCTCACTTCACTTTGCATCAGTTGGTACTGATGCAAAGTTGGTACTGCAGTTTTTCTTACTGCACATTAGCATTCCATTACATTCATATACCACAACTTATTTAGCCATTCTCCCACTGATGGGCATCCCCCCAATTTCCAATTCTTTGTAACCACAAAAAGAGCTGCTATTAATATTTCCATACATATAGGTCCTTTTCTTTTTTTATCATCTCTTTGGGATACAGACTTAGTAGTGGTATTGCTGGATTAGAGGGTATGTACAATTTGTTTGCCCTTTGGGCACTAAACTAGGCAATTTCTATGAACTTTTCAAATTCTGGATCATGTGTCTTTTGTCTTTTCCTATTATTTGTCCTCATGACATGTCCCTAGAGGAGCCTAAGTCTCCAATTCCTGTCACCTTCTGGGAGTAGATGCGGCTTGTTCTGAGGAGATCAGGCCAGTATAAGAATGTTCTTATATCCATGGGGTTTCCAAGATGGGCAAAGATGGGCATTTTTTTAACTTGAAGCAGAGGCCCCCAAGAGTCTGGAGAATGTAGATTTGCAGACCACAGATGGGGTCCATATGAGGTCAGATTCCTGCCATGGTCACCACTGAAGTCACTCTCATCCTCCAGGGTCATCAGGGAAAAGGCATGAGCTTCATTTTTGACACTGACTCTAATAAGGGCACCAGTTAACCAGTGAAACTCAGTGGTGGACAGGTGAGGGTTCCTGGACAGACTTGAAATATTCTGGGGACTATGTCTCCTTGTCACTTACCTTCCCAAAGGAGTCATGTGACTTGGCCAGGTTGCACAGTTAGAAGGCATCAGAAGCAATACTTGAACTCAGGTCTCATTTAACACCCTATCTGGCTTCCTTCCAACTTGATCCCTCTCCTACTGCAGTATGAGAGGCTGAGCAGCTTAGTGTGACATGGCAGCCAAGGAGCAAATGCTAACCTGGTTTCATTAAGAGAGTCATAGTGTCCAGAATAAGTAAGTTAACCTGTCCACTAAATAAAGAACTGTGTGGGTCTGATCCCACTAAAAGTAGCATGTCCGGGTCAGAACACTCTATCTTAGAAATCTTAGGACAAAGAGGGATGCAACCAGGATGGTGAGTGTCCATGTCCAATACACTGGTTATGGTACTTATCTATATATGAGATTGTGCAAAAGAATTCAATTTGTCGAAATAGCTCAGGTTGCAAAGTAGATAAGGTGCTGGGCCTGGAGTTAGGAAGGTCTGAGTGCAAATTCAGCCTCTGGTACTTGCCATGTGTGACCTCAGGTAAGTCACTTCACCTCTGTTTGCCTCAGTTTCCTTGAATGTAAAATGAGGCTAAAAATAAAATCTACCTCAAAGGGTTGTTGTAAAGATTAAGTGAAACAATATTTGTAAAAAGCGCTTGGCATAGTTGTTGGGCATACAGTAGGTGCTATAGAAATATTTCTTCCCTTTCATCCCATGGCTTTGCTTATGGGAAATGATCTTGAGTAAGGTCATCCCATGGTCTATTCAGAGAAATACCTGGAACAGGATACCTGTTCCAGGAAGAATTTTTAAGAATGGGAAAGAGCTGACATTGAGCACTCATTAAGTTATGATGAAACTTTTCCTGGGCTTGCCCCTTGCCCTGGATTTTCCTGGCAGTCTTATACATATACCTCCTCCCCCTCCCACATGTCCCCAGTGCAGGGGCAGCAACTCTAAATCAGGCACCTAGGCTGGGAGCCAGACAACATGTCCCTCCCTGATTTCTGGTCACTTGTGAATGATTTGTAAAGACTGTGGCAGGGCTGTGGGCATCCAGGGCAGAAGGAACTCTCTTAATGAGCAGAGCAAGCAACTGGTAATAACATCTGCTAATGAGTCTTGTCGGTCATGCTCTCTCTTGGCAACACTGGCTTAGACCAGACTGAATCCTTGGTCAGTTGGAAAAATCCTTGGGGGCTTATTTTACCTGCTACAGTGTAGAATGATCCTGTAGAGTTTTCCATATAGTATTCTAAGGACCCTCCAAGCTCTGACATTCTGTGTTCGAAGCAACCTTCTAGCTCTGACATTCTATGTTCTAAGAACACTCCCAACTGACATTCTGTGTTCTAAGGGTGCTCCCATGTCTGACATTCTATGTTCTAAACACTCTTCCAGCTGACACTCTGTGTTCTAAAGCAACCTCCCAGCTCTGACATTTTGTGTTCTAAGAGTGCTCCCAGCCCTGACATGGTGACAGTCTACTAAACTAGGACATGGAAATGTGGCTAGTCTTCTTTTAGGTAAGATACATTCTTAGAGCTCTACTTTCCACAAATGAATCCTCATTTGCAGCTGTCTTTGGACTGTCTTTAAGGCAGGATTTCTCTACTTCTGTTGTCTGTTAGGACAGGGGTTTCTGGCCTCTACCTCATCATCAATATCATCATCAAGCATTTCTTTCCTATGGCAAGTTCACTCTGTTTTTCTCTTTAGGGGAATATTTTCTCTTCTTCCTATTTAGAAAACTAAGACCATATGGAATGTTAGAGCTGGAAGTGACCACAGAACAGAGTCTAGATTGTCATTGTTGAAAGATACCTTGGAAAGATCTAGGTCAACCTCCTCTAAAGGGTGAGTTCCTCCTTCCTTGCCTTCCTTTCCCTTCCTATGCAGTTGAGTCTCTGAACATGCCCTCTGCCAGTAGGAAAGCTGGTAGTGAGTCCTGATACCCTGATCATAATCCTTCAGTTCAGACACAACTCTGACTACAGGCTTGGGGAACATGCAGGGAGAGGATAGGTTAATGGGGGTTGAGGGTGGATGAGAGGCAGTAGGATGGTATTTGTTAGAGCTGGTTCAGTCTCTGGACTTTTAGTTCAAAGGAAGATAGGCTCTTCTTACCATTTTCTCTTTTTCCAGGGAAGGGGCAACCTTGGGGGCACTGGAAAAAAACTAGTCTTTGTGGTAGTCTGGCAATCATCTCTCAGCTCAAAAATTAACCACCTGACATGGCATTTTCCCTTTTCCCCCCAGGTCTGCTTATCCTTCCCCTAAATACCTAGACTTTAATCTCTCTGTAATTGTGTTTTTTAAACGACTGGAAGGGATTTAGGGTTCAGAAAAATTGTAGACCTCCTTGAAAGAAATAGGGCATAGTGGAGAGTCAGGAGATTTGTGGTCAAAGTCTGAGGACCTTGTTCAAATGACTTTCCTTCCCAGGCCTCAGTTTGGCATTCTGTAAAATGGAGGAGTTAGAAGAAAAAACTTTAAAAATTATTTATTTGTTTTTAGTTTTCAACATTCACTTTTATAAGATTTTGAGTTCCACATTTCCCTCCCTCTCCTTCCCAAGACAGCATGGAATCTGATATAGGCTATACATACGCAATCATATTAAACATATTTCCACATTAGTCATGTTGTCATAGAAGAATCAGAACAAAAGGGAAAAACCATGAGAAAGAAAGAACAAAAACAAACAAAACAAAAAGAGAAAATAGTATGCTTCTATCGACAATTCTTTCTCTGGGTGTGGACAGCATTCTCCATCATGAGTCTTTTGGAATTTTCTTAGATCGTTGTATTGCTGAGGAGAGCAAAAGTCAGTTATCACACAATGTTGTTATTGTATACAGTGTTCTCCTGGTTCTGCTCACTTCACTCAGCATCAGTTCATGAAAGCCTTTCCAGGTTTGTCTGAAATCTACGTGTTAAATGAGACAACTTCTGGAGTCCCTTCAAACCGTGATGTTCTGAGTTCTAACGTCCCTCTCCACTCTAGTACTCTTTTTCCTATGGTCCCTTCCAACTTAGATATTCTAGGTTCTAAGGTACCTTCTGTATCTACCATTCCCTCTGCTAGGCTTTTAAGTCCCTTCCATCGCCAGCATTCTAAACTCTGTGTTAAAAAGTTCTTCTTAGCCCTGAGAATCTCTTTTCTACATTCCAAAACATCTTCCAACTATGGTTTTCCATGATTCTAAGTGAGAACAGCTTTCTTTTTTATTGTAGACTTAGCAGTTATCAACAAGCACAAACATTTTAATGGAACAAAGAAAAATATTCTGTATGAAACCATTAACTTGTTACATAGTTTGTTTTTAAGTGTATATGAAATTGAAGGGAATAACAAAATTACCCTTTGTGTCCTCTTCTGAAATTTTTTTTTGTTTTCTTTTTCTCCCTCTCTCCTCCCTCCCTCCCTGCCTTCCTCTCCTCCTCCTTCACTCTCTTCCTTCCTTCCTTGCTTCCTTCCTTCTTTATCTCTCTCTTCACATTTCTAACACTACTCACTAATTCACCTCCAACCAACAGAAACCCTCCTTTGTAACATATAAGTATAAAATATATATAGCTAGGCAAAACCACATGGGTCATGTCTATAAATGTAGGTTTTATTTGGCACCTCTAGTCCATTGTTTCTTTGTTAAGACATGGGAAGCTTTATTTTCTGTCGTTCAAAACAGCTTTCTAAATCCCAACAGAATAAGCTGGGAAAATGAGTCAATTTTCTGGGCTACATCAAGCTTTGCTTTTTTGAAAGCTAATCTCTGGAAAGAAAATGGTGAGAAACCAAACCAAAAAAAAAAAAACCACAAAAAACAAGAAAACCTCATTCGAAGATCACTTGGAAAATGACTATGTGACCAGTAGAGTTAAAAATGAAAAATGCCAAATTTCATTCCTACCAGGGTCTAGATTGCCACATAAGCTCCCACTTGGTTTCTCAGCATTTAGAAGTCCACTCTTGGAGTCTCTTTTTGAATGTACCATGTGAAAGGGAGGTAAGGATTCCTAGTTCCAGGAAGAGCACTTTGAGCTTTGGATAGGTGATGGAGCTACTCTAGGTCCACCCAAGTCAGCACAGAGCAAAGAATGGATAAGAAATTTACAGAAGAATTTTAACAACCTTCACTTGTTCAGGAGAGATTTCTTCTCATCAAAGAGGCTAGATGATCCTGTCACTGAAAGCCAGTGCCAGCCTCTGCCCTGGAGGGAACTGGGAAAGGCCGAGGGACAGGAGGAGCTGACCAGGGTACGGCTTTTGTTAATTCCAGATTATTTGCTTTAGACAGCTTTCTGGCCTAAACCCTAAAATCCTCTGTGAGTCTGGATTCCCTTCTCCATGTGAAGCCCTGAGAGGGCTGGGAAGCTATGTGGGGGTCACCATGGCAGTACTCCAATTCCTAACCTGTTCATGTGAAAAAATTCTCCAGACCTACTCACGACAATAGCCTGAGTGTGAGCAAAAGGCTCGTGAGCACCAGCCACAGGATGTTGTAGTGTTATTGAAAGAGGCCTAGACCAGGAGTCAAGCAGCCTTGATTCAAGTCCTCAAGGTTACTAACTGATTGTATGCTCTTGGGTGTATCATTTCTTATCTATGGGTCTCAATTTCCATCTCTATAAGATAAAAGGTCAACTTTCTCATCATTAGGGCAGTTAGAAGGAGACTATATAGGCAGAGAACACAGGTGTGAGTTGAATATGAAAGGATGAAATCTAAGAAATAAAATTAAGGGGTGAGAGAGGAATGTACTGGGAGGAGATAGGGAGAGATAGAATGGGGTAAATTATCTCATATAAAAGAGGCAAGAAAAAACTTTTACAGAGGAGGGGAAGAGGAGGGAGGTGAAGGGGGAGTGAATGGACCTAACTCTCATCAAAATTGGCTCAAAGAGGGAATAACATACACACTTAATTAGGTATAGAAATCTATCTTACTCTACAGGAAAGTAGGAGAGGAAGGGGCTAAAAGAAGAGAGGGGGAATGGTAGAAGGGAGGGCAGATTGGATTGGAGTAGGGGTAGTCAGAAGCAAAACACTTTTGAAGAGGGACAGGGTGAAAGGAGAGACAATAGAATAAAGCAGGGAATAGAATGGAAATACAGTTAGCAATAGTAACTGAAAAAATCTGAAGCAAGTTTCTCTGATAAATGCCTCATTTCTCAAACATATAGAGAACTGAGTCAAATTTATAAAAATAAGAGATACTGCCCAAATGATAAATGATCAAAAGATATAATCAGTTTTCAGATGAGGTAATCAAAGCTGTATATATATATATATATATATGAAAAATGCTGTAATTCACCATTGATTAGAGAAATGTACATTAAACATCTCTGAGGTACTACTTCATACCTATTAGATTGGCTAATAGGACCAAAAAGTGACAGATGTTGGAGGGAATGTGGGAAAAATGAGACATTAATGCACTGTTGGCGGAGTTGTGAATTGATTCAACCATTCTTTAAAGCATTTTAGAACTATGCCCAAAGGGGATAAAAACTATGCATACTTTTTGACCTAGCAATATTACTACTAGGTCTATATCCCAAAAGAGATAAAATAACAAAAAGGAAAAGGACCTGTATGCACAAAAAATATTTATAGCAGCTCTCTTCTGGGGGTAAAGAATTAGAAGTTGAGGGGATGCCCATCAATTGAGGAATGGCTGAACAAGTTATGGTATGTGGTTATGATGGAA
Organism: Potorous gilbertii; assembly: GCA_028658325.1. Taxonomy (NCBI): domain Eukaryota; kingdom Metazoa; phylum Chordata; class Mammalia; order Diprotodontia; family Potoroidae; genus Potorous; species Potorous gilbertii. Next base: position 272,117,944 of record CM053769.1, on the reverse strand, counting down.
TACTATTGTATTATAAGAACTGGTGAGCAGGATGCTCTCAGAAAAAAATGGAAAAGACTTGCATGAGCTGATGCCAAGTGAAATGTATTGTGTACAAAGTAACAACAATATTGTAAGATCACAGCCATGAATGACTTAGCTATTCTCAGCAATACAATGATCCAGGATAGTTCTGAAGGACTTATGGTGAAAAATGCTATCCATCTCCAGAGAAAGAACTGTTGGTGTCTGAATACAGATTGAAGTATACTTTTTTTTACTTTGTTTTTCTTCTTCCACCTGTCTGACTTGATTTTCAAAATCCTTTTTGAGCTCCTCCATGGCTCGAGCCCATGGGGTATCTATTTCAGATATTTGGGATACAGAGGCTTTGATTCCTATGTCTTTACCTGATGGTAAGCAGACCTCTTCGT
>CM053769.1:272042885-272117031 GCA_028658325.1 Potorous gilbertii | reverse complement strand
GAATCATCTTCTCAAGAAAATAACCATCTATGGTCTTAGTTTTTTTCCCTTTTCTGGGCATTTTCCCAGCCAGTTACTTGACTTCTGAGAGTCCTCTCCACCCCCTGGCCCAGATCCACCCAGCTAGTGCTTGGGGTCTGAGATTCAAATGCTGCTCCCCAGCCTCAGGGCTTTTGGCGGCAGGCCTGACTGCTCTTCAATGGGAGCTTATCTGCTGGTTCTCAGGTGGGGGCAGGGCCGCCTCTCAGGCTTAGTTCCCTCAGGGGGTTTATGCTGAGAACTTTTGTAATGGAGCTGGGGTGGAGCTCCTGCCTGCTCTGCAGGCCTCTGGCGGCGCAGCCTCTGCCTCTGCCGCGGCCGCAGCCTCCCGAGGGGGTCCGAGTCCCGGAGATACCCCGCTTCCCTCTCAGCCCATCTCTCTCACTGACCTGTGCGTCTGTGGGTGGAGGGACCTTCGCGGCCGCCGGAGATTCAGGTTCCTGACGCCTGCTTGGGTCTGCTCGCTCACCAGGGCAGGGGGAGGGGAGCGCTCTGCAGGGCAGGGCTCCGCTCCCGTCTGGGATACTTTTGCGGTCGGTTTTTCAGGGCTCTCTGCAACGGAAATCTCCTTCACTGTGTTGCTGCGTGGCTTCCACTGTTCCAGAATTTGTCAGGAGTTCTTTTTACAGGAAATCTATGGGCTGTGGGTTCGGACCTAGCATAGGTGAGTCTTTCTACTCCGCCATCTTGGCTCCGCCCCCTTACTTTGTTTTTCTTGAGTGTTTTTCTTGTCTATGCTTTTACAACATGACTATTATGCATGCATTTTGCATGATTACACATGTATAACCTATATGGAATTGTTTGCCTTCTCAGTGAAAGTGAATGGGGGGAGGGAGGAAGAAAGAGAATTTTGAACTCAAAGTTTTTTAAAATTTCATTTATTTATTCATTTTTAGTTTTCAACATTCATTTCCACAACATTTTGAGTTCCAAATTTTCTCCCCATCTCTCCCCTCCCCTCACCCCAAGACATTGTGCATTCTGATTACCTTTTGCCCCAATCTGCCCTCCTTTCTGTCACACCCCTCCTTTCCCTTATCCCCGTCTTCTCTCTTTTCTTGTAGGGCAAGATAGATTTCTACACCCCATTACCTGTATTTCTTATTCCCCAGCTGCATGCAAAAATAATTCTCAACATTCATTCCTAAAACTTTGAGTTCCAACTTCTCTCCCTTCTTCCTTCCCCACCCATCCCCACTGAGAAGGTAAACCATTCAATATAGGCTATACATGTGTAGTCATGTAAAAGACTTTCATAATAGTCATGTTGTGATAGACTAACTATATTTCCCTCCATCCTATTCTGCCTCCCATTTATTCTATTCTCTTTTGAACTTGTCCCTCCCCAAAAGTGTTTACTTCTAATTATTCCCTCCTCCCATTTGACCTTCCTTCTATCATCCCCCATACCCCACTTATCCCCTTCTCCCCTACTTTCCTGTTGTGTTAAATAGATTTTCCTATCAAATTAAGTGTATGTTATTCCCTCCTTGAGTCAAATATGATGACAGTAAGCTTCATTTTTTCCCTCTAACCTTCCCTTTTTTCCCCTCCATTGAAAAAAGTATTTTCTAGCCTCTTTTATGAGAGATAATTTGCCCCATTCCATTTCTCCCTTTCTCCTCCCAATATATTCCTCTCTCACCTCTTAATTTTATTTAGATATCATCCCTTCCTATTCAACTCAACCTATGCCCTCTGTCTATATGTATATATAATCCCTTCAACTACGCAAATACTTAGAAAAGTCTCAAGAGTTGTAAATATTATCTTTCCATGTAGGAATATAAGCAGTTCTACTTTAGTAAGTCCCTTAAGATTTCTTTTTCTTGTTTACCTTTTCATGCTTCTCCTGATTCTTGTGTTTGAAAGTCAAATATTCTATTCAGCTCTGGTCTTTTCATTAAGAATGCTTGAATGTCCTCTATTTCATGGAATGATCAGTTTTTCCCCTGAAGTATTATATTCAGTTTTGCTGGGTAGGTGATTCTTGGTTTTAATCCTATTTCATTTGACTTCTAGAGTATCACATTCCAAGTCCTTCAATCTCTTAATGTAAAAGCTGCTAGGTCTTGTGTTATCCTGATTGTATTTCCACAATACTTGAATTGTTTCTTTCTGGCTGCTTGCAATATTTTCTCCTTAACTGGGAACTCTAGAATTTAGCTACAATATTCCTAGGAGTTTCTCTTCTTGGATCTCTTTCAGCAGGTGATCAGTGGATTTTTTCGATATTTATTTTGTCCTCTGGTTCTAGAATATCAGGGCAGTTTTCCTTTATAATTTCATGAAAGATGATGTCTAAGCTCTTTTATGAGCATGGCTTTCAGGTAGCCCCATAATTTTTAAATTGTCTCTCCTGGATCTATTTTCCAGGTCAGTTGTTTTTCCAATGAGATATTTCACAGTCTTCAATTTTTTCATTCTTTTGGTTTTGTTTTGTAATTTCTTGGTTTCTCATAAAGTCATTAGCTTCCATTTGTTCCATTCTAATTTTTGAAGAACTGTTTTCTTCAGTGAACCTTTGAACCTCCTTTTCCATTTGGCTAATTCTGCTTTTTAAAGCATTCTTCTCCTCATTGGCTTTTTGGACCTCTTTTGCCAATTGAGTTAACCTATTTTTAAAGGTATTATTTTCTTCTGCATTTTTGGGGATCTCTTTTAGCAAGCCATTGACTTGCTTTTCATGATTTTCTTGCATCACTCTCATTTCTCTTCCCCATTTTTCCTCCACCTCTCTTACTCGATTTTTAAAATCCTTTTTGAGCTCTTCCATGACCTGAGACCACTGCATATTTATTTTGGGAGTTTTGAATGTAGAAGCCTTGACTTTTATGTCTTCTTCTGATGGTATGCAATATTCTTTCTCATCTGAAAGGATGGAAGAAAATACCTGTTCACCAAAAAAGTAATCCTCTATAGTCTTATTTTTTCCCCTTTTTTTTGGTATTTTCCCAGCCAGTTACTTGACTTTTGAGTCCTTTGTCAAGAGGAGGGTATACTTTAGGGACCTGTAAGTTCTCAGTTCCTCCAAGGTGGCACAATCAAGGGAGAGGAGTTTACTCCTCTCCTGGTCTGTGCTCTGATCTGGAAGCAACCACAATTTTTCTACCCAGGATCCTCTCCAAAGCCTCGACCAGCTCCACCATGCCAGCACTCCTCCTCACCCCAGGATTGACACTCAGGGCTGAGACCCAGATCAACTGCTTGATTCCCCTGGGCTTTAGGCTGAGGGCTACAATAATGGACTATGCCACAATGACCACTGCCACCCTGGGGCTGCTGGGGCCAGACTGCTTTCTTTTCTCACCCAGGGGAAAGTGCTTTCTCACTGACCTTTGAAGCCATCTTTGGCATTTGTGGGTTGAGTAATCTGGGAACCACAACTGCTGCTGGGGATTCCATGCCCTGAGGCCTGCTGCAGTCCTGTCCATGCCCAGCTGAGTGGCCTAGGCTGGGTTGCACTCTGCTCCAACTCCAGTGTGATAGACCTTTCCTATTCTCCTTCCAGATTGTCTTGGGCTGGAAATTTCTTTCATTCTGTCGTTTTGTGGCTCCTGCTGCTCTAGAACTTGTTTAGGGTCATTTTTGCAGGTATTTTATGGACTTTGTGGGGAGAGTTAGAGTAGGTGCATCTTTCTACTCTGCTATCTTGGCTTTTCCCCCCAAACTCAAAGTTTTAAAAATGAATGTTAAAAATTGTTTTTACATGTAACTGGGGAAAAATAAAATACTAAATAAAAGCTTAAAAAATTAAAGGTTAAAACTGGACGATTTCTAAGGCCCTTTCCAACTATAATATGCTTTGTTCTAACGGTCCCTTTCAACTAACTTTTTATGTTTTATGGCCCCTCTTAATTCCAACTTTATTTGTTCTAAATCTCTTCCAGATCCAATATTACCTGTTCTAAAGTCCCTTCCAGTTTCAACGTCCTATGTTCTAATATCCTTCATATTCTTAAGTACCTCATAGCTCCAACATCCTAAGATCCCTCTGAAATCTGTCTATGTTCTAAGGTCTCTTTCATCTCCAACGTTCTTTGTTCTATAGTTCCTTCAAGTTCCAATCTTCTATGTTCTAAGATCCTTCATGTTCTAAGGTCCCTTATAGCTCTAATATTCTGTGTTCTATGGTTTCTTCAAATTCCAGCATTCTGTGTTCTAAGATCCCTCCCAATTCTAAGTGTCTATGTTTTAAGGTCTCTTCTAGCTCCAACATTCTGTGTTCTAAATGACTTTCCAGATCTGACAAGAATTCTGTATTTTAAGGGAGTTTCCATCTCTAAATAGTTCATGTTTTGTGATCTATAACACTCTTTTCATCTGTTCTCTTCCCTTAGGAAGGAAAATGCCTCTTTGTCATCCTGCTGATGGCACTCTACTGGTGTACAGAGGCCCTGCCCTTGTCGGTGACTGCTATGCTCCCCATCATCCTCTTCCCCTTCATGGGCATCTTGCCCTCCAGCAAAGTCTGCCCCCAGTATTTCCTGGACACCAATTTTCTCTTCCTCAGTGGGCTAATCATGGCCTCTGCTATTGAGGAGTGGAACCTGCACCGGAGAATTGCCCTAAAGGTGCTGATGTTCGTTGGGGTGCAGCCAGCCAGGTAATAGACTTTCCCTTCCCAGATGCAAAGTCTGGCTCATGGCCCTTCTGGGCAACAGAGCCAGATGGAAAGACTCCCTCTAGACTGGGAGGGAGTCTGCAGGACTCTCCTCCATGTTCTAGTACTGAATAGCTAGGTGCCCTTGGGCAAGCCCCTTAAGCTCTGTGGATCTCAGCTATCACATCTATAAAAAAGACATAACCAGCCCTTGGTGAACCTATCTATGTTACATGCTTCTTGTGAAGATCTAATAGACCAATGCCTTATGAAACTTTAAAAACAAAACAAAACAAAACATGAACTTAAACTGAGGTTCACCTTCAGAGCTGGAAGGTACTTAAAGCATCAGTTCTTAAAGTGTGGCCTGATGACCTTGGAGGTCATCAGGGGTTCAACAGGGTCAAAATTATTTTCACAAGAATAATATATTTAAATTGACAATATAGTAAATATTGATTGATATAACCCACATAAACAAAATCTTTTTGGTGAGTTCTCAATAATTTTTAAGACCAAAAAGTTTGGGACCAAAAACTTTGAGAACTGCTATTTTATAAAATATAATAACAATAACTAACATCCATATAGCATTTTTAAGGTTTACAGAACATTTTACGTATATCATCTTAGTTTAGTGTTACATGAAAGCTATAAATTAGGTACTATCATTATCTTTATTTTAAAGATAAGGAAACTGAAGCTGAGACAAGTTGAGTGACTTGCCCAGAGTCACAAATCCAGTATAGCTGAGTCCCAATTAGTGTGTATAGTGAATGTCGTGAAGAAGTAACTGGTATTCAGTTCACACCATTTGAAGTTCTAATTATGCAAAATATGGCCATTGGTTCCAGCTCGATGGAAATATGCAGTGCAAATTTGAACACAATGACCACTTCAGGGGGTTGGCTATTCATACAGTTTGGGACCTCATTGTTTCTGAGGCAGCATGTGAGCCTAGGCCTTTCTGACTCCAGGTCCCAGTGCTCTATTCATATCATATCATGTTGCTGTCAAAGCTGGATTCAACTAGCCAATCAATCAGCAAGTGTTTAAGTACCTATTGTGTTCTATGCACTGTGCTAGGCACAGGGGATACAGAGAAAAATATAGAGAAATAATCCTTTCCCTTAAGGAGCTTACATTATAATAGAGGAGACAAGTGTATGCATGTGTGCATGTTTATTTATAGCATAAAGAGTATATATTTATAGTATATAATATTATGTACGCTGTTAAAACATATAATTATTAAAATATGACACTACAGGACTATAATGTGAGAGTATATATAATATAGTATCTACTATATATTTATAGCCTAAATAGTATATATTCATTGTATATAATATTTTATATAATACTATTATGATATAATTATTAGAATTATATATCATATAATACTTATGATATATTTATATTATACATAATAATATAATATATAGTATGTATTTATAGCATAAATAGTATATAAATAATAATTGTATATGTGTGTATATACGGCATATAATATATGTTTATTTATAGTAGAAAGTGAACAAATACAAATATGTACAAGGTAGTCTGGGAAGGAAACTGCCAGAAGTTACAGGGATCAGGATTGGCTTCCTGCAGTTGGGGTGTTTGAACTTTCTATTTTTAGAAGAAAGGGACCCTATGTGGCAGAAGTACTAAGACCAGAGAGGTAATCCAATCCAACATTCTGACTTCAGATAGTAGGAAAATGACTTGCCCAAAGTCATACAACTCAAATACTATCTCCTGAATCATAACAACCACATGAAGAAGCTGCCTGAAATAATATATTCACAATAGTTCACATTTATATAGAATTTTAAGGTTTACAAAGTACTTTATAAATATTATATCATTTTATCCTTGTAACAATCCTAGAAGGTAGGTGCTGTCATAGTCCTCATTTTATGGATGGAGAAACTGAGGCAGGCAGAGACTAAGTGACTTGTCCAAGGTCACACAGCTAAGAGTAAGGCTGGATTTGAATTCAAGTCTTCTTGGATTCTGGTCCGGATCCAGAGTTCTATACACAGGGCTACCTAGTTGCCTCTGATAATAATAAATATAAAAATGATATATTTATTCTAGAATATGAATGTTAGCCCTGTTATGATCTCCTCCAAGCCAGTTCCTACCTAAAGCAAAACTCTAGGCTAAATAGACTATGGCACTGATTCAGGACTTTTTTAGGCCGCTAGTGCATCAGTGATATCTTTAGGGTCTCCTGTATATCAGTGTCACAAAAGAAACAAGTCCCTTCCCTGTTCTAGCTTTAGCTTCACCTTCTATAAAAGGAAGGGGTTGGACTGGGTGATCACTAAGGTCTTTTTTTCCAACTCTAACATTTTATGATTCTTGTCACTATTATTAATTCAACATTTATTAAACACCTGTTGTGTGCAGAGCACTGTTTTGTGATGGACATAAAAAGATGAATTAGGCACAGTCTGGATTCTTAATGAATTAACAGTCAAGCAGCAAAAATAAGAGATGCTCTAATAAATATGATGAATGTATGCGGAGTACATAGTGCTTCGAGATCAGATGAGAGAGATCATATCTAGCTGTGGGGATGAAGGAAGTCTTCATGAAAAATACTGCCTGATGAGTAAGTAAACAGAGATGGTAAGGGAAGGGGATATAGGAGAAGCAATAAAGCAATAACCTTTTTCTGAGCCTCCAGGGCCCATTCTCTGGTTCTCTGCCCACCAGACTCATTTTAGGAATGATGGTGACCACCTCCTTCTTGTCCATGTGGCTCAGCAACACAGCCTCCACTGCCATGATGCTTCCCATCGCCAATGCCATTCTGAAGAGTCTGTTTGGGGAAAAGGAGGCTGTCAGAGACGTTGGCTGGGAGAATGAAGAGAATATGGGTGAGAAGGACAAAAAAAGGATGTGGGCTGGCCTGGCCAGATTCTTGTTAATTCATGTTGACAAGCATTCAATCAGTATTTTACATGTGATGGTCACTGCTCCAGACCTTGACATTCAAAGATAAGGAATAACACAGTCTCTGTTCTCAAGAGGCATTTCTATGTAAGGTAGAGTGGGAGGGTGGGGTGCAAAGGGATTGGAGGGGTGGAGAGAGGAAAAGGAAGTGGTATGGGCAAGGGGGAAAAACACAACACATTCACATATAAGTATGTATACAGAGTAGAATGTGATAGGGATAAATGCTCTGGAAAATTTCTGGAGGTTGAAAACATTTTTATCTGGAAGGGAATAAGAAAATTAAACAGAAGTGATGTTAACTGAGCTGAACCTTAAGGATAACAGACCTAGTACTACTTCTATTGTTGCTGCTACTACTACTACTATTACTATTTCTTCTTCTTCTTCTACCACTACCACCACCACCACTACTACTACTACTACTACTACTGCCACTACCACCATCATCACTACTATTACTTCTTCTATTACTACTACTACTACTACACTACTATTACTTCTACTACTACTACAGCTAACATTATGTAGCCACTTTTAAGCTCAAGATAAGACGGGGGGGGGAATATATTTCATGGACATATGATTGGAAGTCAACATGCCATACATTTCCAGTCCAGTTTGACTAGAATGAAGGGGAGCGATGTAACAGAGGCTGGAAAAGGAGCCACATCATCACGTCCCTTGAATGAAATGCCAACCTGAGGAATCTGAAGAGTAATGATGAGGCATCTGGTGCACGGCAGAAGGAGGGGTCTTGAGGGAAGGATCTTTTGTGTGGGGAGAGATCCAAAGGAATCACCCTGTGATGGGGAGACAGAGCTTCCCCTCTCCCTCCCAGATATCTAAAGACCACTGCTGGAAAGGTTGGCATGATAGAGGGAATGGAGTGGGTCTGGTCAAGGCCAGAAAGGAAGGCCTTAGGACTGTGCCTTTATTTCTGAGTAGAGACAACATCCTCCTTTGTTATGGATAGAGTATAGAATTAGTACTCTCCAGTCGTGTACAGTCATGCCAGGGAGAGATGGACCATGCTTCCAGATCTCCCAACCACTTAGAAGAGACAGGGTAGTAGAGGAAGACATCAATAGGACCCTTGACCTTAGGATATAAGAAGCTGCCTAGAGGACTGTAGACCAACAACAGGATTGTCAGAAGGTGGTGGCTGGGCTTCAGTGTAGGAGCAGAAGAAGTCATGCCAAGGATACCAAGGGCTGTGTTCTGGCAATAGCCAAGGATTACAAGGTGTGGGAGGATCACTTCAGGATGGAAGTGTGTTCCCTGAGGCAAAAGATAGCCTTCCTTATGGATCCTAGGAGCGCAGATAGAAAGCTGTGAGGGCCTTCATCCAGGCCCCTCATTTTACAGGTCAGGAAAGTTAATAAGAATTCATATTTTATTTTACATATAGTAGGAAACCATTGAGCTTTTTGAACAAGAAAGTGACATGGTGAGACCTGTGCCTTAGTAAGATTATTGGGGGAGGCAATGAGAGGTCGGAATAGATAATAAAAGTAATGTCCTCTCCCCACCAAAAAGGGGAAGAGAAATGAAACATTTATAATCTACAGAAGAAAGCAGATGGAAGTTAAAGAAGAGATACATATAAACAGGACAATATTGAAATAACTTGTATTTGTATGTCATGTAAATTGTATATTATGTAAAAATAATCTGTACGAAACTTAGTTTCAGGATTTCATAATGCAGTTCTTTTTCTCTGTTGTGTATGGGCATAGTCATGCTTGTTGACATTTGACAAATTCATAATGAAAAAGAAAATTGAGGTCTTTTTGGCAACTGTGTGGAATATGGTTTGGAGAGAGGAGATCCTGAATTCAGAAAGACTATTTTTTTAAATAACTTTTTACCAATGTCTTTTTTTACATCACCAGAGTTTCCCCTAGTATGTTTCTATCTTCCTATCAAGGATCCATCCTATGTAAGGAAGAGTATTTTTTAAGACCAAAAAATAAGGAACAAATGATTAATACATTGAAAAAATCTGAAAATATGTGTACTGGGAAACACTTGTGTATCTCCTGCCTCTGCCAAAGGGTGGGGTGGGAATGTCTCTGATCTGTTTTTCTTTTGGAGCATGCTTGTTTTTTATTACTTTGTGATATTTACTTTGGGTTTTGTGTGGGGGAATGTATATGATTCTTTCCATTTACATTGTTGTTTGTCATTGTGTATGTTATGCTCTTGGTTCTGCTTATTTCACTCTGCATCAGTTCATATAATTCGCCCTATACCTCTCTGGATTAATCACATTTATCATTTTGTATGGCCCAATAGTATTCTGATCCATTCAGGTACCACAATATATTTAACCATTCCTTAATCCACTGAGCATCTACTTTGTTTCCAATTCTTTTGCTGTCACAGAAAGTGAGCAGGGACATAATTAAGGAAATTATTAAAGAAGTTCAAGTAAATCTGAATGGGGGTGAGGGGTAGGGAGGTGGTAGTTTGAGGGAAAAGGGAAGATGAATGGGAAAGATGTGAAAGTAAAATCAGTAGGACTTGGCAAGTGATTGGCATAGGGAATGAAGGAGAGGGAAAAATCAAGACGTCTAGGTTTCAAGGATGCTGATGCCATCAGCAGCATAGAGAAGTTTGAATGATGGACAGACTGGGAGGGGTAAGCTAACAAGCTCGATTTTGCATGAATTGAGTTTGAGATGCTGATGGGACATCCCCCTGGAGATGGGCACTAGGAAGCTGGCAATGAAGAACTGGCATTCAGGGAGATGTTAGATCTGGATCTATAGAGCTGAGATATAGAAGTAATCATTAAATTCATGAGAGGTAGGTGACCTAGTGGAAAGAGAGATGAGTGATAGGAACAGCTGCCTTGAACATGCTTTAGAGATGCAGTCAGGGGAGAAGGTAAACCAAGGAGAGATTTAGAATGATAGGTTAGAGAACCAGGAGAGTGCGTTTAGCCATGGGAACATCTCCAGGAGGAAGAAGTGATTGGTAGTGTCAAATGTGGCAGAAATATGGGTGGAGGATGAGGACTAAGAAAAAGCCATTGGCTTTTACAAATGAAGTTGTCATCAATTTAGTCACCAACAAGCATTGATTAAGTGTTTACTATGTGCCAGGCACTGTGCTAAGCCCTAGGAATATCAATACAAGGAGAAAGAATCCCTCCTCTCAAGGAACTTCCATTCTGATGGGGGAAGTCAACACATCAAAAGAAGCTGAAAAGTGAAAGGGATGGAAGGTCAGGGAAGGGAGGTGCCCACTTGGGAACAGTTCAGGTGTCAAAAGCAGAGCGTGGAGAAGAATGACTAGCCTGGTCATCCTCCTTAAAATGGAGGTTTTGGGAGAAACCACCAACTATTCAAGGGAAGAACTTCAGGGGACCTTTGAGAGGGTAGTTTCAGAAGAATTATAAGGTAGGATATCAGACTTCAAACAGTTTAAGAGTGAATAGGTGATGAGGAACTGGAGACGGTCAAGGCTGATTATTCTTTCTGGGAGTTTGACAGTAAAAGAGAGGGGAGATATAGGATGAAAATTTGAGAGGATAATAGGGTCAAGGGAAGGTATTTTTTTAAATTTATTTTTAGTTTTCTTTTTAGTCACTTTTATAAGATTTTGAGTTCTAAATTTCCCCTTTCCTCCCCTTTCCCCTCCCCAAGATGGCATGCAATCTAATCTAGGCTATACATGGATGACCATATTAAACACGTTTCCACATTAGTTATGTTGTGAAAGAAGGATTAAAACAAAAGGGGAAAACTGTGAGAAAGAAAAAAAACAACAGAAAGAGAAAATAGTAGACTTTGATCTGCATTTAGACTCCATAGTTTTTTCTCTGTATGTGGATAGCATTTTCCATCGTGAGTCTTTTGGAATTGTCTCATGTCATTGCATTGCTGAGAAGAGCTAAGTCTATCAAAGTCAGTCATTGAACAATGTTGCTGCTACTGTGTATATTGTTCTCTTGGTTCTGCACACTTGGAAAATATTTTTTTAATCCAAACTTGGGACTGTCTGTAGACAGTGCATAAGGAGCCATTAAATAGGAAGGGAATGAACATGAGAGAGATGGAGAATGATTAATGGGGCAAAGAGATAGGAAAAGATGGGATCAGGAGTACAAAGGAGAGGGTCTAATCTGGGCAAGGAGAGGGGCCACTCCATCCTCTGACTGGAGCAAAGAAGAGAAGGAATGGAGATGTAAAAAGTGTGGAGAAGTGGAGGTGACAGAGCTCAGAATGGATGGTCTCAATCTCAGCAAAGCAGGATATGAGAAATATGGGGGATTGTGGGGAGTGGGTAGGTAGATGGGTGTGTGTGTACATTTGGATGGTTGGTAACAGAGTAACTAAAGATACTGTTTCAACAAGTGGTGGGATCATAGGGCAGTCTACAGGTCTGGGTGTTATGAGGTCAAAGATAGGGACAGGAAGAAAAGATTCATAGCTAATCCTATTGCAAAGACAGACTGACTTTTACCCCATTTTTAAGCCCAGGATGAGGTAACTGTGGTGTAGATGGAAAAGAACTGGTTTGAGAGTCAGAAAAAAACCTAGCTTAAAATCCTTGTTCCAATACTTACTTAGCTGTGTGAACAAATTGCTCATAACTTCATCGAGCCTCAGTTTCCTCATCTTTAAAATGGAGATAATGATATTCAGACTACCTACTTTCCTAAGTTGTCCTGAGGAAAACATTTTATGAGCTGCAAGATACTATGGGAATATGAATCATAGTTCTTTTTAGGGAGTAGATGGAGAATGCTGATGGGCTGGAATGAGTAGGCCCATATATTCAGAGCAGAATATGAATTTATGAGGCCATAGAGTGCCATCTTCTCATTTTACAGATAAGAAAACTGAGGCACAGAGAAGTTAAGTGATTTGTCTAAGGTCCCACAGACAATAAGTTTCTAAGTCAAGATTTGAATCCGGATCTTCTTAATACTAAGTGCAGTGCCTTGTGCATTAAGCCATATTGGATGTTGGTTGGCGAGATCCAGAAGTATGGCAAAAGGTAAAGAATGAACAGTTAACCTCTCAGAGCACAAAGGAAGGAATCAGAAAGACCCAAGTTCAAATCCTGCCTCGGATGCTTACTAGACGTGTGATACTAGGCAAGTTTAATTTAATCTCTATTTGCCTCAGTTTCCTCATCTATAAAGTAGAGATTATAACAGCACCTACTTCAAAGGGTTATTGTAAGGGAGCAAATGAGTTAACATAGGTAAAATGCTTTGTGAACCTTGAAGTGCTTTATAAATTCTAACTACTATTATTTTTAAAAGTTGGTTGTAGTAAGACCCAACCGAAGAGTTGGCTCAGCAGCAGTTCATTTGAAAAAAGATATGAGAGTGGAGACTGATCAAGAAATTTCAGATAAATCAACAGTAGGCCAAGGCTTCTAGAAAAAGTTAATGTAACCGTGAGCTGTCTGGTGTTCAGATAAAGGGATGGATTCCCCTTACTGGGCTCTGCATAGACCTCCCTACACCTATGTACAATCCTGGTCAGAGTTGGGTGCCACATTTGACCACAGGGGTATTGACAAACTGAAGTATGTCCAGAGAGCAACCAGCCTCAAGAAGGGTGAAGAAATCATATATGTTGCATGGGGAATAGTGGAGGGCACTAGGCTATTGAAGCTACAAGGAGAAGATCTAAGGAAGTCATTATCACAGACTTCATGGAATTGGGATTTAAAGCTAGAAAGGATCTTAGATATCAGCTGATCCAAGAGCTCTTCACTGTGTTTGTGTCATGGACCCCTTTGCCTACGTGATGAAGCCTATGGGCCCCTTCTCAGAATAAGATCTGTAAAGGATGATGAGAATGAAGATGTCATTTCCCCCTCATCCAAGTTCAGGAACCACCTGCTAGACAGATCTTGTTAGAGAGTTCTTCCTTTGACTGGGCTGAAATCTGCCTTCTTGTAACTCTCTCTCCCCACCACCCTCCTCCAAATTAGCAGCCACGTACAAGCAGTGTTTTGGATGCAGGGAAAAGACAAGGTTAGGAGAGATTTTGTCCACCTTGCCTTTTTCCTCGTGGTCCCTCTGAACCTGGGGGCAAAGGGGAGAAGCAGGGATGAGTAAATGGTTAAGAGAAGGCAATACCTTTGCTCCAGCTCAACTTGTTAATAAAGAAGAGTCCTTTTACAGAACCAGGAGCCTCTGGCTTCTGGATGTCAGCAAAATACCCCATGTGCTCCCCTGCTCAATAGAGTGTGACAAAAACTCAGTGAGCCTCTATCACAACGCTTCCAGTCCTAGTGACTCATTACTGCAGCCCCACCCCCAAAGCCCCTGGCTTCCACTGGCACTTTGCCACAATACTTTTTACATAGCTGGCTGCTGCTAATCGCTTGTTGAATTGAATTGAAAGCCAACCCTCTGAGGAGAATCACAACTTACATTTTTATAGTGAAATATATACATATACATACATATGCATTTATACAACAAATATATGTGTATGCATGCGTGTGTGTGTGTATGTGTGTACCTTTACAAAATTTACTAAGTGCTTTTCAAATAGCGTACCTTTCATGTAAGGTAGTGAAAATGTTATCTCCATTTAAAAAATGAGAAACAGGAAATTGGAGAGATGAAGTGCTTTATCCCAGGTCATAAAACTAGGAAGTGCCACACTAGGACTTGAAGCCGGGTCTTCTCACTCCAAGCCCAGTAGAGAAATCTCTGTGCTACATCAAGTTTCTTCTTGAATAAGAGAGGGCTTCCTAGTGAGTAGACTTCAGTCTCCAGTTGCTATCACCATACTCCTCTCTCTAAGGCTCATATGAGGCGATTCTTAGACTTAAAAGGAACATGACTCATGGAGCACCCTTGGCCCTCACCTTGCCTCTCTCAGAATTTTTTACTTCTATCATCAGTCACCTTTCCTCTACATAGTAGTGATCATGAGACTTCAGGGAATTAAGTTTCCTCACTTAGTCCAAATGTAGGATGGCCCCTACACATAGAAGGTGCTTAATAAATTATTGAATTAAATGGAGGCTACATTCCTAAAATGAGAGGCAGTCATTTAGAAAGAACTCTGAACTCAGGTCAGAAGACCTGGGTACTAGTCTGATTGTTGAAACCTCCTGGCTGTACGACTATGGACTTTTTGGAACCTCAATTTCCTCATCTGGAAACTGGGCACAATTAACGTTATCAACCTCACAATGCCATTGTGTGGGAAATGTTTTGTAAAGTTGAAGAGGCTAGAGAAATATGAGCTATTCTTATCATTACATATATAATATACATATATAATACACATATACACATACAATACATGTACATACACGTGTGTGTATCTATCTCTATTTCTACATATTGAGAAGCAGAGTGGTAGTGCACTGGTGCAGTACCTTATCACAGTATGAACTCTCACTGAACGTCTAGTCCTACCAAAAGCCCCAGATCTTTCTCATATGAACAATAGCAGCATATTGACTTAGTTTGGAAATGTAATATTATCTATGTTTTATTGTGTTTTAATTTATTTTTTAAATATTCCCCAATTACATTTTAATCCTGTCTTGGGTAACACTCGGGGGCGTTGTGAGGCCATGTATTTAACATTTTTGGTGTCAAATAAATCTCAGTATCAATCTCAGAGTAGGGCTGCATTGGATCAAATCCTGTCTATGACTAGCAAGGTGGCCCTGTGCCATTCATTTAACCTCTCAGAGTCCCCAGGCAACTTTCCAAGACTCTGGCTGCTAATCTGTATCAATACAGGGACTTTTCCTCACTAGGAGCTCCTAAGCTAATCCCCTCCATTTGACACAGAGGAAATCAAGATTCATCGGAGAGAAGCTATTTTCCTAAGGTTAGTAATTAGTAGCATTTCAGTCAATTCATCATATATTTGTTATGAGGCAGTTACGTGGCATGGTGGAGTCATGAAGGCCAGAGTTCAAATCCAGCCTCAGACACTAGACATGTGACATTGGGCAAGTCACTTAACCTCTGTATACTTCAATTTCTTCAACGTAAAATGCAAATAATAATAGTACTTACCTTCCAGCATTGTTGTGGTATCAAATGAGATAATATCTGTAAAGCACTTAGCACAATACTTAGCAAATAGTAGACAGTGAGTGCTTTTTTTCTTTCTTTCCTTAAATGCCCTGGGAACAGACCTTACCCCAGGATTAGAGCCTAGAGCTCCTGGTTCTTATTTTGGTGTTCTTAGCCTTACTCCATAAAATTCCACCACCCCCACCCTGCTGTGGAGATACAAAGATTAATAAGATACTGGTTCCTGCGCTCGGAGAACTTTCTTTATAGTTTAGGAGAAAAGATATATAGTAGAGGGTAGATAGAGTCTGCCATCAGTCAATGCAATGGATGCATCTGATGTCTAGTCTAGTCCTGAAAAAATTCTAGGACACAGTATTTAAAGGGTAGTTTGTGAGCACTTAGAAAGGGGAGCCATGATCACTGCATTTTTTGCAAGACTTCTTTAAAAAAAAAAGATCAGACTGTCAGTTGTGGCCAAAGAATAGATTAACTGGCTTTGTTGAATTGCTTTTCTTGTCTTTCTTTTTTCATTTTTTGCCTTGAGGGATGCTTTGCTGGATGCGGGAGAGGGCAGGATGCAGTTGGAAATGAATGAGATATAAAAATAAAGTCATCAACAAAAATAAAATTTTAAAAAGATAAGAAAAACTAAAAATATATCAGATTAATCTCATTTCCTCTTTTGATAGGGTTATTACACTAGTAGATTAGGGGAATGCTGAAAACATAGCATACTTAATTTTCAGGAATGCACTCAACAGAATTTCATACTATACTTGTAGAGAAGATGGAGAGACAGGGGCCCAATGATAGGTAGTATAGGTGAATTGAAATTGGGTTGAATGACTGTACCCAAAGCCAAGCTACATTCAAATAGGATGAAAATCTCTAGTGGAGTGTCTCCGGGATCTGTCCTTGATCTTGCGCCGTACAATGTTTTTCGTGGCATGCTTATCAAATTTGTAGATTAAAAAGAGAGATAATTAACATGTTAGATGACACAGGATCCAGAGATCTTGACTGTCTAGAATGGTGGAATGAATTAAATAAGATAAAATTATTGGTAGCTAAGTGAAAGTCTAAATTTGAATTCCTAAAAATCAACCTCACAAAAACTGCTAGATTTTGAAGTGCCTTGTCACATCATTAACTCCACTAAACTTGTGGTCCACTAAATACCTCCAGATCTTTCTCACATAAACAATTATAGTTTCATTAGAGATTTCAATGGATTGCAAGTTTAACAAAAGTCAATACTGTAATGTGGCAATCAAAAAATAAGGCTTTGGAGAAATCTATAGTGTCCGAAACAAGGGCAGTAATCGTTCTGCCATACTCTATCTTGGTCAAAAAATATCTGTCATTCTCTAACCCATTTTAAATATAGTCAACTGGGAGAATATGCTATATGAGGATCACTGAGAAGAGCTGGGGATTCCTAGCTTAAAGAAGACTTAGGGAGATAGCATAACCATTTTCAATTATTTGGAGGGTTGTCTCATGAGAGAAGAATTAAAATTGGCCCAGGAAGGGAGAACCAAGAGTGATATATGTAATGTAGTGTGAGGCAGATTTTGAATTAGTATGTGAAAGAACTTTTTTTTTTTTATCAATTAGGGCCATTCTATCAATGGAAGAATTCTAGTGGAAACTAGAAGAATTACTACAAGGGGGATTCCTATCCCAATTAAGAGGTTGGACTCTTTGTTCCATGAGCTTCTTCCCATCTCCAAGATTCTGAAATTCCCTGACTCAGAGACAAAGAGATTAATAGGTAGAGATGTGGACTGTTACATGAAGGGAACAGAAGCCTCAGCTGATCTTGCTTCACCAGCTACCAGGTCAGGCTGCTTGACTGACCTGCCAGCCCAGAGCAGGAAGAAGGGTAGAGTTCTTTCTGCCCTGTGGTAGAGCTGAAGGATTGACTTCGGCCACACGAGGTGTGCTATTAACTCTCACTCCCTCATGTACCAGTGACCTCAGGACTGTTCTCTCTCCTTGCCACGTAGACAAATCTCTTTGGAATTTAGCTAACCTCGTCTTGCCCTCTTTCATTCCCTTCTCTTCCCCCCTCCCCTCCTGCTCCTGAGGGCTAGCTGACCCATTTAGCACTTCAGACCCTAGAGCATGAGGTCAAAAAGATTTTTCCCTATCAAACTATCATACTCAGTGGTTCTAATAATGATAAACAACAACATTTACATGCTTTAAGTTTTACAAAGGTCTTTTCCTATCACCACCCTATGGGTAGATAGATAAACTTCTAGTTGATTGTCAGAAGGAATGGAGCAGGGCTGAAGGGTGTGATTGGATACTTTCGGTGAATTCATTCTGTTTGACAGGTGATGTTCATATCTACAGGTAGAATAGGTGGCAGCCCAGTCACTGCCATCTCAGGCAAGCTAGAAGCCCTCGAATGCCTTCTGTCGATGCCAGAAATTCCTTTACAGGACATAGATTAGACTAAAATTGAAACTCCCCCTAGGAGATGGAAGTAGAGATTGAAATTCCTCTAGACTAAAATTCAAAGGACTAACTCCTGGCCCTCTTTAAAGAGTGGGCTTTGCTCATCATGAATGGAGAGCATTCTGGGATTCTGTGTTTGTACCAGTATTACAGTCTCATTGTTTCCAAAAGAACATGAGGCTGATGACTGGTAATTCCCTTGTTAACCCCCTATTCCCCTAAATCTAGGATTTTTCCAGACAACCTTTCAAAGGAAAAGATTGTCTGTGGCTTTGGTTCCCTGTTTATATGTAGCATACTTTAGGTAGGTTTGCAGATAACTACTGGCCTTGGATCAGTTCTAACTCTAAGCAGGCAGGTAAGGTAGAAAGTGAATGCTTCTATCTGATTTTGCACAGGACCTGCCTGAATCCTTGGTGGGAGGGTAAGTTGTCCTAACTCTGATAAGATAGTTCAGTGACTCTTGATTAAACTGCCTTCAGTGATTTAAAGATGACCTGCTCTTTATTTTCCAGCTGCTGTCCAGAGAAATGGCCTGTGCACCATCCCCACTGAGATGCAGTTTCTGGCCAGCACAGAGGAGTGAGTCCTTGACTAAACTTGCATTAGGGTCAGGGGTGGCTCTTTTGCACAAGAAATAGTCCTCTAAAAGGATGTGATTTGATAGGTACAATGAAGATTCCTTTTTTGCCCCCAAAATCTTTCCCTCTCCCACCAGCCAGAATGTGGTAGCTAAAATTTTGCCATAGAATGATGGGATGTCAGAGCTGGAAGGGACCTCAGAACATAGAATATCAGGGCTGGAAGGAACCTTAGAACATAAAATGTCAGAACTAGAAGGGACTTAAGATTATCTAGTCAAACTCCTTCACTTTACAGAAAGGGGAAAGGATTTATTTAAGAGTGTGCAGTGAGTTCATGGTCAAGTAGGCACAACCTTCCCAGCGTAAGTTGGATAAATTCCCAGGAGAGGGTTCAATTCAGCAAATCTAGAGCTTCTACTTTGCACAAGGCCCTGTGCGAGGTTTGCAGAGACAGATGATCTATAAGATCCCAAGTAAGCCCTCAAATTGTCCATAGGTTAGTGAAGAAAAGTGGATCCTTAAGTAAGTATAATTCAAGACAGAATACCTGGGAGAGGTGTCCCCAAAGTACTGGGAAAATTCCAAAGTAGAAGAGATCACTTCCAGTTGGGGGGAATCAGAGAAAACTTGAAGGGGGAGAGGATTCAAATTGGACCCTGAAGGATGTATGAGATTTCAGTAGGCAGGCCAGGCCAGTGGCAGGAGGGTAGGGTATAGAGGGAATAAAGGGAGTGAAGGGAATTCCAGGTCATGGATGATGGAGAAGATAATGGCTTTGAGAACCCTGACTAGTTATAGCATGAAGATGTATAGAAGAAATCAGGGAAAGGTGAGGCTTAGAAAGAGCCAGATCGTGTAGGATCTTGAAAGTTAGGCTCCAGCATTTCAACTTAATCCATTAGAAGGAAAGCACTTTGAAAAGAAAGATATTTTTGTTCCTGTATTTTTTATCTCCTCACCTCCAGTGCTTGGCATATAGTAGATGATTAATAAATATTTGTGTACAGCTACTTGAGAAGAAATTTAGAGTTAGGAAAGACAGCAGAGGGGCAATGTGATCAGAGCAGGACAGCTTACTGGCTTACTGGCTGTGTGCAGGATGGTTGTGGGGGCAGAGACTGGAGACAACTGAGATACATTAGGAGGTGACTGCAAGAGTCCAGGGCTGAGCTGGGGTGGGGGAAGTGTCAGTGCAAGTAAGGAAGAGATAAGTACCAGGAGTGTTGTGGGGACCAGGCCACCAGGCAGAGTTTACAGTTTCAAAGATGCCTGCTCTCTCTACTCCTCTAAAAGTGAGAAAGAGTGCAGTTCTTTCTAAAGTCTAGGCTCTGATTCCAGGGAAGCCTGAGGGAGGTGCCCCCTAGAATGCAAACCAGCTCCAGGCTTGTTTCAAGCTTCAACCTTCAAGAACAGAAGGAGGAAGATAGTTAATGGTTTTGAGACTTTCTTCCTTTCTCCTCTCCTTCCCTCCTTCCCTCTCTCTCTTCCTTCCTCCCTTCCTCCCTTCCTTCCTTCCTTCCTCCCTTCCTTCCTTCCTTTTCTCTCTCCCTTCCTTCTCATAGCTTGGAAAGGCTTTTCAGGATTCTGATTGGGTGTACAAATTTCAGATAGCTCTGTGAGTTTTTAAAAGGCGAAGAGGGTTCTGAGCACCCCAACAGGGCTCTGAACGGTTTCTCATTTGGCAATGTTTAAAGCAAAGGCCTACCAGAAGATGCGGAAGCCCCACCGGAGGTGACTGCTGCCACAAAGAAAGAGGAGGAATATCGAAGAAACATCTGGAAGGGATTTCTTATCTCCATCCCCTATGCAGCCAGCATTGGAGGCACAGCTACCCTCACTGGCACCGCCCCTAACCTCATCCTGCTGGGCCAGCTGAAGAGGTACAGGGTAGGGACCCACGTCTAGCTCTGGAATTTCTTGTCTTTCCCTCCTCCCAGGCCACGCTGTGAGCTTTGGGGAACCTTTATACTAATAATCCAATATAAAGGGTCAACTAGAGTTGTTCAGGAATACTCTTGATCCCTTCCCTATTATTTTCTACTGAGAATTGTGGGGCCAGGAGATAGATGGATGTAGGTGAATTCTGTCTATAAAATTTGTCCTACTTAGTCTCAGAGAGTAGTGTTGGGGGCATGGCAGGGTGGGTCGTGAAAGGGAAGGGAGAAGGTGCCTAGAGACAGATTTTGGCTCAGTGGAAAGGAGAACCTCATAACTAGAGCTATCCCAAAAGGAATGACCTGCTTCAATGAGTAGTGAGCTCCCCATCAGTGGAGGTTTTTAAGAAAGGGCTTCACAACTGGAAATGTTGTGGAGAGGATTCCTGCTCAGATTCAGGCAGGTGCCCTCTGAGGCCCTTTTCAGCTCTGAGTTTCTATGATCCTATGACTTATGTGACTAGACTAGCTGACGGCTCTTTCTCTCCCACTCTGAGCCTCAGGGTCTTCATCTATGAAACGGGTCTAATAATCCATGTTCTGCCTATCTCACATGCATGATGACTAGATCATAGGATCCTAGAATTTCAGAGCTTAAAGGGAGCCTGAAGAACTCCAGTCCAAACTGCACCTAGATAGGAATTCTTTGTACAAAAGCTCAAAGTGATCATCCAGTTAAAAGGAACTCATTGCCTCCCAGGGCAAATAAAATGACTCCCTTAAAGTTAAATAACCATTGTCTGAACTGAGATTTGAACTCAGGTCATATTTGGGAGAAATTTTAATGGTCATAGCTTCTCATTTTGCTGATAAGGAAAATGAAGCCCAGAAGGAGGGAAATAGTTAATGGATATATTTTTGTCGTTATATCCAGGCCAGAGTTTGGGGTCCCTTTCAGTTATGCAGGGGTTCCCAATATTTTTTGGCCCTATCCCCTTTGACTTTCAGTAAATCTTCCTGTACCCCCTATTTAACATGAAAGGAAATAAATTCTAGCATTTGCCATGCATGTACACATAAGATATAAAATGAGATTAATTGATTTCAATAGGATAATACAGTTATTGATCCAATATTTCCTCTACCCCTGGGCAAACTTCTTTTTTTAAAAAAATTATTTATTTTATTTTTGCAGGCAATGGAGTTAAGTGACTTGCCCAGGGTCACACAGCTAGTAAGTGTCTGAGGCTGCCTTGCCAGGCTTCTTATACCCCATGGGAGTTTATATACTCAGGCTGGGAATCTTTATAGTACGGTAGGGAATAATATAATAATTAAATATATTATATTAGAATAGTATTATTAATA
Organism: Potorous gilbertii; assembly: GCA_028658325.1. Taxonomy (NCBI): domain Eukaryota; kingdom Metazoa; phylum Chordata; class Mammalia; order Diprotodontia; family Potoroidae; genus Potorous; species Potorous gilbertii. The sequence continues at coordinate 272,095,101 of CM053769.1, read as the reverse complement.
ATATATAATATTTGAATATAATATTATTATTAATAATATATAATGATAGCTAGAATTTGATCCCACAGCAATCCTGGGAGGCAGATGCTATTACCATCCCCATTTTACAGTTGAGGAAAATGAGACAGGCAGAGAGTAAGTGACTTACCCAGGATCACACAGCTAGAAAGTGTCTGAGGCTATATTTGAACTCAGTTCTTCCTGACTCCAGGCCTGGGGCTCTATATACTTTACCACCAAGGACAGATGAAGGCAGCACCATATAAAATGAACAAGCTAGGGCTTCTAGAATAAGCTTGGGAGGAGATGAAACCCTCAGATTTCTGCCAAGAAGAGAGCAGGGTGTTAGGGGTAGGAGCAGGGCATCTTTCTTCCCAGATGTCCTTGGGGAACCCCCATTGTCCCTGCTGTGGCCTCCCTTATTTCCCCGGAGCTGGCTGCCTTGACCTCACAGAGCTCTCTCCTCTCTCCGCCCCTCTCTCCTCTCTCTGTTCCTCAAGCTTTTTCCCACAGTGTGACGTGGTGAACTTTGGGTCCTGGTTTGTGTTCGCCTTCCCCCTCATGCTGCTTTTCCTGCTCACTGGCTGGCTGTGGATCTCCCTCTTGTATGGCGGCATCAACATAAGGTATTCATTCCTGGTCAAGGAGTTTTCTTTATTAAATGCTCATGGAGCAGCGCTAAGAGTGCTGGCTCTGGAGACAGAGGTCTTGGGTTCTAATCCCATCTGTGCTGCTTCTTCCCTGAGTGATGCTGGGCAAGTCCCTTAGCCTCCGGGGGGTCCCCAGTTTCTTCATCTTTAAAATAAGGAAGGTTGAACTAGAGGACCTTGGAGCTCCTTTCTAGCCCTCAAGCCTGATCCTTTGATCCTGAGTTCAAATCCTTCCTCAGACATTTATATATACACTTACATTACGCACTTGGGTAACAATGGGTAAGTCACATGATCTCTGTGAGTCTCAGTTTTCTCCTCTGTAAAATGGGTATGATAATAGCACCTACCTCTCAGGGTTGTTTTGAGGACCCAAATGAAGTAACATGTAAAGTGCTTGGCAAAACTTGAAGCACTATATGAATGCTATTATTCAAACACCCTCTATAATAGATTGGGAGGCAGAAAGGTATATGTTTGAAAGAATATAGGTCTGAGTGTCATAAGGCCTGGGTTCAAGCCCTGGTTCTGCTATTTCTTAATTATGCATTCCTGGGCAAGTCACTTCCCTCTCTAATCCTCAGGTCCCCATATGTTAAATAAGGCTAATTAGATATTATATATTGGTTGATGAGACAAGAGGGATTTTGTAAATGAGCTATTCCAGAAAATGACCTGTTAGAGTAGTGTGGCATAACCAAGTCAGGAGACCAGAGTTCTCATCCCGTTTCTGCCCCTAACTTTCTGTGTGGCCCTGGGCAACTTATGTTACCCTTGACAGTATCTTCATGTGTAAAATGAGGTGTTTGAATTTAATGATCTAAAAGGCATCATCCAACTCCAACTGGTCATATCCTAAGGTTCCTTCTAGCTCTGATGTTTTGTGGTTTTAAGATAATCATTAATGTTCCATTAATTTTTGTTACATTGCTATCACTTTTCAGTTCTGACATTCTGTGTTCTAAGGTCCCTAACTTTATAACACTTCATGGACTTAATACATACCAGATGTTCAGGCCAAACTTTTCAAGAAGAGAAAGTGTAAAGTGCCTTCTCCATTCATAGACGCCCACACTGTGCCAGAGTCCAAAGGTGTCTATATACTTTTCTTCAATAGGGTCTCTGCCTTAAGTCAAACCAATACATAAGAGAGGGAATTCAGGAAACACTGGGGTAGCAGAGAGGGAGTGTTTTCTGTGACCTGTTGGTCATTCAGGCAGCTTCTTGCTTTCCCTACACATAGGGCCAGCTTTTCTAGATGCCTAACTTTATCCTGCTTTATTTTAACAGGGGCTGGAGGACAAAAAAATCAGAAATCCGAGCAGATGCTGAAGCTCGAGCCCAAGCTGTGATAAGGGAAGATTACCAAAACCTGGGTCCAATCAAGTAAGGATGTAGGTGGACTGTGGCATAGGGGAAGGAGAGGATCAGAGATGAAGAAAGGAGTAGTGTGTTCTCAGGAAGAGAACTCCAGCCTTCCCCTAGGCTTAGCACAGTGTCTTGTACATAGTAGGCCCTAAATAAATGTTTATTGATTGATTGATTAATGCCTTGATTGACCCTTGCACTTATTTTCAGTCTGCCTTTGCCTATGTTGAAATAGGTCCCAGAGGCCCCGGGGCAGGTGAAATTACTGCACACTTCCTTATGTTCCTCCTTTCCTTTGGCCCTATCTGAAGATACACCCTGTCCTCCTCCTGTGGACCCCTCTTATGGTGTCCAAATTGGGCTAATGTGGGTAGGATTCTATATCTTGTGCTTAAGGGAATAGGCAGATTCTCAGATGACTAGAGGATGGGCATTCTAATGATTGGGGAGGGCTGTCAGTGATGTCATTAGGACCTCATATCCCTTTTAGGTCAGGTATTCTATGTTAGAAAAGGTCCCTTCTAACCTGCTATTCAGCTGTCTCCGCTGGTCCTAGCCCTAGTCATCGGGTTGCCCACAAAATGTCCCATCGTTCTCTGCGGCTGCCTCCAGAACACCAACAAATGTTTGCCAGGTCCCTTATGATTTTTCTCCTAACTACCCCCATTGCCTTATGTGTGTGCATGTGTGTACAGAAACACACACGTGCACACATGCATCCGAAGCCCTCTGAGAACCAGCAGAGAAAGAGCACTAGATGAAAGTCAGAAGAGGGACCCTAGCTCTGACTCCTCCACTGACTAGCTCTGTGATGATGGACAAGTGACTTCACCTCTCTGGGCCTCAGCTTTCCCCACTTTAAATGGGGAGAATGTTACTTTCACTCCCTACCTCACTGGGGTGATGAGGCAAAGATGATAGATAAACCCTTTGTGATCTATGAAGTACCTGGAAACTAGAAGCTGCTATCATTGTTGGGTAAGATGAGTCCCTTTCTGGGGATGGACAATGTGGTTTGGGCAGAATCGGTGGGTGTGGTTTTTTTCCTTAATAGTATTTTATTTTTTCCAATATATATAAATGTAGTTTTCAACTTTCACTTTTATAAGATCTTGAGTTCCAAATTTTTTCTTCCTCCCTCTCCTCCCCTTTTCCAAGGTGGCTGGCAATCTGATAAAGGCTGTACATGTACAATCACATTAAACATATTTGATGGGTGTAATTTAGGAAATATTGGGGTGATAGGAAAACCAAGCAAATGGAATTGGATGCGTCACAACCCCCATGTTATCCTATTAAATATTCCAGAGGCCATAGGAAGCTTCCAGTTCCTCCCTAAGTTAGACCCGGGCTGCGCCTGCCCTAGCAGAGCTCCTTGAGGGCCAGGGCACTTTTCATCACTGTCTTTTGTGTGATCCACAGGTTTGCAGAACAAGCAGTCTTCTTTTTCTTCTGTTTGTTTGCCATTCTGCTATTCTCCAGAGACCCAAAGTTCATCCCCGGCTGGGCCAGCCTGTTTTCCCCTGGGTAAGATGACATGCATTGGTGCCTCTTGGCATAGGCCCTGGGCTGATTCTGGGGTCTGGGCTAAGGCTACCAGGGGAAGAGGGACCCTGCTTTTGGAGCTTCTTGGCTGTGAAAGGATCTGTCCCTTCAGGGGGAGGTCACTCAAAAAGTCGTCCTCACTTTGAGGATATCTTGGAGAGAGACCAGGAGGCGTCAGAAAATGAAGATGCTGGTCATTAACTTAGAGTGCTGCCTTGGGCAAATGACTTCCCTCTGTGTTCCTCAAGTGGTGTCAAGTGTACAAAATAATGTTGAAATTTCCTTCCCTAGATCTGGAGTCAAGAAGACCCCAATTCAAAACTAGTCTTGCTAGTTGTGTGACCCTGGGCAAATCACTTAACCTCTATCTCACTCAGTTTCCTTAACTGCAAAAATGGGGATAATACCAGCCCCTAGGGTCAAATGAGATATTTGTTAAGTGCACGATATAAACATTAGCTGTCATCATTATTGGAGCAGCTAGGAGGCACAGAAGATAGAGTGCCTGACCAGGAGTCAGGAAGATCATATTCTTGAATTAAAAACTGGCCTCATACACGTCCTAGCTGTGTTACCCTGGGCAAGTCACTTCTTTGCCTCAGTTTCCTCCTCTGTAAAATGAGCTGGAGAAGGAAATGGCAAACCACTCTCTGACAAGAAAACCACAAATGGGGCCACGAAGAGTCAGCTATGACTCAAAATCACTTAAAATCGTGATCATTGTTATTTTCCTACTTGTGTTACATGCTCTTTGTCCGAAGGCTTTTCCTAACTCTGTTCTTACAGCCCTTCCAACTCTTACATGTAAGCCCTACCTCCCCTGTAATACTCTATGCCTCTTTAGCACCTCAAAGCTTGAGGCTGTAGGGTGGCTATAGAAACCTTAGAAACTAAGAAGGATGCCGACTTGGCACGCGTATGCCTGTAATTAAGAAGAATGTTTTCATTCCCAAGTGGAAGAGATTGGCCTTACTGAGGTCCACCTGAAGGTTCAGAATGTCTCCTCCTCTCCTGGGCAATTCAGACATGTCCAACCCAAAGCCTTTCTGAACTGGGTTCTTGAATTCAGCCCTCTGACTCTGACTGGAATATGGTGGGCAGACCTATCAACCAGGTCAAGGGAAGGTTCAACCTTGTCAACCACCTTTGGTTTTCTACCTGGGAAACAGAAGAAAAAAAAGTTGTGGTAATGGTTATCTTCAATTTCCCCAGTTTGTTTTCCAAGTGTTGCCTGGATCAGCCTATTGTTCCCTCTCAGGAATCTTTATACAAAGGTGGGCCTTGATCAGGACCAAAAAGCCATAGTGTAGTGTAATTCAAGGGACCTAGAAAGACATCCTTGGACAAAAAAATCTCTTGCCATTTCTAGCTTACCATGGGACCCAAAATTCCCAAATGTCAGGTTCCATTGTGGGAGGCACATTATTAGTGTGGTGGAAGATATAGTAGACTTGAGTGAGGAGGACCTGGATTTGAATCTTGGGTTTGACACTAGCTATACAACTTTGTATAAGGGCTCCCTACAAGCCTCAGTTTACTTATCTATAAAATGGGGATAATATTTTTAGACTACCTACCTATAAAATGTAAAACACTCTAGGAAGATGAGTTGTGATTGTTATTTTTGTTACAGTTGTAATTGAACTGTGTTGTAATTATAGCACCAAGATGTCACCTAGAGAGCATAGTGCATTAGGTCCCTTTGAGTACTAGTTTTCAATTGAGCAGAGAGGTTTTATCCTTTTGTTTCCTAGCAGAGAGAGGACCTAGAGGAAGGACATGAAAGAAGTTCTGATCCTCTGCAGTGTCTTTGTCAAAGGCTGAACCTGGACGTCATTGTTTTGGTGGAGGGGGTGGACTTGGCTCAGATAATTATCATTCTTTGTCAACAGCTCTCATGAGATAGGATGGTAGAATCCATTTAGTCCAAGCCCCTTGTTTTACAAATGAAGAAACTGAGGCCAGGAGAGTTAGCTGACTTCATCAGAGATTTTGAGCTGGGAGGGAGCTCAGAGACCATTTAGTTCCCCACAGGTGGGGAACCTGTGGCCCAGAGACCACATGTGTCCTTCTGGGTCCTTGAGTGTGGCCTTTTAACTGAGTCCAAGTTTTACAGAACAAATCCTTTGATTAAGGGGATTTGTTTAGTGAAATTTAGATTCAGTCAAAGGGCCATAGATGAGGACCTAGAGGGCCACGTGTGGCCTCGAAGCCAGAGGTTGCCCATCCCTGATCTAGTCAAAAGCCTTCATTTTACAGATGAGAAAACTAAGGCCCAGAGAGGTTATCTGACTCACCCAGAGTTATACAGTTAATAAGTAGCGGAGCTGGTATTTGAACCCAGACCCCATGACTCTAAATTCAGTGCCCATTCCCCTATGCTATGATATCTCTCAAGTGAAGGATCAAAGTTTATCTTCTGGAGATTTGATTTCTCTTACCTCATAATTCCCCGTCCAAGAAACTTATAAAAATCTTTGCATGATATCCCAAAGTAGACTGAGACTTATTCTAATCTTGCATTGCCTTTTGAAAGAGCACAGTTCACAATATCACAGGATAAAATTGCTTTAAAATAAGGAGAAAAAAAAACCTTTGGAAGAGCAGCCATTAATCTCAAAGATATATGTAAATGTCCAGAATTGATTAGTCCTGAAGAGAAGGAGGAGCCTTCTGGGAGATGTGCAATGTTTGGGGGAGAAGAGAAGTGTGCTCCCTCCTTCATCTTCCCCTTCTTGCTAGCTCTTAACATAGCATTTTATATGGTAATAACTTAAATTTTATATGGTAAAACTTCATTGTCTGTCTCTCCCTTTCTCCCCTCTTCCCCCTCCTTCTCCCCTCCCTCTCCCCCATCCTCTCTCTCTCCCTATCTCTCCATGTCTCTGTCTCCGACCCCTTTCTCTCCCCCTCATATCTTCTCCCCCCCACCCCCTCTCTCTAGTTTCTCACTCAAGGTGAAAACTGTAAAACTGTTCTCTAAATTTCTCCACTCTCTTGCTGATCTCTCCTCAGAAACACAAAAGACAAGGTTTGTAGCCTGAAAGACCTTTAGAGATTATCCAATCTAATGCCTTCACTTAACCGAAGAAGAGATTTGGATTTAAACTCAGGTCCCAAACTCCAAACCTACTGCTTCCCCCTGCCCCGCCCACTCCCATTCATACAGATGTCAAAGGAAGAGGCTGATGCCTTCAGAGGCTTCCTCCATAGCTCATCCCACCCTGCCTTATCCTTTTCTGGTCTCCAAAAGTTGGTTACCAGTCCCCTTCACTCCTTGTATGCCTTCTAGCAGACACTGGGGTGGGCTGGGAGGAGGAGGGAAAGAGGGTAAGGTCCCAGCACTGGCCTCAGAGCTATTTCAGGGGAGGTGGTCTTTCTGGGGGTTTCTGAGGCCAGCAGGCTGTGTGCTGCAGCAGCAGGAGGCGTGGATCCCAGAGCACAGCCGAGAACCAGTTTCTGACAATGCGCCTTGTGCATGGTTGGGAATGCTAACTCCTTTCAGATATCCTCATTTGCATTCATCTTTGCAGAATCCCTCCCTTGCCAGGCTTCCCCAGGGTCCCTATGCCTTCTTTTCTTCTTTTTTTGGTAGATTTCTTTCTGACGCTGTCACCGGCATCTCTATCGTCACCGTGTTGTTCTTCTTTCCGTCCCAGAAGCCAGCTCTCAAATGGTGGTTTGACTTGAAAGGTAAGCCATTCAAGATTGGGCCTCAGTAGGGGCTGACTGACAGTTACATTTACAATAACTCTCCTCCCCACTTTAAGGCTTGTGTGAAGCGTTTTCCTCAAGTCAGCCCTGAGACATAGTTCCAACATTATTATACCCATTTTAAAGATGAAGAAACTGAGGGCCAGAGTAGTTAATGATTGGCCCAGGATCACACAGATGGGCAGTATTCAAGTCAGCGCTTAAATCCAGATCTTTTAAAGTTAAGTTCCTCAGAGGTCCAGGGCCCTTTTCATATGCCAGACTGCTTCCCCTGGCTAGCTGTAGATCTAGAGAGTAGGGGCTTAGAGACTATCTATTTTAACAACCTCATTTTACAGATGAGGAAACTGAGGCCCACAGGGTGGGGAGGAGATTAGGGAAGAAACTTGCAAAGCATCACATGGGCAGTAAAGAGCAGAGGGGAATTAAACCCAGACCCTTCAGACTCCAAAACCCTTTCTGGGAGCTCGGCTGGCCTCTAGAAATAGAGCATCCAAACTAAGCATATCACTTGTGCCATCCTAGCAGGGGTGTAGTGAGGGAGGGTGAGATCAGAAGGAATCTTAGAACATAGCATGGGTTGAATGGAACCTTCAGGGCAAAGGACATCAGAGCTGTGAGAGAGCTTCAGGTAGGGTTACACAGGCCACAGCATAAAACTATTCGTGCCTCTCTGGCACAACAAGACCAAAGGGAATGACTGAGCTGACAGGCAAGACCAAAGGGCCATGGACTGGTACAGACACGTTGGTCATGTCAGGTCAGGTCGAGTCAAGAACCCACGAAGGTGGACAAAGGTTTGAGAGGAAGCATGAAGAAGTTAATGTATCCAGGGTCCACATGGGCAGTTACTCAGAAATAGGGGAGTCTGCCAAAATGTGTGAGGCTTAGGTTCCTCCTAGATCCAGCCTGGAGAAGCCATACCTATCCTTTCCTTACTTCTAGGGTCAGAGACTTGTTCAGGGTTATGTAGCTAGTTAGCTACGCCATTCAAATGCAAACTGGTGATGTCTCAGGACCACATCTCTTACCTGTGGGGTGTGGTCAGTTTGGGCGTTTTGAAGGTCACAAGTAGAAAGAACTCAGGACTTGCATCCAGGAGACTTGGGTTTGAGTGTCTCCTCTAGTACATCACTGTGAGCAAGTCACCTCCCTTTGAGTCTCCGTTTCCTTATCTATGAAATGGGGCTAATAATCCATCAATGATTTACCTCACAGAGTAGGAGGGAAGTGAGCATTGTATTATTAGAGACCCCAGAGGTCTCTTATCCAACAGTCCCTGCCAGGAGTCCCCACTGCAATATTCCAAGTGGTCAACCAGCTTACTTGAAGGCTTCTGGTGATGGGGATCCCACCACCTCCTAAGACAGCCCTAAACTCCACTTTAGGCAGCCAGTTAATCAATCATATGCTCTGATTATGTGCCAAAAACTTTGCTAAACTCACGGGATGCAAAGAAAGGCAAAAAACACTCTCCCTGACCTCAAGGGGTTCACATTAGAATGGAAATATATGTAAATATGTAAATAACATGTAAAATATGTAAATAACTAGGCCTCGGTAAAGTTTATACAGAATAGATTGGGGTTAATTTTGAAGAGAGAAAGCAGTTGCAGCAGGTCCCCAGGAAAGCCTCCTGCATATGTGAGCTGAGTACTGAAAAAAACCAGGGAAGCAAAGAAACGAGGTGGGGAGGGTGAGCCCACCAGGCGTGAGGAGTGACTGGCGAGATGAAGAGTCCTGCGCCAGGGATAGTGAGCAGGCCAGTGTCACTGAAGAGGGTATGCAGAGGGCAACAGAGGGGGACAAGTGTCATTTCTGGAAACTTTTCCATACATCGAGTTTTAATCTGCCTCTGTACCACATCTATCCCTTGCTCCTTTTCTCTCTGGTGTCAGAATAAATCAAATCCTTTCACATGACAGCCCTTTACATAGTAATGTTAGCTAAGGATATTTAAGCTTGGTAGATAGTGGTGCCATCACTTTGGAAAAGAGTTATCCTTCCAACCTGACATATTCATGGAAAGCCGACATTATCTGCTTTGTCTCTGACCCAGTCGTGCATTGCGTTCTACCAAGCATGAGCTGCAGTCTCATATTATGATTTCTTTGCCCAGCTCCCAACACAGAGATGGAGCCCCTGCTGTCTTGGAAGAAGGTCCAAGAGACGGTGCCTTGGAACATCATCCTCCTGCTGGGTGGGGGTTTTGCAATGGCCAAAGGATGTGAGGTAATGTCCTCCTTCCAGTGTTTGAGAGACCCCTAAACAGCGCCTTGAGCTGAGGCCTGACCTTAGGACAGACTAGAGAAAAGCAGCTCTCTTTCATTTGGTACTAGCTGTGGGAAGTTCTAGGGACAGGGTCAAGGGAAATATCTTTGATACTGGCATGGATTTCCCACCGCTTCCCTGAGGTGCCTTGTTAAGCCAGGAGTCCTCAGCTGATTTTCAGAAGCTTCTTGACTAAAGCCTCAGAATTGGTAGGAAGTGGGGTTCTAGCTTCTGAGGAGGGAGAGGATGATTTTTGGTTAAAAAGAGCCCTGGACTTGGGCATCAGGAGTTCTTGAGATTGAGACTTGGAGCTGCCACTTAAAAATCATGTGACCTTGACAGAGTGATTTCATATTCTGCTTCCTCATTGAAAAATGGGAGAGGAGATTGGATCACCTCCAAAGTCCCTTCCTGCTAGACCTTCTACCTTCTATGTTCTAAGATCTCTTTCACTTCTAACATTCTATGTTCTAAGATCCTTTCTAGTTTTGACATTATGTGATGAGAAGTCTGCAGTAACCAGCCATGATCAGAAAGGATAGCATCAGAAGCCATGGGTTCTGGTCATTTAGATACCTCTGTGGAAATAATTTAACCTCTAGGGTATAGTTTTTTCTTCTGGAAGACAGGGCTAATTACACCAGCCCGGCCTCTGACCCAGAGTTGTCATTAGGATTAAATGACATAGGATGTGAGAGGCTTTTGTGAATTGTAAAGCCTGCTGTGTTTTATTATAGATCAGTTTTGTTTAACACTTCACAGTTTATACAGCATCTTTCTTGTGACAGTCTTGCAAATCATCTCCATTTTGTAGATGAAGAAACTGAGACCCAGAGGGTAGAAATGACTTACCCATGGTCACCAAGGAATGAGTAAGCAGTTTTTAGTTGCTTACTCACTGCTATGAAAAGTGCCAAGTCCTTGGTATATACACACGAAAGTGAGACAGTCCTCAAGAAGCATACATTTTAACAATGTACCTATAGGGGGACAGTGGTCAGAAAAGGCTGTTTTGGGGTGGGGGGGAGTCACAGAGAAGGTGAGTGGATTGGCAAGCTCCTTCCAGAAGCAATAGGGGCATGGTTCTGATCATTGTTCCCAGAGCAAGAATGGAAGGATGAGTGGAATAAAGTAGTGTGTGCATGTGTGCGTGCGTGTGTGTGTTGGGGTTGGCTAGGTAGACTGAGCTTTCACCAAGAAGGACATCGTAACCTCATGGTCAAAGCTAAGGGGCTTAGCTCCTCCAGATCCTAGTCTGGGGAGACCAGGTTTGTGGGGTGCAGCAGCAGGGAACCAAAACAAGAAGAAGGCCAGCAGAGTCACCTGTCTGGGACCGGCTCGATACAGTGCACTCTCACTAAACCAAGAGAGCACAGCCTCAGGGCAGAAGTGGTCTGAGCAGAAGGGACACAGCTCAAGTGGACACTTCCGTGCTCCCTAGGTTGGGGAGAGGTGTGGCCAGCCCAGCCCAGTTCAGCTGTGGTAGAACTGACCCTGCCTGCCTAGTAGATGACTTGGCACCCAGTCCAGGAGGCAATCCTGATTTCAGCAAGTGATTGTGTTTGGTGAGGCTCTGGGGGGGAGGGGGTCACACAGCTCAGCCTAGGAGAAGGACCTGCATGCTCCTCCCCATTCCTCCTCTGCTAGTCAAGGGCCACACTCTCCAGGAGCCCAAGATCCAAACCTGCTCACCTCCCAGGGTATCCCTGAATCTCAGGGGCTTGTCCCTGCCCCTGGGAAAGGAGAACTGAGAGCTGATGTGAAGCCAGGCAAAGGGTACCAGAATCCTATGTGTCAGGTCTGTCTCTGACACTCATGAGCTGTGTGACCTTAGGCAAGTCACTTCACTTCCTGATCTATAAAGTGAGGGATAGAAATATAGGTTTGGATCAGGTGATCTCTCCAGGTCCCGCCACCTTTGAATCCCAGATCAAGGATCGTGCCCTGTCTCTCTACTTTGTATTCTCTTGAAAACCTGGCTCCCAGTTTCAGAGAAAATGAAAAATTAGGGGAGGCAATTCCCTTAAAGAAGCAGTGTGTGCTGAAGGGGAAAAGATCCCTGAGGTGGACTCAAGACCTGAGTTTAAGTCTCAGTTTTTATGCCTGGTTTCCACGTGACCCTGAGCAAATCTCTGGACAATTACTTCATCTGTAGATAATGGAGTTAGAGACCTGAACTTGAAATTGGAAGACCTAAGTTCACATATCAGCTCTGCCCTTAATTTCTTTATGATTTGACCTTACTGAGCCTCAGTTTCCTTTTCTGTTAAATGGGGACAGCAATATTTGCATTGGCATCCCAACAAGGTTGTGATGAGGAGAGTTCTCCATTCACTTTAAATTGTTACAGAAATATAAATCATCATTCAAATCAATCAACATTTGTTAAGATCCTACAATATACAAAGCCCTGTGCCAGGCAAAGGAAGTCCTAAGGTTAGATCAGGGGTGGGGAACCTGAAGCCTCAAGGCCATGGAGGGCCCTCATATGTGACCTTGAGGCTGCAGGTTTCCCATCCCTGGGTTAGATCATCCTTGGTCTCTGCCCTCACAGATCTTCCAGCCTAGTGGAGGAATAAGATAGAAGCATCACATGCTCAGGGATGCCTCCCATGATTTCCAGCCATAATCCCATCTATTCTCTATGTGTGGAAATTGAGGCCTAGGGAGAGGCAATGGTGGTGGTGACCCAGGGAAATCAGTACATGGGATTGTGTGGGTGCACTGGGAAAGAAACCCTCCTGTCATAGAGTCCACTTCCAGAGAAGGTCTTTGGACTGATTCCCTCCACTCCCCTCCCCCTGCCATCCCACAAGGCATCGAAAGCCTTGGTCATTAGCATTCTACTGTAGAACTTGTACTATTTGGTTAATTGGATACCCCATCAGTCCCTTCTGGGCCAGAGCCAGTGTCTGACAGAGGGGGAGCAGAGGTGACATTCCTCATCCACCTCTCCCTGGGATCTAGAGGGGGGTGTGGGGTGTGGAGAGAAGGCCTGTTCCATTCACTATTTCCTTACTAACTCACCAGTCAGACAGTGAATGAATCATGGGAAGAGCACTGAGCTCAGAGACACAGGAAGTGATGGGTTCATAGGATTTTAGAGAAATCTGAAAGGGTCTACAGAGACTGAACCACAGAATGATAATGCTGGAAGGGACCTTAGAAGGAATCTAGTCAAACCCTGGCATTTTACAAAGAAGAAAATGGAGGCCCAGAGAAATTAAGTGGTTTGTGAAATGTCACAAAGGATCAAGGGAGATGCTATTTTAAAGCACTTAGCACAGTACCTGGCATGTAGTAGGCTTTAGTAAATGCCTCTTCCTTCCTCCACCCTGACTGCCAAAGAAATTAATGGGTGAGTTGGGATGTGAACCCATGTCTTTCGATTCCAAGCCAAATATCTAGCCCCTTTCATTTTGCAGATGAGGAAATTGAGGCCCAGAGAGAGAAATTGACATCCTCAGAGTCATACATCTAGACAGCACAAAGTCAAGACTAAAACCTCATGCCCTTTCCACCAATCCATATTGTCATTCAATTCTCTTATCCTAGACTCTATGGGAAGCCACAGTGAGTCAATACACTAAAGGGCAAGTCAGTCTTGCCTTGTTAACACATGGAGAAGTCAGGATTCAAACCCAGGTCTTCCAGTTTGATATCATTTTTCTTAGGTTTGAGTCCTGGTTATGGCAGTCACAATCTATGTGACTTTAGACAGATAATTGTCAACTCTTCAGTTTCTTTACCTGTCAAATAAGGATAATACAATCTGCCAAAACAACTTGGGGAAAGGGTACCTATAGGTGAAAAATACATAGCACTCTACAAATAATAGATAGAGATAAGGACTAGACATGTGATTTCATTGATATAGGGAAGCCCAAAATGAGGACCACCAATACAAGTCTTTTCTACTTAGAGACTTAGTAGTATACCCAGAGCACTGAGAGATAGTGACTTTTCCAGGGTCACACAGTCATAACATATTAGAGATAGAACTAGAACCCAGGTCTTCCTGGCAACAAAGTCAGCTCTTTACATTATATAAATGCAAATAATTATCATGTTGATCAATAACCAAATCAATCTATACAAGAGGTGTTCAATTCTTTAGCACTTTGGTAAATTACTCCCTTTGCCAATGAGGAAACAGCCATATTGCTAGTGTAGAAGCAGCCAGTGCTTCTCCAAGCCTACTTGGTGGTGGGAACATTGGTGGAGGGGTGAATGGTAAGCTCCTCTCTTCCCTTCTGTGGCAGGAGTCAGGACTGTCGGCATGGATCGGTGGGAGGCTGCATCCCTTGGAGAATGTGCCACCTGCCATTGCAGTCCTGCTCATCTCAGTGGTGATCGCCTTCTTTACGGAGTTTGCCAGCAACACGGCCACCATCATCATCTTCCTCCCAGTCCTTGCTGAACTGGTAAGTACCTCAAGAGGAGGTCTGAAAAGTTGTCATCCTCTGTCCCAGCCCATGCTTCTAGTACACAGTCAACGGGGTGGGAGGGTCTCTTCTCAAGAAAGACTGGCCTATTCTTCCAGAAAAGATATTGGGAGAGGCCAAGGTCACCCTTGCCCACATGCAGACTCCAGGGGTTTGTGTATAATGACCTGATTTTAAGTTGCAGCAGGAAGTCCCTTCTAACCAAAAATGTTTTTCCTGCTCTTGATGGCCAGCTAGGTGGTACCAGTGGATAGATTGCCTGGGCTGGAGTCAGGAAGACTCATCTTCCTGAGACACTTACTAGCTGTGTGACCCTGGGCAAGTCACTGAACCCTGTTTGCCTCAGTTTCCTCATAGGTAAAATGAGACGGAGAAGGAAATAGCAAACCACTCCAGTATCTCTGCTAAGAAAAGAGAGTTGGCCATGAGTGAAAAGTGACTGAACAGCAACACTCTTGATAAGTTGTCCATCAAATACATTCCTTTAGGTTGAGCACTGGGTCCTCTTTTGAAACAAATCAGTAATATCTTTTGGTTTTGCATCACTTTCATCTCTGTATAGATCCCTCCTCTCCCCTACACAGTAAGTTAGTCTTTGAAAAGAAAAACTTAAAGGGGGAAAAGAAATAGTTATCAAAACTAACCAACAAATCAACAGAGTCTGACTGGATATACAGTTTTCCATATACATAGTCCACTTCTACAAAAAAAAGCAAAAAATGCTTTTTTTCACTCCTTTTTTTAGGGTTGAGCTTGAACACCCTAATTATTAAGTGATTTAAAATATTTATATTAATATTCTTATTTAATAACAATATATAATTATATATAATAATAAATTGTTAAAACATATAATTATAGAATATATAATTATATGTAATATAATGTAATACAATGTAATACAATATAATATACAATATATATTTCTATAAATATATATTGAGATGTAGGATGTGTTCAGGGAGGACCAGTACCTTTGGTATGATGGCTGCCAAGCCCTTTTTAGGGCTTTTTCCACCTTTGGGGTCTACCTGTTCTGCCTAAGTCTCACCTGTGACTCCAAAAAGCTGCAGCATGCGCAGCAGCCACACCCTGGTAAACCATTTCGGCAGATGGGCCAAACCCAAACCAGGTTGAGGATAACCAAGGGTTCTCAAACCCATTGGTGAGTTAGGGGGGTGTCTATCCCAAACACGTGTAGATTTCATCTGATGGAAAGGGCGGATGAGAACGATATAAATATGTAAGTTATATATGAATATATAAATATAATTATATCTCTAAGTATAAATATCTATATATAAAAATCATTTATATAATAGACAATATATTATATAACAGAATATGTCATATAACATTAAATATTATTTAAGGATATGATTATATTATATAATTATATAATATATTTTAGCAGTCTATTAAGTCTAATTATATATTGTTATTAAATAAGAATATTAATTTATTGAAATATTAAAAATTATTTTTAGTTGTTCTTTTTAAGCATGCACACAGCTACTAAGTACCAGAATCAGAATTCAAATCCAGGCCCTTTGACTCTTAATCCAGTGTTCTCCTCAAACTATGTCAGTAAGAAAGTTGAGAAGGGAGGGTGATGATGGTTACTTACAGTGTTAATCTTGGTTTTTTTTGCTTTGGGGTATTTTCTTCCTTTCCTAATTTTGCTCCAGCTTGTTCCTCATGTTAGGATTGAGGTAAAATACAATTTACTGAAGGCCAGAGGGACTAATAGCGAGAAAAACATGAGAGATCAGAAAGTGCATGGAACTTGGATTTGGTAGCCCTGAATTATTAGAATTAGAATACCAGCCCCATTCAGTGTTAACCAGCTTGGGTAAGTCAGTCTCCATCTCTTAGTTTTATTTCTTCCTCTGTAAATGAGGGTGTGAATTTTCAAAAGAACAGTTCAAATTGTCCATAACTACTCCCCAAAATGTTCAGTTTCGCTAATAACCAGTAGGATACAAATTATGGGTTGTGTTCTGTCTCATGCATCCAATCAGTCCCTCAAAAGCAACAAAGCTCAGAGCTGGAATGAGGGAGAAGAAAATACACTCATACTTGGTTGGTAGAATTGTAAACTTGAAGAACTTTTCAAGAAAATAATCTGTTGACATACAGTAAAAGTTATAAAGACAATCATTCCATTTTGGAGATTATAAAATTATTAAAAACAACAAGAAAAGAGCTATCTGTTCAAAGATTTTTTTAAGTAGCATTGTGCATAATGGCAAAAACAAAAGCAAAAAAGCAAACTATAAATAATCTAAATGTCTAAAAATAGAGAAATAGTTAAAGAAATTAAGGTACATTGGTGAAATGGGATACGGTAACACAATTAAGACCAATAGGAATGAGGAATACAAATGAGTTAGAGAAACCTTTATGAAATAAAGCTAACTAATAAACAGCAGAACCAGCAAATGAAATTCACATTATCCACAATTAAATAGAAGGAAAAGTCACTAAGAATGAATGAACATCTGTGAAGAAACAGGCTATAAAATATTATTTAGTAAAAGATAAAAAATAAAAAGGAGCAGGAAATTAAAGTGCCCATACCTTTTTGATCCAGAGATTCCACTGTTAGGTACCGAGAGCAAGGAGGTCAGATGACAAAAAGGTCCCATCATCACTGGAATATTTATAGGAAAAAAGAACTGGAAACTAAGGAGAGACTCATCAAGTTAGGAATGAATGAGCAAGTTATGGTAGACTAATGTAATGGAATATTACTATACAGTAAGAAACGATGAACAGGATAATGGCAGGGCGTGGGAAAACTTAAATGAACTGATGCAAAATAAAGGGAGCAGAATCAGTGAAACAATATGCACCATTGCTATAACACAAGAAAACCACAAAACTGAATGCTGTGAGATTATAATGACCAGGCTTGGCCCCAGAGAAGTGATATGAGAATACCTTGTCCATCTTTTCTTTGAAGACATTGGAAGACTATGGATGAGGAACACTACAGATAATGTCAGATTTTCTGGGGTGTGCTGGCTAATTTTGAACTTAGAAAAAAGCTTTTTCATTTTTTTGCCATGAGAGATGACCCTCGGGGAGGAGGAGGTGGAGGAATACACTGGAAATGTTGCAGATGTAAAAACAAAAGACACTAACCTATGTGGTGGCACATTTCCTGTTATCTCTGATACTGGGATACCAGGTTTTGATTGGTGGATTAACTGAGGTGCACTGGCTAAAGTCAATTTGGCACCCTCACTAAGTCTGACACTAAATATGGTGAGCCCTCTGGAGCAGAGTTCTATCAGGCTGCCTAAGGAGGGGCAAAAAAGTTTTGTCTGGAAAGACAGCAGTGGGTTCAAGCCTGTGAATGACTGCTGGTACTTCCAGCCAAGGTGAAATCAGGAGATCCAGTTGCAAAATAAAAAAAAAAAAGGAAAACTAAACTAAACAACAAAAGATTTTTTAAAAGAATGAATTGACAGAAGAAAGAATCCTGATTAAAACTTGGGAATGACTGAAAAGTGATAATGCTATATAGGCTGAAATTAATTTACACACAGTTACTAAACAAGTTTAGTTGACTATATGGAAGCTCAGTGTTAAGGTTTTTGGAAAATATTTTTTAAAAAATAGAATATGATCAAATGAGGAGGTTGTGCTGGATGATCTCAAAGGTCTCTTCCAGCTCTGACCTTCTCTGTGATGTGTTTTTCCCTATCTCTCTCCACCCGGGTCAGGCCATTCGCCTTCGAGTCCATCCCCTGTATCTGATGATCCCAGGCACAGTTGGCTGCTCCTATGCCTTCATGCTTCCAGTGTCAACACCCCCCAACTCCATTGCCTTTGCTTCTGGACATCTGCTGGTCAAAGACATGGTAACTTCCTAAAACTTCCTAAAAGATAATTGTGAGCTTCAGAAAGGAGGGAGGGACAGGTTGTTGAGGGAAGGCTGAGAAGTCAGTGCCACTTCTGTGATCTCCAGAGTTGGAGACCAGAAAACTAAATGGCAGCTTGGTGAGCCTATGGAAGTGAGTCAGAAGGATCCCGGACTTGAGAGTCAGAATGGCTGGGTTCAAATCCTGATTCTGCCGCTCAGTATACCTGTAGGACCTTGGGCAAGTCCCTTCCTCTTTCTGGGACTCAATTTCTCCATCTGTAAAATGAAAAGGTTCTAGGTCGGGGTTCTTAATCTGGCGTCCATAGACTCCCAAGAAACAAGTGAATAGGTTTCAAGGAACTTGGACCTTTTAATATTTTGATCACTGTATTTCCATGTAATTGGTTTTCTTTGAATTTTGTGTAGTTAATTTTCTGCACTTAAGAACATTTTTCTGAGGATACCATAGGTTTGACCAATCTGCCCAAGGAGTCCATGCCACAAAAAAGCTTTATAACTCCTAGCTAGTGTAACTAGGCAGTCTTCAAATTGCTGTGATGTTCTTCTGTGTCCTAAGGTCCCTCTTCATTCTGACAATTCATGACTCTAGGACATCCTTGACTTCTTGAACAGAGCAAATAATATTATTTAAGACTGGATGTACTGAAATCTTCTGGATGGTGCAATGGAAAGTACTGGGCTTGGAATCAGGGCATCATAGCTTAAATCCAAGTTGTACTACTTGCTACCTGGATAAAGGGCCTAATCTCTCTGGGTCTCAGTTTCCTCATCTGGAAAATGGAGTTGCACCAGATATTGACCCCTGAGGTCTCTTCTTGCTCTAAATTTATCATTCTCCTCTTTTCCTACCAAGTTACTTAACTTCTGTCTGCCTCAGTTTCCTCATCTATATGATGGGGATAAAAATAGCACCTACCTTCCATGGTTGTAAGGATGAAGTGAGAGATTTGTAAAGTATTCTGCAAACCTTAGAACACTATAACAATGCTAGCTATTATTATTGGTGGACACTGGGGGCCCATAGGCTTGTTTCAATATTCCCCTAAGTCTAAGAAGGTTGAAGAAGGCAGATTATCTTTGAAGCCCTCATCGCATATAATATAAAGCCAAGTATAAATAGCTTATTCTTAGCTATGACTCTATGTCCCCTACCCTCTGTGCAAGAAAAGAAGTGATTATACAGAAGGTTATCAAATGGTGGAGAGAAAAGAAAGTGTGCCTTAGTTTCCTTAGCTATAAAAGGGCAGGGGGTCTTAAAGGTCACTTTCAGAGACGCACATAATGAAAGGGAGAAAAGAGAGAAAGAGAAAAAACCTCTGTTTGAACATCGTGTCCCTCGTCTGTTGTTCTGTTTCCAGGTCTGACTGAAGGGAGAGTGGTAGCTTATTTAAGTGCTAATTAATGTCAGGCCAGGGCCAGCAGCCTGGGGAACACTCATTAGTGCCTTTGCCACTCTCTCCAGGGAGGCTTCTGTGCTGGAGGGCTCCTCCCTGAATCTGGGCTGCAAGTTCTGCGGATGGCCTTTCCTCTGGCAAGCACCTCTGTTTGCTGTCCTAATAACCTCCACCTAGGCCCCCTCCAGGAGCAGACAGACCCCAGGCTTCCTGGATGACTTGTCTTTTAGACTTGGCCACCCTCAGGATTTAGAGCTGAAAGGAATGTAGGCAGTTTAAAATTCAGAGTTTCTGAGTGATTTTTAGAACACAGAACATTCGGGCTAACAAGGGCTCTTAGGGGTCATGCCATTCAAACCTTTAATCAGTAGATAGTAATTGAGGGAAATGGAGGTCAAAGAAGGAAAGTGACTTCCTCTAAGTCACAAAGGTAGTAAGGAACCAAGCTAGGATTTGAACTCAGGTCTTCTGACTCCAGATCTCATGCTTTTTCCATTGCATTGGTCTACACCGGTAGTATCTAATGATCAGGCTCTTTGGAAATTGAGAATTATGATGAGCAATACCAGTTAGAGCTAAGCTCCTTGAACTTCCCTAGCATTTGCCACAGTACCTGGCACTTAGTAGGTGCTTAACAAATGCTTATTGGATTGGATTGAACTTTCAAAGGTAGAGAGGAGGGAAGGAACTTTACTTCTTGAATAAGTTGTCTGAAGGTTCTAAGTCTTTTACAAGAAAAGTCATTCCACTATTTTGTCCCCACTGAAACCCTTTGTTCAGTAATGTGTGGGTTCAGAAGTATTTCAAGACCCCTGCTCTCAAAGCTTTCAGAGTCTAATTGGGAAGGTAAATTGTACTCCCGAGTGCTGGTTTGAGAGTCAGGAGACCTAAGTTCTATTCCCAATTCAGTTCCTAATCTGCCATAGGACCTTAGAGAAGTCATTTCTCCTCTGTTTTCTCATCTATAGAATGAGAGGTGATCAGGGCTTCTTAACTTGGGGACTGTGGACCCACAAGTGGTCAATGTATAGTTTCCAGGGAAGTGGTCTGTGAATTTAGTTTAAAGAAAGTTTTGATATCTGTATTCTAACATAATTGAGGTTTTTTGGTGATGATGTGTATTTTACTTTATACATTTAAAAAACGTTATTCTGAGAAGTGGTCCATAGGCTCCACCAGACAGCCAAAGGGATCCATGTCACTCAAAAGGAAATTCCTTGGTCTCTGAGAACTCTAACTCTGACATTTTACGTTCTGTAAAACAAGGACAGGGTGGTTAAGTAATAAATTATATGGTGATGATGGTAAAGGCAATAGAAATTCAGAGAAGGGCAGAGATCAGTATGGGTAGCAAAGTCAGAAAAGGGACAGGATTTGGGCTGAGCTGGAAGTTTTAAGCAGCCACCAAAATTGAGACCTATAGTGTATCTCCCTTCATTCTCTATTGCTCTCTATTCTGACCGATATATAAAAGATCTGACTGACAACTAACTAACCTACGAAGGGGAAACTGAGGCCCAGAGAGAGGAAGTAACTCTCTCAGATTCACAAAGATTCAGTAAATAGCTCAAGTAGAATTTGAACCAAGGGGCAGCTAGGTGGTAAAGTGAATAAAGGGCCAGGCTCATTTTCCTGAGTTGGAATTTGACCTCAGACACTCATTAGCTGGATTACCTGGGCAAGTCACTTAACCATGTTTGCCTCAGTTTCCTCATCTATAAAATAAGATGGATAAGGAAAAGGCAAACCACTCCAGTACCTTTGCCAAGAAAACCTTGTTGACCTGAAAACTTGGTTAAAGAAAAGGCAACAGGTTCAATGCATACATTTTATGATTTAATTAATTAATTAATCAATTCCCCATTAAAGATAACAGTAACATAATGCATTATGGAGCCAGAAATGTTCCGGCTCCCTAGTACAGAAATCTTCTGGCTTATATACATTTTGCCATGAGAAAGGAACTCTCTCAGTTGAACAGATCATAATTTCAGTAAGACAAGATAATTAATAGAGCAATGTCAGTTGAGCCTTGCAATTCCAGGCTGGGTAAACATATGTCTCGATGACATATGACAAGAAAGGAAATCCCACCATTAGTGAGTGGCAGGCTTCCTGTCCTAAACAGATATTCGAAATAGCTGACACAGGAAAGGGTAAACAAAGTTCAAACAGAAATTACGACCTAAGATGT
The DNA here is from genome assembly GCA_028658325.1 of Potorous gilbertii. Classification (NCBI taxonomy): domain Eukaryota; kingdom Metazoa; phylum Chordata; class Mammalia; order Diprotodontia; family Potoroidae; genus Potorous; species Potorous gilbertii. The sequence goes on along the minus strand of CM053769.1, from coordinate 272,073,628 downwards.
CTGTATTTTCTTTACTACATAATGTAGTATATGTCTATAGATATTAAGACATGGAAAATGTCCCATTATTCAAGATAGTGTCTTAGGTTAAAGGTCTCCCAAGGAATGTTAAGTCAGCCCTGACTGACTTTTGTTGACATAGGAAGAGGCATTCTCTGAGTTAGCTTCAGAGAGAACAAAGAAATTATTCCAAAATTTTATATTAAACATTATCAACCCCAAATGGGCCACACAGAGTTGGACATAACTGAAACGACTCAACAACCACAACTTCTGACCAGATCTTGTGCCTTTCCCACTACACTGGGCTATGTTACTAGAATCTAAAGATCAGTGGTGAAGCTTATTCAGCAGAATAAACTTGTCACAATGTTTACACTGGAAATATGTCTAACCTGACTACTAATGTGTAACCTATATCAGATTGCTTACTGTCTTGGGGAGGAGGAAAGGGAGGGAGGGAGAAAAATTTGGAACTCAAAATCTTATGAAAATGAATGCTGAAAACTATCTTCACATGGAATTAAAAAAATAAAATACTATTGAGTGGAGAACAATGTTTGTTTTGGAAGAGGAGGAGGCCAAGTAGGCTGAGAGGCTCAGCAATCTTTCCTTGTGCATACAAAGGGGATAGTACCATAGAGTATGGAAGCTAGAGCTCTTCATTGTCTTCTGAGGCCCTTCACACAACTTGTGCTTAGCTCAGAAAGGTTTAACTTGGGCAAAACCCACAGGTGGTCTTGTTTCTGTCATACTTCACCAAGTGCCTTTCCTGAGATAGCCCATTGGGGTTCCCATAGAACAGACAAGAAAACTGAAGTTCATGGAAACGAAGGGACCAAAGTCACCCAGGTAACACATGCTGGAGTGGTCCCTCAAACTCAGATTTTCTGGTTCCTAGCCTGATGTTCCTTACCCGATGCTCAAGCCACTCTAAGGATTGAGAGACATTTGCTTACCAGACTCCTTCCTGCCTGACCTTCCACCCAGTTCCCTCAGCCACGGGTTCATCACCTTTTGGGCCTGAGCACAGCATCCTGTTTCACAAGACATCTCTGGCCCTCTACTACTTCAAACTGGGGTACCTCCATTTTAACCAGGGCCAAGTGCACACCCACTCTGGGGATGAATGGAGTGAATACCTTTTTCCTCCTCACAAGGGGTATTCAGAATGTGTCAAGCAAAGTTTAACTGCAGATAAAGTTTGCCAGCTTGGAGATTCAGTCCCATGAGCGGCGCTATTGCCTCATGGAAAACCCTAGACTGGGGATCAGGGGTCTTGGGGTCTAGATCCTGCTGTTTACAAGTTGAATGACCTCACTTCCTCTCTGAACCTCAGTTTTTCAATCTGGAAAATGAGAAATCTGAGATAGATCATCGCAATGATCCCTTTCTACAACCAAGTTCTATGTTCTGAAGTCTCTTCCAGCTCTGCTCGTCTGTATTCTAACGTCTCTTCCAGCTCGGCTAGTGTGTGTTCTGAAGTTCCCTCCTTCACTCAGGTTCTACATTCCATGCTCCATATTTGATTCTAGGTGATGTTTCAGTTGTATTAGGAATACGTTCCTATCATTCATTTAGCAAACAGCCTAACTAAGAATGTACTCTATGTAAGGGCTCAGAAGGAACAAAGACAAAGAAAAAAAAGAAGCAGCAAGCGCCCACTGTCTTCCAGGCACTGTGCCTTGGCACATTCCTGCCCACATTGTCTTATTTGATCTCTATAACAGCCATGGAAGGTGCTATTGTTATAATTGTCCCTATTTTACAGACAAGAAAACTAAGGTTACATGTCTTGCCTGAGGTCACACAGCTAGTGTATGAGGTCAGACCGAACCCCTCATCCTTATTCTAGCCCAGTGCTCTATCCACCGCCACTGGTTGCCTTTAAATAAGATGAATAAATCTTGGTTCTTGCCCTCAGTGGGGTAATGCCCTTAAATGAATCCAACAAGGTAGTTAAGGGTGTTATGCACTTTCCTATGAAAACAGTCATAATTCCTTTTAAGTATGTATGGACAATACTCACCTTTATATTTCTTCTCTTATATTCATTCCCCTTAACCTGAAATCTGTGAACTTAGTGTTTTTAAAAAATATTTTGATATTTTATTTCAGCACAAGTAGTTTGCTTCCTTCCTTCTTAATTCTATGTATTTTATTTTATGTACTCAAAAACATTCTGTTGAGAGATGGTCCATGGGCATCACCAGACTGACTGCCAGAGGAGACATAAACAGTGTTAGGAACCCCTCTCTTACAGCCTTACTATTAAGGAGGAAGGTCAGGGATTTTGTCTCCATTTGACTGATGATAAAACTGAGTGCTGGAAAATTTAAACGACCTCACCATCAAGTTAATGGAAGAAGTAAGACTTTGCTTCCAATTTCCTAGGTTTGAAGGTTGGTCTGAACACTAACTGACTGTGGTAGCTGTAGACCTCCCATAACGTCTCTGGGTCTCCATTGCCTCATCTCTAAGATGAGGGGTTTGTACCACATGTCTTTTGTATCTTTCTGCCAACCTTGTGACTTTCTCTGAACTTAATCCAGAGCTGTTGGATGAACCATTTGGTCTTCTGGGTTTTGTGTGTTTCAGGTACGGACAGGTCTTCTGATGAACCTTGCAGGTGTTTTGCTGCTTAATTTGGCCATGAATACGTGGGCCCAGAGCATCTTCCAGCTGGGGACCTTCCCAGCTTGGGCAGAGGACCACTCAAGCAATATTACAGCGCTGGTCTTGAACGAGTACAACACCACTCTTCAGCCCCTCCTCAATGTCTGAGTCCCTCCCAGTGGGGTTGCTCGAAGGACTCTCTTGTGATGGGGAGCTTCCCATCCTAGCCAGGCCCTCCTAGAGGGCATCTCCCACACCTGGTGCTCATCTCCACCTGGCCAGCCAAGCTATTTTGTTTCTGATCAAATAACTACCAGGTGAAGGACTCCTGCAGAGGAAACATTCCTCCTCGACCACCACCCTCCACTCCAGCCCCCAACTTCCACATTACAGAGCACAGCTACACCTTGAACCAGATATTCCAGGGAGCTACTTCCTTTACCCCCAAGTATCCCATTAGTATTCAGTTGGGCCTTGTTTCTGAAGGCCTCAGCAGCTGTTGAAGGATTTGGGTTCCAAGAAGTCTTCTTTCTATGCTGCTTGAAAGTTTACAGTGTTTTCTTCACAACAAGTATCTCAAGTGTTATTATGCCTATTTTACAGATGAGGAAACTGAGACTCTGAGATGGGAAGATATTTGCCCATGGTCATAGTAAATTTTAGATGCAGGATTTGTACCCAGGTCTCTTGACTCCACATCCTGCTCTCTGTCCACTACACCATGTTGCCTTTCCAAAGAGGCCCATGGCCTTCTACAAACTTAGGTTAAGATCATTAAAGATCAGTCAGAAGGCCATCTCTGCTCCTTGGGGGGACACTGAAAGAGAGGGAAAGATCAACTACAATAGACTTGAAAATATTATCTGATGGATAAGAATTCACATTTCTTTTATAGGATATTCACCTCATTAGGTTATTTCAGTTCCTACAATGGTTTTTAGAACTATCATTTTTATATCATGGCACCACTAAATTCAGAAAACATTTTTATTTTGGAGTCAAATTAAATTCTAAGCACATGTATATGTGTGTACACATGCACACAACACACACACCCCTCCACCCCCTGACACACACACAGATTAAGTAGGCTTTTGCAGAATGCCCTATATTCAATTTGCAAAATGTTCCGCAGTCAATCAAGCACAGGGCCACAGAACCATAGATTTCAGAGGCCACTTAATTTCACTCCCTCCTTTTACAGATCAGAAAATGGAGGCGCTTCAACCAGACCATGTTACAAAGGAATGAGAGAATAGTTAAAATGAAGTATGGTGATTTGGACATCAAGGGTGTGGAGTCTCTTGTGCAGAATCACAAGGAGGGAAGGGACCTTGGAGACTCCTAACACAACCCTCCTTGAGCATGAATCCCTTCTTTGGGATCTCACTGAGGGATATCTGGCCATTGCTTGGAGCTCACCAATGACAGGGTACTCCTACCTCCCAAGGCAGCCCTTTTCCACCTTGGGACAATTCCAATTATTGAAAAATTTTCCCTAACACGAAGCCAAATCTGCTTGACTTGTACCAAGTGCCCCTAGCTTTGCCCTCAGGAGTCAAAGTGAATGAATCTCACTTCTCTTTCCATACAACAGACCTTCAAATAATTCAAGGTGATAACTGTGACCTATCCCCTAAGTTTTCCTTTCAGGTTAAACATCCTGTCTCTCTGGTTAGTGCTCCTGTGACAAGTTTCTAATTTACGGACCTTTTAAAAAGAGCATTAACAACCAATATAGAAGAGCCCTTCAGAGGGCTTGTCCCCCAAGCAGAACATAATCAGAAGATCTGGTGACTAATTCCAAGTCCAAACTGAGCATTTTAGATGGGGCTGCTCTGCCATCTCTAGGATCCCCCTTGAGCAGAAAGGACTAAGCCCTTAACTGAAGGACCAGTCTAGTTCATTCTGATTTTCAGAACTTCAAGTCGTAAGTCAGAATTTTGACTTGGACACCTCCATCTCTGCTGGGGAACCACATCTCTTTTTTTTTTTTTTGCAAAACACTGTGATACTGCCAGATTTCTAGAACATATAATCAGTGAGACAGCAGAAAAAAATCCACCTAGAGTGGGCTTTTCACACTGAGAGCTTTCAGGAGCAAAAGGTGAAAGAGGTATAGTGCAGCTCGGAATTCTTGGTCTGAGTCAGTGACTTTCTCTTTCCCCCTCATACATGCACACTGATTTCTCCCTGGAATGTTTATGGAAAGGAGAGATGAGTCCTAACCCTTCTGGGCCATACCTTTCCCCTCCTAACATACTTCCTTCAATGGGATGAACCTTACTGGAAGTTAGCTCACACTATCCCAAGAAATGTTATTTAAATTTATGAAAAGAAAAAAATTGCCAATCTACCACAAAGTCTCATCTGGTTGATTTTTTGTACTTTCAATGAAAGGACTTATAGGCACCAGTGATTTCCACTTATTCTCCATTTATAAATCATTCTTTCTTTTTCACTTAGAATGAGAGAGTCAGAGAATATCAAAGCTGGGAGTCACCTTAGAACAGAGAATGTCAGAACTGGAATTGATCTTAGAATAAAGAGTGTCAGAACTGGGAGTGACCTTAGAACATAGAATGCCCGCTGGAAGGAACTTTCCATCACAGAGTGAAAGAACTGGAAGGGCTCTTAGAACAGTGGATATCAGAGTTGAAAGGAATCTTTCCAGCAATTCCATCTACTCCAACCCCTCCTGTACCCTACAGAAGAATTAACTGAGGCCCAGAGTGACTTACCCAAGATGCCACAGTTAGTAGATGCAGAGCCTGGGGCTTTGTGTAGCACATCTTGCATTTTGTTTATGTTGGAAACACCCAAGTTTTCAGGTAATGAGATCAGGGAAGAACTAGGAGGACCTTAACTTTATGCAGACTGGTGGCTGGAGGAAATCACTGTAGGTATTTATTTCTGCTTTAATAAGAGCATGCCTGTGGGGGGTGTCTACCCTCCCTTTCCTCAATTTACCCCACCTACCTGTTTACCAGTACCAGAAATTGCTATAATTTGGGACAAGACCTTTCATCCTACAGTTAGAAAAGAGGCTAAAAATGCCAATCCCCCAGAAGAGGGAAACCAGGGACTAACGCTTGGTTATACTGTGGGATAAATGACTGAAGTCACCACCTTTCCAGGGGAAAGGAGAGGGTAAGGGAGCGCTAGGAGCCCTGCAAGGACACCAATAAACACTGTCTACCTTTAACTGCAGTTGCTGTTGATAAGGCAATTCCCTTGTAGTCTTCTTGGTATAAATCGGGAGAGTGTATCAAGAATCTACCTGACAGCCCCTTTCCAGAGCCCAGGTGCAGGCATCTTGAGATGTCTTGATTTTCAGAACATTCTTGATTGTAAAACCTATACAATAAAAGATCTTAATTGGAACCTTACACTGCTGTGGTTGAATCTAACTGAAGTAGAATAAACATAAAACAGTCCCCATTTCTATAGCATTTTATGTTTTACAAATCAACTTTCCTCATGATAACCTTAGCTGGGAACAGAGAAAACCACTGGCTCAGGTAGGTAAAAGGTCCTCATTTTATAGATAATGAAACAGGCCAATAAAGACAAAGTGACTTTTCCAAGGTCACTTGGCTAGTAAATGGCACAGAATCATAGATTAACCTTAGAGATGGAATAAACTCCAGAGGTTAAGTCCAGGAATTCCTACTTTGCTATCCCTGACATATACTCACCCAGCTTCTGCCTGAACATCTCCAGTGATAGGAAACTCACTACCTACAGAGGCAACCTATATTCCCTTGTTGGTCATTAGCAAGTTCTTCACTAAGATAAGCTTAATTTCAATTCACTGCTCCAGCTTTGTCCTTTGAAGCTAAGCAGAGTAAGTCTAAGCCCTCTTTCACCGGAATTATTTTCAGGTACTATTACTATTCCAGGTACTAGAAGACACCCATTGTGTTTTTCCCCTTTTCCTCACCCCAACTCTTTTCCAGGCTAAACATCCCCAGTTCCTTCAGCCTAGACTCATATAACAGTCTCTTTCTTTCTCTCTCTCTCTCTGTATGTCTCTCTGTCTTTGTGTGTGTGTGTGTGTGTGTGTGTGTGTGTGTGTGTGTCTCTCTCTCTCTCTGTCTCTCTCTCTTTTTCTCTCCCTTCATATATATGTGTGTGTGTGTATGTATGTGTGTGTGTGTGTGTGTGTGTGTGTGTGTACATATATACTGAATTTTCTGTCACTGGAGATGTTCAAGCAGAAATTGGATATTTATATGTCAAGGATAGCAAAGCAGGGATTCCTTGACTTAATCTCTGGTGCTTATTCCAGCTCTAAGATGAATCCATGAATCTGTACCATTTACTAGCTGTGTGACCATGGAAAAGTCACTATCTTTCTTGGCCTATTTGCTTATCTATAAAATACGCAGACACAGGCACACAGATACACACACACACACACACACACACACACACACACACACACACACACACATGTACGTACCTCCCTATCCTGGTGACTCTCCTCTGGTTGAATTCACTTCAGCCTGTCAATATCCTTCTTAAATCCTGTTCCCCAGTTCCAGATATGACATTCCCAGCAGGCTCTGAGGGTCCTGAAACCCTTGGGCTGGAATTTTCTTAATAACCATATGTAAGCTGCAGTGATTGGTGAATGGAGGAAGCACAGGGCTTCAGACCTGCATCCAACAGCAGGCTCTGTTTTGTATTTTAACACACAGACGCCCCTGACATGCCAGTGGCTTAAGGCCAGTCCTAGTCCCTCTCTACGGCTCCCATTTCTCTGGCTACACTCATGCCAAGCAACAGCTTTTTTTTTCTGAAACTCACCTGCCTGTCGGGAGTCATTAGGTTGGGGTCGGTAAAGAGCTTTGAGATTGGGGGGAAAGTATTGCAAAGAGGAAAGGCACTAACATGATTACAATTCCGTTAATAGTATCACAGAGAAGTGACTCCCTACTGGACCCCATCAGGACACCCAGTGTCCTAGGTCATGAGAGGCCTGGTAGGGGATTTTCCTTCTGAAACAGAAACCAGGAAGCAGCTCAGAAGTCCCATGGCCAGATTTGTTGTGTTGAACACAATGTAGTCTTACAGCCTTTCATCAGATTACACAGGGAGACAAGGAACTAGAAACTAGGTCATATCCCTACCCCAATGGACATTCTTAATTGCACACTTACTCTCACACCAACTCTCAAACCTCACTTAGATCTTATCCAACACTGCCTTTTGCCATGTAATTTCACCCACATGTAGACTCAAAACAATTCTGGTTATTCCTTCTATGATACCATGCTTACATCTCCTAGGTAGGTCTCCCAAATCATTTATCAACATACACTTGCGCTGATACCAAGCCCTCAATAGAATCATATACCCTTGTTTCTCCTAGTAGCTGTCCTGATCCAGTGGGCGACTTGGAGGGAATCTTCTATCATGGGCCACACATTTCTTTTCTGCTTTAGGCTCAGAGCACCTTAAGATCTTGACAGACTCAAAGCTGTAGTTTTACTCTCTCTTTTTCCTCTTCCCCCAGACAGAGATGATAATGAGCATGGTGGGGGTGGGGCATGAGGGAGAACCCAAGGGTTCAGAGAAATCATACCTGCTCCACAAGTTTCTGGCTTGTCCTGAGGTAAGGGCCTAGCTGTAGGCATGGACAGGTTTGGCAGATGCCTGCAAAATATAGTGGGAAGAGCCCTGGAACCTATCGTCCAGCTCCATACATGTGCTGTTGTTATCTAGTCATTTTCAGTTGTGTCTGACCCTTTGTGACCCCATGTGGCATTTTGTTTTGTTTTGTTTTTCTGCAAAGATACTGGAGTCCTTTGCCATTTCCTTCTCCAGCTTATTTTGTAGATGAGGAAACTGAGGCAAACATGGTTAAGTGACTTGCCCAAGGTCACACAGCTAGTAAGTGTCTGAGGCCAGATTTGAACTTAAGAAAATGAGTCTTCCTGAATCCACGCCCAGCACTTTATCCACTGTGCCATCTCCACACACATACAGCTGTCACAAAGCTTAAAATTCCACCATTCTTTCTTGGTGGTAGGGCAGAGGTAGGGGGTGCTATAAGGTCTTTTCCAGTTGTCTAGAGTCAGTCAATTATGAAAATGCGAGCGCTCCCAAGAGGGAGGTACACATTCCAGTCTTTGCAGGCAACACTGGGTGGGGAGGACTGGATTAGGGGTGGAGGTGGAGAGATGATTGTGGTAACAAATTGTTTATCATCGAATTGGAGAATCTTTTCTAATAACCCACTTTCCATAAGTCTGATCTCTGTCTAGTTCTCAAAGAAACCTTGGTCTTAGTAGATAAGTAACCTGACTAAAGACCAAGTATGATCACAGGATCGAAGATCTAGAGCTGGAAGGGACTTGAGAGGTTATCTAGTCCAACCTTCCTTGAATAGAAGTTCCCTCCATAACATCCTCAGCAAGTAGCCATGTTACCTTTGTTTGTAAGTTTCCAGAGGTAAGGAGCTCACAACTGCTCGAGGAAGCCCATTCCATTTTTGAACAACTCCAATTGTTGGGAAGTTTTCCATATATCAAACTGAGACTTGCCTCTCAGCAGTGTCATCCCATTGGCCCTTGGGGCCAAGCAGAATAAATCTAACCTTCCTTCCATATTTGTACATGAAAGTACAACATACTTGAAGACTACTGTCATGATGCTCATGTCTTCTGTCCTCCACAGAGTTCAACAGGACCCTCCATCCCTCATTTCCTTCCTACCTCCTTCTTTCGTTCTTCCTTCTCCCTTTTACAAGTATTTAGGTAGAGTTTATTATATGCAAGGCTCTGTGCTGGGCACCATGTCTGCCTTCATAGAACCTACAGCCAGCATGAATGAGACAAGTTTCACACAGAAAAATAATTAGCAGTTTTAGGTGGGGTACAAAGTCAGGTGCATAGGAGTTCAGGGAAAGGAAAGATCATTGACACTTGGGGTAATCAGGGAAGATTTCCTGGAACCAGTAAAAATTGAGTTTGGCCTTGAAGGATATAAAGAGTTTTCCTATGTAGAGAGGATAAAAGGGCATTCTAGGCATGGGAAATGGCATAAACCATGACTAGAATGAGAAGTTATGTGTAAGGAACAAGGAAGCCAGTTTGATGGAAGAGGAGGGGATCAGTGGGAAATAGGAAAGGTATGTTGGGACCAGACTTTGAACGGCCCGGAAGGCTAGAATGAAGAATTTGTCCTTCATCTTCGAGGTCATTTGGAGGCATGACAGAACTTTGAGCAGGGAAGGAATGTGATGGAAGTAGAGGATTTTCAGAAGGTGACTCCTGCAATGTGTGTAGAACAGAAGGAAAAGAGACTTAAGAGACCAAGAGACTGATTAGGATGAGCTGTGATTACGGAAGGAAACAACTAGGTCATCTGGCCATCTCTTATTCAGTAGGAGAAATTAAGAGTCAGAGAGGGGCAGTGATTTGCCCAGGGTCACTCAGCAAAGCAGTGGTCAGTGATAACCATGACCATGATTACTGTACTAAGTGTACCTCTGTCTCAGAACAGCTCCCTGTTTGGTTCACCAATCACAGTTTCTTTTTGCCTTGAATTTTGGGAGGAGTGACTGAATGGGGAGTTTGGGAACAGACTGATGAACATGAATTGAAGATTTCGTGGGATGAAAGCAAGCTCAGGGGTCATCTAGTCCAATCTCAACCTAACCAAGCATCCCCTCCACAATATCCAGGGGTAAATTAGCACCTGCTTGAAGACCTTCAGTGACAGGGAACTCATTACCTATTGAGGCAGTCTATTTCATTTTTGGATACTTTTAAGGATTAGCAAGTTTTGTTCTTACATCAAGTCACAATCTGCATCTCTGTAACGTCTATCTATCACGCCTGGTACTTGTCCTCCAGGAGCCAGCAGAACCAGTATAGTCCCTCTTCCCCATAACAGTCCTTCAAATACCTTGAAGCCGGTTATCATATCTCCCCAGATCTTTTCGGAAGACAAATCCATGCAGTGCTAGGCTTTCAGAGAGGCCAAGAAGGCAGCCTGATACCTGTAGGGGGCGCCTGGGTCTGCCTTTTCATCAGCAGAGCTACTTCCCACCAATTCTTTGCAGGAAACAGCATGTTGAGGATGGAAAATGGTGGGGACTGTGAGCTACTTACTATTCTTGGCCTGGGTTTTGGACCAGAGGCCACCCTGCAGGACCAGGTACTCTTGGCACATACCAATAGGAATGTATGGAAGAGGCTGTTGTTGTTGGAAGAGGCAGTGATATACTAGTAATTGCTTAACAACTGGCTCTCCAAAATGTACAACACATTTGTAAGTTTAATTTGCATTATGAAAATTTTCTCCATCCCTTTCTTTAAATCTAGACCACTCAAACAATAGCCCATGGTTAGGCTGCAGCCCTGATATGAAGTTTGCTGAGCCCCAGTCTAGACCAGAGACAACAAACCCACAGCATTCCCAAGTGTGCAGGAACCAGAGTAAATGTAATTGGGCCATATTTAATAAAAATACTATAAAACATAGATAATATCACATTTTAAAGCCAAGACAATATACTCTCATAGGGATATTTATGTATGGATTAAGTGGCCCCATTTATATTTGAGTTTGACATCATTGCTCTGGGTAATCAACAAAAGAATAAACCAGGTTCTGATTTGTAGCATTTACCCTTTTCTGAGGCATAGGTGCTCACATGAAAAATTTAACAATTAGCCTTGAAATCTGGCTCCAGTTGGCTCCAGAATACCTCTGGGTGAAGAGAACAGTGTTTAGTGGAAACTAACTAAGGGTTTAGGAGGCAGAATGCTTGATTTGGAGACCTAGTCCTACCACTGACTCACCGTGAGACCTCAAACAAGTAATTTTATTTCTCTGGGCTTTAGTTTCTTCCACTGTAAAGTAGAAATAATAATATTTAAAGAATCATAGATTTAGAGGTTAGTATGGACCTTAAAGATCACTTATCAAATCCAACCTCATTTTTAAAAAAAGACAAGGAAGGAAGGAAGGAGGGAGGGAGGAAAGGAGAGAGGAAGGGAGGGAAGGAGGAAGAGAAAATGACAGAAGAAAAGAAAATAAGAAGGAAGGAAGGTAGAAAGAAAAGGAATGAAAGAGGGGGAGGGAAAAGAAAAGTAGGAAGGAAAAAGGGAAGAAGAAAAAGATAAAGAAGGAAAGAAAGAAAGGAAGGAGGAAGGAAGAGAGAAAGAAAAGAAAGAAAATGGGAAGGAGAAAAAAGGAAGGAAGGAATAAAGGAAAGAAGAAGGGAGAAAAGGAGGAATAAAGGAAGGAAAGAGAGAGAAAGAAGGAAAGAAAGTAAGAAGGGAAGGAGAAAGAAAAGGAAAAAAGAGGGGGGAGTAGGGAGGGTAAGAGAAAGAAAAGAAGGGAGAGAGGAAAGGAGGAAGGAAGAGAAAGAAAGAAAGAAAGAAAGAAAGAAAGAAAGAAAGAAAGAAAGAAAGAAAAAGAAAGACTGGGTGTCTCTATATCATCCAGGTTCAAAGTTCAATGACTACACATGGGTTAACCCCACTACTGATCCATGTGGAAGTTTTGACCTGTTCCATTTCCCAGTTGGGTAGGTTCGCCTCTCCTTAGGCAGCCTAGTGACCCTCTACTCTAAAGCATCACTATATATTTGAACTTCCTTGTTCAAAGTTCTGTCATGTCTCCCTGTGCCCTAGAAGATAGATCCATTCAGACTTGGTTCACACATCTCATTGACTCAGTCCTACTGCAGCTCAGAATCCTGAGTTTAGGAGCTCCCCAGCCGGAACTGAGGTTACGGTCAAGTGCTACCATCTTAACTTCCAATCTCTTCATTTTAAGGAGGCCTGAAGGTTAAGTGACCTGCCCAGGATCACACAGCAAATGTAGGAAGGAGTTAAACCCAGGACTTCCTGGCTCCGATCTCTACAGTCTGCTGTCACTCCTCCCTTTTCCATGTTTCCGTTACCTTCTCTGTCAAGTGGGAATGTCAATAATAACGCTTAGAGAGATAACATCCTCCGACCCTTTCATTTGTACAGATTTGGAAAGTGAAGGCATCCTGACTCTCAGCCCAGTATTCTCATTATACCACACTGTGGAGGAATATCAGGTCACTGGATTTAGATGGCTCTGGAGGAGAAGTGAGGCTGGTGACCTGCACAGCCCTCCCTCCCTCCAAACCAAGTCAAGTGCAAGTCATGCCATCATTTCTCTGATGGCATGGTCTTCTTGGGCACCGAAGGACAAATACAATCCTGTCACAAGTCAATCCACCTCAGTGGACCCCAGTTTGTTCCTCTGTAAAATGGAACTAACTATGCTTGTACTCTCTGGAATGATGATGATGATGACGATGTTAAAAAATTGTTAGCATTTATAAGGTGCTTCAGTGCAAAATATTTTATAAATATTATCTCACTATATCCTCATCACAACCCTGGGATGTAGATACTGTTATTATTCCCATTTTACAGATGAGGAAATAGAGGCAGAAAATGGTCTGATGCCAGATTTGAACTCAGATCTTCCTGATTATCTATTGTAATACCTAACTGCCACAAGAAATAATGTAAAGAAAGTGCTTCATAAGTTGTAAAACTCCTAAGTAGGGATTCTTAATCTTTTTTGCGTGTCATGGATCCATTTGGCAGTCTGGTGAAACCTACAGACCCTTTCTTGGAAGAATATTTTTAAATATATAAAGTAAAATACATAGGAAACTAAATATGGAACCAGTGGACCCCAGATTAAGAACTCTGCTCTCAAAGAAGGTGAGCCTTGTTCCACAGCCTGTCAAATGAACTGATCTCTAAGGCATAGTCTACTCTAGTATAAAACCAGGGTGGCTGGAGCAGGTGCTAGCACTCCTCCAGGGAGATATCACCATTGGCCTTTCCTCTTCCTCTGTGCTCTAGGGGTGGCTATATTCTAACATCCTTCCCAGCTCTAAAGCCAAGAATCTTATTTCTAGAGAAAGCTCTTTTACCCCAAGTTGGAATTCGATTTATTACTTTAAGATGTTCAATTGTCCACTCAGGCTCAGTGCCACAGCAACTCCAGGCCAGAGGTCTAGGGGATGGGGAGTGTCAGGAGGCCCACAAGAGGGTTTGGGCTATGAAAGGGCCAGGTTGTGTTCCTCTGACATCATCCTCACAGATCAACAATCATAACTTCCCTTCCAAACCAAGATATAGATGAGTACTCTGGGAGTTTCTCAAAACCCTCCTTGGTCCCTCACATTCAACACTGAGGTTCTGTCTCATTGAATTTAGTCCTCCTTTGATGATTCAGAAGGCAGAGAACAATCTCAAGGCTTCCCAGGGCCTAAACCCCAATCTATAAGTGAAGGGAATGGCTACTTAAAAAGGAAGTGGGGGTCACACCCTAGAATTCTTATCTCAGTATTCATCTTTGGAGGCCTTGTAGAGATACGGGCATTTTCATTAGGATAAAGTGTTATTTTACTTAGGCTAAGTGTTGAACAGCTCAGCAGGAATTCTTTTGACCTTCCCAATCCACCTCCTTTCCCAGTCACATCTCTCTGACGGCACCAGGAGGTTCTTCATTACTAAAATACCGTACTGAAGTTTAATGGTACACATAATTCACCTTGCTGTTATCCTTCGGACCTCACCTTTAATTTGTTAAACACTGCGAGCACATGACTTATAGAGAAATACATTACAACATTCTGGCAACCTGGGATAAAATCTCATATACCCTGTGCACTTTCCATGAATTAGGCAAGTATATGTATCTCGATTTTATGATTTATTTGATATTAATAACTAAAAGTTTATTGAACAATATTTTCTCTGTTATTGTTATTATAAAAATTTCTAAGAATTATTTATATCACTTTTTATTAATAATGTCTTAAGTTGTTTTCCAATTCTCCACTTCTTTAGTGTCCTTGAGAACTGATCCCTCAATGCCTTCACAATTGTATAAATTCCAGCACAAACCTTCTCTGGGTATACTTGGATCTTGTCAAGCTGCTCTTCTTAGTTTTACATTTTTTGATGCTATTTCTACTTTGTCATTCAATACATCAGGTATTGTGGTATTCTAGTACAAATGTGGTGGCTCCACTGCAAATGATGGAGGAAAGACATAGACGTCTTTACAGATCTTTTCCACTTTTCATCTATTTGGTGTCTTCCAACCTGTTTCATCCCTAATTTCACTTGTGATGTTTTTGATTGGTTGGCTTTCTCACCAAGTCTTCTGTAAATTTATTCTTCCCTCTACTACTTTTTGCTGTTTCGTAGGGTGTTATTAGTCATAGTCATCTACCATCTTTCTCCATAAGATCTGACAAACACATTTTCATTCTAAGCTAACAATGCCTTTGGCTGCCATGTCTCTTAGAATCATCATATCTTGGAATCTCATAATTATATAGAATGTTAGACTCATAGAACCTTAGAACAAGATAATCTTGACACCTTTGACCCTGAGAATCATAGACTCTAGGAATGGGTAGAGAGTAGTATAGTAGGTGTCGGTTGGGGGTTGCAGTTTCCATCTCCGCCACACCTCCACCTCCTCCCCCCTTACTATCTATGTGATCCTGGGCATTAGTTTTCCAAAGGGACACAAGACAATAATACTTAAAATAGGGACAACAATTCTTACACATCTTACTTCACAGAATGCTGGGAGGAAATTGCTTTGTAAACTTTAAAGCAGATATGAAAAAAAGGAACCAATAAAGTATTTTACGAGTTGAAAATAATTTTTAAAACCTCAAAGCATAATAAGAATTAGTTATAACTCACAGAATGCTAAAAGCTCAGAGTTGGCAGGGCCCTCAGCCATCTGTAATCCAACCTCCTTCTCTGTGCAGGACTCTCTTTTACAGCATTCCTTACAGCTTCTGCTTGAATACTTCCAGTGACAGGAAGCTCTTTATCTTAGGCACAATCAGTCCCATTCTGAACAATGCTAACTATGGAGAGGAGACATTTGGAGCATAAGGTTCGATCATTGTTACCTAAAATATTTAATTTAGTAACATTATCATTAATAGCAATGTTTATAATTTCTCTTATGCCTTTAACCTTTTACAGCACTCACATCTGTGTTCTCTAGTAATATTCTCAATAGTGATATTTATAGGCCAAGAGTTATCACAGTTTCTATTTGACAGATGAAAAAATTTAGGCTTCAAGAGGGGATGTAAATTATACAAGGTCACACATGACAGCCTTTCAAATACTTGAAGACCATTGTCATATTCTCCCTTAATCTCTTCTCAGTGAATGGAACATAGTGGGCCCTTAATCAATTTTTGCTGTCTTGACTTCTCACTAAATGGCCCCAGGCTTTTGCATCCAATTCTCATACTAGCATGGTCTCCAATCTTTTCACTAACCTTGTTGCTCTTGCCTTACTCTGGACATTCCTGATTATTTGCTTGGGACAAATGTCTACCCGACTATCTCAAGACTAACCACAGGGCTAAGTATTTGGAGCAGGGGTGAGGAACCTCAACCTGTACCCCTCCTACCAGATTCAAGGCTACCTGAACAGTGGTATATTGAGAGGCAGAGTGTTATATACAGTCACATTAGGTATTAGAGTATCTGTCTTCAAATCTTGGCTCTATCACTTAATAGCTGGGTGATCTGAGACAAGTCATTTTTAATCTCTCAGGGTCTCAGTTCCTACCTCTGTAAAATTAGAGGGTTGGACTAAATGATCTCTTTCCAACTCTAAATGCTATGCTCCAATTTGGAACTATACCAAACAGACTATAAAACAGTGTATAAATACCACTACTAGGTCTATATCTCACAGATTAAAAAAAAACAAAAACAAAGGACCTAGATGTCCAAAAATATTTATAGCAGCTCTTTTTGTAGTAGCAAAGAATTAGAGATGGAATGAATACCTATCAATTGGGGAACAGATAAGTAAGTTAAGGTATATGAATATGGTTCCATAAGAAATGAACAGGGGGTCTTGAGGTGGAGAAAGGGGAAAGAGGGGGAGAAAATTTGGAAATCAAAATCTTATGAAAGTGACTGTTGAAAACTAAAGATAAATTAATTAATATTTTAAAAAAGGAAATGACGAGGGGGATAGTTTCAGAAAAACCTGAGAATACTTGTATGAACAGATGTAAAGTAAAATAAGTAGAACTAGGTGAATATTGTAAACAGCAACGGCCATATTGCAATGACTTTCAACTGTGAAAGAGTCCGCTGATCCAAGACAATTCAAAGGACTCAGGATGAAAAGTGCTACCCGCCTTCACACAGAGAACTCATGAATTCTGAATACAGAGTGAAACAAACTTTTTTCTTTTTTTTGCAATGAGGTTAATCACAAAAATATGTTTTGCATGTCTTCACGTGTATAATTGATATCATATTATTTGCCTTATCAATGAGGAGAGGAGAGGATGGATGGAGGGAGAGAATTTGGAACTCAAAATTTTATAAAATGAATGTTTAAAAATAATTTTTAAAACATCCTATGTTTCCTGATAAAAGCCTTAAGAAGCTGGTAGTTCTCCATCCACACTGTGCCCCACCAAACCCATCCCTCTTCCTACCCAGTACTTGGTGACGTCAAACGGGTCATACACAATAGGGCGGGGGAGGGAACCATTTTTAAAGGTCCCTAAAGCAGAAGTGGTTATTTTTCCCACATCCCAGCTGATCAGTTCCACACACACATGTACTTCCTCTTCTGCTAAGGCACCTACCAATCTTCTGTCTGACCTGTGGACAAGTATTCTAGAAGCATGAGGAATCTACAGGGGACAGAGGAGCAGCTGGCCAAAATGGGGTAGGTTAGAGTTTGGGGAGGGGAAGTTTGGACTACAGGGTACTGACCCAGCAGGGGCCCCTCAGGAGCTTGTCCTAGACAAAGATGATATCCATAGGTGCCTGCTTGGTGGTTTGTGGGATATTCCAAGACCACAGGAGCCTCAAGTTTCACTCCCTTCAGCTGACCAGGATATTGTCATCCTCAGAACCATCTGGAAAACCTCTTATAAAATGAACAGAGCTTATCTGGGGGGTGAGGGAGTTCTGGGTGGGAAGTTCTATCCATGACCACAATGACAAGAATTATCATATTGGTCTGAAAATAGGCTGCGACTTTAAATGAAATCTCTTTAAAAAGAAAATGTGTGTATGTATGTGTGTGTGTCCATGTGTCCGTGTCCGTGTGTGTGTGTGTGTGTGTGTGTGTGTGTGTGTGTGTGTAGAGATTTTAAAATGAGACCAATAATGGGCCATGATTCAAGTTTTATCTAAGCTATATTTAGGCAAGAGTACAGCCTGTATTTGGAGCAACAGGGTTTTATCAGATTGGTTCCCTGTTCTCTTGGAAAGCAAAAAGCTGAATTGGGACCCTGGGGGGATGCAGAAGCGGAGAGAAGGTTAGAGGGAGGACATTATAGCATTGAGAATACCTGGCAAAAAGAGGTCATTCCTAGGTAGGAGTGGACAGATGCATTAACTGGGTACTACATAGCAACAGGACATTTGAAATTGGCCTCCAAGGGTCATGAGGCTCCATGCCCTTTTCTATAGATGGGAACACTGAGGACCTGACAATGGCAGAAAGGGTGCTTTATGGTGTGGGGTCCCAGGTCCTGGTCTGCCCCTAAGAGAATTTCAGCTCTCTATGAACATGGGGGGAGATGAGGTCAGTATAGGTATAGTCAATGAAGGACAGGTGGGTTCTGATATTGGGATACAGCAACACTTCCTTGGACCTCAGGCTCCTGGTCTAGAAATTAATGACATTAATCCCTACCCAGATGACCTCCAGAGGCAATTTGTGGAAAGGTTTAAATGGAATTATAGAACTAGAAGTGACTTTGGACCTTAGAGCACAGAATGTCAGAGCTTGGAGGGACTTCAGAGCAGATATGATCAGAAGGGAATAGGACCCCATTAGCTCTTAGAACACAATATCAGAGGTGGGAAGAACCTTAGACTTTGGAGCAGAGATAATCAGAACCAAGAAAATCTTTAGTTCCTAGAACACTGAGTATCAGATCTGGAAGGGACCTTAGACCTTGGGACAGAGATGATCAGAAGTGAGGACTCTAATAGATCTTAGAACACAGGACAGCAGAGCTGAGAAGGACTTTAGAGTTAAAGATGATCAGAAGTGAGAAGGCCTTGAACCTAAGAACATGCTGTCGTATCTGGGAGAGACCTTAGACCATAGATAGGAGAATATCAGAACTGAGAAAAACTTAGGCCTTGGAATACAAAATTAGGAGAGATTGTAAGCCTTTAAATGTAAGTAAAAGCATTTTATAAATTGTAAAGCTTTGTACCTACGTGCAGCATTACTACAATCATCTCCGATTCATAGCAGGCCTGTGACTGGTCTACCCACACACCACACCACCGCACCAGCATGCCCTCCTTCCCAGAGCACAGGCCACTTCCACATCTCCTTATATGGTCATGTGGAGAAATGCCTTTCTATTTGGAGTTAGGGCTCCTCCCTAGGTAGCAAGAGAGCCAGAGGGCCAGAGGATGGGGTCAGCAAGCTAACCAAGGATGATGAGAATCTCAGTTTCCCCATCCTGAGGATTCACAAAGCACTTCCTTCACCTTAGCTTTAGGGGATAGAAGAGGTGACATTCTGTATGACTCTGAGGAAAATTGTCTAGGTCAGGCAGAAGGGGACTTGGTCAACTGAGAGAAATGACATTTTAGTCTAGTTTTACAGAAAAAGAAATCAAGATTGAGACAAGACACGACTAAAATAACACAATCATTAAATATTACAGCCAAAATCAGATTCAGGTCTTTATTGTGGGTTATCTTATTGGAATCAAAGATGGAAAGGGGAAAGTTAAGGTCTGGAGACCTAAGGAGGGGGAGATTGGCTGGGGGATAGGGTTTTTCATTCATTCGCTCACTCACTCATTTGTTCATTGATTTATGTGTGTCAACACACTGAGGCTGGGCAATTCCATGGCAAGGATTACCAATAAGCAAGTAGACCTTGGAGTGTAGGCAGGTGGAAAGGTAGGGAAATCTAGAAAGATTGTTTGAGGTCAGGTTTCACAGTGCCTTGAATACTAGATTGTGGCACTAAAGGTGCAGTGCCATATAACAGGAAAAAAAACCCTTTGAGTTAGAGTCTGAAGACTTTTGTGGGTAGAATATAAAAATCACTGGTGATAGTCAGAGGGTCTGAGTTTGAGTCCCCCATTACTATCCATGCAACCTTGAACAAGTGAGATACATCTTTGAACTTCAGTTTCCTCATCTTTTAAATTAAGGAATTCATCTTGATGACCTCTGAAGTACCTGCCAGTTGTCATCCTAGGAAATCCCAGCTCTGTTTTTTGTAACCTGTGTGCCTATGGTCAATCAACAAGCATTTATGAAGCACCTACTATGTGCTAGGTGCTGAGGATGGATACAAAGACAAAGGCAAGACAGTCCTTGCTATCAAGGAGTTTATATTCTATCACAGAAGAAAACATGTGCCTATATAGGTATACCCAAGGAATATGATACATATACACATGATAGATTTGAGCAAATCTGGGTAAGGGAAAGTACCTGCAGGTAGGTCACAATCCCTCTGGGCCTCAGTTTCTCCCTTTATAAAATGGGGGTGGGGTCTCTAACATTCCTCCTTGTCATAAATTTCAAGATCCTATGGCTTTTCCTCAGCTTACAGAAGCTTCCTGGTTTCTCCCATGCAGGAATCGGCTT
The DNA here is from genome assembly GCA_028658325.1 of Potorous gilbertii. NCBI lineage: Eukaryota > Metazoa > Chordata > Mammalia > Diprotodontia > Potoroidae > Potorous > Potorous gilbertii. Next base: position 272,053,343 of record CM053769.1, on the reverse strand, counting down.
TGGCATTTGGGGCTCCTGAAGGCCCAAGAGCTGTTGCTGGAAGCCTGGGAGGTGTATTCAAATCCTGTCCCAGCCAGCTGTGGGCAGCTGTTAATTCAGCTTCTGCTGTGTGCTCTCATCGCTGTGGCTGCTGGTGGGTTCGCCTATAACTGGTTGGCTACCTCCCTGGTATACTCAGTAAGGACCTCTGCTACAGGAGCCTTAGTTTGTGGCTTCTTGCTTTTCCTTGCCTTGGGTCTAGTCCATCCAGCCCGGTGTCTACTTGCCATCACTGTGCCCACGTTAGGCACTAAGCAGGGTCGCCGTCTGCTTCTGTCTTCTGGTTTTGCGGAGCTGGCCACCCACGTGGTACCCAACATTCTGGCCAACTTGGGCACTACCACCCAGGTACTGAGGTGTGTGGCCCAGGGCTCTCTGGAGAGCTTACTCAACTCTACCCACCAGTTAAAGGCAGCTACAATGGCCTTGGACCAGGCAGCTGGGCGGGCAGGTAGTCGGGGACTGTCTCTGGAGACCCCTAGCAATGGCTCGGCCCTGTATCTCCAGATGCTCATGGTCACCCAGAGAGTCTACGAGGATGTCTCAGCCCTAGAGGCCCTGGTCCGAGGATTGGCTTTGGGCACCAATAGGGTACTGGCTGGAGTCTTCATACTCTCCCTCCTGTCTGAGTCGGTGTGCTACCTGAAGGGCTATCTGACCAACCTGCAGTTTGATAACCTTTATAACAGCAAACAGCTGAAGCAGCTGCTCAAAGAGAACCAGAACAGTCCCCACGCCGCTTCTCCTCCAGCTCTGGTCCTCAGGGTGACTGGACTGAGTCTCTCCCAGGCTGAAATTTTCCATTGCCTCTTTCGTTTGGCATTTCTGGGCATGCCCCTGGTGGCCATGGCTGTGGTTGTGGCTGCAGATTATGTGGCCTTCCTCCTGGCAAGCATGGCTGTGTACTGGACCCAGAAACTGCCCGCACTGCCCATCCATCTGAGCATCAAGTATAATGTGAGTAGAAGAATAGAGGGCAGGGGCTGGAGGCAGAGGGCTGAGAGACCCTTGGTGGGTAGGGGAGGTCCGGTACTTGAGGGTGATCCTAGAGGTGCTCATCTTCAAACTGTACACAGACCTGCAGTTTCATAAACTCTCAGAGCTACACAAGGTCTTAGAAGTTTATTTTTGAGGCAGTTGGGGTTAAGTGATTTACCCAAGTGTCACAGCTAGTAAGTATCTGAGGCTGGATTTGAATTCATGCCCTCCTGACTTCTGGACCAGTTCTCTATTCATTATATGCCCCTAGCCAAGGTCTTAGACCACAGTACATACACAGAACAGAGAACTGAAATGCTGCCATGGATGAAGAGTTGGTTCTTGAAATCAAGCTGACCTAGGACTCTCCCAGCTCTCAAATCCATGGCCTCCATTCTATAGAGGCATGTGTCATCCTAGAACAGAAGTGACCCTTGAGCTCCCAAAAGCTGGGCTGGCAGAATGGTGGTACAAGTGGTAAAGGCTTGAAGTTTAGACCAACAGACAAGCAAAAGACCTCAAAGAGCTCCCTAATTATGGGACTGGCCACAAAGGAGGGAGATGTCAAACATCCTTCAAGGAATCAGAGGATCATGGGTTTAGTACTGGAAGATACTTTAGAATACTGGTGTCAGAGCTAAGAGGGACCTTAGCATATAGAATGTCAGAGCTGGGAGGGACCTTAGAACACAGAATATTAGACCTGGAAAGGACTTTAGAACACACAGAATGTCAGAAATAGGAAGAACATTAGAACATAGAACATCAGAGCTAGAAGGAACTTTAGAACATGAAACATGTTGGAGGACTATAGGAATCTTCCGTTTCCCTTCACTTTAAAAGAGAAGGAAACTGAGCAGAAAATGACTTAGTCAAGGTCATGTAGCCAATTAGTGTCAGGGTCTCCTGAGAAATGCTTAAGAGAAATAGCTTCTACACTACACCCTCACCTTTGGCATCTCCCCTTGCCCTTTCAGGCCAAGTACACAGTCCTTGCCTTCATCTCCTTCATCTTTAACCAGCCTTCTGAAGAGAGATCCTTGGACACCTACCAAGAAACATATAAGTGGGAGCTACGCTTCACTTCAGACAGTTGCCAGTTGCACCCAGCTCATCCTCCACAATACACAGCTGCATTGGCCGCTGGGACCCTCTTCCTCTTTGCTTCTGCCACAGTCTTCCTGGAAACCTATGCCCGCCGACTGGGTCACAGAGCAGCTGCCTCCTTCTTCCAGGCTCAGGAGGAGCAGAGGATCCGATACCTGTTTGCCCAGCTCCACCGAAAGCAGCAGAAGAGGCCCCAGTTTCCTCCTGCTCATGTTCCCCAGTCCTCTAATCTGGATTGGGTCTGGGACCATTCAAACAAGCAAGGAATTGAAGATCAAGGGGTACCTTAGAATGCTATGAGAATCTCAGGGATGCTCCCCCCGGGTCATCCCCTCAGATCTTCTGGAGGACAGAGCTCCCTTTCTAGCATGTCAGATTCTTCCTGTGTACTTGGAACACCCAAGAACACCTGCGCTGGGAGGCATCTCAGAATGAAAGTCAGAGCTGGAATGGATCTTAAAACAAACTAATTGATTGGCAGACTTTTAGGAAGCACCTACTGTGTTCTGGGCTCAGTGCTAGTCAGTAGGGATATGATGACAAAAAATGAAGCAAGCCCTGCTCTCAAGGAATTTAAGTTCTGATTTTACAGAGGAAGAAACTGAAGACCAGAGAAGTTTATAGGTTCATACCTCTAGAGCTGGAAAGTTCTAGAACCTCAAAGGCCAGCTAGATTAATCCTGCCATTTTAGAAATTGGGTCCCATAGAGATTAATGGGCTTACCCAAGGTCACACAGATGCTAAGTAATGGTGGTATGATTTGAACCCAGATACATACTCTGTGTCTAGAACCAAAGCTCTTTCCCTCCTTAAGCAGAGAGTAGCAGAGCTGGGATTGAAACCTGAGCCCTTTGGCTCCAAAGCTGGGGCTCTTCCCCCTCTATTACAATGTCTTCCCATTGCCTGTTTTAGACCCTCCTGAATTCTCAAAGCTCTCTTGACTCATTTATATTGTTCTGCTTTTGTTGCTTTAGAGCAGATAACAAGGTTAACAGTTTGACAATCTCTTCTAGCTCTTCTGGTCCATTCTGACCAGGGCTCTGGGCTGTTTTATTTACTCTTTGATTCTTTCCTGATGGTGACTCATCTCCCCAACTCAGAGTTCCATGAAGGTAAGACCTTCATCCATTACTTCTGTCCCCTCCCTACCCTAACCAGCACAAGGCTGAGCATTTAATAAATATTTATCAATATATGTATTTATTAAACTATGTGTAAATAGTTCTGGTTTTCATTTAAAATAAAACTATATATTTTAAACTTGGTATAGGGAAAGACTAATTCTGGTCTGTGCCTCTTGGAGAATGAGGAATGTTTAATCTTGAGAAGAGAATGGTAGAGGATATGGTCATTGCCTTTCTGTGTCTGTCACAGGGAAGGGAAGTAAACTTGTTTTGCTTAGATGTGGAACCTGGAAGGTAATCTTTACTCTAACATACCAAGAAAGTGAACCTCCAGTCTCTGAGATCTCCAGGATTGGGAAAACCACCTCTTCCTGAGGTAGCCCCTTCCATTTCCAGATAGCACCAATGCGCATAAAGTTTTGTTTTGTTTCTGATGTCAAGTTTATATTGATTTCTTTGCACCTTCCTCTTATTGCTCCTGGTTCTGCCCTATAAGGAAAACCAAGACAATCTAGTTCCCCCTTTAAATGACAGTCCTTTATGACATGAAGGTAGTTCTCATAGTCCCTCAAATCTTCTCTTACTTAGGCTACAAAACATGAACTCAAGGTCCATCATTCTCCTGGTTGAATTTATCTCTGCTGTCATTTTAAAGTTATGATACCCAAAACTCTTCATATAATATCCCAGAGGATGTCTGTTGGAGCATTATCTACTTCCTGTTCTCAGAACTTATGTCATCTAGTCAAAAACACATATTTAAGAGAAGGAAGCTAAGTTCCAGAGGTTAAAAAGTATCCGCCTAAAGTCACACAGTAAATAACAGAGCCAGGATTTGAATCCAAGTCTTCTGACTCTCAGTCCAGGGTTGTTGTTGGGTTGTTTCAGTTGTGTACAACTCTTCTTGACCCCATTTGAGATTTTCTTTGCAAAAATACTGAAGTGGTTTACCATTTCCTTCTCCAACTCATTTTACAGATAAGGAAACTGCGGCAAACAAGGTTAAGTGACTTGTCCAGAATCATACAGCTAGTAAGTGTCTGAGGCCAGATTCTAACTCATGAAGATGTCTTCCTGATTCCAAGTCAAGTGCTCTATCTACTGCACCATCTATTTGCCTTTTCTTACCCCAGTACTCTTTTAAATACTACTAAAGGCTTTTGAAAGAACCCAGCTCCAATGCAGCAGCTCATATAGGGGAAGGAAGATGAGATTCTTCCTGGGTCAATCAAAACAGGGACTGTTCTTTACAGCTTTGGGGTAAAGATCAAGTGTGGTGCAAAAGGAGATACAAGAAAAGGGTCTCTTCCTATTCTAAAGACTTAAGATTCTTAATGAAACAGAAATCCCAGGTGGGATCCATTTACTGCCTGGGGTCCTTTCCTCACAGACTTCCTTCATCATCTGCTCAATGTTTATTTTGAGGGCCTAAGGGAATGGTGGAAGTGGAGGGGAGGGGCATCTGGAATGTAGTGGAATGAGTCCTTGACTTTTCAGGAGATCTGGGTTCATATATTGGCTCTGATATTACCCGTGCAATGCTGGATAAGTCAATTAACATCTAAACTCCATTTTCTTTCTACATAAAAAGGGTCTAATAATAACAGCCAACTTTTAGAGAGAGCTTTAGGTGTGCAAGGCATTTTCCATCTGTTCCATTATTTTATTTTCACAATGACCCTGCAAGGCCAATAACATGATTATCTTCGTTTTACAGATGGTGAGGAAACCGAAGCTGAGAGACGTTAAATGACTTGCCCAGGCCGGAGCATGCTAGAGCCAAATCAAACTATCTCATTTTAAAAAATTCAGTATGGTCATTTATACCCAGAAAATTGGCAAACACTACAAATCAGAGCTTGATTTATTGTTTTATAGATCATTTCGAGACTAAAGAAGATAATGGAGAAAATGTTAATAATACAGGTTATCATTAATTTTAATAATATATATATAATAATAATTTTTCTTTCAGGTCAAATTTAAAATTTAAAAGTGGGTCCTGTGTACATGCCTTCCCCCAAGAGTTGGTTGTTAAACACTTACTATCATACATTGTGCCCAAGGTCCCCATAGATATGACATGTCGGAGGCAGGATTCAGACTCAAGTCTTCCTGACTCCATACATTTCACAACCTAGTGGCCCTGTATATGCTTTATATTACCTACCTCACAGGATTGTTATAGTTAAAATGCTATAAAAATGTGAGTTATTGTTATTAGGGGATTGTGTCGAATATAGTTCCCTGATCCCAGGGGAGAAGGGGAAGGATGATGGAAAACAGAGGTAGATTCATCCTATCAATGAGTCAGGCTCATCAGGACCGACTGAGTCAAAGGAAACAAATCTGACTGCATCTATGGAAATTCCCTACATAGGGAAACAAGATCTGGTCTTAGGATCAATAAAGGGTAGGATAGAATGAACTCTGGCTCCCAGAATAGTCTTAGTGCTTCCCTTGAAGCAGAGCTGGCTCCCCCTAAGGATTGTAGGGCCTAAGGTAGAAGGACACTATGAATTTGGTATCATGGCTTCTACATTTGAGCCTCAGTTCTTCCCCTCATGCGCTGTGTGACCTTGGGCAAGTCACTTCATTGAACCTATTTCCTCATTTGAAAACTGAGGGAGCTGAATTAATTAATCTCTATGATATTTCCCAGCTCTAAAATTCCCATGGAAATATGGAATCTCAGAGCTGAAAAAGATTTCAGGGGGCATCTGATTCAATCCCTATTCTAGAAGGAATTCCCTCCACAAGTTCTCTGACAAATGGTCATCTAAAGTGAACTTGAAGATTATTTCACAATGGAAAGCTCCCTATCTCCCAAAGCAATCCACTCCACATTAAAATAGTTCTCATTGTCAGCAAATTGTGAGACCTTGGGCAAGTCACTGAAACTCCTTTGACCTCAACTGTAAAAGGCGGTGTGTATGTGTGTGTGTGTGTGTGTGTGTGTGTGTGTGTGTGTGTTCGATTGCTTTTTTTTTTTCAGTTATATCCAGCTATTCCTGACCCAATTTAGGGTTTTCTTGGCAAAGATACTGGAGTAGTTTGCCATTTCCTTCTCCAGTTCAGTTCATTTTACAGGTGAGGAAGCTGAGGCAAACAGAAATAAGCGACTTGCCCATGGTCACACAGCTAGTAAGTGTCTGAGGTCAGATTAGCTACTGGAAGTTCTCTGCCAGTTTTAATCTGTGAACCTATGAATTTTTCATAGGATCATAAAAATTAGAGCTGGAAGACCCGGGGAATAGCCCCGTGCAGAAAAGGACCTCAGAGGTCATGCAAGCCTCTGATTTTACAGATGAGGATGCTGAAGTCAAGACAGATTAATTAACTCACTCAAGGTCAAACATCTGGCATCTGAGGTAACACTTGAATACCAGTCTTCTTGACCTCAGTTCGTCCTCTATGTCAAACTGAGCAAAAATTCTGCCTTCCTTAACAGTCTTCCTCCCTTTCTTCTTCTACCTTTGGAGCCAAACAGGATGAGTCCAATTCCTCTTCCATGTGATAGTGCTTCAGATACTTGAAGGCAGCTATCATATTTCTTATTCTTCCTCCCCCAGGCTCCTACCAGGGATATCTTTTCTTTTATTGGGTAAAATGATGCTAGTTCCTTCAACAGATCCTTGAGTGGCAAAACTTCTATCCTCTGGTCATTTTCCTCTAGATACTCTCTAGTTCTGCCCAGAACTGGGCACGATACTGCAGGTGCGATCTGACTAGGTCAGAGTACAGAGGGATTATCATTTTCCCAGCTCTGGACCCAAGATCACATTCCACGGTCCTGTGTTTCCTTTGGCCTGAGCCTTCTTTCAGGACTTCTGCCCCATGGCTGTGATCTCCCAGGGAGCCAGTGAGATCACAAAAACATGCTGCAGTGAAGGAAAAAAACTCCACTGAACTTAAAAATCACATAACCAGAGATCAAATTATAACTCTACCATTCACAACTTAGTCAAGTAATTTAATCTCTCAGTTTCCTTAGCTGTAAAATGAGAGTGCTGGACTAGGTGACATCTGGGCTCCCTTCCAGGCCTATGGCCCTAGGGATCTTAGGCATCATCTCAGCCAACCCTGGCCCAGAGGTGGAGGTGCAAGTGCTCAAGGTCACACAGCTAATAAACAACAAAACTGAGATTTGAACCCATCTACATTTTTCAAATACAGTAAGTGACCTTTCCGTGACTCAGACCTTTACTGAAAATGCTACCAGAGATCAAAGTGGTTGATTGACAAACTTGGTGGATTAGTTTATTGGCTTCTTCATCTTGTCTCTTTCCCAATTTCCCTTCTCTCCACCTACCCTCCTCCATCTTCCCTCCTGCCTCCCCCCATCCCACCATTTCCCACCAGAAATAGCTTCCTTTGAATACACTTGGGATCCGTCCAGCTAGAAGGGAGAAAAGGGAATGGGGAGGGAACATGGGGGGTAGGTGATATGTTGTGGAAAAAGTGACACCATTTTCACCGAACCTCTTCTCCAAGGGGACACTCACTCTTCTGCTCTCACTCTCTCCTCCGTCTTCCCTCCAGCTCCAAACCCACCCTGGGACCTGTCCTTGGTGTTGATCCAATAAGGACTTAGCTCAGGCAGGGAAGACTCCATGCAGAGATGAGAATAATCAATTGGCCTTCATGCAGTCTTTGGGTTTTCTGTATAATTATCTTCCTGGTTTAAGTCATCAAGTTATTTTAATAACTATCAAATTATTTTAACAAATCTCAGCAGAATCACATCTGTAAACCCCTCCTGGGAATGATGAGGTATTTTAAGGCCATGAATCACCAGTTACTGAGAAGCTGATCATCACTCCAGCCACTTCTCCACCCACTCCCCCAAGATGTTTGCTACTCATCTCTGTCTATTATATTCAGGGTTCCGTAGCACACATCTCAGCCTCCAAGACGGCAATGTCTGCCCTCCGACCCTTCAGGCCTAAGGCTGAATTGGCACATTGCTCTTCAGATGCCCGCAGTTCTGCAGTAACAGTTCATTCTATCTGTCCTTCAAGCTATCAGGAGGAGGGGATCTGGCTATTTCCCCAGGCTGGGCTAACCTAACCTAAGCCAGCAGGAGCCAAGAGAGCAGAAAGGAGCAAAGAAAGTTTAGGGACATTTGGTATCCAGTACCTAGTCTTATGTTTATATGGTGTGAGGGGCATTGGGAAGACTACTCTCTTTCATCAATGCCTGAAATTGTGGCATTAGTGCTTTATACCCTCTCCAGATTCCTCGCAACTAATTTAAGGAGAATAAACAGAGAGAAGGCATTTTGCCCCAAGATTTATCATTACCAAATTCAGTTGCACTGCCTAGAGGCTGCCTCTGGCTTTCTTCCTTCAGGGAATAATCTCTTTGATTCAAAGACCTCATACCTCCTCTTCCCTGGATATCTTCCTATGACTCCTATTGAAAGGTTGGGCACAGTGCTGCTGGCCCATGGAGCATCTCAGGTTCCTTGCTGCTGGAAATGGAATAGGAAGACTTGCTTTGATGGCAAAAGACCTGGGTTCTAGTTCCATCCCCAAGACTGGTTTCCTTGGACAAGGATGCAAGTCCCATTGAGATGCAGCCTCCCCATTTCTAAAATGAGAAAGGAGGAGTCCTCTAGGCAGTAATGACCTCTCCATACTACTCCCTTCCTCAAACTACCAGAGCGATTTACCTCCCTCTTAAGTACTCAGTATGTCTTTGTATACCTTAATACATTAAATAAATGTGAATCATTTTTATTATCCTTCATTTTATTTATTTTTACACATGCAGCAACCCTTCCTGAGAAGCAGGAAGACCTAGATTCAAGTACAGCCAAGAGACATACTGGCCACTTATTCATTTGGTCACCATGGAAATGGTGCTGTAGAAAGGACATTGAATTTGAAGTCAGTTCAAATCTCAGTGTTGGTTTGAATCCCAGTCCTTCTACTTGCTACCTATGTGACCTTAGGCAAGATATTTAACTTCTCTGGTCCTCCATTTCTTCATCTGTAAAATGAAGGCATTGATTAATTAAATGACTTCTAAGATTCTTTCCAGTTATAAATCTATGGTCTGAAGATCTTGGGTCATTCAAACTTTCATTGTCTCAGGCATGTCTCTAAGACTATTAAATAATTATGAATGAGTTATTGGTCTGTATCAATGGGATTTCTTCAACACCCATAGGCTCCCTGTATCAACAGGGAATGGACAGATCTGGACAAAAACAAAACAACAGCAAAAAAACCAAAAACATCCCCTCCCAGATTTTAAACTTTGTAAGGACTTGTGCTGTCTTTGTTTTTGTATTCCCTAGAACTAAGGATGGAGACTACCTACGGCCGATACTTTCTGAATGTTGACTCAGTAACCCTGGGCTTTGTGGCTAGTTAAACAGTAAGAGGAAGAAAGTCAACACCAGGGAGGCAGGAAGGAAGAGGGGGAAGGTGAAGGTCCCGGAAGCATCAATCCAGTTTTTAAAAAGAAAAACAACCAAGGGGCGGAGCCAAGATGGCGGAGTAGAAAGACTCACATATACTAGCTCCGAACCCACAGCCCATGGATTTTCCTCTAAAAAGAACTCCCAACAAACTCTGGAACAGTGGAAGCTGCGCAGCAACACAGTGAAGGAGATTTCCGTTCCAGAGAGCCCGGAAAAACCGGTCCCAAAGGTCCATTGCTCACTGGACGGGAGCGGAGCCCTCCCGTGCCTTGACCGTGCGGCACTGAGAGGAGCAAGCAGATCCAAGCAGGCTTCAGGGACAGAATCTCCAGCGGCCGCGAAGGTCCCTCCACCCACAGACTCACAGGTCAGTGAGAGAGATGGGCTGAGAGGGGAACGGGGTGTCTCCAGGATTCAGGGCCCCTCTGGAGGCAGCGGCAGAGGCAGAGGCAGAGGCAGCAGGCAGCCAGAGGCTACCAGAGCAGGCAGGAGCTCAGCAGGAGCTCCATTACAAAAGGTCTCTGCATAAACCCCCTGAGGGAACTGAGCCTGGGAGGTGGCCCTGCCCCCACCTGAGCACCAGAAATTAAGCTCCCATTGAATAGAAGCCAGGCCTGATGCCAAAAGCCCTGAGGCTGGGGAGCAGCATTTGAATCTCAGACCCCAAGCACTAGCTGGACAGACCTAGGCAGGGGTGGAGAGGAATCTCAGAAGTCAAGTAACTGGCTGCGAAAATGCCCAGAAAAGGGAAAAAAAATAAGACCATAGAAGGTTATTTT
>CM053769.1:271892777-272042385 GCA_028658325.1 Potorous gilbertii | reverse complement strand
CAAATGGGGAGAAAATTTTGGAACCCAAAATTTTGTGAAAATGAATGTAAAAAGTTAAATAAATAAATTTATAAGAAAAAAATAAAAGAAAAAGAAAAAAGAAAAACAACCACCTGCCTTTTGCCTTTGAACCTCATTTAATTGAGAACCTCCAGATATAACATGTCAAATTTGTCTGGGCTGCTTATTCAGAAGCTAAGGCAGAGCTTTATAAAACTTATTCATAAATTATTGCTTATTAATTTTGTCCTTCACACACAAACAGCTTCTTCTCTAGCCACACGTGCAGACACACATGCTATACTGTCCCACTCTCCTCCTCCCCAACCTTTACCCCTAGTTATTGTAATGTAATAAGAAGAGCCCTGATCAGAAGACAAGGATTCTAATTCTGAGTCTGTCTGGCTATCTGATCGTGAGTAAGGCTCTTTCCATCCCCAGGCCTTATTCTTTTCCTTTCAAATAAAGGGTTGGGTTAGATCACGTGTTCTTATCCCTTCTTTTGGGTGTCATTCAGGGGTGTGCTGGAATTGATTGTTAAATTTTCACCGAGAGCATTAACACCTCGGAAAAGAACAAATGCTCCAAATCTGAGTTTGATTTATTGGTTTGTGGATTGGCTAGACTTAAGAAAGTGTTAATAATGCAAATAGAAGTGTGCTGCGCTTTTTGGAATGCAGATTCTCAAACTTTTGCCAGCACCACCACTGTATGGACCCCTTTGACAGTCTGGCAAAATCTTCTGATCCCTTCTCAAAATAATGTTGTCATTTTTAAAAAAATGCACAAAACACGTAGGATTACAAAAGAAACCAGTTGTATTGAAATAGCTATCAAAATATTGAAAAAAAATTCACCGCTAGTCACTGGTTAAAAACCTCAAGCATTGGATAGACCTTAAGATTTCTTCTAGTTTCAACATTCTATGTCCTAAACTCCCTTTGAGTTCTAATGTTCTATGTCCTAGAATCCCAATCTGGCAGGCCTTGTTCTAAGATTCTGGGTTCCTTCGTGATTTCTGTAGTTTTATAGCGATAAATTGCTCCCTCTGCTGGTGACAGCTAGAACTGGGGTGAGACGAAGATGAACCAGATGTGCAGCAGCTGTGGTTATCACTGCTTAGAACTTGAGTGGGCAGGCTCACCAGAGTTAGCACCTAATGATCCTCTACCCTTCACGCCCCCTAACAGGGGAAAGCCCACAAGGCAGATTGACCTCTAGTACCTACCCAGGTGCCATCTGCTAGATTGTTACTTCTGGTACTGTTACCCAATGATAACAGATATTTCCTCAGACAGACCTGGAACACTCAAAAGTGGATAGATGCCTGCCAAGGCTGTCTTCCCAATTGGTTGGTAGCAAGACTCTTTGGCTGGGGGATGTAGTCAGGCAAAATTGTTCCCAATGACTCTGGAGATGGAAGGGACCTTGGTATATTGGAACTGAAAGAGAATTCAGAAGACAAAATGTTAAAGCTGGAGGAAAACTTACCACATAGGATGTCAAGAAATTATCTGTTACAACCCTTATTTTACAAAATAGAATATTGGGTCTCAGAAAGGTTAAGGGATTTGCATATATCCCAGGATTCTGCAGCTTCCCCGTGGTATCAGACAGTTCAAAGCAGGCTAACAGTTTAGGTCAGATTTCCCCCTGCTTTGGGTTGGGGCTTGACTTTTAGACTATAAGACCTTCCAGAAGGTGGAGAGGCAGTTGGGACAGGGGTAGTGCCTTCAGGAAGCAGAGCTTCCATCTCTCATATGCATCCTCTTCTCTCTACTTACACAGCTGCCACTCTGGTGCCTTCAGCAGCTCATACCTGAGTTACTGCAATAGACTGCTGGTTGGTCTCTCTGCCTTAAGTATCCCCCTACTCCAAACCATCAGCTGTTATAGTGATCTTCCTAATGAATATATATGACCATTTTGCACCCCCACTCAAAAATCTCCAAGAGCTTCCTGTTATTGCCATAATCAAATATGAAGTCCTCTTTTTGGTTGTTAAGGGCAGCTAGGTGGTGCAGTGGATTGAATGATGGGCCTGGAGTCAGGAAGATTCATCTTCCTGAGTTTAAATCCAACCTCAGACCCTTAATAGCTATATGACCCTGGTCAAGTCACTTAACCCTGTTTGCCTTGGTTTCCTCATCTGTAAAATGAGCTGGAGAAGGAAATGGCAAGCCACTCCAATATCCTTGCCAAGAAAACCCCAAATGGCATCACAAAGAGTTGGACACAACTGGAAAAAAGACCGAACAACAACATTTGGCACTTAAAGGCATTTACAACCTGACTCCTTCCTGCCTGGAAAGACTTATATGAACTGATGCTGAGTAAAAGGAGCAGAACCAAGAGAACTTTGTACACAGCAACAACCACAGTGTGAGAGGAATTTTTCTGATAGACTTAGCTCTTCATTGAAATGCATGAACTTAAAAAAATTTCCAATAGACACTTGAGGCAAAATGCCTTCCACGTCCAAAGAACTGTAGAATTGGATTGCAGATAGAAACAGACCATTTTCTTTTGTATTATGTTTTGTTGTATGGGTTCTCTCATTCATTTTAATTCTACTATGCAACATGAATTTAATATGAATGTATGTGTAGAAGCTATATAAAATTATATGCCATCTCAGGGAGGGAAGGGAGAATGAGGAGGAGGAGGGAGTGGAAAAAATCTAAGATATATGGAAGTGATTGTTGAACACTGAAAACAAAAAAAATAATTCAATTTAAAAAAATTTAGGGTGCATGTAAAATTCCATGCTTTTTCTCTCCTTCCTAACACAAATTCTAAAATAGAGTGGTCATGATTGCCAAGGTACCTGTCATTACCACCCTAGACCCAGTTTCTCCATTGTTAAAAATGAGATGCAGAATAGAATTTTCCCACATATCTTCCTTTACCTCTTGCAGGATGAAATCAGTCTTAAGAAGTGATCACATGTATAGCCTACATCAGATTCCTTGCTGTTTGGGGGAGAGAGGAAAATTTGGAACTCAAAATCTTATAAAATCAAGTATTGAAAACTAAAAATTAGTTATTTTTTTAAAGTAGATCTCTGCATCTAGGGCACAGGGGGCTCTGCCCCACAGTTCTTGTACCTAAAATTTGAGACTTTGTGTGTTGTGGCCTCTGGTTCTTTCGGCTAGAAGCTAAAATGCTGCAGTTTACCTGGTGCTGAGCTGGCTGGTGTTGGAAAGCAGAGGCCAGGTGAAATCTTTTTGGGGGGTGATCTGGCCCCAGAAGGTCTCCTCTGCTAAGCTAGAGTATAGGCAAGCTCATTGGTTGGTGATCCTGTCTGTGATTGTATCTTCCCAATTCCCCTGGGGTGCCAAGGCATGCCTAGGGTCCTGGTGTTGGCAGTTGCTGGTTTCACCCTCCTGGGGCTCAGGATCATCTCCTGATTTGCTGAGGTTGGGCTGTCTGGGACAACTCTGGTCCTGCACTGGTCCCTTTCAGCCACAGCAAGAGGGACCCTCCTTATCAATTTTCTTGGCCTCATGGATTAAGAGACTGATTACCTCTTCTGCTGCTCCCACTGTTCCAGGGTTTTTCCTGGGGAGATATTCTCTGGGCTCATCAAGGTCAACAAAGGGAAGGAGATAGAGATTACTGATCACTCCACCATCTTGGCTCCTGGAACCAGAAATCTCAAGTCAAAATTAATTATTTCTTTGAAAAAGAAATAAATATTAAGGAATTAGACATTTCACTTTTGGCAGAAGGAAAGATCCAGCAGAGATCTGGATAACTGCAGTCCCCCCTAACTACTATAACATGCCTCTATGTCAGGCTTATGATCTCTTTCTGTATCCTTCATCTAATCCCTCTTTCTGTGCAGGTGGTCTGTAGTCTATTCCAATCACAATATTGTTTCTCTGTCTGCCTTTGATGACCTTCACCCTAATGCTCTCCACCATTCTTAGCTGTTCCTTAGGGTGGCACTCACAGAGGTCTGAACTCCTGAGCATTAGAAGCGATCACAGGTGTGTGCCACTATGCCCAGCCTTGAAAAGCCTTTATTGGAGTGACTGGGACGATGAAGTGGAGAAAGGAGAAGTAGCCTCTTCTTTTGTTGCTGTTCATTCATTTCAGTCGTGTCTGACTTTGTGACCCCACTGAGGGTTTTCTTGGCAGATACTGGAGTGGTTTGCCATTTCTTTCTCCAGTTCAATTTACAGATGAGGAAACTGAAGCAAGCAGGATTGTGAGACTTGCCCAGTAAGTGCTCTAGTAAGTTTCTGAGGCTGGATTTGAAGTTCCTTCCTTACTGCAGGTCTAGAGCTCTATCTACTTCACCAACCTGCTGCCTAAGCCTCTTGTTTATAGAACATCAAAGCTTAGTTGAGGATGCAGCTAATGATACTGCACATGGTGAGGAGGTACCTCCTTTATCTCATAGTAACCTTGCTAAAACCCAGACATGCTTTTATGTTTGCTCACTTCTGTTTTAAGAATCGAAAGACCCACCTGTATCCAGGCACTAGCACCAATATTTCCTAGTTACATGATGTCTGATAAGTTCCTCCACATCCCTGAGCCTCAAAGTCCTGTAAAATGGGGCTGATAGCATCATATATTTAAGCTGGAAGGTACCTTGGAAGTTGGCTAGTCCACCCCACTCATTTTACAAATGGAGAAACTGAGACTCGAAGAGGAGTAACTTATCCAAGGCCACACAAAAACAGTTTTAGAACCAGGTCCTCTGACTCCAGTCCCGAATTCTTCTCATTTTGTCATGTTATAGCCCTCCTTGAATGAATCACTTCACAGGGCTCTTATAAGAGAATTGGGAGCCATCATTATAGACCCAATTTATGTATTCTGCCTTATCTTCAAACCACAGCTCAAATGCTATTTCCTTCAGGAAGCTTTCACTGAACATTCCAGCAAGCTCACCTCTCTCACCTTTGGATCCTCCTAGCACTTTGTACTCCCTCTTTATGAAGCTGACCAAATTCCATCAATATTATGCTTACTGGCATATGTGTCTTATCTCCCTTACTCAATTATAAGGCCTTGGGGGCAAGGATTCCAGAGTATTTATTTTTGCATCGCCCCACAGGGTCTTGCACTCAGATGAACATACAGTAGGGGCTTAATAAATGTCCCTTGAATTTCATTGAATGGGAGCAGGGGAATGAGTTGGGTAGAGGGTAATGTTCGATGTCCTAAGGTCTCACAAAGGTAGGGTGTGTGATATGATAGAAAGAGCATTGGTCAAGAGATATGGGTTCAAGTCTTGGCTTTTTCATATCCTATCTTAATAGTGATGGCTCGATAATGGTATCTCAGTCATTGACTCTTTCTAGCCCTCCATTTCTCCCTTTCCATCTAATAATCTCTACAGGCCCTTGCAACTTCATCCTTTCCCTGTGTTCTATTTTCTAAGGTTCTTTCCAGCTTTATCATTCTATGTTCTAACTTCCCTTCCAATTCTGACACTGTCATTTTGAGGTTCTAAGCCTTAGCTCTAATATCCTGCGTTCTAAATCTTAATGGCCCTGACAATTTAGGTTTTTAAAGTCTCTTCTTGATTTAACTGTCTTTCTTGAATGTCCATTCAAAGTCTGACTTTTCTAGGTTATATTTTCTAAGTTGTGTCTGTCCTTTCCAAATTTATTCTCCTGCGATCCATGTTTTAAGGTTCTTTCCAGCCTTTATCATTATGTGCTCCAAGGTCCCTCCCATCTCAGATAGTCAAGGTCCTAGATTCTAAGCCCTAGCTCTAATATTCTATTTTCTGTGTTCTAATGGTCCTTCAAGTTCTGGCAGTCTATTCTAAGGTCCCTGCTAGCTCTAACAGTTTATGTTTGAAGGTACCTTACTATTCTAACAGTCTAGGTTCTGAGGTCCCTTCTGACTCTAGCAGTTTAGGTTCTAAAGTCCTTTCAGATTCTGACCTTTTAACATTCTATGTTCTGTAGTTTAAATTCCAGCTCTGACATTCTATCTTCTATATTCTAAAGGCTTCTCAGTTCTGATTAGCCATTAAGGAAGTTGTTAAGTACATACTTAACTATCTTCCAGGCCCTGTGTTAATCCTTGGAAAAGCAAAAACAACTTTAACCAGGGAAGAGCTTACATTCTAATGGGGCACAAGGTATATGTATTAGAACAGAAAGCCAAAGGCAGAGTGGATGGAATTAACCTTGGGGAAAAGGTGCTAGCAACAGTTCTGTGCTAGTGCCGGTGTTCTCTAGCTCTCACATTCAGTGGAACTATAGTCTCTGAGCTTCAGTGCTATTTCAAGAGAATCTGCAAGGACGAAGACTTGGCCAAGATTTTAGCTTGGGGTTGCAATTCAGGCTTCCCAGCTGCTTCCAAGTTCAGGAAAGTGTTGGGGCCAACTAACACATTCAATTTATTTATTAGCCATCAGCAGAAAGAGCCCATCAATGGATACCGTTTTTCTAAATGGTTTCCATTTGAAACTGTGCCTGAGGGAAAAACAGAAAATCAGGTTTTGTGTGTTGAATTAAAAAAAAAAGAAAAACTGCTTTGGGCTACCCCAAGTTTCTGCTCAGGCTTCCAGTACTAAAATCTAGGTGGGGTGGGAAAGAAGCCAAGGGCTCTAGGGCAAACAGTCTGATTCTCATTGGTTCTGCTTCAATCCACAGCTTGCCATGGGTGATAGAAGATAGACAGAAGAAAATGATAGAAGATAAAAGGGGGGATTTGGGAGTTGTAAGTCACAGGAAAAGGCCTACTTCTCCCACTAACATGCTAGAGAATCTTGGGCAAGTCATTTCCCCTGTCTGGGCCTCAGTTTCCGCATTAATAGATTAAGGAGATCTAGTTTTAAGAGCTACTCCCATATACCACACACACACACACACACACACACACACACACACACACACACCCATTAATTGTGTGACTTTGGACAAGTCCTTTACCTTCTCTGGGCTCATCTGTAAAGGGAATAAATGAATGAAGAGGCAATTACTAGGCACTATATGTCAGCTAAGCAGTGGTGATTCAAATAATTAAAGCTAGCATTTATTGGGGGCTTTAATGTTTTCAAAATGCTTTACATAAATCTTATTTGATGCTTACAAAAATCCTGTGAGGTAGGTGCTATGATTGTGTTCATCCCTCATTGCAGAAGGAAACCATGTCATCAGAGAAATGATGACATAACTTACATTTGACTTTGTTTTGAGTAAGGGAGGGCTGTGCAGGTCACCAGCCTCACTTCTCTAGAGCCATCTGAATCCAGTGACCAGATATTCATCAGGATGACTGGAGATGACCCAGGATGAGGCAATTAGGGTTAAGTGACTTGCTCAAGGTCACACAGCTAGTGAATGTCAAGTAGGATAGGGGGAAGCTGGAAGGCAGAGGTTAGGAGAGATTGCAGAGGAGGTAGCATCTGAACTCTGAAGAAAGGGCAGCCAGGTGGTGTCAGAGTACACAGAGCACTGGGCCTGAAATCAGGAAGACTCATCTTCTTTAGTTCAAATCTGGCCTCAAACACTTCCTGGTTGTGTGACTCTGGGCAAGTCACTTAACCCTGTTTGCCTCAGTTTCTTCATCTGTAAGATGAGCTGGAAAAGGAAATGGCAAAATACTCCAATACCATTACCAAGAAAACCCCAAATGGGGTCCTGAAGAGTTGGACACAATTGAATAATTGTTTCTGAATGGAGAGGGTTTGGTTAGGAGAGAGCAATGGTATCATAGATAAGAGTTTGAATGGATCTCTGAGGCCATCTTGTTCAATTCCATCATTTTGCATGTGAAGAAAATGAGACCTAGAAATAATTTACCCAAAGCCGCACAGGTAGTAAGTGACAGAGGTAGGATTCTAACTCAGATCCTGTGTCTCCAAGTTCTGCTCTCTCTCCATCAAGGACCATCTACATCTAACATTTCATGAATCCCTGGCTTAAGACCTTTGACATTGTCAGCCTCTCCCCAAGGGATGGGGCCATGTGCCTGGGGAGTTGGAGCCCACCTGCTATGGGGGAAGTCATGGGGGATGCTCTCCCAAGCAGAGGTAACAGCTTTGATATCCAGGTCAGGACACCCTAGACACCACCTCAACTCAACTGTGGACTGTCTGACATGAGTCTATGGGAGAGCCCCCAAATAGTACCACTTTGACATCTCAGCTAGGAAAGCAGCCCCCTGGGATGGAGCAGTGTGTGTGTGTGTGTGTGTGTGTGTGTGTGTGTGTGTGTGTGTGTGTGTTTCCTTCTCCAGCTCATTTGATATATGAGGAAACTGGGGAAAACAGGGTGAAGTGACTTGAACAGGGTCATACACGATGGACAAGAAATGACTTGGTATTGCTTGTGGGGGAGGAATGGGAGGAAAGGACCCATCTGGGAGCTTCCTAATTTAATTATTGTTCTAGCTGTTCCTCAATCACTGATTGGACATCTGCCCCTGGATGCCCCTGGATAGGCATCTCAAACTAAGCTCATCCAAAATATAATTTATTATCTTCCTTCTTCCCCAAACTCACCACTTTTCCTAATTTCCTTATGTCTATCAAGTGTGCCAACATTCCAGTCATTCAGGGTCATGATCTCAGTTTTCCTCCCTGACCCCCTTCCCCAAATATATAATGAGCTTGCCAGCTTTGTCACTTCTACTTCTCACACCTATTTCCTTCTCTACAGCTATTCAGGATCCTCACTCAGGACACTCACCTCTCATCTGGACTCTTACAAATACACCTCCCTGCCTAAGTCTTTCCTCACTCTGATCCATCCTCCACACAGCTATCAAAGTGATATTCCTAGAGCACAGATGGAATCAAATCCAATCAACCAGCATTTATTAAGTGCTAAACTATGTGCCAGGCACTGTGCTGAGGACTAGGGATACAAATATGAGCAAAAAAAGAGATACTGTCTGCCCTCTGTCAGAGTTCACATTCTGATGAGGCAACACATTAAAGAGAGCTGAAAATCAGGGATGTGGGGAGGGGGATGTACCATCGTAGAGGCATGAAATTTGTAGAATTAGAAACAGACAGAAGAGAAATAAAGGATGGTGGTTCCACCCTCATCAATCCCCTGGCCAAGAAGCTTGAAGGGCTCCTTACTGTCTCTAACATCCACTACAAACTCCTCTGTTTGGCATTTAAAGCCCTTTCATTTGATACAGTCTCCCTTTCTGGGTTTATTACACATTTTCCTGTTCACACACTCTAGGTTCTAGTTAAATTGATCTCTTTGTTGTTGGTGGTCTGTCTTTTCAGGCATATCTGACTCTTCGTGATCCCATCTGGGATTTTGTTGGCAAAGATACTGGAATGGTTTGCCATTTCCTCCTCAAGCCCATTTTATAGATGAGGAAATGGGGAAATGGGGGAATGACTTGCCCAGGGATACACAACTAGTAGGTGTCTGAGGCCAGATGTGAATGCAGAAAAATGAGTCTTCTTGACTCCAGGGTCTGAACTCTATGCCCTTCAGCACCACCTAGCCGCTCTTGACCTACTTACTGTTTCTCATACATACAGCTCTTCATCTCACCCTTTACTTTGCTTCTGCTCTCCAGCCTGGTTCCAACTCCAGGGAACAAGCTGCTTCTCCTGAGAGAAGCTCATCTCTTCTAAACTCAGCACCAAGCTGCTAATTCAAACCTTCAAGGACACCACTTCTCTCAGCCTCCTTTCCTCTCTGATCCAAGGGCTGGAGGGCATGGTCCTAAGGTCCTCTTGCAGTCTTCCTTTACAGAGGCAGAAACTGCATTCTCATCTACTGCCTAACTTCCTTTCAGTTCCATGGATCAAGGTGTGCTGGTGCCAATGCTTCCTGGTGTCCCTTTTCCCCCCACCCACTTTCTTGCCCCCTTCTGTGTATTGTCTCTTTCTTTAGATTGTAAGTCCCCTGTGGGTAAGGATAGTCTTTCTTTTTATTCATTGTAAACCCAGAACTTAGTGTAGCGCCTGGCACATAGTAGGCACTTAATAAGTGTTTATAATAAACATGCCTTTGCATGTATTGTTCCCCATGCCTATAGAGATGGAGCTGATTGGTATTTACTCAATCAAATTACCAAATCCCACTTTAAATAAGAGATAAGATGTTCAATCTATCAGTCTCAATGATAGGCTTTGGATGAAATGTGAAGAGTTTTTGGAAACATTGGATGAAATGAAATGACTCCAGACTAGACAAATGATAATACCACTTCCAGATTCAGTATACAAAAAAACACAGCGTTAGCGGGAAGCTTGGAGTTTCGTGATCCCTGGTGAGTCAGGAGAGAAAGAAAGCAGCAGCATATCCCTGAAAAAAAACCATCATGGGAAAGTGGGGGGAGGGGAAAGTATAGAGATTTGAAGTCTCCTTCCTACCCCATCCCCTCCTGGCTTGGCCAGAGAAGGACTTTGTGAGCTTTGTAGAGAAGGAAGGGTGTTGGACTTCCTATCGTCCCATTGGTATCCTGGCTACATCCCCAGATCAGCTGATGGCAGTGTCTATATTAGAAGCCAAGGATAGGTTGAACATAGATCTAATGCTCCACAAAGGAGCCTAGTGAAGAAACTACACCCTGCCTAAGAGGAATTTCTTCAGCACCCCACAAACAGGAGAAAAGGACTCCTAGAAACTGGTGCTATGAGCTATCCCTTTTCTCATATACATTCTCTAAGTTTGATCCCATTTTCCCCTGGCTCCTTACATACTTGTAAGACAGTCTGTCACAAACTTTGGGGACAACGTTTTGGGTCAACTGTTCTTACTGTACCACTTTAATAAATACCTCCTTCTAAAACCTACTTAAGGCTGTCTGACTAAATGATTCTCAACTGATTATGTTGGGGTTGATAGAACCCACTAGTGGGGGCTCAAGCCAATGTCATTAGAGAATCAACCCTAACTTCTCAGGGGTACTCCTAGAACTTGGATCAGGGAGTAGTAGCTTTGCTTTGGAACCCAATGTTCATTTGTGAGAGTTGAAATAAGGATACTTAAAGCTTATATACAATAAATTTGGAACATACTGTCTTTTCATCTTTGACTCTAAGAATCCTTCAAAGCTCAATCCAAATTCTATCTCCCATATTTCCCAATTTTGCCACCTATTAGTGTCTCTATTCTAAAATATTGCCATGTATTTACTTTGTGTGTGTATAGATAGATATAGCACATATATGTATACATTATAGATACATATAGTATAATATATGATGTACCTATCATATATATTTATATATATATATATATATTTATATATATGCTATAGCATATGTATACATAATGTATATATCACTGTAATATATATATAAAATAAACCTCATTTGATCTTCATAACAACCCTGAAAGGTAGGTGCTATGATTATTCCTATTTCACAGATGAAGAAATCGAGGCAAACAGAGATTAAAGTGACTTGCCCAAGTAAGTGTCTGAGGGCCAGAATTGAACTCAGGTCTTCCTAACTCTAGACCCAATACACAGTGAGTACACTGTGCCATGACCTGCTCATATATAATATAGCCCATAGAATATAGGATGTCAGAGCTGGAAAGAATCTTACCTTGTAAAGGCAGCTAGGTATCACAGTGCTAGACTTCTTACCAAGAAGGCTTGAATTCAAATCCTGCCTCATAAGCTTAGAGCTGTGTAACCCTGGACAATTCCCTTTATTTTTCTCAGCCTCGGTTTCATTATCTGTTCGATGGGGATAACAATAACACCCACCTCAGAGGGTTGTTATGAGTGAGCAAATGATATATAAAGTGCTTCACAAACTCGAAAGTGCTATATGAATGTTAGCTATCATCATCCATCAACATCGTGAAAGTGTCAGAGCTGGAAGACGCTTCAGAATATAGAGTTTGGTGTATTAGATGAGGAACCTTTACAATATAAGATGTCAGGACTAGGAGAGACCTCAGACGAGGTATAATAATGAAAAGAATTCTGGACTTGGAGTCAAGAATTCTTCTACTTCTACTTCTACTAATCTACTTATGCTACTTCCACCGCTTAACTAGCTTCACATCCGTGGGCAAGAGCTCTCCTGGCCTCAGCTTTCTTGTCCGTAAAATAAGAATGTTTTGGGCCAACTGTTCTTACTGTACCACTTTAATAAATATCTCTTTCTAAAACCTGCTTAAGATTGGTTGACTAAATGATTTTCAACTGATCATGTTGGTGTTTATGGAACCCACCAGTGGGGGCTCAAGCCAATGTCATTAGAGAATCAACCCTAACTCCTCTAAAGATTGTTGCAAGGATCAAATGAAGTATTATATGTAAAGTGCTCTAGAAGTCTTAGCTACAGAGGGTCAGCCATTATTAATATTATTAGAACAGAGAACATCAAAATTAAATAGGATGCTAGAATTTAGAGCACAGACTATTAGAGATGGAAGAACCTTGGAACATAAATCATGGAATAACAGACCCAGATGGGATCTCAGATCATAAAAAAATCAGAACTGGGAAATACCTTACAGACCATTTAATCCAATCTTTTTTTAAATGTCACAGAAAAGGAAAATGAGGCCCAGAGAAGGGAAGGGATTTGTTTGAGACAGCATAGCAAGTTAATTGCAAAGCTAGACCTAGAACTGGATATTTTAACATTGATAGGATCACATGGTCATAGATTTAGAGTAGGGAGGGGACCTTTGAGGTCATCTAGTCCAATGCTTCCATTTTACAAATGGGGAACTGAAACTCAGATGTTAAATGACTTCCCAAGGTAACATGAGTAGAAACTCAGATGTTAAATGACTTCCCAAGGTAACATGAGTAGAAAGCTGCATGCTGACCCATGCTCTTTCCCCAGGATCCTAGAGGTCACAGTTAGACAGTTATCTATTCTGCCTTTGGGTAAGGGAAGCCCTGCCCAATTGCCTCCTGGGTGGCTTTCAGGTCATTTGCAATTATTCTGATCGAAGCTAATCCAGCCTGGGGGGGTTGGAGATCTGGGTTTGAGGGTAAAGGGAAGATCCTAGCTCACTTGGCCTCCTCTCTGACTGCCAGGAACTGGAATACCCAGAATTCCAACTATTCATTTGGTTGTAGAGAGGCCCAGGGAACAATTTGGTTTTCCTATTAGTAAAAGACCATGGGCAATTCACTTAACCCTGCTTGCTTCAATTTCCTCATCTGAAAAATGAGCTGGAGAAGGAAATGTCAAACCACCACAGTATCTTTGCCAAGAAAACCCCAAGAGTCAGACTGAAACAATGGAACATCAACAGCAATGGCTCCGAAGGTTAGCCTGGGCAACTAGCTATTGAAATGAGCATTAAAGCCTTAAAGATGGGGGAAGGTGTCCTTATCCACAGATTTGTTGTTTAGTTTTTTCAGTTATGTCTGATTCTTCATGACCCTATTTGAGGTTTTCTGGGCAATGATACTGTAGTGGTTTGCCATTTCCTTCTCCAGCTCATTTACAGATGTGGAAACTGAGGAAAACAGGATTAAGTGACTTGTCCAGGGTCACACAAATAGTGTCTGAGGATAGATTTGAACTTAGGAAGATGATTCCTCTTTCGACTCCAGGCTGTCACTCTATTCACTTCACCACCTAGCTGCCTTCCATCCACAAACAGGGCCAGGAAGAAAAGAACTAGGTTTAAAGGTTCAGGAACTCTGGTTTATAGTCCTGACTCTTGTCCTTGAGCAAGTAAGTCACTGGGCTTCAGTCTCATCTGTTTAATAATCATAGTAAAATTTGAAATGTGTTAAACATCCTAGATGTTTAATTTCCACAGGACTTTTCCACTTTCCTTTGTTGGTGGTAGGTGACAAGGATTCCCCACGATACCAGGTTACTGGTCAGAGAGTCTCTGGCAAGGAGAAGGTAGGTTTTGGGACAGGAAAATATCAATGAGAAAGAATTAGAAGCTGTGGTGTGTGAGAGTCATTGGTTAAATTTTCAATATGAGCATTTACACCTATGAAATAAGCACACAAACAGGGCTTGATTTATTGTTTGCTTGATTTTTTTAAATGTCTAGACTTCAGAAAGTGGTGACTGGCTGAACAAGCCGTGGTATATGAATGTAATGGAATACTAAGTGTACAATAAGAAACTGAGCACGCAGATTTCAGAAAAACCTGTAAAGATATATGAACTGATGCAAAATGAAATGACCAGAACCAAGAGAACACTGTACACAGTGACAGAAACATTGTTCGATGATCAGCTATAAATTAAGAGTGATCCAAGGTAATTATAAATTACTCATGATGGAAAATGCTATTCACATCCAGAGAAAGAACTGATGGACTCTGCATGCAGATCAAAGCATACTATTTTCACTTTATTTTTTCATGCTTTTTCTCCTTTTGATCTGTTCCTTCTTTCACAGCTGTGACTAACATGGAAATATGTTTCCCATGATTACACACATATAACCTTTATCAAATTGCTTACCATTATAGGAAGAGGGGAGGGGAAGGAGAGAGGGAGAAAAATTTGGGATTGAAAATTTTGTAAAAATGAATGCTAAAAATTGTCTTTACACATAATTGGAAAAAATAAAATACTATTTAAAAAGTGATGGTTAAAATGTCAGTAATGCAGTTTTAACTTAGAGCTGTATTGTGCATCTTTTTTCCTAGAGTGTTAAACATTTCTCAGCAAACCTCTAGTTCTCTAATCATTCTCTAATTGGTCATAGCCCAAGCCCTGGGTCCTGACGAGCAATGTCAATGAAGGCTTTGGGGTAGAGTGAAGAGATGCTGAGAGGCAGAAGACCCCCAAGTAGGGCCAGGTAAAACAGAATATACTTCTCTCTGTAAATTGAGAAACAATTAGATTTGTAGTCAGAACTACGTTAAAATCCTACCTTAGTCACTATGTGATCAACATCGACAAATTCCTCTAAGCCTTGGTTTCCTCATTTGTAGAATAAGGATAATGACCCATCTACCTACAGACTGATCATGAAGACGTCAATTTGTAAAACGGAAAGTTTGGAGGATGATGGGATGAACCCAAGTCCAAGCTACTAAGAGATGGTTTGCTTCATAGAATGAACTGGGGTGAGATGCAGAAACATCCTGGCAGTTGTGGAAGAAAAGGGCCAGAGAAGAGTTCAGAGTACCTAGCTGGTTCCTTAGGCTATGAATAGCAAATTCTTTCTCTGCTGGGCTCCCCAGGGCTCTGAGTCTCTCTGGCCCTTGGAGAGCTAAGGTTGGGGGAGGCGCGGGGGAGGCACTAGGACCCCAGCGGGGCAGACCCGCGCCAGGCTATAAGGGGCGGAGTTGAGTAGGAGCCCGTCCAAGATAGAGGAGTCAGCCCAACTCCCACCGTTAGCTCCAGCACCCTGCTGCCAGTGAGGTCCAGCCGCAAAGAAAGATCACAAACCGATCTGACGTCCTGCGGTGGGAAGGTAGAAAGGGAGGGAAGGTTGGCTCTACTCCTGCTTTAACGCGGGTCCTGAAAACTTGGGGAAGTGAGAACCTGGTTGACTAAGGGGCGCCCGGCTTCACGCAGTAGGAACTTGGAGTCAAAGGAAAGGTGAAGTCCTAACAGAATCTGTGTCGTGGGAATGGAATAGTTGGAGGGAACACACAGCTGGATTTATGCCAGGGTGATGATACTCCTAGTGGCCAGGGCGGAAACAAATGAATAGGGTGGGGCGGGGGCGGGGGCTGAGGAGGATTATAGATAGATCTCTTGGGATCGTTGAGTTAGAGTTGAAAGGGACCTTACAGTCATGGACTCTTAACAATCTTATGTTACAGATCCGGAAACTAAACCCAGAGAGGTTAAGTAACTTTCTCAGGGTCACACAGTTGGTAAGTGTCTGAGGCAGGATTCAGACCTATATCTTATTAACTCTACTTACAGTAACCTCCTCAGAGGACGGGGAAAAGGGGAGGGAAGGGGGTAACAGTTGGAATCTGTGCCATGAAAAGTGCCTAGAGGTGGATGATTCTTTACAGGTCTCCTCCTGTCTCCTCCAAAGGTAATTCCACCATGGGGAATGGAACATGGGAAGTCAGCAATCTGTCAGTCAACAACTCGGATGTTGGTAGGACCCTGGGCCTGATGCCTCGGACGCCCCTGGCTGTTCAAGTGGTGACCATTGCGCTGGTGCTGCTCATCTGCAGCGTGGGCATCGCAGGCAACGCAATGGTAATCCTAGTAGTGGCCCAGAGTCGCCATATGGCCACTCCCACCAACTGCTACTTGGTCAGTCTGGCAGCGGCTGATCTCCTTGTGCTACTGGCGGCTGGACTGCCCAATCTGTCCGACGTGGTGGCCTCCTGGGTGTTTGGCCACGCTGGCTGCCTGTGCATCACCTACCTCCAGTACCTGGGCATCAACGCATCCACAGGCTCGCTCACAGCGTTCACTGTGGAGCGCTACCTGGCCATCTGCCACCCCATCCGTGCACAGTCCCTCTGCACGGTGGCCCGGGCCAAACGCATCATCGCCCTTGTGTGGCTGGGCACAGCAGCCTATTGCGTCATGTGGCTCTTCCTGGTGGACACGAGCGAGGTGACCTTCGCTGATGGCGTGCGGGTGCAGTGCGACTATCGAGTGTCCCGCAAACTCTACCTGCCCGTTTACTTCCTAGACTTCGCACTGTTCTATGTGCTGCCGCTGGGACTGGCCACTGTCCTGTACACGCTCATAGCGCGCATCCTCTTCCTAGGTCCCCTGCCCCGCGCTCCCGACGTGGACACTGCGAGCTCCCTCCACCAGGGCCGTTCCACAGAGCTCTCTTCCGGCTCCAAGGGCTCAGTTCGCTTCTCGTGCCGCGGGAACAGGGGCGCCCTAAGTTCCAGAAAGCAGGTAAGGGTTAACCCCAATCCTTCCCTTTTCTCCTTTCCCCGTCGGGTCAAGAGGCGCAGGGAACGCCGGAATGGGGAACGCAGCCTCAAAGGCGTGTAGGCAAAGTTTGCTGTGTGGGTTAGGGTCAGATTTAGGGAACTCGGTGGGTCTGATTGTGGCAAGTCTAGGTGAAGTTTCGAAAGAAGGAAGTTTGGGAAAACAAAACTCAAAACTTCATAACAACTGGAGCTGTGCAGAAGTGGAATGGGCTTTCTCAAGAGGTGATGGGGTCCCTCCCACCGTGGAGGTCTTCAGGGACTGACTGACCACAAAATGGATATGTTGTAGTGGGGAGTGTTTGGGCGCACGGGTGAGATTAATAGTCACTGAATTAATTCCAGCTCTCAAAATTCTGTGGTTCTCTGACATGTCCAGTTTGGTTTGAAAAACTTAAAGGCCTTTTTTGGGGAGTCTTCACAATTGTTTTGTTGTTGTTTTTTCAAGTAGTGAGAAAAATTGGGAGGTTTGGAATTTTTCCCTATAACAAATGAATCTGCCATGAATCACTAGACTTTGGCTCTTCAAACTTTGTCAAAGCACATTCCTGCACATTATCAACATCTGATCTTTTATGATGTTTCTATAATCTGTGTCCTCTCCATCTTTAAGCTACCACCCCCTAGCCCAGGTCTCCATAACCTCTGGCCTGAAGTGCTACCTCCAGCGTCTCCCTCTCCTGAGACAAAAACCTACCTCTAAATGATGTAATAGTAGGCTTGGGTTACCCTGTATCTGACATGCAAAAAGTTCCCTGCCCACTTATGTCATAAAATGTCAGAACTGGAAGAGACCTTGGAATATGGAATGTTACCGCTGAGAGGAACCTTCGAATCCAATAGATCAGAGCTAGGTGGGATCTTAGAATATATAATGTTGGAACTGGGAGAGAACTTAGTCCAACCATTTACAGATAAAGACACTGAGGCTCAAAGAAGGCAAATCTTGCTCACGAACATAATGTGAAACACTGACTATATCTGGGTATGCTATGGTGCCTGGCCAGCAGTTTGACTTCACAGGAATTTCTCCAGTGGCTTTGCAGATGATGTTCCATTCTAGCTGCATTTCTCATAGAGACTAGGG
The DNA here is from genome assembly GCA_028658325.1 of Potorous gilbertii. Lineage (NCBI taxonomy): Eukaryota > Metazoa > Chordata > Mammalia > Diprotodontia > Potoroidae > Potorous > Potorous gilbertii. The sequence goes on along the minus strand of CM053769.1, from coordinate 272,024,525 downwards.
GAAGGGAATAACCTGGAGCAAGGGACTAATAATTTGTCCTTCCAGCTATATTTCCTAAATTTCCAGCAACTCTCCAAGCACCAGAATAACAGGCCCTCCAGGATTCATACCACAAAACTAGCTATTAGAACTCCCAAGTGATGCTGGGGGCGGAAGGTTGAGAGGCTGACTTAATTAGCAAGTTTGAAGTGCTAATGGTAGGCTTACTCACTGTGTCTGCCTGGGCAGCCCACACTTTCATCCCCCTGACTTGTTTATAAGCAATGCAGCTAGTTAGAGCTCCAGAGAGATTCTCAGTACTCTACAGAGTCGCTGTCCAGCTAAGAGGAGAAGTCCTGAGTCGCTGCAGGGCAGAATGTGAAATGGAAGGAGTGCTGCACAGGTTGTGAGGAAGCAGGAACCTGGAAGTCTGAAAGAGTAGCCACAGACAGAGGGAGAAAAAGGACAGTATTTCAGAGAGTTTTCAGATGGAGGAGAAAGAACCTGGAGTGTGACATGAGCCTTGAGGGGAATTGCAGACTATGAAATTATTGAAACATAGAAAAATTGGACTCACAAATTCATCTTTCATTCAGACTCAAAAACTCTCAAGTTAGAGAGTAATTGCTTTAATCCAATGAACATGAATCTGTTAAGCCCCTAATGGTGATACCAGGACAAAAGGGAAACAATTCCTGCCTTCAGGGAGTTTACAAATCTATCAGGGGAAACAACATGCACATAAATGAATACACATGTGTGAAATCCAAACCAAATAAATACAAGATCACTTGAGGGAAGGGGAGAAGTCCTAGCCCTTGAATGAATCATGAAAATCCTATGCAGAACATGACACCTGAGCTGAGTTTTGAGGGAAATTAGGGATTCTGAAAGAAGAAAAGGAATGCATTTTGGGCATAGGGATCAGCTTTTGCAAAAGCACAGAGAAAAGAGATGGAATGTCTTATGTGAGGAAAAGTAAGAAGTCCAGCTTTGCCTGGAATGGAGAGTTCTTGAAGGAGGTCATATAAAACAATCTGGGAAAGGTAAGGTGAAGCCAGTTTATGTAAGGCTTTCGTTGCCAAACAGAAGGATTTGCTTTCATCCTAGAGGTAATAGGGAGCCAATGGAGTGTATTGAGCAGGATAGCAATTTAATAATATCACTCTGACAGATGTATGGAGAACAGATTGGAAAGGGGGAGAGAAATGAGGTAGAGAGACCAATTAGAAGGCTCTAAAGAAAGAGCTAATAAGCATTTGTTGAATCAAAATTGAGTCTGGTAAAGGAATGAAACCACACTCACAGAGTCACCACATTTTCATATTTCATGGTTGATAAGTTGGGACTCCAGGTGCTTGGGGAGGGGTTATGGAGTGTATGGGATGGAAAGTGATCAGTCCATTCCTGGAAAGAAGTAGAGAAATGTTAACAAAATGACTCAGTGAAGTTTCTGAGTCACCACTGAGATATTGCATTAAAGTTGACACATGGTCCCATATTTTCTCCATTTTGTAGATGGTGAAACTGAGGGTCAGAGGTTAACTCAAGGGGAACATAGCTAGTAACCCAAATTCAGTGCCCTATCTCTGTTAGGGACCCCGGGAGTTTGGGCCTGATCTCTGGAGCCCATAGGCTTATCTGACCAGCAGAGGCCTGCAGGCCTTGGTGGAGTTTAGTTGTAAGCAATGACTGAGGCTGGAGACAAGTTAGTAAGAACTCCGTTTATTCAAGCAGTGAGCGGCTGCTTTTATCTCTTCTCTGACACCAGTGCCCTAATTGAACCTATCAGCTAGTAGTTTGCCCTTATAAGGAAGTAATTTACCTTAAGCCAGGACTTCCCAAGGTGGACACGTAGCCCTAAGAAAGGAAAACATTTTTGGCTTCTTTGTTCTCAGAAAAAGCCCGGGGAAAATAGCCTTGAGCAAAACAGGGGCGGAACCCTTCTTCCCAGTGCCATCTTGTTCACGCCTTACCAGTCTCCTCTCAGTTTACCTGAGTCGTGACCGGTGAATGCCGTCCAAGAGGCTAGGGGTTGGCAGTTCCCTTACACGTCTCTTCTACAAAATCTGAACTTCATATCCCTTCCTTACTTGACAGGTCACCAAGATGCTGGTTGTGGTGGTAATTCTGTTTGCCCTGCTCTGGATGCCATATCGCACCCTGGTGGTGGTCAACTCCTTCCTCAACCCACCCTATCTGAATCTTTGGTTTCTCCTCTTCTGTCGAGTCTGCATCTACCTAAACAGCGCCATCAACCCAATCATCTACAACCTCATGTCTCAGAAGTTCCGCACAGCCTTTCAGAAGTTGTGCAGGTGTAGGCCAGCCCAGTCTGAGGCCCCATCCCAATACATGACTCCTGTCTACTACAGTGTCATGAAGAATTATTCCCACAATAACTGTGATTCTAATGCCAACCAGTGCAACAGCATCCCTGGGCCTGGGCAGGGGAGCTAACTGTCCAGATAAGACAGTGGCCTGAGTGAAGGAGCTCCAGTGGGCCAAGAGCCTCCCCACCTCACCCCCAATGCCCATTTCAGAAAGATTGGATTGGTTAGTCTCAGAGGGGATCTTGTAACAAATGCATGACATGAGTATGTTTAGTTGGGCTGGGGATGGGGATAAAAATGATCAAAAGATTTCTAACTTGAAGGGACCTTAGAAATTATCTCGATGCGTAGCACCCCTTCATTTTACAACTGAGGAGAGTGAATTCCCAAGACAGGGAATAACTTGCCCAAGATTACACAGAGAGACAAGAGGAAAGCCAGAATTTGAAATCAAGTTTTTTGATTCCACTAGACCGCAATGCCTGTCTTGTTAAGGAATACACAAGAGAGATATAGGGTTGGAGAAGAATTTCTACATTCCTGTTCTTTGCTGCCTGACCCCCTTTTCCCAAAGGGAATCACAGCTAGTTCAGAGCCCCCAGAAGAAGTTCCTGGGAGCCCAAGAAGATAACACTCTCCCACCTCCAGCCAGAGTTGGCCATAATTGACCCAGCAGCTTGATGAAGGGAGACTTCCATGGAGCATGCTTTGAAGGACATCATGGCTGAGCCAAACCAGCATCCTACTTGGATAGGCATCCCAGTCCAGTCATTGTCCACAGACATTCCTGGATTCCCAATGTTAGTTTTGTGACTCCTAAGTGTGAAGGGAGGGAGAGTCATTCTGCTCTCTTAAATTTGCCCACATATTTTCAACCAGATAAGTTCTGGGTGAGGGAGAATGATTGAGGAGTTCTCCAGTTCTTGCTGGCCTGGAGAATGAGCATGCTGGAGACATTTTGGAAGGGGGAGCATTTTTTGGGGGGGAGGTGGGGTAAAGGGATGGACCTTTTGCATGCCTAGAAGCTATGCTTATTCTTCTGTCCTTGGCTTAAAACTAATAGTGAACTATTCCTTTAATTGAGCTACTGCCCTCCACTCCAGAAGCAGCTGCTTCTCTATGTATAGTGAGACATTCTCCATGCTTTTGGGAATCGTTGATGACACAGAAGCAAAGGGAGGGCTCAGAAGACCAGAAAGTTCCAGTGGGCAAAGGGATGAGAGAGAGAGAGAGAGAGAGAGAGAGAGAGAGTTTACTGTCATCTAACCCCCAACACACGGTGCTCCCTAGCTCACTGGGACTCACCAAAATGATCCTCAATGATCAATGGTCAATGATCAATGACAGAAAGGAAGAGGATCTGGAGAAAGAAGTGGAGATTGACACGTATGGTCCCTAGCCACAACTTGAACTATTCCCTAATCATCACTGAGACTGTGAGTGACTGAAGTCATTGGGAAGAGGGATTCAACAAGTGTTAAAAAGAAAACATCAAGGCTTCTCTTTCTATGTCCCTATACCCGAACCTGCATACTATAATTATATCTTTGTAATGGTGATAATAGCAACAATTCACATTTCTATAGTGCTTTCAGGTTTACAAAATACTTTCCCAAAGCAGTTGGGTGAGGCAGGGAATGCAAAGTAGTATTTTCTCATTTTGAAGATGAGGAAACTGAGGTTCATAAGGTCAACTGACTTGCCCAGGACTTGAGCTTTCCTGATTCCAAGCCCCATGTCTTGCAGCTATGTGGTTCCTGAGATGGTGGACCCTAGAACTCAAATGCAATCACCATGTAGCATGGATTAACCCAAATCCTGGTCAGAAGAGAGGGTGGGAAGGATGGTCAATCTGGATAGGGATGAGCCAGTGTCTGGATGTGGGAGGATATTAGGTGGATGCCTGGGGACTTGGAACATCCCCTTAAGCAGCCCAGGGACACATACATGGGATTTAGAAATGACATCAATTTATTCATTCAATATGCATTTATTAAGTACAGACTATGTGCCAAGCTGATATCTGAGGAAACTGAAGCACAGAAAAAGAAGATGATTTGCCCAGCGTCATAGGAAGGACCTGAGTGGGGATTCAGAACTCAGATTCTTTTTGATCCGTTTCATGGTTCAGACTTATTCAACCTCCCCACCTCCCTTCAGCAACCTTTCCACCACCACTACTTGAACTCCAGATGGGATGGTTTGCCATGGTAATGGGAAAGCAGCTGCCCCTTCTTTTCACCCTGACCCCAAACCTACTAGAACTAGAGTATCTATGGACACTTTCTCCTAGAAAGCAAGCAGTCATTTCTCACTTCCCACACAGACTTAATTGGCTCCTATGAAAAGGCTTGAACTGATGGCATCAGGGAAGAGGAACAAAAGGGCACCGATGTCTGAGGCCATCAAGTAGGCAGTTAATGGGATAGTGGTAACAAAAAAGCACCCTTTCACATATTCTACACCTACTCTGGCCCTACAGAACTCACAGGTGCCACCTCATTGAGGTTCCAGCAGGTGGAGACAGCTCTGATGAAATCCTGTCCCCCACATGGCCACCCTCCATGTGTGCTCTTAGGCAAATCATTTCTCCTCTCTGGGGTTCAGTTTCCCCACCTGCAAAAGGAAGAGGTTGACTAAATGACCTTTCTCTTTCTAGTTCTAACATTCTATCTTTTCAATAGTAGGATGAGAATCTCTTGCATTTATAGAAGAGCTTGTAGTTTACAACTACCTCATCTAATCTTCATAATAGTACTAAATATCCTGTTACTATTAGAGCAGGGCAAGTACCATTTGAAAGATGAGATGCTTAGTGTTCTGAGACAGGTCTCAAGTCACATAGTTAGTAATAATAGACCTACATTTATATAGTGGTTTATGGTTATACAAAATATTTTTCTTACAAGAGTTTATTTGGAGCTGACAATAGACCCATGAAGTTAGCAAAGCAGGTCTCATTAGTCCGATTTGATAGATGAGGCTTAGAGGTAAGGTGGCTTGTACAAGGTCCCATGCCTAATAAGTAGTAGAATCAGGACTCAAGCCAGGCTCTCTTGACTCCTTCCTAGTCACTATGTCAAACACACTCCTATTTGCTTCCCTTTTCCCTCCTGGGGTGGGATGGTTCCTTTGGCATGAGGAACCTAGGGACAGTGGGTAAAAAAGGATGATGATAGACAAAAATTGATGGAGAATTCCCAAGAACAAATCTAGAAGCTTCATCCTGCTTTGGGGTTTTGTGCCTCCAAAGGAGAATAACTGAAAGGATGTTAGCCATCCTTTTTGCCTCCCATCAGCCATCTGTCCAAACTGCTGTTTCATGCCCTCATTTATCCTAATGCTTTAACCTTTGCACACTGTCCCTTGCATCTGAGAGGAGAACAGATCGATAAGTAATTCCATTAAGGTTTCTGAGAACCTGGCTCTGGCAGCCACCAAGATGAAGATGAATGGTGCTGGTCTCATTGTCCTGCTCTGCCCATGGGATGGACAACAGCTACCTTGTGGAGAAGAAAGAGTCATTTCATTAGGAAGCAACCTGAAAGAGGATGTGGCTACCCACAAGTCACAGGATTGCAGGGCTGAAGGGAGCCTTAGAACATAGAATGTTGGAACTAGGAGAGGCCCTGGAACATAGAATGTTAGTGCTGGGTGGAACCTTAAGTGTTAAAAATAACATTTGTTAGTTCCCAGAATACTAGCTGCTTGGGAACTATTCCATCATACACCCATGTAAGTGCCAGGCTTTACCCAGTTATCTCCACCTTTTTAAAGCCCACTTGTACTTTTAGTTTATGCCTTAGAGTGGGGGAGAAGGGAATCCCAAGTGACCCAAGTGATCCACCTCCCAGGAAAGAGGAGGTTCAGCTCTGTCAGCATAGTTTAGCCTTCTTGACACTTGTCTTTTTCTCAAAAAAACAAAAACAAAACCAACCCATGAGAAGACAGAATGTAATCCTTAATTTAAAATGAAAATTAAATCTCCACTAGAAAACTGAATCTTCAAATGGGCAACCTTGCCCTCCCACCCACACCCCATCCTCACTGCCTGATGGCCCAGAGGTCCAATCACCAGACAGAACCCAAAGATTAGGAGCATAGGAAGAGACTTTAAAAACTATCTTGTCCAACACCTTCATTTTATAAGTGAGGAAACTGAGTCCCACAGAGATGGGTGATTTGCTCCAGGTCACATAAGTAGTAACAGAGCCGCATCCTTTAATGCCACATTCAGAGTGTAACACACTTTTTTCAAGAAGCTACCAAAGTGCTGCTACTAAACAAATTGAAGGGACACAAGGCTATTGAAACTGAAGCTTAGTGTCCAGAATGAGGACAGTGATAGTCGCACTGTCCTCTGTCCTCCCTGGTCAGACTACATGTAAAGTATTGAATTTCTTCTGGGGCAGGTAGGTGGCACAGTAGATAGAACATGAGACCTGGAGTCAGGAAGACTCATCTTCATGAGTTCAAATCTGGTGCCTCAGACATTTAGTAGCTCTGTGACACTGGACACAACTCCTTTTGCCTCAGTTTCCTCCTTTGTAAGATGAACTGCAGAAGAAAATGGCAAACCACTCTGATATTTTTGCCATATGAGGTCACAAAGAGTCAGAGATGACTGAAATGACTGAACAACAATTCCATTCTGAGTACAACATTTTAAGGATGTTGTCCAAGGTCCAACTCCTGGCATGTTTCCAGTGACTGGGAGCTCACTACCTCATGAGGCAATCCATTCCATTTTTGGAATCTCTGTAATGGTTGGGAACCAAAATCTTTCTCCCTACAACCCCCACCTCTATTTGTTATACAACTAATTTATGACCAAAGATTAAGAGGAATCATCATGCAGTGGGGAAAGTGTTGGATCTGGAGTCAGAGGACAGAGATTTTATTTCCAGCTCTACCATTTACTTGGGTAAGTCTTTTAATCACTCCTGGCCTCAGTTTCCTTATCTGCACAGTGAAGGGATTAGACTAGATGACCTCTAAGGTCCTTTTCATCTCCATGACCCAGGTTTTTTGATTCCTGGATTTGTACTGGCCTTGGCCTATTCCAATTTTTGCTGCCTGGGGTCACTAAGACTCCTACTAGCTCTCATCCCCATCTCTTTAAAAGGAACCAACAGATGATGAAAAAATACAAAAGCAGAGGTGATAGGAGACAAGTAATAGAATAACAAAATCCCTGGACTTAACATCCAGAGAGCTGGCATCATCAAGTCCTAACTTGGTCACTTACTACTATTATAAATTAGGACAAGTCATTTAATCTCCCTGGATTCAATTTCTTTAAACTCTTACCTCCCCCACCAACCACCCCAAGTAAAATAACCATAGTTCCTTTCCTGAAAATCTCAAAAGCAAAGTTGTAAAGAGTCACAGAAAAGTGAGCTACTTATTGTTATTCAATAGCATTTTTTTCCTCTCAAGATTTAAAATGTTTAAGGACCCACTGGGAGTGGCTGGATCCATAGGCAAACATCAATCTGTTAGATAGGGGATCAAGGAAAAGAAAAGTAGCAAGTCTAGGCAGATGGGAAGTGGGATGGTCCATGTCTTCTGGGAGGTTGTGGGGATGAGGAGGGGAGGAGAACAGTTTTCTCCCATGGAGGGGCAATGATCCCAAGGTGGTAGGAAAACTGCCCAGCAACTGGATGGAAAGGAAATGGAATTCCCAGAGCTAGGAAATGGTTCATCTTTAGGGAAGAGATCATAAACACAACAATATTCTAACAAATAAAAACCAAGAAGAAACACACACAAGGCGCCCACTTTAATTTGAAAGAAGAGTTATTGGAAACATAAAGAAGTCCCAGTGAGCAGGGCCTAGTGGCCCTTTGAGAGCCTCCATCTGCTAGAAGAGGAGCCCAGAGACAGCTCCTGACTCTTCCTGGTGAGTGCTAAATACTTTCTTGCTGCCTCTTTTTCAGTCTCTAGACAGGAAGGAGTTTGAGGGCTCAGGGAACCACTTGGCCAAAGGAATTTTACTCTGTATCTTCTCCCACAACCAAACTAATCACTCCCCAATGGAAAGAATATGTGGGAATCAACATGACTAAGGTGGAAATATATTTTGCACCACCGCCAGGTATAACCGATACCAAGCTGTTTGCCTTCTCAATGAGGGGGAGAGGGAAGTGAGAGAATTTAGAACTTGAAATTAAAAAAAAGAATGTTAAAGATTATTTTTGCATGTAATATTAAGTCATTTAAAATATGTGGGAACAATATATGTGCATGTAATTGGGGGAAATAAAATACTGTCATTAAAAAAGAGTATGTGGGAATATGAAGGCAGTGTGGGGGTGATCATCCCTTGCTTTTGCTTCATGTCTGAAGTTTTCCCAAGGGTGTGTGTGGGGGGGAATGGTAGAAGGGAGAGCAGATGGGAGGAGGGAGTTATTAGAAGTAAACACTTTTGGGGAGGGACAGGGTCAAAAGAGAGAACAGAAGAAATGGGGGGCAGGACAGGATGGAGGGAAATATAGTCTTTCACAACATGACTATTATGGAAGTCTTATACACATGTATAGCCTATATGGAACTGCTTGCCTTCTCAGCAGGGATGGGTGGGGAGGGAGGAAAGGAGAGAAGTTGGAACTCAAAGTTTTAGGAATGAATGTTGAGAATTGTTTTTGCATGCAACTGGGAACTAAGAAATGCAGGTAATGGGGTATAGAAATCTATCTTGCCCTACAAGAAAAGAGAGAAGTTGGGGATAAGGGAAGGGAGGGGTGTGATAGGAGAGCTAATTGGGGGAAGGGGTAATCTGAATGTGTGATGTCTAGGGGTGGGGGGAGGGGAGAGATGGGGAGAAATTTTGGAACTCAAAATCTTGTGGAAATGAATGTTGAAAACTAAAAATAAATAAATTAATAAAAAATAAAATAAAAATGAAGTTTCCCCAAGCATTTTTCCAGGGCCTTGCACATAGTAGGTATTTTATACAGGTTTATTCTATTTTCAATTCTCAACCATCCCACTGGCTTTTCACAACAACTCCAGGAGAGCATCAGGGCAGGGGTGATCATCCTTGTGTGATTTTGGATGTGGAAACCAAAACACAGGAAAGGGGAGTAAGGAGAAGCATAACAGAGTATCTGAGTAGGCCTCACAAGACCAGTGCTGGTGTCCTTGCTCTACCATTAATTAACTCGGTGACCATATGGTAAGTCATTTTCATTCCCTGGTCCATAGATTCTTTATTCATACGTAACCAATGACCCAGAAACTGAGGTTCTGGGTCTATCCTATGTTCAATCTTGGGGAAGGAGAGATGTAAATAAGGGAATGGGGGTGGGTGAAGCAGGGGTGTACTGGAGCTAGTTAAGATGGCTCTCTAGAGCCCTAGTGAGCAGGGCCTGGGCTCAATCTGGGTCGGGCTGATGGACCTTTTCAGCCTCCATTCCCTGGAAGGGGAGCCCAGGGACAGCTCTCAACTCTTCCTGGCTAGTTCTAAAAGCTTTCTTGCTGCCTCTTTTCTAGCCTCTAGGCAGGGAGAAAGCCAAAGGCTCAGAGAAGCCCTTGGCCAAGTGAATTTTAGTCTCTATCTCCCTAGAGCTCATAGTTAAATTTTCTGTGTGAGTTTTTACACCTAAGAAATCAGCAATGCTACAAAGCAAGGCTTAATTTGTTTTGTTGATTGTACAGACTTCAGAAAGTATTGATGAACTCTGTGTGCTGATTGAAGCACTTTTTTTGCTTTCTTATTTTTCTTTGTTTTTGTCTGTTTTCTTTTACAACATGGCTAATAATGAAAATGTTTTGAATGGCCACATCCTTCACATAAATAATGCCAGGGGGTGGGGGAGTGAGAGAATTTGGAACTCAAAGTTTTAACAAATGAATGTTCAAAAAATTTTACATGTAAATGAAAAATATTTAATGAAATAAAGATATTTGAAAAGTATAAACTCAAAAGTGTGCATATTTATATATTCCACCTCTCTTCCAAGCTGGTGGTTAAACATGTACCACCCCTGCATTGCTCTTGAAACACCACTTGAATTTAGCAGGAGTGCTATAGAAGACTCAGGGAATGAAATCATGACTAGACTGGAAGCCTCATGACTGTAGGCTAAAATTAATGGTGATTAGGATAATAACTGGAATTTATATAGTGATTTAAAGTTTGCAAAGTACACCCATTCTCTCATTTGAAGTACAGAGACTGTAGGCTAAAAATGACTATGACGATGATGACGATGATGGAGATGATGACCATGATAATTGGAATTTATTTAGCAATTTAAGGTTTGCAAACTGCTTTTACATCCATTGTCTCATTTGAGATTCCCAATACTTCTGGGTTAGGAGGATTTCTGACATAAGTACTTTTTGGGGGGGTTTATATTCCTGATTTTGTTTCCTCTGGGAAGATAAAAATTTTATTTTTATAAAAATTAGGTTTCCACAGACAAAGTAAAGGGCCCTCTGCTCCTAAGTACTTGTTGGTACTTGAGTCAACAAGTGATTAAATGTAGGGAAGTTTTTATTTAATTTGGCATACTGTTCTGGATATCCATAAAACTCAAAATACCAGTAGACAAAAAAACTCTACAAAAATACCAGTGAAGGACAAAGATCTGGTTTATTTCTCCACATTGCAGTAAACAAGAAGACTCTTCAGTTCTGGTCTCAACTGCTTCTTGGTCCATGAACTTCTTTATTAGGTCTAGGGAGCTTAATACTGGAACTCTTTCATCAAGTGCTGAAGTTCCCAGTCTGATTAAGGAACTCTTCATCTTGTCGCTGTCTCCATCAGCTGCTATTTCTAAGACCTCATGGTTTCCTACTGGGGAGCCCATGTTTCACTGTTGCATCTGGTTCCCTGGATGAGTCCCATGAATATGCAGGCTTTCAAGCCTTCCCTTCAGGAAATGAAGTCTGTAGCTCTTCTCTTCTCTGTCCCTCTCAATTCTAGTTTTCTGTCTACTCTCCCTTTTAAAAAAATTTATATATTTTTGGGTTTTTCAAAAATTTTCCTCAGTGTTCTTGCCCTTCCAGAGAGCCATCTCATTTAATTAAGACTATTTTTTAAGAGGAAGAGGAAAAATAAACCCCACCAAAAACAATGCCTCAAAAAAAAAAAATCTGAAAACATATACATTTTTTTTTTCACACTCAAAAACCTCCCAGCTTTGTAAAGAGAACCAGAGAGGAGTGTTTTCATATCTCTTCTTTGGGACCATGTTTACTCTTTGGATTTCTACATTTGCTTTCAGTTGTTTTATTGTGATCTTTCCATTTACATTGTAGTAGTCCTCATGTATATCCTTTTTGTTTCCCTGCTTACTTCACTTTGCATCAGTTCACTTAAATCTTTACATGTTTTTCTGTATTCAACAGTCATCATTTCTTAGAGCATAGTAATATTCCCCAACATTCATGTATTCATGTGGTACATGTATTCATGTACCACAATTTATTTAGCCATTTCCAATCTACTTCGGGTTTTTTTGTTACCATAAAAAGTATGGCTATAAATAGTTTGGTATATACTGGGACTTTCTTCTGATCAATGATCTCTTTGGGCTAAATGCCTAAAAGTGGACTCTCTGAGCCAAAGGGCGTAGACATCTTAGTCACTTTCTTTGCATAACCCTAAATTGCTTTCCAGTATAAGTGTACGGTAATGATTCACTTCTCTACCAACAGTGCACTGGTCTACCTATCTTCCTACAACTCCTTCAGTTCCTGACTATTCCCATCTTTCCTTATCTTTCTCCATTTGCTGGGTGTGAGTTGAAGTCTCAGGGTTGATTCCTTTTGCATCCTTTCTTGTATTTGTTCTTCTAGGGGTAGTGGACAGAGCCCTCAACTCAAATCCTGCCTCAGACACTTACTAGCTGTGTGAGTCCCCGGGCAAGTCTCTTAGCCTCCGTGTGACTCAGTTTTATCTTTTGTAACATGAGGATAATAAGATCTCCTCCCTCCCAACATTTGTAGTAAGGAAAAATGTGATATTTGTAAAGCCCTTTGCAAACCTTAAAGCGCTATTTCTATGCCAATTATTGTCACTGTTGGTCTTTCCTTTGACCACTTATCTATTGGGAAATCTCCTCTCCCTTTCAAAGACCAAGTCCTAGGGTCTGGTCTGGATGCACGGACTGGTCTTAGTTCAGTAGGCCTCAATCAATGTGGTGTTAGGGGCAAAGTGAGTTTCATGCTTTATCAAGGAGTCAATCTTTTTGTTGTTGTTAATAGTATTTTATTTTTTCCCCAATTTTACGTAAAGATAGTTTTCAATATTCCTTTTTGTAAGATTTTGAGTTCTAAATTTTTCTCCCTCCCTTCCTTCCCTCCCCTCTCCCCAAGACAGCAAGCAATCTTATATAGGTTATATATGTACAAGCATGTTAAACATATTTCCACATTAGTCATGTTGTGAAAGAAGAATCAGAACAAAAGGGGAAAAGCACAAGAGAAAAAAAAACCCCAAAAGTGAAAATAGTGTGCTTCGATCTGCGTTCAGACTCCACAGTTCTTTCTCTGGATGTGGATGGCATTTTCCATCACGGGTCTTTTGGAGTTGTCTTAGATCCTTGTACCACTTTGAAAGGCCAAGTTTATTAAAGCTAATTATCACACAATGTCACTGTTCCTGTGTACAATGTTCTGGTCCTTCTCACTCACTCAGCATCAGTTCATATAAGTCATTCTAGATTTTTCTGAAATTCACCTGTTCATCATTTCTTATAGTGCAGTAGTATTCCATTACATTCATATATGGCAACTTGTTTCATTGCCCAATTGATGAACATCCCCTCAGTTTCTGATTCCTTGCCACCGCAAAAAAGAGCTGCTAAAAATGCTTTTGTACCTGTGGGTCCTTTCCTCTTTTTTATGATCTCTTTGGGATACAGACCTAGTAGTGATATTGCTGGATCAGAGGATCTGCATAATTTTATGGCCCTATGGGCATAGTTCTCACTTGTACTCCAAAGTGGTTGGGTCAGTTCACAACTCCACCAACAATGCATTAGAGTTCCAATTTTCCCATATCTTCTTCAACATTTATCATTTTGTTTTTGTCATATTAGCCATAGGTGATAAGTTTGAGGTGGTACCTCAGAGTTGTTTTAATTTGCATTTCTCTAATCGATAGTGATTTTTTCATATAATTATAAATAACTTTACTGTCTTCATCTGAGAACTGCCTGTTCATATCTCAAGGAGTCAATCTTGGTAAAGAAATTCTTTATCTTATCTTCTTCAGTGGGTTCCAATCAGGAATTTTGCCTTTATTCACTGAAAAATTCATTGAAAAATCATCAAAGCTAGAGCAAAGACCTCATGGGACTGTCATGCCAGGCCTCAGGACAACGCCTGAAGGATACTCATGGCTTGTCAAAGGAGGGTACTCTCATTCTGATTATATGAAAGAGATCACTTGGATGAGCACCTGCTCCAGCTAAATATGAGGGAGGAGATGGGAAGGCTAGTGGTACTTTCCCCATCCCACCTCCATGCCCTGGTGCTGAAGGCAGGGAGAGATCCATGAGGAGGGAGCTCCCCTCTCACAGAACTCATTCTGTTCTTAAATTTGAAATGTGTGCTTGACTCTCCATTTTGATCTCCGTGGTTCACCTCTGAAGCCTTGGAGTCTAAAGCTGCCTGGGGGCTGGAAGGAGTGGGAGGTGGAAGGAGAGGAAAGGGAGAGGCAGGGCTGCTGCTGAGCCAGGAGACCTTTCCTGTGTAATCAGGGGATTCTACTCAAATTATTGCCTTGCTCTTTGATTCCAAGGTTTGAGGGGGGGAGGGATACTCTACCAAGCACTTCCCTTTCTTGGCCCAGCTCAGGCTCCCTGCTCTCTTCTTCCTCTTCCTTAGTCACACACTCTTCTAGGTAGAGATGGCTATGGGTGGAGGGATCCCAGAAGGCTGGTATGAAAGGAAACAAGGTACAAACAGGAGGGGGACAGGAAGGGGCAGCTGAGGACCTTGACCCCTTGCAACCATAACAACTCACATTTCTGTTACAAAAAGCTTTCCTCATAATAACCCTGTGAGTAGGGCAAAGCAAGGATTATGCTCATGCCTTTGAGAGCGGCTCCAATCTGTCCTAATAATATTAGCTGCTGTTTATAGGATGGACTTTACAGATATTACCTCCTCTGATTCCCACAACAACCCTGAGAGGTAGGTGCTATTATTTTACAGGTAGGGAAACTGAGGCAGAGTGTGGTTAAGTGACTCAGGGTCATAGGGTCAGTAAGTGTTTGAGGTGGGATTGAAACTCAGGTCTTTCAGGCTTCACACCCAGGGTTCTATCAACTGCACCACCCATCTGCCTTGTCTTGTTTTTACATAGCTGTTTGCATATCATCTCCGCTGTTGGATTATGAATGCATTTACAGCAGGGACTAGATTGTTTATGTTTTGTTTTGTTTTTGCCTTTCTTAGTATTTCCAGTGCTTGGCACATAGTAGGAGCTTAATAAATGCTGACTTAATTCATCTTACCAATGAAATTGAACTTCAGAAAAGTAATGTGAATTCCCAAGGGCATAGAACTAGTCAGTGTTGGAGCCAGGTCTTGAAAGCATGACTCCCAAATCTCTCCATTAGTGTCCATCCAAACTAGGCTGTGTCCTGAGTTCCTGTTTAGAAAGGGGAATCTCCCTGCACAGCTTTCTTAGGCAGACCAGGAGCAATTTAATTGTATCTTTCACTCCTGCTTGGACTTGTATAAGGGCATCTTCACCTTTTCGCCTTTCTCTGTATCCTCTGAGCTAGCACAGTGCTCTGTCCATAATAAGTCAGACTAACACTCATCACCAGAGGCCAGACCTGGGCAGAGCTAAGTCACTGGACTCTGCACTGGGAGGGCCAATGAGTCCTCATTTTCAGCACCTTGCTGAGTACCATCCCTTAAACACACCTCCTTTTCTGAGACCTGTAATCAAATCACCACTACCAGTGCTTGTGTAAAGGTGTGCTCAGGACAGCTCTGATGTTTTCACTTACCATTTCTGCCAGATCATCATTTCTTTCCCTGGCTACCATTCCCCTATTGAAGTCAGAAACTACCTTCATTTTGAATTTGTGTCTCCAGGGCTTAGTATAGTCCCTGGTACACAGTAAGGACTTAAAAATACTTTGTTTTATTCATTTATTCATTTCTGTCTCCATTCTGTATATTCTTTCTCTCCTCTCTCTTGGAGTGGGACAGTCTCTCCTCAGAGCTCACATATTTCTCATTCCTAGGACAGTCACTAGATTCAGTTGTGACAGAGGTGAAACCTGTCCCTCTGCCCTCATGGGACTCCTTGAATACTCAAAGATCCCCTCTCCTCCACTCATTTCTCTACTTTCTCAGTTTTCTATGCCACCTAGACCTATCCCTAAGTCAAGATTAACCCCTCCAGTGTCCCATTCACTTGCATCTCTCTGTGCTCCTGATTTCAACATGGCGGATCCAAGAGCATCCACGTATGGGACCTCAGGTGAGTCACTTTCACTTGCCCCCTCCAGCACACTCATCTGAGCCTTATTTTCCTCATCTGTAAGAATCAGAGAATAATATTTGGACTGATTGACCTCATTGGATCAAATGAAAATATAAATATAAATTGTGTTGTAATAATTTTTAAAAGCTATTAGCAGGGAACAAGGGAAGAGTCATTCTTAATTGGCTACTACATTAACCCTTGCAGGTAACATAGTATAGAGCTCATACTCCCAGGACCCATTCCTGTCTCTATAGATTGCAATGCCTTCTCGTCCTAGGGCATTCCTGTCCAAGAAGCATGAGGTCTGTCTGTCTATTCTCCTTTGCTTTCAGTACATGACTGCCCCCACTTCTTTTCTAATCAAGCCTGTAGATGATCATCAGAAATGCTTCAGCCTATTCAGGCCCCCATCATGGGTCTCTCAGCCACCACATAACATCATGAGATCACACATATATAGCATCATCAGGAAAATGTTTGTGTTAAAGAAAAGATGGATCATGACATCAGGAAGAAGTTTAGGATTATGAAAATCACAGTGTAGTTTCCCAGATTCCACCCTGCTTTTCTGGAAACCAGGGACTGCTTTATTTTTCCTGTTTGTATCCCTAGTGTTCAGTGCTTTGCATATGATAAGTACTCAAGTCAAGTCAGCAAACGTATAATGAGGCCACACTATGTGCCAGGCACTGTGCTAAAGGATGGTGATACAAAGAAAGGCAAAAATAGTCCCTGACCTCAAGTTGCTTATATTCAGTGTTTAATAGCTACTACCCATTCATTCATTTATCTTTCCCTCCTATCCAATGCTGGGCCCCATTCATCTTCGGGGTCTGGATGATAGGTATTTTTGATCCATATAAGTTTTTCTGTATGGATTATTATGACAATATTTTTTGAGTAATTATAGATTTCATTGACGAGGCCCCATTGGGCTTGACAGAATTTGCACAATATCATCTTTAAACATGAGAATCTGGAGGATTTGACCATCTATAGGAAATATCTCTTCTATTTGGACTTTGCTCAGGATATCATGCACCATATATTCTTGGATAACATTGCTGCAGTTTGAAAGGGGTCTTCTGGAGGCAGAACCTTAAGCTAAAGCAACAGTCTTAAAGAGGAGCAGACCCTTCATTGCCCCCCAGATCACCTCTGGAGTCATGCGGGCTTCTCTCTTCTTCATATATTATTGCTACTCATTCTTTTAAAGCCTTATTCCTTCTTTTTTTTTTTTTTGAGAGAGGAGAGGTGAGGCAATCAGGATTAAGTGACTTGCCCAAGATTGCACAGCTAGTGTCAAGTGTCTGAGGCTGGATTTGAACTCAGATCTTCTTGACTTCAAGAGCTGTGCTCTATTCACTGCGCCACATTGCTGTCCTTTAAAGCCTTATTTAAAGGACAGGGAGGGCCCTTCTGATGCTCAATGCGCCATCA
This sequence comes from Potorous gilbertii, assembly GCA_028658325.1. Lineage (NCBI taxonomy): Eukaryota > Metazoa > Chordata > Mammalia > Diprotodontia > Potoroidae > Potorous > Potorous gilbertii. The sequence goes on along the minus strand of CM053769.1, from coordinate 272,007,311 downwards.
ATGCTGATCTTCCCTCTCTGACCTCATATAACACTTCATGACCCCTAATACATTCATCATATATTACAGCCGTATGTATATATTTCCTCCCTTTCCTCTTTCTAGATTATAGACTCCTTGGGGACAGTTTGGTGTAGTAGGTACTGTGCTGTGTTGGGAGTCAAGAGTTCTGTGTGGGTACAAATCCTTCCTCAGACACTTCCTAGTTATATGGTTACTTATGAGTTATCGAACCTTTCAAAGCCTCCGTTTTCTTATCTGCAAAATGAGGATGATACCTCAACAGGGTGTTATGAGGAAATTACTACGTAAGTGAACTATTGTGATTATGTGAGCACAGACCATGTCTTGCCTACACCTTGTAGCTTTCTCAATACTCTGGACACAGTAGGTACTTGGTAGTGTTCTAAGGTTTGGAAAGTGCTTTCCTCACAAGAACCCCATGAAGTAAATACCTGAGGTTTGGGATAGGATTTAGAGCAGATTTCAGCCCTCCTTGACTGGAGACCTGTTCCTTTTTCATGGACTCATCTTAGACCTAGTCCTTGCCAATTGAGCCTGGCTGAAAGGTGGCACAATGTGCCAACTGAGCATTTAAAATCTCCCGCTCTCCAGTTTTTTCATCTGTAAAATAAGGGGTTGGACAGAGTCGGTGGGGCTGGACCAGATGACTTCTGGGGTTTCTTCCAGTTCTAGAATGGTGGAAAACTTGTAATCTTTCCCTCCTCCCAAACACACACATTGAGAGACACACATGCGCCCATGCACACACACATGCACCCACACACAAATGCACATGCACGCACACACTCAGAGACACACGCACAGATAGACACATACACACTTACACACACACACACACACACACACACACACACACACATACACACACATCTTCCTTTCCCCCAAAATCCTTTTTCCAGCAGGGCTTGGGAGACAGGAGGGGAGCAGAGGGCTAGGGAGTTCTGAGAGCAGTGTAGTCTTGTGTTAGAGTGGAAAGAGGAGGGCCAGCCTCTGGGAGGGCTGGGGCTGGTCCTGCCCATCAGGCTGCCAGACAGAAGACCCAAGGCTGGTGGGGGAGTCGACCTCTGCATCATGATGGCCGGCAGGGGGCTCCCTTGAATCACTCTCATCCCTCTCTGCACTGCAGCTAGGATCTCTGAAACCTTAATGGGGGTGGCTACAGTGCAGCCTGGGGAGGGCCAGCCTCTCACACCCTTCCCCCATCCCCAAGTCGGACAACTTCCCTTAGCTGTGGAAGGGCCCTTAAGGATCTGCTGCACAGCCTCTTTATTTCGGAGAAGAGGACAGGGAGACTGACACTTGCCCAAAGTCCCACAGAGAACTGGGGGTTTGGTCTCCCACCTGCAGGGCAGGAGCCTTAGCTTGACGGAGAAGATTGTCCACCTTCCACATCTCGGGCATGCAAGCATTTAAAATAATAACAGCCAGCATTTGTATAGTGCATTGAGGTCTGCAAAATGCTATATATGAGGTATATCACAACAATCCCATGAGGGTGCCATCATTCTTCTCATTTTACAGGTGAAGAAACTGAGACAGACAGAGGTTAAGCGACTTATTGCTCAGTTGCTTATCAGTTGACTCTCCATGACCCCATTTGGGGTTTTCTTGGCAAAAATACTGGAGTGGTTTGCCATTTCCTTCTCCAACTCACTTTACAGATGAGGAAACTGAGGCAGAGTTAAGTGACCTGCTGATGGTCACATAGCTAGTAAGTGTCTGAGGTCGCATTTGAATTCAGGTCTTCCTGACTTCTGGTCCGACACTCTAACCACTGTGCCACTTAGCTGCCCCTAAGCAACTTACTCCTGGTCAATACAGCTAAGTGTCTGAGGCAAGATTTGAACTTGGGTCTTCCTGACTAGCATTATATTCATTATGCCACTTGTGACCACTTGATGACTACAGGGTCAAGCCTTAACCCACTTGACCTCTTAACTTTATTTCTAACAACTTTCTTCCTCTTCACCCAGCAGTATGCTGGAATCAGTTCCTACAAGAGCCCATTGTTAAATTTTCACCTTAGAAATCAGCAAATACTACAAATTGGAGCTTGTTTTATTATTCTGTTGACTGTTTAGACTTAAGAACGTCCTGAAGAGAATGCTATTAATGCTGACTAAACTTGAAAGTGTATCATGCATACTTTTGAGAGGAAAGTTGGTTGTTAAATATTATCCAGTACATGTCTGACACCTCACATTCACATCATATCTCCAGGATTCTTAGATTGAAGTCCCCTCGAGACCACTAAGTCCCTCCTTCCCCCTCCTATGGGACAAAGCCAGCCTGACTCACTCAGTCAAGTAGCCCTGTATGCTAGGCAGGCCTCCCGGACCCAAAACATTTCCCCAGGTGCTTATAGCAGATACCTGAAAGTTTTCTTTTCCTTTGGGACTCCATGAACGCAATCAGAAGACCTGAGTTCAAATCCCAGCTCTGTTACTTATTAAATAAATTTGGGTAGGTAATTTTTTTTCTCTCTGACCCTCAGCTTCTTCCTACCTAGAAACAAGGGGATCTTCAAGGTCCCTTCCATCTCTAAAAATTTTTCTCTTGTGTTACCACCTCTCCACCCTCCCTCAAATCGCACCCCCTCCTATCCATACTATGAAAGTTAAAATAGCTTGGGAAGGGGAGAAACTTGATCCATTCCTCACCTCACCCCTGGGATGTGAAGGAAATGAGACCTAAGAAGCAGTAAGGAGGAAAAAGAATGAGAAAAGAGAAGCAACTTTTCCTGGATCTCTCACATGTTTTGCAAAGTCACCAAGAGTTAAATCCCAGCTATGGGTGACACCTCCAGAGTCATCTGGTCCATCCCCCTGCCTCTAAGCCCCTTCCTCACCAAAACCCACTTACAGTCAGGGATTTCTCTTATTTCTGAATATTCCGCACCCCCTGCCTCAAACCACCTTAGTTGAGAGAAGAATTTGGCCCACATATAGAACCAATTACAGGCTTCAACCTGGGACAGTGAGGAGGTAACTTTATTATTGCATAAGAGTATAGCAGAAAGAAAGATAGACAGGCCAGGACATAGCAGCATACAGGCACCTTCCCCTGCCATTATCCTCTGGACTTAGGCATGATCAGAGAGGGAAACATCCCACGGTTAGAACGAGGCCTAATATATTTGTTGTCAGTCCTGGGGATCGAGGTCCTCTAGAGTGAGGTAGCAGGCACTTTTAGGTACTTCCTCTGAAAGGTCAATTCCCACTATCACACAAAAACCAGACTGGCCACCCCGTTGAAGACTATAACAGGTGGGTAGGTGCCTCTGACCTTCCTGTGTAGAAATCAGAGCTGAGATTTAAACCAAGCTAAAAGGCATCCTTGGCAAAGTAGACAAACATCCTCAAGATCCCAAGGTCCAGGAACAAGGCTCAGGAGTGTTAAGAGAGAAAAAAGAGATTACAGAGAAAGCACAATGTTCCTCACCCCCAGTTCCACCTCTATGCTCATCTCCACCCCAATCTCAGAGGCTTTGGGCAAGCACAGGATGGAGGCATAGGAAGAGTGTGGAGAGAAGGGGAAAGAGAGTAGGAGTGCTATTTTTCACCCAAGGCCTTCTCTATAGTGCCTCTTTATGGTAGGGAATGGGAGGCAGTCTTCCTCACATGAGACCAACTGAGGAGCTCAGAAAGCTGTCCAAAAACCAGGGACCAAAGAGGGAAAAAAGTCAAGAAAGAAACCAGGCACGTCACTTTCTTAACTTGGGCTCTTATAATGTGCACATCTCTCCCCAGCCCCACTCCCCATAGGCTTCATCTTAGGTCACTAAGGCACCAAGGGACTGCCCTGAGTCCCTTCCCCTCAAGATGCCTGCCTCCTAGCTCACTTGGGGGCTTTCTTATGTACCCCTCTTCACAGCAGAAGGACACATCCTGGGAGACCCACCACTGACAGAAATGCTTTTAAATGTAGGCGCATGCAAGTGCCATCCTGTACCAGCCAAGCCAAAAGTCATCTTCAAGCACTCCAAAGAAACAATGATCCATCTCCAAGCACCCAGCCTCCTACCCCACCAAAGCTCCTTGGGCTGCCTGGCCTGACCCTTTGCACCATGGGGGTCAGGAGAGGCATCATCACTCTGACTGGTTTTCCCCATGGCCTCAGGCCTCAGGTAGCTGGAGTGGGTGGATTTATTCCTGTTCTTTGCTTTTGGGGATAGTGTAGGCAGGCGGGGTCTAAGCTGTCATCATCTTGCTCTGCAGCATCAGCCCAGAAGCAGAAGGGGAAGAGAAGCAAGTCTAAGTTAAGGCAGCTTCCCTGCTCCCTGCCACAAAGGAGAGCGAGGGCCTCTTCCATGCTTCTGCTCACCCCATGCCACCCTCCTTCCCAGCTGCCTCTGGCCACTTGAGTCAGAGAGCCCCTTAACCAGCTGTTTGAATTGCTAGAGGGATCCTTCAAGTGGAAATCAAATCCCTGCCTTGGGAAAGTAAGGTTTGGGGTAGGGGTTGGGGAGAGTCATTCCACTGTACCTGAGGTGTTCCCTGAGACACCTCGACTGACAGCCAGACAAGCAGGAAGAGTGGGGGGTTTGCTGGTCCCCTTCTCTGGGTACACATGCAGGTGCAGCCACAAACACTCATGTAGGTGATGCCACCCTCAGGTTCATAGAGGGCTTAGAGAGGGAGGGCCCCTCCTCTCCCCAGACTGGGAGGGACCAAGCCAGATCAGGCAAGCTAAACACAACACAGGGCAGTTTTCTTTCAGGGCTAGGGCTGTCAGAGCTGGAAAGTCTGCAGCCAGTTCCTGGGTCCAGTATCTTGCCCTCAGCATCTCTCCACAGCTGTGGTTGCATCCAGTCCAGTAGGTGCAAAGAGATCCAACATTTGCATGGGTGGGAACTCCTGGGGCCAGCAAAAAAACAAACAAACAATGAGCAGGAGTCATCACAAAAGGACAAGCTGAGTGATCCCAAGAGGGCAAGAAGGGACACTGTCCCTAGCCAGCTAAGCCTCTTGTTAGGAGGCCAGACCATGGAGAAGGGTCTTGGGAGGGTCTGGGTACCAGGTCATGAAGCAGTACTGGAGAAAAATGTCAAAGAGAACAAATTATCGGATAGTCCCTGAAGAATTCAAGATATAGGAACAGTGTCTGGAAATTAAGGCCCCAGGGCAACGTCCAGAGGGCATTGTCCAACAGACGCTGGGGCCAGTGTCTGAGAGGTTCTTTTAGGGAAGTTTGTTTGCTGACCTAGGTCAGAGGGTAGTGTCTGCGAAGAACGTTTGAGGGGTCAGGTCACAAAGAGGTGTTTAGGGGGCTGGGCTCAGGGAGCAGGGCTTTAAAGGTTTAGACCAGAGGGCAGCATGCCTAGGGAGAATATCTTGGGACCTGAGCCCCCAAGGCCTCAACAGAGGAGAGGTTGTAGAGGCTTAGTCTATGAAGCAGAATATTTTGAGGGAGGCTTCCCAACAGTTCCATGTACAAGTTAGGCTCCAGCTCAGAGAAGGAAGTCAGATGGGAAGGTCTATCCCAGAGGTGGGGAACCTAGGGTGTCAACTCAACCTGTGGCCCTCTAGGTCCTCAAATGCAGTTCCCTTATTAAAAGAATTTGTTCTGTAAAACTTGGGTTCCATCAAAAGGTCGCACCCAAGGGTCTAGAAGGCCACATGTGGCCTCAAGGCCACAGGTTCTCCAACCCTGGTCTATCCTGTACCTAAAGCCCTGGCTAGGGCTAAGGATCATCCTATATTCTTGTGGGACCAACGATAAATCCCCATCATGTCCAGAGCAATTCCAGCAGCCTCATTTGTCTGGACAGCATCACTCTCCCACCTTCTGCCTATTTCTAAGCATCTCACCTGCATTTCGGTCCAGGGGCAGAGTGACCTGGGAAACCACGCTGCCTAAGGGGAGCACCAGGAAGCAAAGGAGTATGAGTAATTCAGGCAGTATGTTCCCCCCACCCCCCCCCTTGATCTTGCTTACAGCTCCTTATATTCAGCCCCTCTCTCTGTAGGAGGAGAAAGCCAACCCTGCATGCCCCCACCTGGCCTCACCTGAGCAAAGGCCACTTCAGGTCAGAAAATGCACAAAGAGGATGGCCAAGCCAATGTTCAGTAGAATCACCATGCAGATAAGGACAGTGTTGGGAGCCTGTGGGGAAAAAGGAAAAGGGAGAGGTTTCAAGAAGACCATGGGGTGAACTTTCAGGGAAGAATCCCTGCCAGAGCATCCTCCGGTGCTCATGCCTGGGATGAAAGATATTTAGATTGTAAGGGGCCTCTGGGAGCCACCTCCTCATCCCCCTGTCTTTAGGTAGAGCCTAACTCATCCCATATGGTACCAATAGGTATTTCATTTTGCTTTCTTTTATTTTTGGAAATAATCAGGGTTAAGTGACTTGCCCAGAGTCATACAGCTAATAAGTGTCTGAGATTGCACTTGAACTCAGGTTTCCTTGACTTTAGGGCTAGTGATCTATCCACTGTGACACTTAGCTCAAAAAGGCCAAGTTCTTCCACTGCATCAGGGGCCATCTCCAGTCATGCTGATTTATATCTGGCCATCCAGATGTCTCTGGAAAAGAAAGTGAGGCTGGCAACTTGGCATAGCCCTGCCTCACTTAAATCCAGTTTTCTTCTCCTTAATGTCATGGTCCTCTTCAAAAACAAAGGACAAATAACTCATCCCGTAGGGATGAGGGTCTCACCAGTTACTGAAGATTTCCAGGCAAGCTGAGGCCTTTGGTACCTCACATTGATGTCTCTACCAGTGAAGGAGACTTAACCTTAATCTTTTATATTCCCATATCTACCCCCATTTGCTCTAGGATGTGAGAATGTTTCTGGAAGAATCCTTTCCTTTCTCATTGATTAGTCCTCCTGGCAGGTCTGGCTGTCTATCACCAGGTCATGGGTTTTCAAGCAAGAAAAGATATCCATTGTATAGTGACAAGAACCTGGGGCTTGGAATCAGATGGTCTGGGTTTGAATCTTGCCATTTACTTCCTGAGTAACTTTAGGCATTGAGTTTCTCCTCTCTAGGCCTCAGTTTCTTTATTTGTAAATGGTGAGGAGCTTGACCAGATCCCACCTGACTCTAAAGTACATGACCCTAGGATCCCTCTGTAGAAAGGGGAGAGGACTCTAGCTCTGGCCCAGCCAGCATTACCTCCTCCAATTCCATCTCAGCTTCCGAGGTTGCAGCTGCTGCTGCTTCTCGACGTCCCTTCTTTTTGGCACCCCCCTTGGATGAGCCTCGGGCCTCTGTTTTCCTGGTGGACTTGGTATGGCTTGTGGTTTCTGACTTAATGGGAGAAGGTGGATGTTTTGGCTCTGTTTTGGGCACCCTGGATTTCAGCTCCGGCTTGGGGGGTGCAGTGGCTGTAGGAGGTGACTCTGTCTCAGGCTGGACATCTGGCTTAAACACTGGAGAGGCTGAAGGGGTCACAGGGGTGGTGGGGGAAGCAATGTCTGCTTCCTCCTCATCAAAAGGTGGTGGGACAGGGGGCAAAGTGCGGACAGCATAGCTGTGGTACCCCTGGTAGAGTGCTACTTCTGGCTCCCTTGTAGGGTGTGGGGGGGGCGGCTTCAGAGGCTGGATCTCCATGTGGTCAGTAGGGGTTCTTGTAGGGCTCCTGTTCCTTTGCTCACTAGGAACCCCATCAGACGGGGTCACTGGACGACTGCCTTCTCGGCTCTGTTCCCCGTTCCAATCTCCTGGACTCAGAAAGCCATCCTTCTGCGCTGCTGGCCTGGGTCGTTTAGCCTCAGGGGGTGTCCCTGCAAGGTGGGGGGACGGGGTGCGGGCTGGAGTGCCTCCCCCTTGAAGGGAAGCTTCCCGTTCATGCAGCTGGGGGCTCTCTGGAGGGGGCTCCTGGATGCCTGGGGCCTCTCCACGGTCTACATGCTCCATAACACTTTCAGCATTTTCTATGATCTCCTGCAGCAACCTCCGTTTCTGGTACTCAGGGCCTAAAGAGAATGATATTGATAACAATAAACACATGCCTGAGTCAATTACAGAAATGAAGACAGTGATAGGGGACCCAGTCACTGCCACCAGAAATTAGAGAAGGGTAATCTCTAGGAACCTAGGATTGATACAGACTATGCAAAGAAACAATAGAAATGGTGCATTAGATGGCAGAATTATATGCCAGCAGCCTATAAGAATATACAGTAGCAGCTGGGTGGCACAGTGGATAAAGTGCCAGGTCTGGAGTCAGGAAGATTCACATTCCTGAGTTCAAATCCAGCCTCAGACACTTACTAGCTGCATGACCCCAGGCAAGTCACCTAACCCTGTTTGCCTCAGTTGCCTCATCTGTAAAATGAGCTGGAGAAGAAAATGGCAAATCACTGCAGTATCTCCGTCAAGAAAACCCCAAATGGGGTCACAAAGAATTGGACACAACTGAAAAATGACCGAACAGTGACAAAGGATAAGGAGCTCTTCCAGGACCATTTCTACTTGAGGATATCATATAAGAAGAATGATAGATACAAAGAAATTTAAGATACATTTTAAAATGAATATCACTATGCCAAATAATTGATTTCTAACTTTCATGGAATGAAAGGCTTTAAAACACAGAGATTTAGCAGAGAAGATCAAAATAATGTGGAAATGTTTGAAGTGAATATTATCCCAGTTGTCCGATCTGCTCCTGGAGGTGGACTGAGGATGCTTTCAGTGATTTTTACACAGAAGATGATGTTTTTATTTTATGATATTGTTGGTCAGTTGTTTCAGTCCTGTCTGACTCTTCATGGCCCCATTTGGAGTTTTCTTGGCAAAGATATTGCAGTAGGTTGCCATTTCCTTCTCTAGTCCATTTTACAGATGAAATGGAGGCAAACAGGGTTAAGTGACTTGTTCAGAGTCACACTGCTAATAAATGTCTGAGACTGTATTCAAACTCAGATCTTCCATCACTCCAGGGCTAGTTCTTTTTGCTGCACCACCTAGTTATTTTATCTACCCATGCAATGGCCCATAGGACGTTAAATATAAAAGAATGACAGTGGGAGAGCAAGAGGCAATCACAAAATATGGTTCAAGAGTTAGCCTTGGAGCCAGGATTTCCTGGATTCGTGTCACCTCTGCTGGCACTGGCTCTGTGAACCTGAACAAGTCACTTCACTTCTCTGTGCTCTGGACAACTCTTTAAGACTGTAAGCCAAAGAGGGATCAGACTGCCCTGTTAAGGGTCTCTCCGTCCAGGAGTTCTCAATCAGAGTCATCAGAACACACCTAATAATTGCCTGAGGTAAGATTCAAACTCTGTTTTTCCCATTTCCAAGTCCTTCACTTTGCACTGTGTGACCTCTCTACCTGTACCTCCAGGAGCTGGCCTAGACTTGTAGAGGGAACCCTGAAAAATAGAGGAAGAAGGACACTAAATGGAAATTCTACCTATCCTTCAAGGTCTGACCCATATTCCACATTCTCCACATATAAAGGGAATCTTATAGAATGGAGAGAGCCTTGGATTATGCATCGGAAGACTTGGGTTTGGGTCCTGATCCTGCTTTAAAGAGCCTGGTGTCCTTGGCAACATGGTCTGAGCTTGAGTTTCTTAATCTGTAGAATGGAAATTATGATACCTGCCCTGCCTTATCTTTCAGGATTGTCATGAGGATTGAATGAGATAATGAATGTGAAAGCATCACTTAATCATCAAGCGTTCTGGAAAAGAGAGTTTTCTTATGATAGTTCAGTTGGCTAAGAGACAGTTGAGAGGGCTTAGAACCCCAGAGACAAAGTCCTGACATCCCCTACCTTTCTTGTCTCTCCTAGCCCATGCCACAGACCTCTTCCTATCCACCATGCCATGCCCTACCTGGCTGGTAGAAGTCTGGAGACAGCTCCCTGGCCAGGGTCCGTGCAATGCTGGACTCGTTGTTGGCCGCCAGTGCGGCCTGCTCTGCTCCATCTGCCTTGGCCTTGGCGTGACTTGTCCTGGGGAAACAAGACACAGAGAGCTCAAGGTCTCTCTAGGGTACTTTCACCCCAGCACAACAACATTATTGATCCCAGACAGAGGATCCTCAGTCCAGTTGCAGTAATTCCCTGGAGTGGGTATTTATAAGTTCATGCATAAGTATGTAGATAGATATATATCTGCACACATATGCTCACTCAGGACTGCATGTAACACAAGGATTTATAACCTATCTTTGGGGTAGAGAGTCAAGGTTGGGGGAAGGACTGATTCCAGATGGGCCAACTTTGACTCTCATCTATTCCAAACCCTCACCTCCACCTTGCCTTTGAGGGACAAAAAAGAGTTATGAGTAAAAGATGCCAGTGAGCCAGGGCAGCAGGAAGAAACAACTCAAGACCAAATTATGGAAGCAGATAATTGCCAAGAGATAAGACACATAAGCCTATCAGAAGATCTAGACTGATCTGGTGATATATCCAAGGCAGCAGGAGTGCCTGGGATACCCAGCTTTGGAGCAGAGAGAGCTGGTCCAAGGTTTAAGATAGATCTAGGGGCTCCTTCTGATCTCCTAGTGAAGCCCTCCTCTTCATTCCATTTAGCTAGGGGGTCAAGCTGGTCCTTTCCTTATCTGTTGCTCTCGAATTAGATCTCATTTACCTGCTATGAAACCCTGTTGGCCACCAGAAATGCTAAGCAGCTTACACATACAAAAAGGATAAGATAGCAATTCTTATTCTAGGTAAGTGTTCTTAACCTGAGATCTCTGGACTTTTTTTTTTTAATTCTATATTTTGATAGCTGCAGGAGGGGTCCATTACACAAATGAGGCTAACAGTCCTTGCTCTGGGGAGATGAAAGGTTTGATCAGTGAGAGTCAAGTTGGGGGCTCAAAGCTGTGAAAGCAGTAAATAGAGTGTACAGCCCTTGCATATGCATTTGGCTTTCAGCTGCCCCTGGAAATAATTTCCAAGTCAGTGAGAGTGTCAGGATGCAAGGGAACAAAGCACGAGCAGCTTTAGTCTGGTCTCCTTTCTTAACAGCTGAATCCCAAAAGAAAGCCATTCCCTGGAGGGAGGAGGCGGGGTACTTCCACAAAGGAGGTACGTTGGGAGGAAACAAGAAGTCCCTGTCCCATCACTCAACACCTCTTTCTCCATCACTCCCTCCCTGACTCGGCCCAATCCCCCACCCTGCAACTTGCTGCTAAGCTTAACTCACTAGTACCACCTGCTGCCTATATAAATACATATACTCTCATATACTCGGTGAAGGATATATGAGAAGAAAGGGCTATTTTTTTGGAGTTATGAGAGCTAGATTCAAACTCACTTCTGATCCTTCTTAGCTATTTGATCCTGGGCAAGTCATTTTACCTGCAAATAAATGAGGATATTAAAATTTGTACTGCTTAGAGCTGTAAGGAAAGTACTTTACAAATAGTAAAGCACTATAGAATTACTGTCATGATGGGAAGATTAACAGCAACACAAAGCCTGACAGGCTATGGCATCCCCAGCGGGGCTAATACAACGACTGCCAAATAATTCATATTTCTATAGCACATTAAAGATTTCAAAGTTTGAGTTTTTGGTCCCCTCACAACAATCCTCAGAGGAAGTGAAATTATTGCCCTCTCATTTTACAGATGAGGAAACAGGTTCAGAGATATAAAGTGACTTGCCCAAGGTCACACATAGAATGAGTAGTAGAACCAGGGTTCCTGAACCATTCCTTCTCCCCACTTCTTATTCCAGAAGTATGTGTCCTCTAAGCACACAGCTGTAGGGCAAGGAATTCTGATTAGGTATCCCATGGGTAGCTCTGGAATTACTAGGGGGCTTCCAGATATCCAGAGAATAGTGCTGGGCAGGGGCTTCCTAGAGGTGATTGATTATTAGGAGGATAGCACTGAGTCCAAGAGCTTCTGGGAAGAAGGATGGGAAATACTGTGCCGGAAAGGGGTCTTCCTGGGGGAGAGGTTAGTACTGGAGTAGAAGAGCTCTCTTCTTGATTTCACATAGGATTATCTCCCCACTGTCAGCAGGGTTAAAAATAATGCTAGTAGTTCTGCGAAAGGGAGCAGACAGTCCTGCTGCTGAAACCCCTGAGGGAGGGAGACACATTTGAGATGCCTAGCCTAAACACTCTCCTCCTCCCCTTCTGACCTGAGGTTATATTAGGCACAGATTATCTCTGACTTCCCAACCATGCATATCTATCATAGGAGTCAGTGGTTACCCATTTGTCAGAAAGGTAAAACTGAGGCCCAGAGAAAGATGGTGTCCTTCCCAAAATGACAAAACAGACTGAAGCAGGGCTGGACTAGCTGCTTTCCAATATTTTGGCTAACTCTTAAGTCATATGAACCATCTTACTGAAAGCTCACAGTTATGGAGTGGCCAAAAAGGCAATTTGGTCCTCTTGGCCTTTCTTAGGGAGAAATAGGAGGTCCCTATCCTGCTTCTGATGGGAGTGGGAGTGGGAAGGAAGGACGCTTCTGCTTTGGTTTTACACTGAGTTGGATATAGGAAAAAAAATATAACCCTAAAAATCAGGAGAGCGAGGATCCACACTTGGCCAGATAATTAGCTGAATAACTGGAACCTTCAGTTTTTCCCGAAGCAAAACAAAAATATATAAGGCCCACCAGCTTTCTTTGAGGTATGTGAAGATCAGGGAGAGTATGGGCACTCAGTTTTTTCACACCCATGACCTCAGGACTAATCTCATGGCAGTGTCAATCTGACCCCTGCCTTCTGGCTAAGGAACCAAGAAGCCTGGATCTGACCATAAATCTTTGCAAGTCACTTGATTCTTGGAACCGCAATTGCCTCACCTATAAAATGAGGGATTTGGAATAGATTCCTCCTGGCTTTAAGAATTATAGAGATGCCTTCCTTATTCAGAATATGTTTGGAGGCCAAAATGAATGGATAATAGACATAGGACTTGTCACTTAACTCTAGAGACAGATTCCCCCCCCCTTTCTCCCTCCATTTTCAGAAGTTTCTGCATCACTGAGATTTAAAAACAAACAAACCCAAAACCCCATAACCTACTGTTTACTACATGTGAATCTTGTGTCTTCTTTGAGAGGGCCCACTTCTTCTGTGTTCTGGACACTTAACACCTAGTAAAGGGATGGTGGTGATGGTGGTTGATTGAATTGTCTCCCCTTAGCATTTTAGAAAAATTTGAATCTAAACTTAATAGTTGAAATACAATTCCTGCTGCTGCTGATTTTCTCTGATGTTTTTGAGAAAAGTTTGAATTTGAATAAAAATTCTACTTTGAGTGAAAAAAAAGAATTAAAAGACTACAGTACTCTTCATAGATCCTTTCCAGCTCTAATAGTCTGTTCTAAAATCTCTTCCGTGTCTAACATTCTTTTTGCCTCGTGTTACTCTCCTGTTTGAGACTTCTCTTCCCCCATTAGACTGTGAATGTACTTGAGGTGGGGACTTTGCCTTCTTTTCTAATTCACAGAGCTGGCCACACGAATCGAGGATGGCCACCCCAAGAGGGTCAATAAGGTCCTGAACACACTGAAAGGTGTCCTTGCTGCATTTTAGTTCAGACTCTCTCCTCTACCCCGTCCCAGTTCATTTCTGTATTCAGAACTTTAAGGCAGTCTCCCCTTCCCCCCAGTTCCTATCTTGTGGTTGGTATTTGCATTCCCTTGGTTATCCCTCAGCTCAGGGACTCTAGAACAACCCAGGCTTCTTTCGTCCCATCAGGAAGCCTGGCCGAATCCAAGTGCAGGAGCAATCTATGGCATTTGCCCTACCTGGCCATTCATCATCTCAGGGGCGTGACAGAAGCTTCCCCTACTGAAATGGGAACCTCCTTCCCTAAATAGCTCAGGATTACCTGGCTCCCTCACCAAAATCCCATTGGATCCTAGGATGAAAAACTGAAAACGACCTCAGAGTTTATGTAGCACAACTGTCCTCATTTTGCAGATGAGGAAACTGAGGCCTAGAGAGTAAAGTGAGTTGCCCAAAGTCATGTGCCAGTAAATAGAGCCAAGATTCAAACCTAAGCCCCTTGGCTTCAAATCCATTTACAGCCAAATCTAAGCCAGCTGAGTACCCTCTAACTTATGGTAAAGCTATGTTAGTGTGGCTGGTGCCATCATCCCTATGGGTCTTCTGGTCCACCATGGGAAAGAAGGAAAGGAAGAGGGGAATAGGCATTTATTAAATAACTACTATATGCCACACATTGTGCTAAGAGCTTTACAAATATTCTCCCATCTGACCCTCACAACAACCCCATTTTACAGTGGAGGAAACTGAAGTAGACATCAGTCAAGTGACTTGCCCAGGGTCACACAGCTAGTAAGTTTCTGAGGTCATATTGGAACTTGGCTATCCCTGACTCCAGAAGGTCTAGTACTCTATCCACTTAGAAAAAGGTGATGATGATGATGATACATATCCATGTAGTGTTTTATCTTCCCTCACAATAACCTTGGGAAGGAGGTCGGGAAACTATCATTAGCTTCATTTTACAGCTGAGGAAACTGAGGTGCAGAGAGGGAGAAAGATTTGGCAGTGTTCACAAAAATAGGGTCAGAACTGGGATACAGACAGAGTTCTCCTGACCCCATGTGGGATACTCTTCCCACCACCCCACACTGCCCAATATGAGGAATGGATCATCTTCAACCCTGTCCCAATGACCAGGGTCCTATAGACAGACAGGGCAAAGGGTTGTTTCAGGGGTTTTCCTCCCCTTCTGCTTCTGTCTAGATTGCTTAGGTAAAGGCTCCTTTGGGGATACAAATATTAGCTAATTCCATTGGCCTCCCCTACAGGAATACAGGCCAATATATACTCAAAAGATCCCTATACTCACTTGATACAGGAACCAATAAGTGATGGTTTGGAAAAGCTGATTGTTAAATTTTTTGTTGTGAGTATTTACACCTTGAAAATCAGCAAATGCTACAAGTCAGGGCTTGAGTTGTTGTTCTGTTGATTATCTAGACAAGAAAATGATGGAGAAAATTTTAATGCAAATGAAATTTAAAAGTGGATATTCAGAATGCTGGTTATTAAATATGAAATATTTAAATTATTTAATTGTCCTGTCCTCAGTATCAGTTCAGCTCTGTCCCTAACTCACGGAATGCCTTTGGGCAAATACCTTTCCATCCCTAATTATATAATAGGGCTTGTGCTCTGCCCATCCCAGGGTTGTGGGAAGGCAGAGAGAGGGTGGCTGTAAAGTGACTTATAACGATAAACTTCTTTCTATGTGCGAGGCAATAGTGGTGGTTATTAAAATGTCCGAATCTCCTCTTCCTAGATTGCCATCTCTGTTCTTATCTTCCTGGCCAAACTCTCTTGCTTGGTTCAGTTTGTCCTCTGAGAGCCTTAAGTACTGAAGTGACAGGAATTTCCTGAATTGTCAGGATCTGAGTCTTGTGAAATACATAAGGCAGCCGGAATGGGAGATTTTTTTCTCCAGGCAAGAATCCCTGGAAGGAACTAGGAGGAACTTGGCCTCTGGACTGAAGGGGTTGGGGAGTAGGTGGGGCTGATGGGGAGAGTCTGAAGAAAACTGCCAGGAGGAAGTCATAGTAAGACACAACCTTCCAAGTTTGGGGAAGGCCAAGACTTGGAGCAAAGACAATGGCCTCTTACTATTGCTTGTATACATTTCTGGATGGCATAGCCCAGGCATCTTTTTCAGATACAGAAAAGGTCATTTGTATATGGCAAAACTCTAGCAAAAAGTTTTTCAGAAACTAGATAAAGAATCACACCCTTCCCTCTAAAGACAGCAAAGAAATAAAGGAGCCAAGTAGACCCTGGGAGAGACAGAAAGAGTATAGTCCTCACTGCACAGTTCCCACCTAGATCTGCTCTCCTTAGAAGCTGATTTTCCCCCTGCCCCTTTCCCTCTACCATCATCCCCACTCTGCTCTGACCCTCAGGCTCGTTAGCCCCTTCCCAACAGTGACTGATGGAGCATATGGCTGCCCCAACCACTTGAAAAGACCTCACCAACTATAATCCTTACAAGATGGTGGGCCTCTGGACCTTATCATCTGCACTGCCGACCACTGCACCTTGAAGATCACCACCAGGTCTTTTCATCTGCCTGGTGGCTAAGACCTCCTATATGTTTTGTTTCCCAATTAGAAAGTGAACTCTGAAGACAGACTGTCTTGCTTTTCCATGCGTATCTCCAGAACTTACCACAGTGTTTCAGTGATAAGTTCAAGTATCAGTCAATAAACATTTCTTAAATCTTATGTGTCAGGCACTGTGCTGAGAGCTGGTTTTTACAAAGAAAGGCACAAACCAAATAACAGTCTCTGTCTTCAAGGAGTTCACAATCTATTGAGAGAGATTTACATGTAAACATGTAAATCTGTACCAACAAGATGGGTGAGAAATAATTAACAGAGGGATAGCACTTGAATTAAGAGGGGTTAGGGAAAGGTTTCCAGTCAAAGGTAGGAATCTAGCTGGGACTTGAAGGAAGACAGAGGAGCCAGTAAGAAGAGATGATGAGGGAGAGTATGCCAGGTGTGAGGGACAGCCACTGAAAATGCCTTGATAAATATATTTGAAAATCATCAGCATTCATTGATAATTGAATCCATGGGAGCTGATGAGATCAGCAAGTGAAATAGAGGAGAAGAAAGGGTCCAAGATTGAAACCTGTGGGGCACCCACAGTTAACGGACATGACCCAGATGCAGCAAAGTAGACTGAGAAGGAATGGTCAGGTGGGAGAACCATGAAAACCTAGGGGGAAGAGAGAATCAAGGAAAAGAGGGGCCCTTGCAGCTCTGATTCTTGGTGTTTTAAGGTCTCTTCCAGCTGTAACATTCTATGGTCTAAGGTTCCTCCAAGATTTGACCTTCCTTTTATTGATTTTCAGGATCCAGTTGTTCTGTGTTGAAAAGCCCATCTAGATCCATAAGTTGAAATTGGTATAATTAATGTACTTCTCAGACTGGGGTTCTTTCTGTGTTTTGCTTGGCTTGTGCAAAAAGCCAACTCAGCCCAGTGGATGAGAATGTATTTGATCAACCTGCAGAGGTTGCTGTCTATTTAAACCACTCCTTCCTCAACAATTCCTGCTGAAATAATGACCAGCCAGCACCAAAGTTTCATCCATTATGATGGTGTTCCGTCCTAAGACAACAAGTGCACATGTGGGTAATACAAGCCTGACTGGGAGAAGGTACTCTGTACTGATAGCTCGTTCCCACCTTCATCTCTGTTCTTAGGCTGTTCCTCTCACATGGAATGCCCTCTTTCTTCATCTCTGAGCAACGAAATCCTATCTATCCAGATCCAACTCATAACACTCAAATCCACAATGGGTCATGGACTCATAGATTTAGGGTGGGGAGAGACCTTGGAGGCCATGTAGTCTAAACCCCTCATTTCAGCATTTCTTATATGGGCAACAATAAAAGGTTTCTGAATGCACAATGACCAAAAATTAATTCAAAATCAAACTCGTGGAGGATCCAAGGAGTTTCTGGCAGAGTCTATTGCATCATGTAACTTCACTGAACACAATGGTTCTGAACACAAAGCATACACACTGCATGTGCCTTCCGGCCACACAGTCCTATATTAAATAGATGAGGAAAATGAGGCACAGAGAAACTAAGTGATTTGCCTGGGGCCACATGGGTCATACCCAGCTTTTCTTGATTCCAAATCCAATGCCTTATCTACTAGATGCTGCTATAATGAGCTTTCCTTTCTCTGAAAAATCCATAGAATTTAAGGTCAGTCCCACTATTTAGCCCTTAATTCATACTACCTTATAATCTGTGAGTGCCATGTGATGGCACTATTTCTACACTATCCTGAACACACACACACACACACACACACACACACACAATTCATTTTGGATCTCCTTAATCACATGGCACAATTTCCCACCCTGCTACCTTTGTTCATGTTACTTCCTATGTCTAGAATACTCTTCCAACAATATTTTTGCCATTATCCTTCTTTAAAAGTCCAGCTCAGATACTGACTTCTCCCTAAAACCCTTCTTGAGTCCCTCATCTGGGAGTGGTTTTTTTTCTCCTACGAGCCCCTTAAAGCACCTCTGGCTTTGTATCATGCACATTTTGTATTACAATTATTTCTCTGTAGGTCTATGACCTGGCTATACACTAAACTCCTCAGGTCAGGGACAGCACTACCACCACCATCACCAAGCATTCATACAAGTACCCAGCATTACAAATATGATCTCATTTGATACTCACAACAATCCTGGGAGATAGATGCTATTATGATTCCTACTTTATAGCTGAGGAAATCGAGGCATACAGAGGTTAAGTCATTTGCCTGAAGACACACAACTATGAAGTATTTGAGGCCATATTTGAACTTTGGTCTTCCTGACTCTAGCCCCCAGGGATCTCTCTGCAGTGCCTTATCTGTGTGTCCTTTGGGGCCTTGAATATAAAAAAGAAATGTATCTTTAATCGAAATGAAAATTGAGAGCTAGGTAGTAATTTTGAGACAAGGCAGAGATAAATATGAGACAATCCCCACCCAGATTTGAACTCTGGAAGGTAAGTTCAGGGCCAGCACTCTACACACTGTGCCACCCAGCTGCCTCATTTTATCCACAGTCTTGTTTGCTTTCTTCCTTAGTATCATAGATCCAGAGCTAGCTTTATATCCCTATCACAGAGCCTGGTTACATTTTTTCCCATTGGGTCAGGCCTGCTCTATGTGACCCCATTTGGAGTTTTCTGGGCAGAGATAGTAGAGTGGTTTTTCTATTTCCTTCTCCAGCTCATTTTGTAGATGAGGAAACTGAAGCAAATAGAAGTTAAATGACTTGCCCAGGGTCACACAGCTAATAAGTATCTGAAGCGGGTTTTTGAACTCAGGTCTTTCTGACTCCAGAACAATCACTCTATCCATATCATCACCTGGGTACCTGGTTAAATAGTAGTCACTTAATAAATATTACTTACTGATTGTCGACAGAAAGGAGCTTTGAGGACTAGAACAGCACTCTGTTTTTAGGGTAAGGAAATTGAAGTAACTTGTCTTGTGTCATAGAGACATTAGACACATTCCACTTAAAATATTAGCTCTAACACTTACTAGAAGCATAGTGACTTGGGCCCACTCTCTTTGCCCTTACTGAACTCCTGTTCTGTTCTTTGAACTGAAGACAGATCAAAGCCAGCAGCCAATTGTGAAATTTTCAGTGTGAAAATTTACAAATCAGCAAGCATTACAGATCAGTTTCATTTATTGTTTTGTTGACTTGTCTAGACTCTAGAATTAAGAAATTGATGAAGAAAACATTAATAATACAGATTAAAATTAAAAGTGTATTGAATATACCCTTTCCCCCACCCCCCAGAGCTGGTTGTAAAACCTTTACCAGTATACCACTGGTAGTATCTACATACCTCTCAGTGTCACTGTGAAGAAAGGACTTTGTAAATTTAAAAAGAGGCATTTTTAATTTGGGTCTAGTAGAAGCAGCCCTGGATTGGGAGTCAAGCATTTCTTCTGTAAAATGACCTCTCTGATGTAAAGGATAATAAACTAAAAGGCATTAGACTTCAGGCTAACTGCAATGACCCGTCTTGGCTCCAGGAGACCAAGGAGGAAACATTCCAACCATGCAGTAAAGAAGTGGGGGACTCCATGTGCTGAATAGTACAAAGACTATCAGCCGCTGTGATAATTTATTTTTTAGTTGTTTTTCTCTGTTACAAAGGAGCATTTTATTGAGCAAGGTGAGGGGGAAGGTGAATTTCAGAAAGCTACTGTTTGTTCTTTGTTCTCAGAGAGGTGATGCCATGACATGTTCTCAGAGAGGTGATGCCATGACATGCAAGTGAATTGGATTTGAATTATATAAAACCATGCAAGTGAATTGGATTTGAATTATATATTTGAATTATATAAAACCATGTTTAAAATTATAAAACAAATAAAATCAAAGAGCTGAACTAGATTAGGGCTCTTTAACTTGGGCTCTGGGAAGTTATTTCTTTTTTTAAATTGATATAATTGATTTCCTTTGTAATCTTTTGGATGTTATTTGATTTATTTAAAACCATTCTTCTGAAAAGGGGTCCATAGGCTTCACCAGACTGCCCCCCTGCTCATGACACAGAAAGGGTTAAGATCCCCGGAATCAGATAGTCTCTAAGGTCACTTGTCAGTCTATCAGTCAACAAGCATTTACTAAGCATTTGCTATGTGCATCTAACTTTCCATGTGGAATGTCTGAAGGTCCCCACCATTTCAGACATTCCAAGATTCTGTGACATTTAATATGCTCCTGGTCTGTGGTCACAGTCATGATGATGAGTGGTACATACAGGCACTGGGAGGGCTTTGCCCTGCCCCACCTCCCACCTGCTGTTTCACTCCTTTTCCTCCCCAACCGCTCCCCTCCCCAGAGCTTTCAATGCCTTTCAACTTCCTCCTAACTTCCTAGGTCACATACAAAGAAAGCCTGGCCCCTTGGCTGTTGGGGTTAAAAATAAAGCTCAGCCTTAGCCTCCTAGAAGTGGATACCCAGCTTTCTAATATTAGCCACTACATTGGTGCCTCTGATCTGGCAAGGAAATTGAGGGCAGGGAGAGGGGGAGCAGATGCTGTGTCAAGCCTTTGATCCTCCCTGCCACTCACTAGTTCAGCCAGGCTTTCATACCCTGGTGGGGAGAGGAGAAGGCAGGTGCTTCCCCCCTCCCAGACACACAACTCGATTAGCGAGTCTCACTCTAGTGTAAGTGAACTCTCTGCCAAAGAAGAGATATCAGAATAGAAGCCACCACTATCCATTATATTCTCTCTTTCCTTAGCATCAAAAACTTTCTTAGATTTCTGTCCTTTCTTTATCTCCATCATGGTTTAATAAGAACACTGATAAGCTGCAGAGTGTTCTGAGGAAGGAAACTGGGATGCGGCCTTGTCCAATGAGAATCCGCTGAAGGAGCTAGCCATGCTTAGCCTGGAGGAAGCCCCTGGAGGTGGCACAGGAGAGCTGTCTTCAAATATTGTGGAGGAGGGTTTAGTATTCTCTTTGTCCCAAAGGGCAGGACCAAGGGCAAAGGGTGGACATTACAAAGAAGTAAAGTCAGGCTTGATGTCAGGGAAAACTTCCTAACTACTAGAGCTGTCTACAAGTGACATGGGCTTCTGGGAGGTGGTGGTTTCTTCCCCCTGGAGTCTTCAAAAGGCTAGACAACCACTTCTTGGGAGTGTTATATGAAGATCCCTTTCATGGATAGGTTGGATGCTGTGACCACTATAGTGGATTGTGAACTATATAGAACCCCCAAGAAAACTTTTCAATTCAGTAATTGCTCCTCAAACTCTTTCTGACCTATCAGCATGGGTGTTTTCCAAGTCAATGTTTGTTCATTTGTATTCTCTCTATACACTCTTTCTCTTCGCAGTCTCATTCACAGCCACAGTTTCATTTGCATCCCCATGAGGACGGCTCCCAAATATATCTCTCCAATCCCAACTTCCTCCTGAGCGCCAGACTCACATTTCCATATGCCTACAGGACAAATCTGCCTGGTTGTGTCACATGGAAAGATGGAAGGAAGGCAGGCAGGCAGGCAGGAAGGAAGGGAGGGAAGGAGGGAGGGAAGAAGAAGAGAGGGAGGAAAGAAGGAAGGAAGGAAGAAGTTAAGTGCCTACTATGTGCTAGGCACTATGCTCAGCACTTTGCAAATATCTCATTTAATCCTTAAAACAATTCTGGAAGATAGGTACTATTAGTATTCCACTTTTACAGTGGAGAAAACTGAAGAAAATAGGAGTTAAATGACTTGCCCAGGGTCACACAGCTAGTAAGTATCTGAGACCAGATTTGAAACGAAGCCTTCCTTACTGCAGGCCCAGCATTCTATCCACTTTACCATCCAGCGGTTTCACAAACGGGGCCTTTGGTGAGAATCAGTGATTGAGAAAACTACAGTACTCTGTCTATAAAGGAAATGCATAGATAAGGCACTCAGGAAATGAGTCTCGTACAGAGGCACAACATGGTATCCATGGGGAACTTCAGGCATCCGAAGTGTCTTTTGAGGCAAAGTGTCTGGTAAATTCCTGACTTCCCTTAAAAATAACATCATTCATCAAAAGGCAGTGGAAGTAATGGATGTCCTGAGCTACTAAGGACCCCTAAGGAGGAATTAAGAGGTAATAGAAATGATGAGGGGAAACCGACCACTCCATTATACACTGGTTGCTGGTCCTTTGTTCTCAAAAAGGACCATGACATCACGAAGATGATGCCATGACATGCAAGTGCACTGGATATAAGTGAGGCAGGGCTGTGCAAAGTCACTAGCTTCTTACTTTCTCTTCCAAAGTCATCTGGGTCCAATGGCCAGATATAGATCAAGAGGACTGGAGATGCTCCCCCATTTTAGAGCACTGGACAGAAAAGGTGAGGCAAGTCAGGCTTTGTTTAGCACAGACCCTCAATTTAGGGATGGCAGATTTAAAAGAATTTTGAGAAAGGATGGTTAGGATTCCATGGGCTAACATTCTATAGCGGGAGTTGGCTGAGGACAGATGAGAAATTCTCAAGAACAGAATTCCAAAGACAAGACAAAAATAATTCTGTTGAGATCGAGAAGGGGGAGTCATCTAGAGAGATGGAGAGAGAGGAATAGGGATGCACTGGGAAATGTAGGTGATTTCAAACAAAAGATAGCAGCAAATATTTTTAAAAGACCACATTTATAAATGGTTTAGCCATTGTCATAGGTCTGAATAATGTCTTTAGACTTGGGAGGTAAGACGGAGTTACACAGACAAGAAAGGTACAGGAGGGAGCAGAGCTGAGATGGCTACACAGAAGCTGGTGAGACATACACAGATTTTTCTCAGTTCCCTGAAGAAAAGGCTCTGCAGCCACAATGCCCTGCAGTGTACACACACACCGACCTCCTACCTCTCCCCCCCCCCCCCAGGCTACCAAGAGTCTCAGGCACAAGGCAGTGGATGGAGAGAGGAGGAGAATAGAGAAGACAGTCCCTGCCTTTTACTAGGGACTGGAGGAACAAGAGCCAACAGAAGTTGGGCAACAGCATCGGAGAACCAGAGTAGTTGTTGAATAAGCAGGGCAATTCCAGGACCAAGACTTCTGGATACAGAGGAGTTCCTAGACAATGGCAAGTTCAGGACCAAGCCTCCTGGACAGAAGAGGCATTCCTGTACTAAGCAAGGAAGTTCTGGGACTAAGCAGGAGGCTGAAGCCAAGGAATACAAGGGATTTACTGATGCAAGCCCAGACCTTGCCCTTCAATGGTGCCGGGAATCACATGGAC
This sequence comes from Potorous gilbertii, assembly GCA_028658325.1. Classification (NCBI taxonomy): domain Eukaryota; kingdom Metazoa; phylum Chordata; class Mammalia; order Diprotodontia; family Potoroidae; genus Potorous; species Potorous gilbertii. The sequence continues at coordinate 271,984,059 of CM053769.1, read as the reverse complement.
GGACTGTTGTCAAGTGCTCCAATGGCCAGCCTGAAGAAGGAAGTTTAAAGGTTTATTCTGCTTGGTCCCAGAGGGCAGGACCAGGAGCAGGACGCAAAAGTTACAAAAAGTCAGATTTAGATTCCATTTAAGGAAAAAACTCCTAACCATCTGAGCTGCCTAAACGTATAATAGACTGCCTTGGGAGGCAGCATTGCTCAGCATGTAGAAGGTTAGGTTTGTAGTCACGATGGCCTTGGTCCTGATCCCATCTCTGACACATTAGCCATGTGATCATGGGAGAGTCATTCGAACCCACTGAACCTCAGTTTCCTTATATGTAAAACAGAAAAGTAATACATGAACAATACCTTTAGTAACTACCTCGAAGAGCTGCTGTAAGTGTTAACCAGGTATTCACACTTCCCCTGTTTGAGTCTATGAAACCTAAGCTAGGAATCATAATCCTGAACAGAATATTTCTTTCCTCACCCTGGGAGAGAGATTCACAAAGACATTTTTTAAATGGACAAAAAGGACTTAGAAGAGGCAGAGTTGAAGCTGGTCAGTTGAAGTTTGAGTCTGGAGAGGAGTAAGCATGATGGGAGTGGAGGGGGGAGGGGAAAGAGGGGATAGAGAGTGAGAGTAGGAAAAGGAGGAGGAGGAAAAGAGGAAGAGAGTGAGGGTAAGGGAGAGGGGAAGAGGAGCGGGAAGGAGGGGGAGACAGGGAGAAACAGGGAAAGAAGAAGAAGAAGAAGAAGAAGAAGAAGAAGAAGAAGAAGAAGAAGAAGAAGAAAGAGGAGGAGAAAAAGGAGAAGGAGAAGAAGAAGAAGGAGGAGGAGGAGGAGGAGGAGAAAAAGGAGGAGAGGGAGAAGAAGAAGGAAAGGGAGAGAGAAAGAAAGGGAGAGAGAGGGAGAGGGGGAGAGAGAGAGAGAAAGAGAGAGTGAGAGAGAGAGAGAGAGAAATTTTTTGCAGGCATTTTTCAATGCAGGTTCAGAGACTAGATTACATACAGGCTTGTCTACTGAATGCTCATAGGGAAAGAGCAATGCGGCTGGTTGGACTGGACTAATGCTGCTGGCTACTGTCACCCTCAGGGATCAACAAAAGGATAGTAAAGATTTAATTCTTTTTCCCTTTGCTTGTTGCCTATAGAGATGGAGCTCTTTTCTATACAATTTTCTTTATTTCTTTAAGTTGTTTCTAATTCCGGATTGGTTTCATACAAAGCTATATTTAGTCATGCTTTGTGAATCTTACATGTTAATTACGTATAGAGGTGTTGCAAGGGAGGAACCAGGGAGGTGGTTTGTGGTACAAAATAAAGAGACAGAGAGGAAGAAACTTCTTTCTCTGACTGCCTGACATGACAGAGAAGAGCAATCCTCCCTCAACTCCTATAACTGACTGGGGGCTGAGAAAGAATTTTATAGTTTTCACTTAAATCATAACTCTTATGGAGAAGCAACCATGGTCTACTAGATAGAGAGCTTTCCTCAGAGCCAGGAAGACCTGGGTGCAAGTCCTGCCTTTTATGTGTGATCTTGGTCAAGTCACTTCTCAGTGCTTTAGACATCTCTTTGTGTTGCAGAGAAGACCCCAATCTGCACTGGTAGAAAATTCTCCTCCAGGAGTTCCATATATTAGTGAAATCACAGGTCCAATCCAATCCTATTATCTTTTATAAATTCTTAAATAGCAGAGGGTTAATTCCAGGCCTGGAGTTCCTAGGCTCCTGAGTGTGTCCAGTTCAGGTGGTAGGCATTTTGATGAAGCTTCCAGCCTCCAAAGTGAGGGGTGAAGATGAAGCATGGATCAAGGGAAGGCCATGCCCCCTGGGGCACCTTGTGGGAGAGAAGAGTGTTCTGGGAAGTGACTATGCCCTGTAGGGGGAACCCCAAGTTCCAAAGGGTGAGGGTTACTCTTCATCTGTAGTGCCAAACCCTGACTCAGCACCATCTGCCAGTTACATAAGGCTCACATGAGATAATTCATGTAAAACAACTTGCAAACTGTCCATTATTATTGGACCACTATGGTAGGCTCCCTAAAGCTGGAGGTCTTCAAATAGAGACTGACAGTAACTTATCATAAAATGCTGGAGAAGGGATAACTATTTAAGCAAGGATTGAACTAGGTGAGCTCAAAGGGTCCTTTCCAAATCTGTAATTCTGTGAGTGTAATATCTTTTCACTTAAACTTGCTCCATCTTTTGAATTTACAAATTTTGTTATTGGTAACATGGCTTACCTCATCAAAAGTCTTGGGGTTACTTTTGGATTCTTCTTTTTGCTTTACATCTTAAATCCAATTAATTCCTAAATCCTGTTACTACTGTCATATCTTTTGAATCTGTTATTTCCTCTTTGTTCTCAGTGCTGGTTGATCAAAGAAGGCTGGAATTTAAAACATCCTCAAAAGACCAAGCTGGTCAATTGACATGGTATATTTGCCCATACTAGAGATGGAAGGATGCAAATTTTTATTTCAAAGTAAAATTATAACATCTGCTTGCAATGATTTGTATGTAAGTGTATGTTCATAGATAAGGAGAAGAAGAATTTCTTACATCGATTAATATAATTGATATGTCTGGTCCTTTATTGACCAGCCAACAATTTATTATGATGTGACCGACTTTGTGGAGAGAGACACACTCTCTGTTCTCCCAATAAATTGTAATTTCTTTGTGAACTCTGTTCTCTCAATGCCCAGGATAAATGAACAGCAAGTTGTCTTCAGAATGGGTTGAGTAACCATGTCTAAAAGGCAATGACTAATGGATCAATATCAACATAAGAACTCTAATTGTTAGGAAATTCTTAATGGTTTTCATGCATCCATCCATCCATCCATTTACCAAAGTTTGCTATGCTGTACAAGTCATTGCATTCAGCTGCAGAGTGGTACAAGAGTCGGATAGACTGCACGCCTTGGGAGGTAGCAAGTCAAGGGGATAGGATGGCTGCTTGGCTATCAATGCTACAGAGGGATTCATGGTCAAGTACAAATTGGACCAGAGGGCCCCTGAATCTTTCTTCCATCTCTGAGATTCAATGATTGTAAGCACTACAGAAGTTCAGAGGTCAGGATGGGCTGGAGGGGTCAGGGAAGGAAGGAAGAAGCAGGCTTGAACAGGATGTCAGAGGCTAAGATTTGAAAAAAAAAAAAAGAAAGAGGGGATACAAAGAGGGGGAAATGATGTGAACAGAGGCAGATAATGACAATAAGAGCAATCATAGCTAACATTTATGTAGCACCTACTATGCGCTAGGCACTGTGCTAAGGACTTTACCAATATTATCTAGGCACATGGCAGAGCCAAAGATTCTGACCCAGCCCCCACCCCCCTCAAATCCAGTGTTCTTCCCACTCTATACCATTCTTTTCCTTGGGTTATGGGGCAGCTTGGTGGTACAGTGGATAGAGGTCTAGACCTGGAGTCAGGAAGAGCAGAGTTCAAATCCATCCTTAGGTATGTATTAGCTATGGTACCCTAGGCAAATCATTTCACCTGTCTGCCTCAGTTTACTTATGTGTAAAATGGAGGTACTAGTAGCACCTACTTCCCAGGGTTATTGTGAGGATAAAATAAGATAATGATTGTTAAGCATCTGGTACATAATAATATAAATATTATTATATAAATATTAGCAATTATAATTTTCCATCCCTGTGCCTCTGTTTACACTGTTGTTCATGCCTCCTTGTATTCCCTCTTTTCATGGCACCATTCAGCTTCCTGGGAAGTAATGCTGTCTCAGCTTGTATACACAAAGGCAAAAATTGAAGCTATAGCATTGAATGAGACTTCTAAGGGAGAGTGTATCTGGAGATAAGAGCCGAGGGCAAAGGGAGAAAAGAGCACCAGGAAAGGAAGGGGTTGTCCACAGCGCAGTGCCATAAAGGGATTCAGGAGGATGAGAACTGAGCAGTCATAAGATTTAGCAAGTAAGAATTCACTCACGATCTTGGAGGATGCGGTTTCAGAGGAGTGTTGGAGATGGAAGCCAGATTACAGGAGATCTGAGGTGTGAGTAGGTGTTATGGAGTAGATACTACTTTTAAACGAATGAATGAATGAAAAAAAGCATTTATTGTGTGCTTACTGTGTGTAAAGCACTGTACTAAGCTGGGGATACATATAAAAAAAGTCAGAAAGTCATTGTTCTCAAGGAGCTCATACTCCATTTGGGGGAAGCAAAGAAAGATGAGCTGTAGAGTGAAGGGAAAGGGCCAGAAGTCCTAAAGGTTCAGGAGAAGAGCCAATAGCAAGGCCCAGTAGCTAAATTACTATGGCTCAGCTAATAGTTCCAAGGGTCTGGAGGGCAAATGGTGAAACCTGGTGGTCTTCCATTTTACCAGGAGGAATGGAATTGGTACCTCCCATCTCATCCAAGCCTTGTGATCAGGCAGCCCCACCTCTGTCCAGGGGTAGAGTTGAAGGAAGAAGGCAAGGGGGGCAAATGCCCACAGTGGTGGCAGGTCAAGAGGCAATCAGGATATCTTAGATAGACTTGGAGGCATCCCAGTAAGGAGGAAGGGGAAAGGAAGAAAGAAAAAGGGGGATGGCACTCCTGGTACCACCACTGGCAATCTCCCAGAAGAGAGAGACTATCATAGCTTGAGACAATAACAGGTTCAAAGGAAACTTTTTTTAAAAAGGATAATGGACAGACTTTTTAGGAAGAAGGGAAAAAGTCAATAGAGGAGTAAAGGCTAAAGATTTTAGATCTGGAAATGATCTTTTCTTTATTATTTTGAAATTTTATTATAAATAAAAATAACATTTTATCATGTAGAAATGTATTATAGAAACATTATATATATATATACATATATATATGTATATATATATACATATATATATATGTATATATATATATATATAGTTTGTTTTCAGTTTCAAACTCTCTCCCTTCCTCACCCATTGAGAAGGCAAGAATTACAATATCATTATACATATGAAGTCACACAAAACATTAAGCTGGGAAATGTCTTAGACATCCTCTAGCCCAGGGATCCTTAGCCTTGTTAAGTGTTATGTTTTTCTTTGTGTCATGGACTCCTTTAGCAATCTGCTGAAACCTATGGACCCCTTCTCACAATAAAGCTTTTGAATGCATAAAATAAAATACACATGATAATAAAAGAAACCAATTATATTGTTCTACAGTCATCAAAATATTTTTTTAAAAAGTTCATAGACCCCAAGTTAAGAATCCTTGCACCTGAGCCCCTCATTTTACAGATGAAGAAACCAATGAACAGAAATGAGAAATAGTAAGCTAAAGCGCAGTCTCACTCCCATGGACTGTCCTGTGACAGAAGGAAGGTGACCCAGAGCTCTTCATTAACAAGGGTGGGGGCACCTGGAAGCATCCTGCTAGAGTTTAAGGAACACTAGACTGACTGGGAGTCAGGTGACCTGGGTTCTCCCCAGGTTTTGCCACTAACTTGATCTCTCCGCCCTCCTTGCCCATTTGTTAACAATACCTAGAGCCTTCATTTTGTCCTAAACAAACTTTGACCTGGACTGGATCGCTCATTTTTCATTCTCTCAACTCCATCCAAGAGTTTCTATTGTCATGTTTGTTGGAGACATGACCTGAGCCCTGGGCCAGAGAAAGCCAGACTCCATCTATGTTAATGAACAGACCTTCTCTCTGGGTCCATCCCAAGGATTAGTCTCTTCTTCAACATTCCTCATTCTCCTCCCAGAAAATGCTAGTGATAGAGGCACCACGGGGGTGTTGTGTGTGTATGTATGAGTGTGTGTGTGTATGTGCCCACGTATTCTCACAGCTGAGCATATTCAGCAGCATTCCTGAAAGAATAAAGATGGTGGAAATGGGAATCCTGCTGGGGGTAGAGGTGAGCAGCCCAAACCTGGGGCACCTGAGCATGAGCCCCTGGGAGACAGGAGGGTGGATGGGACCTATGATTTCACTGGTCTAGGGAAGTCACAATGAGTTACCTCCTCTAACAATGCAGGCCAATGTCTTCTCTGAAATACAGTATTAGAGAGATGCCTGATATACAGGAAAGTTGCAAATGGTTTCCCCAGGCAGTGTATGTTAGATAAGATTCAAACTCAGTCTTCCTGGGTTTTCTATCCATGACGCCTCTCAGCACACAGGAAGCCCTCAATAAATATTGACTACTACATTGCTGACTGACAATGGAAATACCATTGGGCTTGTGACAGATTGGTTCTCATCCCAGCTGTTGTGCTATCTGGTTCTTTGACCTTGGTTAAGACACTTCTCATCACAGACCCTTGGTATCCTCTATAAAATGAAGGGATTGAACCGGATGAAGGGTTCACTGGAGGCCCACAGACCCTTGGGGCCCATGAACTTGGATGGATAAAGAATAACATCCTTATTTTCACTAACCTCTAATGGAAATTTAGCATTTCGTTCACTTATTTAAAAACATTCTTCTGAGGAGGGGCCCATAGGTTTTCTAGACTACCAAAGGCAGGGATGCAGAACCTGGGGTCTTGAGGCCATACATGGCCCTCTAGGTCCTCAAGTGCAGACCCTTGATTGAATCCAAATATCATAAAGTCCCCTTAATAAAAGTATTTGTTCTATAAAACTTGGAGTCAAAAGGCTACACTTGAGGACCTAGAAGGTCACATGTGGCCTTGAGGCAACACGTTCCCCAACCCTGGCCAAAGGGATCCATAACATAAAAAGGACTAAGAATCCCTGGAATGGATGACTTCTAAGGGTCCCTTCCACATTCTGTTTCTTTACACACATTCTAGGCTTATCTTTTTCCCTATTAGACTAAGTTCCTTGAGTAGCTTCTGCTTTCTTGCATCCTTAGCAGGATCTAGCCCAAGCCACTGCACCTGGGAGACATCAGTAAGTAAGCATGTGTCCTTTGACTGGAAACTCAAACCTGCCTTAAGTCTGAGGCTCAGTAGATCCAACCCAAAGGCCTGTCTGTCATCGCTCTTGGGGAACATAAAAGGAAAACCCCCAAAATCACAGAACATACAAGCTGGCAGAGACTTTAAGAGATGATCCAGTCCCCACTCCTTCATTTGTCCCATTCATCAAAGAAGGAAAGTAATTTGCCCAAGCTGACATGGTTAATCCATGATGGATGTAGAAGAAGAATGCAGGGCACATGACTCCCAGTCCAGAATGGGAACTTGGAGGCCAACTCCTTCTGTGATCCCCACTGCTCCCTAAATCTCTAAAAGGACCCACACCAGGACACTGAAGATGCTGGATGAAATGCCTTCTGTCCTTCCTTGCCCTGCCCCCTCCTCCACTGGCTTTATCAGTTTTCAGGCCTGATTCTAAGCCCTTAAGAAGGTCTAGATGGTGGTGTGGGCAGGGCCAAGGGGTGTCTGTGACATGGGGGGTAGTTCTGGAAGGATCTTGCTCACTGGAATGTTGAGACAGGGCCCCACCTGGGATGGTGGGGGAAGAGAAGGGAGAGACACAGGCTGAGGGGGGCTGGAATTTCATGGGCAGGCTCCACTGCTCAGCTGTCACATTCCCCCCAGGCTCGGCTAAACCAGTGCTCCGATGCTTTCCCATATTTAGACAGGGAATGTCTGCTGACTCCAGGGCTTTTCAGAACGTCATCCACACCACCCGCCACCATCCTGGGTCAGGGGCTGGGGCTGGGCCCTGTTCCAGACTACATGAAGTCCTGAGCATGCAGAGATCTGAGGCAAAGGGAGGGAGGGAGGATGCACTTTGCCTGGGAATTATGGGAAGAGACCGAACTAATAAGATGTACCTCACCACACTTTATTTTAAGTGAGAGCTCTGAACTGGGTACAGACTTTAAGGCCCCAAGGGAATCAGGTCTGAACAAAGAAGGGAAGTTGGCCAGGCAGGAGGCCCAGCCCCTAGATGTCCCCAGGCATTTGAGCCATAGCAGCTGGGCCCTCTAAGGAAGACTGCTGAGAGAATGTGAAGGCACCACTCTGCTGAAAAAGAAACACTCTATAAACTCACAGGCTGTCTGACACCTGGTGGGAGGCGGCCAGTTATGAGACACTCCTGGGAACCTAGAGAATTTCCAAAAGACCTTGGCTTGTGTTTTTCATGGGGTAAGGGCCGAGGATTTGAAGCAGATCCCAGAAGTTGAAAGGGAAAGATGATGTGTGATCCATTCTGCAAAACCCCAGAATGCCTCATGTAGGACAAGGTTGTTATTTTCAAATCAATTAATTAAGTCTTTACTGACCAGGAGGAATTCCACTCTCCCTCCTACCTCCACCTCCTGGTTTTCCAGCCTCTCCAAAACTCAGCTCAAACTCCAGCTTCTACAGAAGGTCTTTCCTGGTCCTCTCTTCTCCCAGTTGTTCAGGATTCCTCTAAGATCACTTCTATTCTACCTTCTATACAAGATCTCTCGCCAATTTGAAAAACTCTTTGAAGGCAGAGGCTGTTTTATTTTTTAATCTTTTTTTGTATCTCCAGCATTTAATATAAAATAAATACTTAATAATTTTTTAATTGATAGATTGGTTTAAGACACTCAGAGCCTTACTAAAAAAATAGAACTCACACACATGAAATTTTAAGAGAATCAGAATGGCAGAGTTGGAGACCATGTAGTTCACTTGTCATTTTATAGTGGAGGAAATAAGCTGAGAGTTAAATTTGATCATTTAGATCCTTTCTATCTGTAACATTCTCTGTTCTAAGATCCCTTCCATCTCTAACATAAGACATTCTAAGAAGGTTTCCTCTAGCTCTATTTAGGATCCTAAATCATGTTCCCTTTGGGGGCCTCAGTTTCCCTATTTGTAAAATGAGAAGATTTGAATCATCTCTAGGATTCTTCATGTTTCTGATATTCCCTTTTCTAAGGTCTCTTCCAGTTCTGATAGTCTTAGGTAAATCCTTCTGCGTGCTGACTGTCTATGGTCTAAGGCTCCTATGGTTCTGATATTCTATGTTCTAGGATTCTTGCTAACTTCACTGGAAGGACATTGCTTGGTCAGGCTTTAATGATGCTTTCTTCATAGCCCAACTTAACTCAGCTGCACTGTCAGTTCTCTCCCTGTCCCACCCCATTACCTCTTACCCCATGCTTAATCAAATCAAGAGCTGAGGTATATAGTGTGTGGTCACTGTGATGCCTGGTGGCTCCTCTTTTTTCCCTTCTCAAGCACTATCTGGTCTTGGGTGGGTATGTGATGAGTGCTAACAGTGAAAGTCTTGCTTCTTTCTGCTTATATTTCCTCACATAGCATGGGAGAGAAGCTGGCACTCTCCTTGGGGCTAGTGGCTTATAGGAGCCACCATCCAGCGCCCCCTTCATCCCCAACAGTGCGGATGGATCACAGGACCAGGCACTTGTGGACCAGATCTGGCCTGAAACCAGACAGGTTTGAGTGGAAATCTATGAATGAGCTTCAGTCCTATAGCCTTTGCATTTCACAAGGTGTCCTACAATTTAGAGCCCAGGGAAAAGCATGTGAGTCAAGTGGATAAGCGAGCAAGTGAGGCTAAAATACAATTTACATCATCAGTCTGAATCCCTTCCCACAACCCTAGATCTTTCCCTTATAATTCCTGAAGCTGCCTGTTGCCCTTTGGTGACACCTCTCCCCAAAATGTCTTTATCTACAACATGCAATTTCTCATGTGAATGCTCTGGGTTCCATAGTCAAGGCTATCTTGGGCAGCATGGTGCCAGAAGGCTGGGATTCCAGCTCTAGCTTCATCACTAACTCCCTGGGTGACATCAAACAAGTCATTTCTCCTCTGAGTCTTGGATTTCTCTTTCATAAAAAAATCTGAGTCTTGTGCACTTCCTGAGCTGGGAATTCTGAGCTGCAGTAGAGTTAAGAGCCCCAAGGAGTGGGGAGTGTACCCAGTTGCCTAAAGAAGAGGAAACTGGTCCAGGTTGGAAATAAATCAGGTCAAAGAAGCATTAGCAGTGGAATCTGGCACCTTCATTTTCAGCCTGGGTGAGAGGGGAGACCCAGTCCTTAAAAACAAAAACCAAGGAGATTGGATTAAGTAATCTTCTAATTTTTTTCTAGCTCTTATATTCTGTTTTGAAAAAGCCCCAGCTAACTCCAACACTCTGTTCTCAGAATTTCTTCATATTTGGGGGCTGTGCCATATTGGGGTGGCGATCAGGGGGCAGTTGACTAAATGTCTTCTCCACTGGATTGCTGCACAGGACATTTGGCAAGACACTGAATCAAGACCCCCAATATCCTTTGCTGCTAGGGTTCTTGAAGGTTAGAGGCATAGAGCTGGGGGCCTTAAGTAAGAAGTGCTTTAAAATGTTGGTCTATTATAAGAAGGAAATCCCATTTGGCTGATACCAGGAGGCTGGTGACTATAGACAGGCCTAACCTCCTAGGGGCACATTCCTCCCCAGTTTCAGGAGGGGCATGGGATGAGCCACTCCTCATATCTTGGGATTCAGTTTCTTCCTCTGTAAAAGGAGGGGGTTAGATTCGATCTCTAAGGTCACTTCCAGCTATGGCATTCTGCACTTTATAATCCCTCCTTAGCTCGGGTATTCAATGCTTCCAGCCTCAACATTCTGTGGTTAATGATTCACCCTGCTGCCTGTCTCGGACTTAGAATCAGATTCCCAGAGCTCAAAGGGACCTTAGGAGGTCCCCTATCTAGCCTAACCCCAGCCTGGAGCAGAGCTTCCCCTCGAAACCTGCTATCTTTCTCTTTCCTCTCATCAGCTTCTAAAGAGGTCTGGAGTGAGAAGGAAGAACCTCTAGGGGGAAAGAGCCTTAACACTGCATTTTCTCCAAGTCCAGAGTTGTCCTTAATAGGAAATTTATCCCCTGTCTAAAGAGTAAGCGGGAACAGACTTCCCTCCCCCACCACGCTTGCCAGCCCAGAAAGAACAAGGCATTCCCAGGCTGATGGAAAGTGCAGCAACAATATTGGTTGCCTCACATCCAGCCTGAATCCAAGGGAGATTTACATCCACAAAGGAGATAGAGAGACCCAGGAGTCACAGAGCTCTATTTATGGTTCTCAGAACCCTTCCAATGGGAATTGCTTGCTCGGATTTTTGACTTGAGGAGTGAGAATGGCACTGTGGGGTCAAATCCCTCAAGGGGAGAGCTGGAGAGTAAAACCAAGAAGGGACAGCTATTTGGCAGTTTCATTTTCCTTCCTCAATTGCTCCATAGCCTTTGGGATTTGCTGCCAGAGATGGGTAGTTTCACTCTGAACTCTGACTCCTAGAGCTAGAAATAACCTTAGACCACAAAGCACAGAACATTACAATATAGGGCATTCACACTTAAAGGCCATCTTGGTTAGGTCCTCTCATTTTACTGAGGAAAAATGAGAAGAAGAGGGAAGGGAAGAGTCTTGCTTGGGGTCACACAGGGTGAGGATGGCATAAGAGGATTCACCGGGCTTTTTCCCAAGGCAAGATGGCAAATGCAAAATGGTGAGGCTAGATTTAGACATGAGGTAGACATAAAGCAATTATATTTTCTGAACCCTAAGTCCAAACATATGATCTGGCAAAGGATATTCCTTGTGCAAATCCTCATTAGAAGAAATTTTTTTCCAAGAAAATCCACATTGAATAATTGTCGTGGGTGGATAGGGCTAGTTACTGAGGAAACATAAGAATACGATACTTTGGGTACAGGAATTAGCAGTGAAAAGACCCTTAAAAATCACGTTGTTCAATCCCCTCATTTTACAGGTAGGGACATGGAGCACAGAGAGGAAACTGTGATTGACTAAGAAATAGAACTGGGATTCACATGCTGGTACTTGGAAGGAAGGATTTAAGCACTTATTAAGTACCTCCTAGGTGCCAATTACTTCACAAATACTTCATTTGCTACTTACAACTCTGGGAGGTAGGTGGTATTGTTATCCCCATTTTATAGTTGAGGAAAACTGATGCAGAGGGAGGTTAAGGGTAGCACAGTGGCTAAAGCACTAGCCCTGGAATCAGGAGGACCTGAGTTCAAATCTTAGTCTCAGACACACAGACACTTACTAGCTGTGTGACATTGGGCAAGTCACTTAACTCTGATTGCCTCCCCAAAAAGGGGGGGAGGCTAAGTGACTTCCCTGGGGGTCACATAGCAAATAAGAATTCAGGTCTTCCTGTATCCAGGCCCACGGTTCCATCTATTGCGTGACCTAGCTGGGAGTCCAAATCCATTGTTCTCTCTATTATAGAACCAGCTACCTTTTGTCCTAGGAAGATTCCCAGTTTCTATGACTTATCAATGCTGTACTTTTAAACTTGTGTGCTGCTTACTTTAAAATACTAGGAAAGCCTTGCTGAAAACTCCTCACTGTCTCTGAATGAGCTAAGACAAGACAGTACCTGGCATAGGCATGAAATGGTTGTCTTTTTGGTGAGAAATACAAAGGTTGCTCTCCAGTATTACAAGAGGGCTGATGAAAAGAGGTCAGTAGAGCAGAAGAGGAAAAACAAAAACATTTGATACAGTTGGATCTGCCTGGTTTCTCTTCCCCCTGAGGCTTATTTCTTTACCCTGTGCAAGGAGGTATAGATAGTGGAAAGATCATAAAATGGGTTCAAATTCAGCCATTGCTACCTACAGTATAAGCCTGGCCAAATGACATCTGCATTTGTAAAGTGAGGGAGTCAGACTAGAAGATCTCCCATGTCCTTCAAAGCTTCATCCCATGGTCTCCCCTCCCCAAGGAGACTCCCCAATCTCCTGGTTACTATCTTTGGTCCTACCTGGAGGCGGCAATCTCTGACTTCTGGCGGGCAATGGCGGCGGCCCGCTGAGCCCCCTCCACACTGTGGTCCACCTTCTGCCGGATTTTGGTGCTCTTGAGGGGGAGAACACGTTTCTTCATGCCCTTGACCAGCACATTATGCTTGTACTTCCCTTCCTCCTTCTTGCCATCAGGCAGGGTGGTACAGCCGTAACCATGCCTCAGGTTGTCCAGCCATTCACCCTCATACTTCAGCCCGCTGGAACGCTCGCTGACCCCAAAGCCTGACCGCTTGTCGTTTTTCCACTCACCCATGTAGGTCTCTGTGGTGGTGGCATCAATGTCAGACTCAAACGGGGCAAAGTCCTCTGCCTCAGCCCCTTCTCCCAGGCTGGTGGTGGAGGCCGCATCACTGGCCGCTGAACTCAGCTCACTCTTCAGGAAGCTGACCCGGCTCTTCTGGCTGGCTAGAGAGTTCCGTGACTCTGAACGCCTCAGTTTCCCCAGTAGGGAGCCTCTCTGGAAGAAGCCACCACTGCCCCGAGGGATTTTGGCAGCAGCCTCTGCATTGGCATAGAGGCTGAGGGCAAAGCCACCGCGGGAGATGGTGGGGGTAGCCAGGGTGGTGCCATCCATGGGGGTGGAGGGAGCATCCTGCTGGGCTAGGGTTCCATTGCTATGTTCACTTCGTAGGGAAGAGAGGGATGTTCGGAGTGGTGAACGGACCACCACTGCCATGCCATATGGGACGCTCTGCCGGATGCCATAACCATGGCGCATGCCATTGGTAAACTGACCTTGATATGTTCCTAAGGAGGGAGAAGAAAAATCAGGTTAGCTCCTGGGCCCATGGTTTTATGCTGATGGGAACAACCACTGAAAAATCCCTTATATTTATAGAAAGGAAGCAGGATAAAGTAGGGAGTGCATGGGACCGAATGAAACCTGGGTCCTAATCCTAGTATTGGCTTTCTCTCTAACTGGTCATGTGATGATGATCAAGTCACTTGCCCACTTTGAGCCTCAGTTTCTCCATTAATAAAATAAGGAGAATGGCCCAGATCATTTCTAAGGACCCTCCCAGGGGACATCCAGGTGGTATAATGCATAATGGACTGGAGTCAGGAAGACCTGAGTTCAAATTTCCCCCATCAGATACTAACTAGCTGTGTGACCCTGGGCAAGTCACTTGACCTCTGCTTGCCTGAGTTCCCTCCACTATAATGGGGAGATAATGACAGTACTTACCTCTCAGTATCCTGAGGATCAAATGATACCACATTTATATAGTGCTTAGCAGAGTATCTGGAACATCACAAGTACTTGTTTCATTTTATTCTTTCAATTCTGACTTTCTAAGAACCTATGATGCTTTCACCATTTTAAAAGTCCTTTCATAATTCTTCTTTCATTTGATCCTCATGGGCAGTAAGAGTAGAAAGAACCCTGGCTGTGGGGATCAGAAACCTGGGTTTTCTTGTCAGCTCTTCTCTTTGTGACTTTCTGTGGTTCCCTTATGTTACCAAACCCTAAGCTTTCTCATCAGTAAAGTGAAGGGTTGGAATTCTGTGATTCCCCCAGCATAAAAGGATGTCGTAACAGCATAAAAGACCAGGCCTAGACACTGAGAAGAACTCCTTTACAACAGAAAGAGAAAATTGAGTCCAGAGAAATTCAACAATTTTCTCAAGGCCGTGACAAAATTCAGTGGTAGGACACAAGACACAAATCCAGGGTTCCCAACGTCTCCTTCAGTGGTTTTTTTCCTGCTGCAGCACCCAGCATATTGCCTGGCACTAATGTATCCTGGGCCATCTCAAGTCATCCCAATAAATACGTGACCACTGGACCCAGATGGTTCTGGAGAAGAGAGTGAGGCTGATGACCTTGCCCAGCCCTCCCTTACTCAAATCAAGGCCAACTGCAAGTCATGTCATCATCTCCCTGATGTTATGGTCCTCTTCAAGAGCAAAGGACAAACACAAGCATGTACTTGGTGAAGATGCAGAAACTTAGCACATGAGAAATCAAAAGAAAGTAGAAATGCTGGTAAATGTCCTTGAAGAGTTCACAGTATGATGGGATAAGACAAGATTATGCTCTTAAAATACATAAGCACAGATGGACTGGAAACATCAAAACAAAGACCTTCCAATGTTCACACTGATACTAAAGACTTGAAGTCAAGTCTACTGAACTGAAATTCCGTGTTCATTTCACTAGATGATTTCAATTCAGTCCAGAAAACATTTATTAGGTGTTTATTGTATACAGAGCACCTAGATCTAGGTGGCACAGTAGACAGAATGCCAAGCATAAAGTCTAGAAGATCTGAGTTCAAATTTATCCTAGCTGTGTGACCCTGGGCAAGTCACTTAATCCTGTTTACCTTAGTTTCCTCACCTGTAAAATGAGCTGGAGAAGAAAATGGCAAACCACTCTAGTATCGTTGCTAATAAAACCCCAAATGGAGTCAGGAAGAGTTGACTCAACAACAACTGTATACAGTTCTGTATACAGAACAGCTAGATGCCACTAGAAGTGATGCAAAGTTTAGGTGAGACCTCCTGTTCTCCTGAAACTTAGAATTGATTAGAAGAAATAAGATAGAGATGCTACATGAAGAGCTTGCCCCCTTCAATCACTCCCTATCTCTCTAACATTCCACTTTTCCTTGTCCACCAGCTCCTTCCCTACTCCCTGAATAGAGGCCCAGATCTCCCCCAATTAATCCTTTTGAAAAAAGAATCCTTATAGATGCAGAAAAAGCTTTTTAGAAAATACAACACCCATTCCTATTAAAAACATTAGAGAGCATTGGAATAAAGGGAACTTTCCACAAAATAATAAGCAGTATCTACCTAAAACCTTCTACAAGCATTATATGCAATGGTGATAAGCTAGATGCATTTCCAATAAGATCAGGGGTGAAACAAGGTGTCCATTATCACCACTATTATTCAATATGGTACTAGAAATATTAGCTATAGCAATTAAACAAGATAAAGAAATTGAAGGAATTAGAACAGGCAAAGAAGAAACTAAGTTATCACTCTTTGCAGATGGTATGATGATATACCTAGAAAATCCCAGAGATTCAAATAAAAAACTACTTGAAACAATAAACAACTTTGGCAAAGTTGCAGGTTACAAAATAAACCCAAACAAATCTTCTGCATTTCTATATATTAGTAACAAAGCCCAACAGCAAGAGATAGAAAAAGAAATCCCATTTAAAGCTAGGGTAGATAATACAAAACATTTGGGAATTTTCCTGCCAAAACAAATCCAGGGACTATATGCACACAATTACAAGACACTTTTCACACAAATAAAGTCAGATCTAAGTAAGTGGAAAAACATCTGTTGCTCATGAGTAAGTTGAGCCAATATAATAAAAATGACAATTCTACCTAAATTAATTTACTTATTTAGTGCCATACCAATTAAACTATCAGATAATTATTTTCTAGAGCTGGAAAAAATATTATCAAAATCCATCTGGATGAACAAAAGGTCCAGAATATCAAGGGGACTAATGAAAAGAAATGCTAGGGAAGGTGACCTAGCACCACCAGATCTCAAATTGTATTATAAAGCAGCAATCATCAAAACCACTTGGTACTGACTAAGAAACAGAAGGGTAGACAAGTGGAATAGGCTAGGTACTCAAGACACGGTAGACAATGAATATAGCAATCTGCTGTTTGATAAACCCAAGGACCCCAGCTTCTGGGATAAGAACTCACTGTTCAACAAAAATTGCTGGGAAAACTGAATAAAAGTATGGCGGAAACGAGGCATAGACCAATGCCTGACACCGTACACAAGAATAAAATCCAAATGGATACACGATCTAGGTAAAAAGATGGATACTATGGACAAATTGGTGGAGCAAGGAATAGTGTATCAGATTTATGGAGAAAGGAAGAATTTTTGACTAAAGAAGAGATAGAAAGCATTATGAAGTACAAGATGGATAATTTTGATTACATTAAACTGAAAAGTTTTTGCACAACCAAAGCCAATGCAACTAAAATTCAGAGGGATGTAGAAAACTGGGAAAAAAATTTTACAGCTAATCTCTGGGATAAAGGCCTCATTTCTAGAATATATAGAGAACTGAATCAAATGTATAAAAGTACAAGTCATTCTCCAATTGATAAATGGTCAAGGGATAAGAACAGGGAATTTTCAGAGGAAGAAATTAAAGATATCTATAGTCATATGAAAAAATGCTCTAAATTACTTTTTATTAGGGAGATGCAAATCAAAAAACTCTGAGGAATCACATCACACTTATCAGACTGGCAAACATGACAGAACAGGAAGATGATAAATATTGGAGAGGATGTGAGAGAGTTGGAACACTAATACACTGTTGGTGGAGCTGTGAGCTGATCCAACCATTCTGGAGAGCAATTTGGAACTATGCCCAAAGGGCTACAAAAATAAGCATACACTTTGACCCAACAATATCCCTTCTACGACTGTATCCCGAAGAGATCATAAAAATGGGAAAGGGTCCCACATGTACAAAAATATTTATAGCAGCACTCTTTGTGGTGGCCAAAAACTGGAAATCAAGAGGATGCCCATCAATTGGGGAATGACTGAATATATTATGGTATATGAATGTAATGGAATACTATTATACTATAAGAAATGATGAAGAGGAAGTCTTCAGAGAGGCCTGGCAAGACTTATATGATGTGATACTGAGTGAAAGAAGCAGAACCAGGAGAACTTTGTGCATAGCAACCACCACAGTGTGTGAGAGTTTTTTCTGGTAGACTTGGAACTTCATTGCAATGCAAGAACTTAAAAAAAAATTCCCAATGGTCTTTTAAGGCAAAATACCTTCCACATCCAGAGAAAGAACTATGGAATTCAATTGCAGATTGTAGCAGATCGTGTGTGTGTGTGTGTGTGTGTGTGTGTGTGTGTGTGTGTGTGTGTGTGTTGCGTTTTGGTTTGTTAGATGATTTCTCCCACTCATTTTACTTCTTTAACACAGAATGACTATAGTGAAACTGTGTAGAACCTATACAAAATTGTATGCCGTTTTGGGAAGGAAGAGGGGAGGAAGGGGGGAGGGAAAGAAAAATAACAATCTAAGTTATATGGTAGTTACTGTAGATCATTGAAAATAAATAAAATTAATTAATTAAAAAAAAGAATCCTACATTTGACCCTACCACCTATTAAGCTCTCATCCTCTCTCTTCCCTTTCATAGTTTAACTTCTAGAAAACCTTTTCTATACTCTTGCCTCCACTTTCTCACCTTTCATTCACATCCCAGCCCTTTGCTATCTGGATCCTGTTCCTAACCCTCAATTGAAACTGCTCTCTCCTAGCTCACCAGTGATGGAATCCTAATAAAGCTGCCCCCCATCCCTAATATTCTAACTTCCTTAGGGGCCTCCCTGAATAGCAGGCATGCCCTGATTTAACCACACTACAGGCCCCCAGACTCAATCACAGGCCCCTACTGGTCATTCTTCCCTCTCCACTCAAAATCCTAACTTCTTCATATGTGTCTCACTGCTCACCAGAACAACAGGTGTGTCCATGAACTCATATTCCCCATAGAAACAGCAGGTGTGTCCATGTGATGGGATGCCTCTAGCTAGCCACTGCTCCCAGACCCATTCTTCATATTTTCCACAGAAACAACAGGTATGTCCACACATTCAACTACAACAACATCCATCTAATCTCAGACAGGACCATAATACTCAGCCAATCAGAAAGCATCTCCATCAGGATATCTGAGCAGGATGTAGACCCCCAAAAGAATAGAAGGGATTTTCCCTAAGTACCTGTGCAGTAACAGTAAAGAACTGATCTAGAGTAAACTTGTGACATAGAGAGACTTACTATAATATCATTATCATATAGTAATGCATGTATGCATGCACAGTTCCACCCAGGCTGGGACCCCTTCCCCATTACCTAATCCCTTAACAAACTCCCTCCTGTTTTTTTCATATTCATAATTTCTGTTGTGCAATCAGCAACATTACACTATAAATTTGCCTGTGTTTTCTTACTCAGTTGCTGGTTCCTCTTGGAACTCAACCACATTGGAGGAGTCATTCCCAATAAGTGCCTATACTTGGATTTCCCTCACTGAAATCAAAATCAACTGCAAGTCATGTCATTATTTCCCTGATGTCATACGTCCTCTTCGAAAATGAAGGACAAACACAACAACCCAATAAATGCCCAGAATATCAAGGGGACTAATGAAAAGAAATGTTAGGGAAGGTGGCCTAGTACCACCACATCTCAAATTGTATTATAAAGCAGCAATGATCTATAAAGCAGGTGATCTGTCTCTGAATTCTTTGAGACGGTCCCACCACAATACACCATGAAACCACAAGAACCCGTATCTTTTGATGGCTAAATCCATTTTTTTTTAAAGTCCTCATCTTTCTTGACCTCTCTGAGGCATTTGATACTGTTGTTCTCCCCCTCTTTGTATGTACTCTCTTTTCCCTTGGCTTTCTGGATACGGCCCTGTCACAATCCTATGTTGGACCTATCCTTCTCAGTCTCCTTCACAGAGTGATCATTAGTTACTGCATCCTAGTGACCCAGGATGGTCACTCTGTGGGGGTATATCCCTGGATGTTGTTCCTAGTCCTCTCTTCACCTCTCTCTGGCCCTCTGTCTCTAAAACTCCCCCCAGGCTTCACCTCCTTGGACCCTATCACTCTAACCCTCATGGTCCTGCCAAGTACCTACTTTTACCCTTACATTTGTTGGGCTCCCCCATCACAATTAAGTTCCTTGAGATTGAGAACAGCCTTTCTGTTTTTATTGCATTTGTATTCCTAATGTCCAGCACAGTGCCTGGCATGTTAGAAGGGTTTGCTGACTGACTGACTTTAACCATCTTCCATGCAGCTTCCAAGGTGATACTTCTAAAGCACAGGCCTGATCATATCATTCCTCTCATCAAGAATCTTCAGTGGCTCCCCATTGCCATGAGGATAAACTAGAATTCTTCTACTAGGCATTTTAAAGCCCTTCCATGCCTGGTCCTTGACTACTTCCCCCGATCCTTAAATACACTCTATGAACAGGCCAGTCAATGGCCTACTTGCCATCATCCATATATGACCTTCTGTGTGCTCTCATCATACCTCTGCAGTAGCCATCCCCCATACCTCCTCCAGCTCTTGAAACTCAGAATCTCCTTCAAGGTTCAGCTCAAGCAATGCTTCCATTTCCTGATTCTCCAGAGGTTAGTGCCTACCCCCAACCACCACAACTTTGTTTCTTATATATCCTATATTTATTTATCTATTCACACACTGCAACCTCTGGTGGGGTATAAATATGCGCCTTGAAGGCAGCAACTGTCTCACCCTTTTTTATTTTTGTTTTTGTTCTTTTGGGAGGGGAGCAGACTTGTGGCTTTGTTTGTTGGGTTTTTTTCTCCTCAGTATTGGGAGCTCCTGATAAGGAACTTCCTCCATCAAAGCAAATAGTCTCCTTCTCGGCAACCTATAGTCCTAGAGAGCTTCTTGGGCCAGTGAGAGGTTAATTGACTTACTCAGGGTCTCACAGACAGTGTCTGTCAGACTCATGTCTTCCAGACTCCAAAATCAGCTTTTGATAGATTGATCAATTGATCAATCAAGGAAGCTATGCTGCCTCTGAACAGATGTTCTCACTTTTATATATGTATCCTCAGCAGGTAGAACAGTTCCTAGGACACAGGACAAATTTAACAAATACTCACTGAATGAGCAAAGAGAAAGTATATGGGGTATGAGGGGAGACAATAAAAAGTAATTACTGTCAGGGATGGAGTTGGAGTAATGGATGCGGGGCAAGAAGACAGATTTAAATCCAGCTTCTGCCCTTTACTAACTGACTGGCTATGGGCAAGTCCTGGACTATGTACATTATTCCTGACATTCTTGTCTTCCTATACTGTACCTCACAGAGCTATTGGAGGGATTGATTAAATGAATATTAAAGTGCTTTGTGTACTTCCAAATTTTATAGAAATGTCACTTATTGTTACTTTTAATATCATTAGTAAGAAAAGTAAAAAAGTAATATCAAAGTTTAAAAGTTAATAAAAGTAAATAATTAGTAATACTTACTACTACTACTACTACTACCACCACTACTACCACCGCCACTACCACCACTGAATTTGAAGGTCCTTTTACCATGATGAATAGGAGCTTTGGGATTGTTGGTGGAAGAGAGATATCTCTGGAGGTCTCCTGTCTTCCAGCAGAGACCTCTGCTCTGCAAACAGAGCCTGCACTTGTAGCAGAGCTGTCTTTCCCTGTTCTCTCCATAAACTAATTTTAGAGGTACTATAGCCACTAAGAAGCTGAGGAGGGGGATCCAGGGACCTGGTTGGCTTGAGTCTTGCCTAGGGGCAGAAATTGGTAACAGAATCTGGGGGTGTTGATTTCTAGATCACAAACGCAAAAGCCTCCCCTGGTCAGCAGCTACCAGACCTATCACTGCCACAGCTCAGCCCAGCCCCAGAGCCCATGTCTCATACTTACATGCCTCACATGCCTGGGCTGGGGATGGCTTAGTAGTCAGGGGGAAGAAATTATCCTCTCCTTTCAGAGTTAACCTGAAACCCCTCTTGTAGCCTCAATGTCCTCCTTTGTTAAAGAATTACAGCATATCATCTCCAGAGGAAATGATAGGATTTGAACTGGAAAATAACTCGGGAATCTTCCGATGGCCCAGTGGATGGAGTACTAGCTTCGGAGTCAAGAAGATCTGAGTTCAAATTTGACACTAATTAGCTGTGGGACCCTGGATAAGTCACTTAACCTCTACTTGCTTTAGTTTCCTAAACTGCAAAATGGAGATACCTCACAAGGCTTTTGTGAGAATCAAATGAGATATTTGTAAAGTTCCTGACACACAGTGCCTGACATGTAGTAGGTGTTTATTTCCTTTACGACTCCAATCCTGTCATTCTCAGAGGAAGACATAGAACCAGACCGAGGGGGAAATGACTTCATTAAGTTCTCATAGCAAGTTCATGGCAAAGCTGGGACATGGGATGTTAGAACCACAAGGACTTGAGGAAAGCATCTAATCCGACCATCTTCTCCCCACCTCTATTTCAGCCCCTGCCCCATCCTCAACCTCACTTTACCAAGGAGGAAATGAAAACTTGATGGGAAATTACTTCTCCAATGTCATTCAAAGTTAGTGGCAGAGCTAGAGTCTTAAGTTTCCTCTTTCTCAGTCAGCTCTTTCTACTATGCTACTGAGGGATTTCATTTTTTTGAACAGCTTCAGTTTTAAAATAGTCATAATGAAAATAATGTCCCTTGTTCCTTTCTCCTTAAACTTCCATATCCAATCCAATTCTCTCAGGAAAACCTCCATTTTCCCATGAGCCCTCCTTCCTCCCTCAACTTTAAAGTATTCTCTTTAAAGTTCAGCTAAAGCAACAATGACAACATTTATATTCCCCCAAATCAACCAGGACAGACCAAATTCCACTGGTCCTATTCCTTCCTGCTTCCCCTCCTCTTTCATCTTGGGTCCTTGTCTGTGTCTACAGATCACTCCCCCCACCCCAGCAACATCTCTTCTAGATTGTTTCTCAGTCATGTCCAACTCTTTGTGACCCCATTTTGGAGTTTTCTTGGCAAAGATTCTAGGTTTTCCATTTCCTTCTCCAGCTCATTTTACAGGTAAGGGATTGAGGCAAACAGAGTGAAGTGACTTGCCCAAGGTCACACAGCTAGTAAGTGTCTGAGGCCAGATTTGAACTCAGGAAGATGAGTCTTCCTGATTCCAAGCCCACTGTGCCACCCAGCTGCTCCTCAATATATCAGAGTTCCTGGCAATAACCAGTAAGTCTGGGAACAAGAATATGGGGTCCCTTTTCTCCTCAGTGGACACTGACTTAGCCACAGTTTATCATGGTGACTCAGGGGAACTATTTTGCTGAGCACCAACTACTACCAGGCCAAAAGTTCAGTTCACCTACAAACCTACCTGAGGCTCCAGCCTGACATGGAGGCAGTTTCATAGAAAGGAAGAGAGAAAGAAGAATGGAGTGAAAGAATAACACAGATAAACGGAAACAGAGAGAGAAAGGATAACAAAAGGAGGGTAGAAGAAAGAGACGGAGAAAAGGATTTGGTGATGATTCTCATGATAAACTAAATCCACTCTATGAAGTGCAGGTGTATTACATTTGAGGTGAAATGGGCAGCGGGGTTCCTTTAGGTCTGAGAGAAGGCACAGTTGTAGCTTCTGCCAACTGAGCAAGAAACAGCCAAGTTATATTAGGAAATTTGCTGGTCACCAGCTGGGAGGCTCTGGGGCTGGCAGACCCTGGAACAATAACAGGGAGAGAACCAGACATGAGGGTCAAAAACTGTCACACCTGGTGTAACATCTCTCTGAGATGTGACTGAAGGAAACTAGGCTTGTGCAGTGGTAGTGTGGGCAGTACAAAAATAATCTGGCTGTGGGATTGGCCCTGGGTCCAAGATCAAGCTCTGTCATTTATTAGCGATAGGTGCCAGACCCCTCTCTCAGAGTCCTGGTTTCTTCCTCCTCCTAACAATGATAACAGTAAGCATTAATAAAGCGCCTGCTATGTGCCGAGTACTAAGCACTTGATCATTACCTCATTTGATCCTCGTAACAACCCTGTGAGGTAGGTACTATTATTATATCCCTATTTCTTTTTGGTTTGGACATTTTTCAGTTGTGTCTGACGCTCTGTGACCCCATTTGGGTCACAGAGACACATACTGGAGTGGTTTGCCATTTCCTTCTCCAGCTCATTTTACAGATAAGGAAACTGAAATAAACAGGGTTAAATGACTTGCCCAGGGTCACCTAGCTAGTAAGTATCTGAGGTTGGATTTGAACTCAGAAAGATGAGTTTTCTTGACTCTAGGCCTGGCACTCTATCCACTGTGCCATTCAGCTGAGCTTATCTCCATTTTACAGTTGAGGAAATTGAGGCAAACAGAGGTTAAGTGACTTGCCCAACATCAAAAAGCTAGTAAGTATTTGGAGCTGTATTTAAACTCAGGTCTTCCTGACTCCAGGCCCTCTAATTGCTGTGCCACCTAGCTGCTGCCATCCTCATCATCATCATCATAACTAACATTTATTATGGACAACTGGGTGGTACAGTGGATAAATCATTGAACTTGGAATCAGGAAGACAAGTTCCCTAGTCTATAAAATAAGCTGGAGAAGAAAATGGCAAACCACTCTAGTATTTTTGCCAAGAAAACTCCAAAGGGGGTCACAAAGAGTTGGATAGAACTGAAAAATGGCTGACAAGTATTTTTATG
This sequence comes from Potorous gilbertii, assembly GCA_028658325.1. Classification (NCBI taxonomy): domain Eukaryota; kingdom Metazoa; phylum Chordata; class Mammalia; order Diprotodontia; family Potoroidae; genus Potorous; species Potorous gilbertii. Next base: position 271,960,054 of record CM053769.1, on the reverse strand, counting down.
GTACTTTAAGATATAATAATAAGAATGTGTTCACATAACACTTTAAGGTTTGCAAAGCACTTTCCATATATTATCTCCTTTGGTCTTTACAACAACCCTGGGAGGCAGGAGCTCATCTGTCAAATACACATAATGCCTAAACGACCTACATCATGGGCAGGTTGTGAGGAAAATATTTTGTTAACATCAAAGTGCTTTAGAAATGTAGGCAATTGTCCAAAATGGGAATGTGACTAGGGCTGTGTTAGCAAATGTTTAGTGAGTGGCTATTGCGTAAAAAAATAAAAGTAACCATGACCCAGTTTTAAGTTTAATTTGCATTGTTAACATTTACTCCAACACTTAGTTGAGCCTAGACGATCCACAAAACAATGTCAAGCCTTGATTTGTAGCCTTTGCCAGTTTCAGTGTGTAGTGACCACACTAAACATTTCATAATTGGCTCTCAGTATGAACTGGGACCAGCCCATAACTGGAACTCATCCAAGGTCACACAGCTAACCCTAGTCCTCCTCCCTAGACTCAACTGTTTAAATTGGACCATTGCAATTTTCTCAACTACACTCTGGGAGTTAGGATGCCCAGATTCTTTTGGGGGAGCTCCATTGATTCGAATGGATAAGGCTATCAGTTCAATATTCAATATCTCCATTAAGATGGGAAAGTTACTTACCTCCCTTCCCCAGAATTCCTTACCCTGCCATCATCTAAGAGTCAGGCTGAAAACAATCCCCACCAGGAATTTTTAAAAAGACATTCTATCCATCTCAGCAAGGAATGCACTGACTCTTTATTCCAGGGTAGGTTGTACCAAGGATTATAAGAAAAAAAATAAGTGAGTCTTCAGGTTCTACATAGTGGGAGGTTAATAGTAGCCTTTTCCAGGAATTAGAGTCATAGAAGCTTCAGAACTGAAAGCTCTTAGAGATCAAATAGTTCAACCCATCCCTGGATAGGAATCCCTTCAACAATCCCTGACAAATGCTCATCTCTCTTCTACTCAAAGATTTCCAGTTTTGGGAAACTCCTTACCTATTATTTCACTAGCAATCTATTCTATTTTTGGATAGCTCTGTTAGGAAAACTTTTGTTATATTGAACAGAAATCTCACAGCATCATGGAATCTCAGAGCAGAGAGGTATTATCTACATATTATAACTTATATACTTAAATGTGAATTTCTTTTTCCTCAAAATTCAATCTCACCATGATCACCCTGGTCTGTGTCCTCATTTCTTCATGTTTGTATTAATATGATAATTTCTTAGCATTCATTGGTCCAATTCTGTCATTTGGGGTTAAAAGGAACAATCTAATTCTCTTTCCACCTGACTGTATTCTTCAATGGATTTGTGCCTTTGTTGCTGTGGATGTTTATTCCATGCAAATGGGAAAGAGCCCACATATTCGAGATCTGAGCCCCATAATACTCTGCCCTATTTGGGCAAAAAGAAAGCTTTGCCTGCCTAAGATTGGACAAGATTTTTTATGGACCCCTCTAACATCTGTGTTCCTGGGGCCTTCTCAGCTCTAACTTTCTTTGTTTTGCGAAGGTCATTTCATTATAATCATTCTTCTATACACCAGAAACCAAACCTGGGCTCTGAGAAGATGTTCAGTTTTTTTCTTGTAAAACATCACCTGCAAGCAACAGGTACTTTGTGGCTCTGCCACAGATCCCATTTCAAGAATTCAAATGAGTCCTCAGAGGTTTTACAGTATGATACAGTGACAAAAACACAGGACTGGATTTCCAGGGAACTGAATTCTAGTCTTAGCGTTGCCCAACCCACCACTTGCTGTGTGACTTTGGGTGAACTGTGTTCTATATTATCCTCCTCTGTAAAGTTGGGGGATTGAACTATAAGGTCTCTTAAAGTTCCTTTCAATTCTTAACATTCTATGTGATGGCACACTGTAGTGGAAAGAGTGAGGAGACACAAGTTCAAATCCTGGCTCAAACATTTACTAACAGTATTACTATGGAAAAATGGCAACATTTCAGAGCCTGTATTTTTATACCTGCAAGACAGAGAATATAACACACAAGGATGTTGTGAAGAAAGCATGCTGCAAAGCTTGGAGTGCTGTAGAAATAGGAGTTACTCTCATCACCACCATTACTATCATTATTAGAGAAAAAAGACCCTGTCACCTCAGCTAGGAAGGTCCTTCCAATGATAGAACCGGATTTAGGGAGCACGAACTTCAACTTCTCTGGGTGGAAAAACTGCCTGAAGTGGCATTTTTGGGCTCTCTGATGGTTAGAGGCAAGGTGGAAGAAATTCAGAGTAGATTTATATGAAGAAGTGATACCAGGTGGGCAACTTAATGAAGTCATTTTCATATTTCCAATAGAGCATTATCTTGGAGGGGAGAAGTTGATAAGCTGGAGCCTAGACAAAAGACGGTGACCAGAATGTAGAGGGAATTTGGAATCTATCATAAAAGGATCACTGGAAGGAACTAGAGTTGCTCAACCTAAGGAGACGACTTTGAGGAAATAAGATTGATTGTCTTCAAATATCAAAAGATCAGTCATGTATAATAAAGATTTGATTTGTTCTCTACGGTTCCAGAGTACAGAACCAAAACCTTGGAAGTTACAGAAAGATAATTCTATAAAAAGAAAGAAGTTTTTGCAACTAGAGTTGCCAGACAAAAGAAAGGGAATGCCTTGGTGGGCAGTGAGTTGCCCATCACTGGAGGTATTCAAGAGGAGGGTGGATGATCACTTACTTACCTGTCCAGCAGAGATTCATGTTTTCAGCAGAAGCAGGGTTAGATGATGTGAGGTCCTTCCTAGCTCTAACCAATGATACTGCATTTGATCGTTTCTTTTTTTTTATCAAGTTCATTAGACTGACTGGTAAATCAGAGACATTCCATAGATGAAATTTACCTGCATTTCAGCAAAGCATTTAAATTTTTTTTCATACTATCCATGTAGAGAAAATGGAGAGATGTGGTCCAGATGACAGTATAGTGACTTTAAAACTGGTTAAGTGACCAAACCTAAACAATAGTCAGTTATTAATGGATTTTTATATTGGATCTCTTTTGTTTTCATATTACCTTCATTTCCAGATATATTTTTCCCCTACCCAGAGAACTATCCCTTGCAATAAAGAATATTTAAAAAAAGAAAAAGAGGGAAGTAGGAGTTCAGGAAAACTATCTAAATCTAACAGTATTCCACATCAAGTCCCCCACGTCTGCAAAGAAGGAGAGGGATAATGAACTGGTGATGATGTCACCTTAGGGATACGTTTCTAAGGGAGTGATCCAGAGATCTGTCCTTGGTCCTTTTCTGTTCATCATTTTTATCAATGATTTGAATTAAAGTATTAATGTTGTATTTATTGAATTTCTAGATGACATAAGATTAAGAGTGATAGCTAACATATTGAGTGACAGAATGAGGATCCAAAAATACTTCAGCATGTTAGAATAAGACAAATCTAATAAAATAAAATACAATGGAGATCAATGTAAAGTCTTACCCTTGGGTGCAAACAATCAACTGTATAAGTACAGGATGAGGAAAACATGGTCAGATGAAAGTTATATAAAAAGGTTTGGGAGAAGGGGAAGTAATATTTGGTATTTGTGGATTGCAGCCTCAATAGGATTCAACAATGGAACCTGGCAACCCCAAAATGTAATGATATATTAGACCTTACTAAAAGAGGGAGCATCCTGAACAAGAGAGGCGATAGTCCCTCATGTTCTCTGTTCTTGTCAAGCCACATCTATCTAGTTGGGGGTACCACATTTTAAGAAAGACATTATTAGATATTGGATTAGATACTGGAAAAGGCTCCCAGGACTAGAGACTACAATACATTAAGATTAGTTAAAGGTACTAGGGATACTCAGTGTAGAGAAGAGTGGCGGGGAAGGAGACATGAAGGCTCTCTCCAGGTATTTGAAGGGCCATCACATGAAGAAGGGAATTAGATTCTTTCTTCTTGGCTGTAGAGTGCAGTACTCAAGGCAAAGGCTTGAAGCTGCAGACATTTTTTTGGCGTCATATAAGGTGAAGCTTCTTGGCAATTAGAGCTGTCCAAAAGTAGAAATGGACTACCTCAGGAAGTAGAAAGTTTCCTCTCACTAGAGATGATGAAGTAAAGGCTGGATCACTTGTTAGGAAATCAAAGGATCTCAGAATTTGAAGGGATCTTGCAGGCCATCTTGTCCAATTCATATCTGAACAAGAATCTCCCCCTACAATATACCCCAAAAGTGGCCACCCAGCTACCATCTGAAGAACTCGGTGACAAGGAACTCACTGCCTTTCAAGGCAAGCTACTCTATTCTGGATAGCTCTAATTGGTCATTAGAGCCAAAATCTCAAAACCCCAAATCTCTCTACCAATTTCACTCACTGTTCCTAGTTAAACCCTCTGAGGTCAAGCAGAACAAGCTTAATTCATTTTCCATATGGATAGACTTGAAGACAACTATCATGTCTCAGCTCCCTCAATTACTTCAACAAATCCTTATATGGCAGGAATTTAGGGCCTTGTTGCCCTCCTCAGGACATCCTCTAATTTATCAGTGTCCTTTCTACAATGTGACACTTAGAACAGATTACAATATGATAGATTTGGTCTGACAACAGCACTATCACATTCCTAGCCTAGCACACTACAGCAGAGTGAACCCTTATCATGATAAAAGATAGACAAGATAGTTTTTGAGATACATTTCAACTCAGATTCTCTGACATTAAAATGGAAATGCATATGACAAAGAAATGGGCAATTTGGCCAGAATCCTGGTGAGCCTGGGGTAGGGCTGGATGTTCTGGAGTTCATATCAGGGCATCTGGAGTTCACACTGCAGGCAGACTCAGACTCATGGCTAGGACATGGTCTGGCTTATGTCAGGAGCAAAGCTAAGTGATAAGAGTCAACGGATGGTCCTTTTATGGCTAGAGATGGGAAATCATCCAAGAAACTCTCCCTAACATGACCTCTATTCCTAATTAGCATAGAACTTTAGACACCAGACTCCAAAGAGTTAAAAGAAAAATTCACATTCATTAACGCATTCACAATAGGGCTATTAATCTATATTTTTTAGATGAAGAAATGAAGCAAGTGACTTTCCCAAGAGCACTCAATGAATTAGTGACAGAGCTCGGACTCAAGTTCAGTTCTCTTGGATTCTAATCCAGCTGGTCTTTCTACCTTGCCCCATGAGGAATGTTCACACAGGCAGAAAGTTTCTGTTGCTCTCTACAAATCTGGGATCATAGTCTTTCATTTCCCATCTAAAACTGTCTGTGCTGAAAGTCAACACTCTCTGGCTTGAAGAGACTACTGCATGCCACCCAAAGCAACAAGGCTAATTTGGACTATTTTTACACTCTGGGTAGAAAGGATTGGGTTGCGTATTATGGTGAGGAGAACTCCGACCCAGGACCTCATGGCTCCAATACACCTTGGCTTTCAGACAATCTTTAATTAATTACCCATCATAGCTAACAGAAATATTTGAGAATGAGAGTGACATCTTCCCTGTCCCCTCCCCCAAACAGTGCTGACAGCTTTCAAGACTGTAGCTGACATGACCTGGTACAAACTAAACTCCCAGTAGTACTCTTCCCTTGATACCACCCTGACTCCCCGAAGGTCTGATGGGCTGAGAGACTATGGTGGGTTGGCATGGCAGAAGACCAAAAAACAATGGATTTGAAATCAGAGAAACTGTGTTACAATTCCTAATTATTTTTGAGCATGTCAGTCTCGCTAGGTCTCAGTTTTCCCATTTGCAAAATAAGGGTATTGGACCAGATAATCCCTAAGGCCCTTGCCAATTCTAAATCTTCTAAGTTTAGAAATACATCCTGAACCCTGACTTGGCTCTTCTCCAGGGTTAAAGACACATTTCCCCTCTAGTCCCATCTACTTTAGGAGCAGATAAAAAAAGTCACTCTCCTTGGCAGAACCTCATAAGTAAATTAAGGAAATGGTTTGCCTGTGGGAAATATGGTTTGAGAGTTTGACAGTAAGGCAGAAAGATGCGAGGGAAAGAGCCCTGAGCTTGAAGAAAATCTGAGTTTCTTGACAAAGATATCAAAAAACACAGTGTTAGAAGTGCTAGAGGAAGGCCAGTACATGAACCAGCACATGCTGGATGGTAGAATTATCACTTGGTCCACTCAGCCTGGAAATTAATTTGCAAAGAGTCGTTAAACTACTTAGACTCTTTGACCAAGTTATCCCACTATTAGGCATATACACCCATGAGGTTAAAGTGAGAAAGAAATACCCTAGATATAACAAAATATTCACAGCAACACTTTAAAGGTAGCCAAAAACAAACAAAAAAATAAAATAAAGGAAAAGGAAATGGAAATGGGTGCCCATTTCCTGGGAAATGACTAAACAAATCACAACATATGAATGTGATGGAATATTATTGTGACATAAAAAACAACAAATATGAAGAATTCATAAAAGCACAGATTTGTATGAAGTGATGCAGAATGGGGAAAAAAAGCAGATCCAAGAGAATGATATACACAATGACTACAAGAATGCAAATTATAACAATAGCAGAAATTGATGAATTGTAATGAACAATCTTGGTTCTGGAGAACTGATAAGGAAACACACCTTTATCCTTTCAGTGGAAAGTTGGGTGGTGGCGGCGGTGTTACATATTTGAAAATATGTATGTGTATGTATATATATATATATATATATATATATATATATATATATATATATATATTATACGCATATGCATATGCATACACAGAGATACATACATACAAATATATTTCATATGTGCAGTGTATGTATATGCTTTTTATACCCATGTATATATATGTTTTCTTTACATAGACATATGTGTGTATATATATGTGTGTGTATCCTTTATACACACATACACAGATTGTAGCTTCAACAGCTACAAGCATTGTGTCTGTTAGCTTTGTCGAAATTTTTTCTTTGTTATTGGGCCAGATTCTATGGTGGGAAGGGGGGTAAGCTGAAGTATTTGTGGTATAAAAACAAAAGCAAATAACAGTAAAACTTAAAAAAACAAAGACACACCTGGATTCAGGCTCTAATTCTGTCACTGATTCTCTATACATCCTTAGACAAATCATTTCTCTTCCCTAGGCCTCAGTTTCCTCACCATAAAATAAAAGGATAATACTTGTACCAATCTCACCAGGTTGTAAGGATCAAATGAGATAATATTTTTAAAGTACTTTCTAACTGTGCAGCCCTATAGAAATGTTGCCTATATTTATAAAGCTCCCTTTACCATGAAACCTAAAATTCGCCTCCCTTTTATGATCTAAATATTAAGAATCAATTTTTGGGGTGGGATGAGAGGGTAAAAAGGGAGGTACGACTTCACTTTCCTGAGTCTTAGTTTTCTCATCTATACAATGGGAATGTTCACTTACTCAACATTAAGTACTTACTATATCCAAGACTCTGACCACTGCTGATTCCTCTGCAAGTTATTACTTAACTTTTCTGAGACTCAATTTCATTATCTGAAAAATGACAGGGTTGAACTAGGTGATCTTTCACTGCTCCCATTAAAATCCCATTCTGACAATCTAGTATGGCCTCATGATCCTTGCCCCAACATTCTACAGGTTGGGTAACTCAAATGAGATGGGTATGAAAGTGCTTTGAAAAGTTAATACTCTTGATTTCTAACTTCTAAGGAGCAGATAGGAAGGACTTTCTGAGCCAGAATGATTCCACCTGTGAGCTCAGCCAGTTTCTGGACACCTTTGATTGAAATAGAAGCGAGTTTCCTTTGATAACCCCCACCAAACTCCCAGCAACAAGTGATCTCTCCCTTTCTAAATGCCACTTCATTTGGACTTCTGTCATACAATTATAGGGCAACCAGCTGGCACAGTGGATAGAGGGCTAGGTTCTAATCAGGCCTCAAATACTTATTGACTGTGTAACCCTTGGCAAATCACCATACCCTGTTTGCCTCAGTTTCTTCATCTGTCAAAGGAACTGGAGAAGGAAATGGCAAACCATTACAGTATATTTGTCAAGGAAACCCCAAATGGGGTCATAGAGAAGTCAGACAGGACTGAGAGGACTGAACAAACATGCAATTATAAACTGGATTATGATGGTCTATGTATTTGAAAATGTGATTTGAGGCAGTTAAGTGGTACAGTGAATAGAGTGCTAGACCTGGAGTCTGCAAGACCTGAATTCAAATTCCATCTCACACACTAGCTGGGTGTCCCTGGGCAAGTCATTCAACCTCTTTTGTCCTCAGTTTCCTTATTTGGAAAATGAGGATAATGTGGTTCTTTACAACTCTGAGATGCTGTGAACAAGACCTAGGTCTGAGGAAGATAAAAGACTGAATTATATCTGAAAGCACTAAACTATTTCTCAGTGAAAAAAAACTGCAGTTTTGTAAAACCAATAGTCTTCCAGTGATAACATATAACAATAAATCATGCAACAAATATTACAAGCTCTAGAACATCAGAATTACAATTTGCCCAAAGGGCAATGGAAAGCTGTATAAATAGACATAAATAGGCAGTATACTAACAACCAAAACTTGTGAATAGTGGACAGAAAAGATAGATTATCAGTTACAAGACCAGAAAAGGAGTCGGGTTAGTCATACAGAGTGAGAGACATTCTGTGTGCTCCACTGGTGCGCAAGAAGTGTTAAGAGACCTAAAAGGAGACTTCCCACATCCTAGGTGAAAATCCCATGGAGGACTCATGGGGCAACATGGATAGAGTAACACAGAATGAAAAGGCATGGGAGGTTTGCAATTTGCACTGTTAAAGGGAATATCTGCATCGATGAGCTGAGTGAGGCATTGATAGGATTCATTCCTTTTGTATTAAGCGTGGCTCTTAGCGAGTCACATAAACCTCCTTGGGCCCATTGTTCTAGCCTTTCCAGATATTTTTAGATCCTAACTCTATCATCCAGTGCCTTACAACTTTAAAATACAATACCCACTCCTTTCCCCATCCTGAGAAAGGCGAAATTCAGAGTGTCTACAGAAGGAGGAGGCAATAAAATGGAGGTAAATGGGGAAGGATGTAGACATTAGGGAAGACGACAGAAAAGATCATTTTCTATATTGTCCACCATTCCCTTTCCCTGAATATCCTGTCTTTCTTTGACTTTGGTGATACTTTTCTCCCTTAGCTCTCCTTCTACCTGACTGTTTTTTCTTAGTCTTTTTTGCGAGATCCATGTTTAAGTGTGAGTGTCCTCCCAATGTCCTGTCCTGGGCTTTGTCTTTTCCTACCACATACTCTCCTTTGATGATCTCATTAGTTTCCATAGGTTCAATCATCCAATCTACAGAGATGACTCCCAAATCTATCTATAATTTTGTGACTGTAAGAAGCCAATCCTAATCTCTCTCCTGGACATAGTTCCATATGTCTAACAGGCACTTGGCAAATTAAATTCCATCTCCTTCCCTTCCCTTCTCTTCTCTCCTCTATCTCAGATGCATCTCAAATTCAACATGTCCAAAGCAGAATTTATCTTCCCTTCTAAACTCACTCCTGTTCCAAACTTCCTGATTTCCCATTGAGGATAACCTATCTTCACCCAGCCACCCAAGTTCATAACTTCAGAGTCATTCTTACCTCCTCTTTCTCCTTCTCCTTCCATATCCACTTAGTTGATAAATTATGGTTCTGACCATCTTTCCCTCTTCTTCACTCACATCACCTCGCCAGAACTGCTGTGATAGCTTCCTAACTGATCTCTCACCTACCAGTCTCTTCTCTCTCAATCCTTATTCCACACAGTTGCCAAAATGAACTTCCTTAAGGCAAAAATCAGACCACGTCATTTGCTTATTAAAAATCCTTCAATGATGTCCTATTATTTCTAGTATGACTCATCAACAAGTATTTGCTAAGTGACAAGCACTGTGCTAGGTGCCAAACACGAAGCAGTTCCTGCCCTTAAGAAGTGTATATTCTACCTGAGATCACATGGGCATATATTCATACATACATATATATTAAATATAAATTTCAGGAAATCAAGAAAAGCTTCACAAAGGTGGGGCTTGAACTGAGTTTTGGAGAAAACAAGGAATTTCTATGAAATATAAACTCTTCATTTTGCTATTTAAGGGACTCTATAATTTGGCTTCAACCTATATTCCATCCTGATGTTTTGTTGTATTTGTTCAGTCATTTCTCAGTTGTGTCTGACTCTTCATGACCCTATTTGGGATTTTCTTGGCAAAGATACTAGAGTGATTTGCCATTTCCTTCTCCAGCTCATTTTATAGATGAGGAAATTGAAGCAAACAGGGTTACATGACTTGCCAAGGGTCACTCAACTAGTAAATGTCTGAGGCCAGATTGGAACTCAGGAAGATGAGTCTTCCTGATACCAGGCCCAGGGCTCTATCCATTGCATCTCCTAAACTGCTCATAACTCTATATTCCAGTCAAGTTGGATTACTGGCTTTCCCCCTAAATCAGCATTCCTTCTCCATGCATTTTCACAATTCAGAAATTCAAATTCAAAGCATCTGGGAGTTTAAAGAGGCTTCAGCAGCCACTAATTCATATTCAAAAGTTACCCCACCATAACATACCTGACAAGTGAACGCCCATTGTCTGCTTGAAGACCTCTAAGGAGGGAGAACCCACCACCTCTAGAAGCTGACCATTCCATGTTGGAAGCTAAATGGAGACTATATAGAGTGCTGGGCCTGGAGTCAGGATGATCTGAGTTCAAATCTAGCATCAGACCTTCACTAGCGGTGTGACCCTGAGCAGGTCACTTAACATCTCTCTACTTCAGTTGCCTCAAGCTCAAATAATAGCACCTACTTTCCATGAGAGTTGTAAGGATCAGATGAGATAATATTTGTAAAGTGCTTCACATGGTACTTTGCACACAGTAGGTGCTTAATAAATGCTTGCTCCCTTCCCTTCCTCCCATCTAGTTGTTAGGCATTCTTTTCTCGACATCCTAAATTTGCCTCTTTGCAACTTCTACCTATTATTTCTGGTTCTGCCTTCATGAGCCAAACAGCAAATCTACTCCTTCTCCCACAAGGTAGCCCCTCAAATACTAGAAGACAGCTGTCCCCCCTAAGTCTTTTCTCCACACTAAAGATGTCCAGTCCCTTTGACGGATCCTCATATGTCATCGACTCAATGACTTCACCATCCCAGTTTGCTCTTTTTCAAATATTGTCCTGTTTTCCAGTGGCCCTAAGCCAGAGTGTTTAGAACTAAACATAATCCTCCAAATGAAGTATGAAGACAGCAGAATAGAGGGGAACTATATTCTCCCAAAGCCCAAGTTTGCAGTAGCTTTTGTAGGTACCAAATCAATCTGACTCATATTGAACATGAAGTCCACTAAGAGCCCTGGAATTTTTTTGAAACCACTGTTGTCTATCCTTGCTTCCCCTACCTTATACTTGTGAAGACTTTGGCTTGAGTTTTTTGATGTGGGGTTTTGGAGGGGTTTTTTTTGTTTTGGGCATTTTTTAAAAGACTTTACATTTGTCCCTATTCAACTGATCTTTCTAGATCAACCCCAATTCTCTAGCCTGTCAAGATCCTTGTGGATTCTTTTGTTTCTTGGTTTCTTCATTTACTGTTAGCTTTCTCTCCCTTGACATCCCCCTAATGAGATACAATCTATGTCTTTATCCAAGTCACCCATAAAAATGTTAAATCTCATAAAGCCAAGCACAGATCCCTAAGGTACTACACTTGTGACTTCTCGGCTGTGCTGAAGTTGAACCATGAACAACTATTCCTTCAGTCTGGCCATCCAGCTAGCTCCAAATCTATCTGACTATACTAATGTCTAATCTAATCTTCTCCACAAGAATAGTTTGAGACAGTTTACTGAAAGCTTTGATAAGATCTTGGTAAACTATATCCACAGCATTCCCTTTATCTACCAATTTGGTAAGTCTATCAAAAAAAGTAAACGGGTTTAATCAGGTATTACTTGTTCTTTTCTTGTGTTTTTTCTTTTGAGGCACTTGAGGTTAGTGACTTGCCTAGGATCACACAGCTAATGTCTGAGGCCAGATCTGAACTAGGTCCTCCTGACTCCAGGGCTGGTGCTCTATCCATCGTGTACCTAGTTGCCCCAGGTATGACCTATTCTTGATGAAGAACAGTTCCTTTTCTGGATGTTCAGCAGTCATCCTCTTTAAGGAGCCATTGTAAGATTTTCCCAGGAATCAAAATCAAGCCTATATAACTAGCTTGCAGACTGCTCTTTCCCTCTTTTCCCCCCACTCCCTTTCTTCCTTTTTCCTTCTCCTATCTTCTCCTCTCCGCTCATTCCCTCTTCCCCCATTTCTTCTCTCCCATCCTCTCTCCTCCTTCCACCTCCTTCTCTCTCCCCACCCTCCCTCATCTCTGCCTCTTTCTTTGAGGCTCAGTTCAGGTGCTGTCTTCTATTTGAAGCCTTCCCTGATCCCCTCCAATTGTTCTTGCTTTCTCTCTCATCATATTCCCTCATAAATGTGTTCTGCCTCCATTCACTCACTACCTTGGACGACTCTGGAAAGATCGGGTCGCCTCTCGAGTTTCACCTCTCTAATTGTAAAATGGGAATAATACCTGTACCATCTACCTAACATGGTTGTTGAGGATAATTTTTTTTAAAAAAAATTATTTGTTCTCCACACTGTAAAACACTACGTATCAGCCATTATAATTTGTATATGGTATTCCTCAACAGAATGTAAATGTCAGGAAAATAGACACTTATTTTATCTTCATAACCCCAGTGGTTTGCACATAGTAAGTGCTGTTACTATGTGACTTTGGTCAAACTATTTTCCTTCCTCTGGGCCTCAGTTTTCCCATCTGTAAAATTAGGGAGTCAGACTAAAATATCTCTAACATTCCTTTTAGATGACATCCTGTGTTTTAAAGCTCCTTCCAGCTCTGACACTCCATGGTTAGATCTCCTCTAAGGTATGCTGGGTACCAGAAGAACCTCTGAAATACCATGGAATGGCAGCACATAACTGAAGAGCTGATTTTCAAGTGTGGGTTCCCCCCCCCCGCCCCAGCACCAATCAGCAGCTTTTTTTAGGCTTACTATATATGGCCACAGCAGGAAGGAATGCTGCCCTAACCAGCTGGTAACAAGCCTTGGGATCTGAGTTTTCCCTCAGTTCTGCGTGCACCTACAGGATCTCACAGGGCAACATTCTGGACCACTGTTCAAATATATGGATACCTGCAGAAGGAAAGGAAACAATGATGTGTTGGGACTGGGTGGTCCAACCTATAGGCCTACTCACTGAGAAAGCAGGTGGTATTTTCTGAACTCTCAGATAGTTTCTAAATACAAGGAACAGGGTAGAGAGAAGGCTTGCATTTTTCTACATAAGGGAGAACCAAAGAAGCACCAGATTTGGAAACCCTGGATTCCAGCCCTGCCTCCATCATTACTTGAACCAGTGACTATGGGCAAGTCAGATTTTCTCTCTGAGATGCTACCTTACCTCTAAAATGGAGATAGACCGTTTGCCTCACAAGATTATTGTAAAGATCAAAGAAGGGTGGATGTGAATGCACTTTGTAAAGTATACATGATTGGCTGACTAAACTGTAAAGTGTATATCACTTGGGAGTCATGAAAACATGAGTCTTATCTGCCCAAACAGACTGAGGAGATTGACTTCAATATCTCTTTATCCCTTATAGTGTTGGGTATAGAGAAAGACACAATAGGAGTTCAATAAAGATGAATTAGTAATAGAAATAAGAGAATTCCCAAAATAGGTGGATCTAACTTTACACATATCATATAGTACTTCAAGTTAAGATGACATCATTAGCATACAGCCTGTTCTCTCCTTGGTAAAGGAAAGAGTGAAATGTAGTGGCTGGAAATCTCTTGTTGAATGGCCACTTCTCAATAGACATATCCTGAACTTATCACACTTTTCAGACACCTAGGCTCATTATTTGTCTCTCACTATATACCCCTGAGTCAATGAAGTGCCCCACACATCCACACTCAGACAATATGCGGGAACAAACACAGAGTATACACACCAATTGGCAAGTCTACCTCCTCCCTGCAAATGCAAGTCCATATTTAGTAACAAGCCTACATGCATACTCAGTCACATTATTGAGTCAACTTTTGATTATCTAGAGGAAAATTTTCATGCTAGCCTGGCTCCCTCCCCACGCCTTCTTCTACACTCATAGAAAGCAGGAGGCGGAGAGTCCATCATTGTGTACTCCTAGAATGCAAACAATTTTAAATGTTAGCCTAGAGAAAGCAAGTCTGGTACTAAAAAATATATGATGCATTCTAAAGCCAAATAGAAACATTTTAAAATTACTCATGATTTTGAATCATCCATACCACTTCCTCTTTCTTCTAGAGTAAATTATCATAATATCAGAGCTAGAAAAGGGACTTGAGAAACCACCTGGTCCAATCCCCTCAACTGAGACTCAAAATTAGGACACAAAAAGAAGAAGTGATTTGCCCAAAGAGATGCAGTTAGTGGTAGAGTTAAACTGGAATCCAAGTCTCTGGACTCCTGCCCATTTCTCTTGATCACACTCTACCACCTATAAGGGCGATTAGTGTATGCTTTATGCACAGAATACATGAGCAAGCTGGCTCAATTGGACACACTCCAAAGCCATCTCTTTGTTTTCCAGGTCAAATATTTTCTATCCCCCCTTCCCTTCCCTTCTGTATTTTCTCTACTGCCACAAGTCCAACATACCTCCATCAGCATAGGTCTCAGTGCCATAGCCATCCTGAAGTCCATTATTCCAGGTGCCCTCATACTTGGCACCACTGCTCGAGCTCTGCCGGGTCCCATAGCGCCCCTTGAAGCCATGAGTCCACTCACCCTTGTAGAGCCAGTGCCCCTTGGTCTCTATCCCCAGGCCATGCCTCTTGCCTTGGCACCAGTAACCCTCATAGGTGTTGCCACTGGGCCAGGTGTAGATGCCCACCACTTCAAAGCCAAAGTTCCAGGAACCAGAATACTCGCCCTGGCCTTTGGGTCCTGTGCAGAGCCCATGTCCATGGGCCTTGCCATCTTGCCAGCCCCCGCAGTATGCACCACCATCGTCAAAGTCAAAGCGGCCTCCACTCATCTCATCGTAGCCCCCAGCTTCTTCTCCGCCCTCCAGCTCGAGTCTGGGGGGGAGCCCCAGGGCTCCACCCCCCAGCCCCTTTCTAGTCCCGGCTCAAGGCTGTACCTTCACACTTAGGAAGTGGCTCCAATGGGGTATGAACATGATCCTGCCAGGGATCTGAAGGACCGAAGAACCAAGGTGGTAGGTAGTGTGTGTCTGTCTGTAAATGACAGGCGAGTACGTCCCCAACCCTCACCCAAAAACCAGTCTGAGGGAGCAGAGGAACTGTTGCTGCTAAGACAAACAGACAGGAAAGATTTCAAATCCCCAAAAGTATCCCTTTACTCCAGAGGTAGTTCTAGGGAGTTCTGAAAAAGTTGCATGGTCCCTTTAAGAAACCTCACTGGGGAGGTTACTGGGGAAAGAAAGGATGGGGGAGATGATTCTCCAACCAGTTCCAGTAAAGGGGAAATCCCCCTCTGAGCACCCCGGGCTGTACTGAGTTCCCCAAGGCAATGCTATCACTCCAAATACTCAGCTGGCTCCTTTCACAGTTCTAGTGGGTGTGTGGGGTCTGCCTGTCTCTCTCCTGTAGCCCCCGCCCCCTTCTCCTGATCCTGCCCTCCTCCTCTGGTGGAAAGGTCAGTGCTACCCTAACAAGGCCTTCAGATCCGAGGAGCTGTTCCCAAAATAACCCTATAGCCCAGCCTCCCTGGGCCCCTCGAATGAGGTAGGTAGAAGTCCCTCCTTCCCCTGAAGTTAGCTGTGGGGAGAGGGGGAGAGGGGGAGGGGGGAGGCAGAGGGCAGGGAGGCTAAGTGGGGAAAGGAGGGGAGGGAATGGGAAGGCATGTGTTTAAAATCCGGAGCCAGAGCTTCAGACCAGGGAGTGGCTGGAAGGGGAGGAGGGTGGGGATGGGTGTCTGTCTTGGCAGTTTTTTGCCTTGTCTTCCTCCTGACATACATCTAACATACCTCTGGGTCTGGGGTTGGGGAGGTGCGGAGTATAAAGCAGTTTCATAAAAAGAGATAGAAGAAAAAGGCAGAATACTTAAATCAAAGAAAACTTTGAAGTGATGAGAGCCTTGGGGCTCTCATTCAGGCCCTGCTCCCATCACCTCTGCAACCTACTCTCTCCCTAAAACAGGACCTCCATGCCAAAATGAGCAATCTGTTACAGGAACCCACTGGCATAAAGTACAAATCTTCCTTTAAAAGGCATGGGGAATTTTTTTTTCATTCTGTTTGCTTTTGGAAGAAAGTACTAGGAAGAGGCTGGGTTCTAGGCACAGTCTAGATAGCATACAAGAAATCTGACCCACTTCCACTTGCCTCCTCTTCACCCCCTGCCTTCCTCAAACCCAACACATACTTCAGGAACCCTGGAGAACACTGAACAACAGGGCCCTAAGCAGATGGCACACCCTCCCTGCTTTGAAAGCAGCAGCATACATGCTCACAGCATGCACAAACACACACTTGTATGTATACACATATATATGTATATATTCATGTGTGTATATACATAAATATGTACTTATATATTTCTGAAAAGGAAAAGTGGCTGTATATACCTTTGTTTCAGTCTCCACTATGCTCTGCCATCACTGAAGCACTTATTTACCATGGCATATGCACCCTCTTCCCACCCCCAGTCTTTAACTCGGGAATTTTAAGTGAATGTTCTTCCAGAGAACCTCCCCTTTCCATCCCTCCCATCCCAAAGTCCCTTTCAGAAAGCTCTTGAGCCAAAGGACCTGAGTGGATTCAGCAGCATCTCAATTCCTACCAAATGTTTTTGAGACCAATAAATCTTTCTGATATACAGTACCAAGATCTGGACTGTCCCAGCAGACCCCTGGAATTAGAAGGGCTACAGAGGTAATTCTTGGGAAAGTAGAGGTGTGGGAGTAAGGAAGCATTAAGGAGTCACGGTATGGGAACATTGCCAAGAAAGATGTAAAGGAGAAAACCATTGCACTAGTTACCCAACAGCTATATTCAGTTCTATACCCCTCTGTTACAGCTCAGCGTCTGACCTGTCAAATCTTAAAAGAATTTTCTTTTTATTTGAATCACATGCTGTGAATGTCATGAAGCAGGATGAGATTAACAAAAGAACACTGGGGTCATCATATCACACAAGTTATCAAAAAAACAAGGATTATTGAGTAATCTGATGAGTAATTTTCTAATTCACTTAAAATTACCCAGGGAAAGACTCTGACTTTGCTCTCTCAAGGGCACCTGGTTTTAAAATGAAGCAGGAAGCTAACCCTTCTGTGGCCACCAACACAAATCCCAAGCCTGCTTCCCGAGCCTGGCCCAAAGCTACTATGTGCCTACTCGTATTTCTGCTCCATATACAAAGGCAAAAAAGGCAATGTTATCTTCACTAATCATGAGTTTTCTTCAGCTAACCTTCAGTTACTCAAGCCAGCACACCGTAAAAAAGAGACTTCAGTCTCTTTTCTTTTAATATGACCGCACCATCTTTTTGCCAGTTTCCCTCCAACCACTTTCTCCTACACAGGCAGAGGAGACTAAAATAGGGATGACAACATATTAAAGAGTTTCTGAAACGCCATTCTCTGTTCCAATTAAAAATTGCAAATAAAAGAAGTACAACTAGGGTTACTACTTATATTACTGCTCTCAACAAGTGAGACAAAAAATGAAGGATGCTACCGTTGTGTTCCTGAGGGGTTGGGGAAGCACATTAGTTTTCAGAAATACTCTATTAAAAGGCTTGTGAAACTACATTCTAACTGTAGTACTATATTTAATCCTGACAAGCCCAGTGTTTGAACAGCATTTTGCTAATTCACCATTAATGCTCTTTATACTACTTGACTAATTGACTATTTATTGGCAGTATAACTGTACGGCAAAGTCGTAATTCTCAATTCAGTCAAGCTGACAGGTGAGAGAAAGCCAAAACATTCTGTGCCAAAAACTACCTGCCAAAATTAAATACCTCTTTTGCAGGGTGAGTCATAAGGAATTCCCTTTCTCCCCTATCTTGTGCACATTTAAGGGCTGAGGGGCAGTGTGTCCCAGTGAAGAGAGAATCCTGGACTTAGAGTTAGGAAGACCGGGGTTCAGATCCTCCCTGTGATATTAATTATAAAATGACCACAGGCAAGTTAATAGCCTGAGTCCCAGGAAATTCTTTAAGATTCTAAGTCATAGGTTGTGATCTGTTGGTAGAGGGAGCTTCCAAACCAAAAAAAAATCACACGTATTTTAGGGTTGAGTGAAAAGGTTAAATACACTGAATAGTATACTCTAATACTGCAACATCTTAACAATGTGGGTATTTGTTCCAACAACAAAGCATCTACATCTGCCCATCCTTTGAGACTCTTGTCCATATCCCCCCCATAAATCTACCACAAGGTCACACATGCTGATGGCCTTTTCAGATATAAGTGGATAGCTATTTATTGGTCATTTCTTGATTACTCTATGGCCCATTTTAAAAAAATTATCTTTTATGTATGTATCTTCATTTTAAAATATATCCCTCCTGTCTTCATCACCAGAAAGTCATCCCTTTTAAGAATTTTTTTAAATAGAAAAAAATCAGTTAGCCAAATTAACCAACATCTAACAAAAGCTGTTAATTTATGCAATTTTTCATACCTATAATATGGATATCTACCCATATTACCTATCTGGGCACAGAAGGGAAGGATTTCCACATCTCTTTGGGAACAAGCTTAGTCATTATAATGAGAGAATTGTTTGGGGTTTTTATTTTCCCCCTTTGCATTACTGTCACCCTTGAACACATGGTTTCCTTGATTCTGCTTACTTCATGTAGCAGTAATTGTCAATATATTCCTTCCCATGATATAGTAATATTCTCTTTCATTCATGTACCCTAATTTAATCAGTGGATTTTTTTGCTATCACAAAAAATGATGCTATCAACATTTTTATGTATTTGGAACCTTTCTATGTTTGACCCCTTTGGGAATATATGGTTAGCAGTGGGTTCTTAGGTTAAGGAGTATGGATATCTGAATCACTTTTCTAGCAAAATTCTGAATTGCTTTCCAGAATGATTGGTTCAATTGACAACTCCACCAACACTGTCTTAGTGTTTCTTCCACCTTTTTTGGTCATGTTTCTCTGATGTATAATGATATATGTGTATACACACTTTTTTCTAGGCGTCCTAAGTTTCTCCTATTTCATTGGGGAAAAATATGGTTTTCTAGAAATTCAAAAGCTTTTAAAGAGAGGGATACTTATGGCAATAGTTGTATGCTGAAAGGCCTCTTGGAGATAGCTGAATTCTCATTTTACAGATAAGAAAACTGAGGCCCAGAGAGGCTAAATGACATGTTCCAAGGTCACATGACTAAGGAGAATCAGAACACTGCTCTCAACTCCAAATCCAGGGCTCTTTCCACTTACATTCTGCTGCCTGTTATCTAACTAGAACTCATCTTTCGCCAAATTCAGTTATTCCACATCATGTAACTCATTGTAGTCTCATCCATTGTTTCAAAGATCCACATATACCTTTTCTCCTTCCCCAGTTGGAAAATGGCTTCTGAGATATATGATCCCCACAAAGTAGTAGTTTAAAGAACTAGTAAACTGCATCCAAATCACTTCTGCAGAATATGGGCACTTTTCATCAAAGGTAGAACTCTCTAGAAAGGTTACAAAATAAACAGCTTCACCAAAAAGCCCTTTCAAATCTGTTTATTCAGGAGGCAATTTTCACACTTTAAGAAGTCATCATGCCAAACATAGTGAGCAAGTGAAAAAGAACTCCCTTAAATGTTAAACACTGTAATATTATTCCCTTCCCCTGCCTATTCCTTCCAATGTGTTAGTCCAAAATTGTATTTCTTCCCCTTTAACACAACGTTCTAACTGGTAAAAGCGCACTCCAATTTCTTAAAAACCTTAAGTAAATGATTTTACAAATTTGGTATATAGTTCCTAGCCTATGTTGATGCCGCCTGTTTCCATTCTGAACATACGAAAATGTAGTTAAGTAGATGAGCAATTAACCACTTTGAGGGTCATGTTTTCCTGGGGCATCTCCATAGCAGTTATTGCTGGATTTCTTCAGAAGAAAGGGCGACCTCACATGGCCAGATGTATTACAAAGCAGAATTAAGTTTTTTTTTTTTCCTTCCTGCTCCCAGGAAATATTTATGAAACTGATTAGGATGAGACATTTTGGAAATTTAATTTGAAATTTTGGTAGTCTGCTACAAGCAAAAAGGAAGCGGTAGAATTTAAATTGCAATAAATTTTCCCATTTCCAAAGCAATTCCAGTATCTCTTATCTGCTTTCCTTCTCTTTTTTGTCAAATACTCCATTCACAGTTCAATAACCCCGTATTTGGAAAAAGCCATATACCCTCTCTCACCATTCAGCCTATTTCTCTTCAGTTCCTACAGCCTGATTATTCCTTGTAGAATACGCACTGGGAGAAGGAAGATTGCAATGATGTGTGGCAAACAAAGAAGAGGACTGTACACAGAAGAGGACTGTACACAGAAATTCCCAGTGTCCTGAAGCAAAGGAATCAGAATCCCAATTTCTTAATAGTTGCCTGCTAGAAACATTTCTGATTAGAATTTTAGTAAAGAAAGTCCTCCCAAAACGGATTCTCTCAAGGGGCTATTATAGGAAAATAGATCATAGGATTTGGAGTTGGAAGGGACTTTTAGAAAGGTCAAATTAACCTCTGAACTGTAGAGGGTTGTCTTAATAGTCAAAGATAGCTATATGTTCACTGAAATTTAGATGTGTATCCTATTTCTCCACAAATCTGAACAGTCTAAATCAAAAACTAGATTTCTTCACCAGAAAAATATTCATGGGAATGACTGTTTGTTCCAATTTTCAATCTTTATATCTTTTCATGTTTCTAACAGGACAACTCACTACTCTTCATTCCCTGTAAACCGTTTCAACATTTACAATTGAAAATTATAAAAAAATAACTTCCATTTTTGTAATTTTACAAAGCAACTGATAGATGTAGTGGGCCCATTTTAAGACAGATCACTCCTAGTTTTGTCTGTTGTGCCCCTCTCTAGTAGTAACACAAGCCAAGAAGGAGCTTGGGCTGCTTATGAGGTTGCCCAAACCAATAGCACCCAGAAGTTGCAGGGACATAACCATGCAGAATCTAACAGCCCTTGGTTACTTCTAAAACATCATCTCCATTTCAGCTTTAAGTACTCCAATAAACAAGCAGGCCATCTTGCACCTACGGCCTGGTACGTCAAAATAACTGAGAAGCTTGATATCACCATATTCATGCTACATCAGTGACTCAGCTGAGTTAAACAAATAGCAAGTGGGTTCATCCAAATACATCTGGGGCCTCTCACACACTATTACTGCTAACAAAATCATCCATTTCTGAGGCCTGCAACATTTCACCATCAAATATAGAATACATAGCCAGTGGGAAGTTTCAGTGGTGTTGACTAAATAATTTTGTGTTATATTTGGTGAACCACAGATCTATGGCCTGATACTAACAAATTAACTCTGGAATCATAAAAACTTGTACTGAATTAAATCAGGGACAGTAAATCCATTTTAAGGCTTTTCATTCTTTGGAGAATTCTTTGGGTCATTAACTATGACATAAAAAAATCATTCAAATCATTTACAAAACCCATTCAGATTTTCCCAAGTTATCTGTTGCTTAACAGGCCTAAAAAAGGGTGCCTATTTAAGAAAACATTGCTATTAAATATTCACCCACCAATAGTTTTGTGAGATTGGTCTCTTCAATGATTTGGAGTCAAAAGACCTGGATTCAAATCCCAGCTGTCGCTCACTAGCTGTATAACCTTGGACAAATCTTAGAATCCAGTTCCCTTTAAAGTCCAGGTACCACCTTAAAGAAGCTTTTTTGGGTCCTCTTATTGTTGGCACTCTCTCCCTCCTCAAGTTAAATATATTGTATGCTTTACTTAACTGTTTACATGTCTGTATTTCTTAGCACAAGGAAGCTCCTTGAGGGCAGAGACCAA
Source organism: Potorous gilbertii (assembly GCA_028658325.1). NCBI lineage: Eukaryota > Metazoa > Chordata > Mammalia > Diprotodontia > Potoroidae > Potorous > Potorous gilbertii. The sequence continues at coordinate 271,937,914 of CM053769.1, read as the reverse complement.
TTTTCATTTTTGTCTTGTACCCACACAGCATAATTCCTTGCACAGAGTAGGCACTTATATGCTTGCTGAGTTAAACTGAAAGTCAGTTAGCCTTTATATGGACCTCAGTTTCTTCCTCTGTAAAACTGGGGCTGGGGAAATTGCAGGGTTAGATTATTTGGTGTTCTAAATTCCCTTTCAGTCCTAAATCCTATGATCCATCTTGGGATGTTTCCAAATAAAAGGGATTTTTTTGGTTTGTCCAGGATTTCGTTTGGGATAAGGGAGGAGAGAAAAAGGGAAACTAGTTTAAAGAATGAAAATTAACTGAGATGCAAAGAAATGTTTTTATTGCAAGCACAGTGAGCAGAGGAAGGTATCTTCTCACACAGAGTGGCTGAGCGGTCGGCCAGTAACTAAGTCACTTTTCCAACCCTTCATTGGTTTTTTAAAGCTTCCGATTTTGCTTATTGCTATCAGGTGTACATCATTTCTGCCATGTGGGACATTTTCTTGGGAATATACAAGTAATATTCCATGTAGCCTGAAAGATCTTCAATAGTTACATCATCCACATAGGCCCTAGCTTGCTCAGAACAAGAGCGGGGCGAGCCAGATGGAGTTCTGGTATGGAAAGACTGCGAGTAGTCCTCGAGGGTGGATCTTCTTTCAGGTGCCAAGGGAGGGACATTCTGCAAGCCTGAGAAGGAGTACACTTCCATGTCTTGCCACCTCTTACATTGGCACTCCTTGCCTACACATGCACATGGCTTGCCCAGGTTTAGCTTGGACACCGATTGAAAGTCAGAGAGATCACTGGCCTTGAGACTTGCTTGAGGGGCCAGGGCAACACCAGCAGAATCTTCTTCCGTTTTGCCTTCTGATGCACCATCAGGAACTGGAGCCCCCAAGGGCTCCTTCACAGCTCGTGTGTGATTAGCCTCACTAAGAGAAGAAATGGAGCATTCCCTAGGACTGAACTCGTTAGCGGGTAGAATCCCTAGGCGGCTATTGCTGTCAGGACAGTCAATTTGGCTTTTGTGTCTGAGCTGACTGGTGGAAGATGCAGCCTTTGTACTGCAGTGTATAAACTTTGGGGGATGAAGGACTGGAGACTTGGAACGTCGACGACGCTGGGTTCTCACTGCTCCTCGTGAAGCCTTTCTTGTAGAACTGAATGGAGAAAGTACAGAAGAATATATTTAGATGAAATACAAAAATCAGAGGAGTTTAATACTTTTTTTTACCCATACTTAACTAGAAGGTAAACAACATAATGTGATCTTCACTAAAATATAGGTAAGTGCACAAAATCTAGACTCAATATGGATACACATTATCACTTAAGTATATAACTGCAACTGTTGTTGCTTTAAACAGATTTTTAACTACCTTTTCATTTTTATGGGAAAAGTCTCAATAATCCTGGGAAAAATATACCATTATCCCTTAGGTTTAATGAGCTTAGCACTGACTAAAAGGAATTTGCAAAAAATATTCTTACCTGTGCCAACTGTCTTTAGATGCACATATGGTTTTAGGTTTGGTCTCATCTGTACTTGTCCTAACTGATGCTCTGCCAGTTACTCCCTCTCCAACGGAAAGAGAAGCTATGGATCTAGAAGATGAAGATAAAGATTATGGTCACTACAGACATCTCTAAAAGAGTTTTCAAGTGTTTCTGAAAGTCTGACCTCTTTTCTCACACCATTTAAAATAGTCTACCATAAAAAATCTTCAGCCAGCTAAGGAGAATACAGATACTAGCATAGTTCCTTACATGGAGCCTTAGGAAACTTTTCTCTCTACTGCCTGTCATGGTAAGTTTTCAGCTAACAAAAGAATAAGACTAGATTCCCCAGTGGAGTAATTTGTGTGACATAGTTTTTATGATGCTTGTATAGTTGGTTAAAATAACAATCTAATTTCTCTGATACATAGTCAGCTCTACCCTGCTCACCCTTGCCCCCAAAACCTCTATTTTTATCAAATAACTTTTTAATGCTTTTAGTTTATACTTACCAAAAAATCTTTCTACAGAAATTCTAGCTCCAGTCCCCAACAAAAGGCAGGTTCCCAAAGGCCCTCAGGTTTTTAAAGCCATAAATCAAAGTATTAAATCCTAAGTATAACCAGCACTGGACTATTAATAGGCTTTTAGATTGTTTATCTGGGGCAGATCATTCTTCATGTGGGGGGAGAATGTAAATGACACTGAACATCTTTCATTGGTAAGCCAGACTTCCAATATAATTACTTGATCTTCAGAATCAAGTTTCTTAAAGACTTAATCTAACTTGGATTATGGTCTAGTTCCAAATCTCCAACTTTCATTAAAAAACAAAAACCATATATTTTACTAATAACAGGATCTGAAAAATATGCACATTTTAATCTCACCAAAGAACTCAGGGCTAAATCATATCCATTTAAGGAAGATTGAAAGATATGATGCTTTAAAATGATATGATGGTCATCAATGTCTCCAAAAAGAGATACTACATGTTAATGGATTTATGATCTCATCTGGAAATACTCTTTTCAACAGGGCATATTGCAACAGGTCCAAGGCTTGTAATCCATGGCTATATATCTTCCGTAGGAGGTCTAGTCACCAGATTGGAGGTCTTATTCTAGGTCTTAAGCACCATGGGAGTTCAATGTAACACAGATTTTCCATTTGCTGTCCTTCATTCTCAATAAATGACCAGTCAGGCGTTTTTTCCCCAAATGTATCTGTAAGTTATTCTTTTATGCTGTATCTCCACCCACAAGTCACCTTTGGCACTGTTATAGATTATATATGTACAGTAAAAGTTCCTCCATAGACTTTAGTTATCATTTGAAATTTTGATTTATTTGGATAATGTGATATATACCATTATATGAACTAAGAGAGCACCAGAAGACCTAGTGTTAAAAAGTTAGATTTTTGTTTCTAGGAGAAGCTTGGAATTGCTGAAAGTACTCAAATGCAACTTAGTTCACTCTTTCCCCCAGCTCATCATTCATCTGCAGTGTCTATCCAAGGCGTAGTTATTGATGGACAAACTCAATGGGCCATCCATCTCAATACATACAGTCTAGACTAGAGCTGTCCAATTCAGAGAGAAACAGATTCTTGTGAGGTGCATATTAATTCAGAAAACCACAAATTAAAACTATGTTGTATTGTATCTTTATTTTGTTAAATATCTCCCAATTACATTTCAATCTTGTTCAGGACTTCCTAGGGATTTGGGCAAGTCTGACACTTCTGTTTGATATAATAGTAATCTCTGCACACCGGTTTTTTCCTATGTGTACTGTTAGTCCAAGTCCTTCAGTGGTTTTAGAATTCATTTAGAGATCTCTGTGATATTCTTAAGACTCGCCAAAATCAGCACAACAATATCCCCAAATGGGGTCATCTGAAAAACACCATCTATGGACTTTCTCTTCCATTTATGATGTATAGTCTTCATGATTTCCTATTTGTTCCATTTTTTAAATCATCAGTGGAGCACTGACCAAAATTATCTTTGATGGTAGCAAGATATATTATATGAGCCTAACAAGTGTATGGGAAGTACCTTGTTGGAGAAAAATCTCTAAGGAAGTGTTTTGTTCTACCAAATCAAATGGTTTTTAGAAATAAACAATGAGACATAATCGGATCTTGTGTTTGCCAAATTTTTTCAGTCAACTGTGTGACTATAAAAAGGTTTCCTCAAGGATACCCTTGATACATGTGCAAATTATTCTCAAAGATTTTATAAAGCCGACAAGCTAGGAGTATGGGTTGGCAGTCATACTCTCAACTGCTTTTTTGGTCATAATGGCAATTATGATTTTTTTCCCTTAATCACATATCTTCCCTTCTGTCCAGCTATCCTGGGACTCAATCCCTCCTTACCCTCAAAATTACATTGACTCCAACACAGATTTCCTCAATTTACACTGTGTCTGCTCCAATGCACAAGGTCTTCCTTAATGCCATTTCAACATTCTCATTCAGTAAGATGGAGGCTGAGATGCTGAGTCCAAATTGGTAGGGTTCCACTACTACAGACAAAAAAAAATCGCTTATAGTAGAAATGCTGACAGATCTGCTCCATTTTTCACCTGCTGTCTTCCTCCAAATTTCATTTTGAAATGCCTAAGGATGATCTTCCTTGACTGGGTCTCAGGCTAAGCTCTCTGAAAATTTTTCTCTACCACTTCATGCCATTTAATGATATGGTACTGTTTAATTCCTACTGACCTCTTTCGTATAGTTTTGTAAATTAATTTATGTCCTAAACTATTGTTTCTTCTGTTATCTGTCTCTGCTTGGTAAGGAGATAAAGTGATTACTGGCTGTGGAGATTTCTGTATACTTTTGGAAACTTCCATAAGAAATGGTGATAATCTACTGTCAATCACTTTTCCTAGTTCTAGCTCCCATCCTTTAATATCAATAAATCACTTGACTAGGTCAAATAACTGCATACTAGATCTCATCTTTATCCTTTATTCAAATTTGGTATTGATTTTCATCGTTATTGTAATGAACTTATGCTCTGACTGCAGAGAGACACCTGATTCTGAAATGATTTCCCAAGTGGTATCTGATTATTTCCTATCTTAAGATATGGTCAATTTTATTTCTTGGGATCTTCTGTGCTCTCTGACCTTCTCTTTAAAAGAAATATGCATATTTCCATATAAATTAATATGTAGGCATAAGTTTTCTGAGGACAGTGTGCTATACAAGTATACTGCCTCATGTCTTTAAAATGAATCCTATTTTTCCATGTATTTCTCAGCATCCTCTCCATGTATAACTCTGCATTAAAGTCACTAATTTGGAGAATATTAATGGGTCTGCATAGAATTTCTTAATTTACTCAGCTTATGTTGGCGCACAAGGCGCAATCACCTTCACAATGGTCTTTTTATTACACTCATCATGAACACTGAAAGGCAGGATGATCAAATATGCCACAAAATGATGTTTCTTATTTTCTTTGGGCATAAGCTAAAACCAACTTCTTTATTTGCCTCTCCAGAAAAACCCCTCCAAGTCTCCTTCGCATTCAGCACTAGTTTCTTTTTATCTTCTAGTTTCCCTTGTAACTAGAATTTCAACGTTCACGTAGTTCAGTTCTGCCAGTAACATGCGGACTCGTTCGTTGTGGATCAGAACCTCACATTTAGGACAATAACCGGTAAAGTAATGATCAGACTGTCTACAAACTGTACTCTTCAAATCAAGAATGTTCCCAAGACGCCGGCCCAGATAAGGCAGATTTTACCATCACAAATTAAGACAGTCTGTTGGAAAGGATCACATAATTTAAACATTCCTTAGGTTTGCATGGGTCACCTGGTACTTGCTAATGAGCAATCTTTACAACAGCTCACACCTTCAGGGCTTACAAGACACTTTCCTTACAACACTCTTGTGAAGAGGGTGGTACTACTTTTATCAACCTTAATTTTAAAGAAGAGGGACTGAAATTCAAGAGGTTTGTTGTAATTACTTGTTACAATCATCTAGCAGAGTTGGAATTTAAACTTGGATCTTCTGAACCCATGCTCTTTCCACAATGCCTCAGTTTCTAAACCAATAATAACAGAGGCTGGGAACTTCTGATGAATTGCTAGTATTCTCCTTCTGCTTAGTCACTGCGATGACTCATCCTTTGTACTATTTAACAGTCTCTTTCACATGCTCTCCTTTCTTCCTTTCCTACAAACCTAGAAATGGAAATTTTTGAACATATAATTTATATTATTACTTTATCAGTCTTTTTAAGGGATTCGAATGAATTGCTGACAGTGGAGGAGAGAAGTCACAAAAGTAGCCTGCTTTAATATTTTAAATCTTTAAAAGCACTATAAAAGATGACTTCCTATACATAAGAACATTACATTGCTTTTCATGATGATAGCTCAATGAAAAGAAATTCACAGTGGAATCACTATTTTTAAGAATTAAGGGAAAATGACATAGACTGGTTACATTTTGTTTTACAAAGACCTAAGGATTTCAGAATATGAATCTTCTTGTGTGGACTCAAATTCTTTCTGATGTTAGATTTAAACAGTTCAAATAGTAGCCTATTGACACATAAAGAAACTTCCTACCTTCAGACAAGCTTAGTTTATGTACCAAAAGGAAGTATAAAGACTTCAGTCACTTTACAGATTTGATAATGACCCAAGTACAGCATCTAAATTAATAAATTGCCTGATTTTCCAATATTGTTTATAACCAAAGAAACAGATATTTATATTAGTTCACATTCTGAGACCTTTCCACATTCTGATTTTCACTTTTCTATATAAGAATACATTTAGGAGCACTTACTGTGAATGCAGAATTTTGAAAATGTCTCTTTCTTTGCTAAAATCAAATCATGGTTTGAAAACAAGGAAAAAAAAGTACTGTTGCCTTCATTTGTCTCTGTTGCTAACAAAATACAAAAATAGCAGTAAAACAATCAACCTAAGAAAGGTCCTTATTCGGGGCATCATGGAAGTGAAAAATGAATACTTCTGGAGCAAACATCTGCCATGAAATCCTCTTTTCCAGGCTGGGATAAGTGACCAAATCACAAGCAGCACTGACAGTAATTTTCATATAAACACATACCTGTTGCTGGGTACTCTTGTTTTGTACTTCCAAGCAGAAAGCCTCAAAATCAAAAGGAAAATCCTAATTACTAATAAAAATTTGGGATTTCCTCCCTTATTTGAGTGAGGATTGAGGATACATATGACATACTGAAAAGGTCAAGATATTAAGATTCAGTGAGCAGCTGGTCTGCAGGTGCACTAATTACTCCGACCAAAGGGTCCAACATTATTGATCTCAGTGACAGAACCCTACTGAATAAGTTTCCATAGTGATTAGCTCAGCAACCAAGGTCCATGAAATCTACAGTTTTTAAAGATTTCTATTGAGCCAATTCAGTTTTAGTGAAAGATCCTATGATCCTTTTGAGAGTTAAATTCATCTCAGAACTTGCTGGGATTTTATTTAATAATTTCCAATTTAAAAAATCCCACAACAAAAATAAAGTGATTTATAATGAAAAGCAACCAAAACACTCAACTCTGAAGTATTTTAAGGAATAGCAAGCTATCTTTCAAATTTAATGTGAGCAAGAAGGCAAGGACAGGAAGACTGATATTTTCACCTTTTAATACGTGAAATTTTGCTGGCAGACTCTGATATTGCATTATGAGAAGAATGTGCATTAATTACTTAATGATTTGATATTACATAGAGGACAGAAAGATCTCCAAGAATATGTCATTTAAATAGAATCCATGATATTTACCCTGCTGCATCCACCCTTAACTTCTTGAAAGCAGTCTGCAGACTCTCTTCTTCTCCACCCTTGGCTTCAGATTTCATTGTGGAAGTTGCTTCACCGTTATAGTTGTTATTTGTTAGTGCTGAAAACAAGATTAAAAAAAATTATTTTAAAAAAGGACACAGATTTTAGAAGATACTACTTTCCGTATTAATTGGCATTTCTGGAGGGGAGAATTCTAGTAGGAAGAAAAGTATTTTTAAAAGGGAATTCATGATAAAATAGTGGAAGATAGCAAGATGGAATCAAAAGTGAAACATTCAAAATATGCAAGTTTTTAAAACTCAAATCAATTTGATGCCAATATCGTAACAGCTGGGCTTGAAAAATAATTACCCTAATATCCTTGCTTTTTAGTTTACCTGGGAGAGGGGGAAGGAGAAGTCTTCCTCTTTCTGAAAGGGTCTAGGTACCCTACAAATACACTAATCCTTTTATCAGAAATAAATCATATATATATGTGAGAATAGGGGGAAACTGGACCACAAGCTAGAATACTTGGATTCTAAGAAATGCTACTGAGTTTCCTGCTGGCCTAACACTTAACTCCAACTTAATATAACCCTATGACACATATACTATCCTCCTCCTGAAATACCCACTTAAGTACTTCCTAACCTACACATTAATGTTAAAAAAAAAAATGAGGTTCAGAGTATAAGGTATCATTAAGCCAAGATTAAAGTAGGTAGAGTTAAAAAAAATAGTTCCTTGATTACTGATGTATTCCATAGAGTACCTAGATAACTGATACCTTCCATACCATACATAAGAAATTTCTTGCTTTCGATATACAAAACATCCCACTTTAGAGTAGGAAAAACTGTAAAAAGGAGTCACTTAATAAGGGTTCAATCTACACAATATATTTCTAAGTTAGTGTAAAATTCTGTATAACAAAAATAGGCAAACTAATATCTGCCTCCAAAGAATAAGAATACAACTAAAAGACACACAGATAGGATATTCCCAAAGAAATAATTCTCTTTACCTATCTCTTCATTCCCTTCTCCATTTTCATGCCTCTCCCTGCTACCCATCAACTTCCCTCTTGGTTCTTTTAATTTCACAGTTTTATATTATTATGAAACTTCCAAAGACCGAGAGTGAGATAATATATCTGACATATTACCATATAAGGAGGCGGAAACTGAAAATGATTATTTTCATTTAATTGTTGAGAAAAAGAATCAGATGATTGCACCACAAAACAAGTTCCATAGATACTATCAAAGTTACTCAAGAAAAGACAGTATAGATTTATATTTACTTTTAAAGTGTCTATTCACACTGGCATTTCAATGAAATATATGCTCAAGAGAGTTAACTCAGCCAGATTTCATCCTAACTTCCTAATAGAGATTTAAATATACTTGACATTGACCCTGAATCACACCCAAGTACACAAACACAAACACACCCCTCACCCTACACAGTACCTTACCCGCCCTTTAAATTCTAGATCTACAGCAAAATAGCTCAAATGCATAAATTAACTATCTTTATTTAAAACTTTTCTTGACGGTAGGGACTTTTACTGAGGTAGTACTCTCCACAGCAGTGGTGTCAAACTCAAACAGAAATGAGGACCATGGAACATTATGTAAATATACCTGTGGGTCACACTGATTCTGAAAAGCACATATTAACATTATCTCTATTATATTTTTATTTCGTTAAATATTCCCCAATTACATTTTAATCTATCTCAGCCTTAAGCCAGAGAGCTGGAGGCCCTTGTGTTTTCACACCTCATCTCCACAGCAGCTAGAAGTTACATGCTGATTATAGGTGTTCTTAAAAATACAAAAACAAAAACCTACCAGTCCTTAACTCCAAATCAAGGATCCTTTCCCCTGTAATATAATGCAGTAATCTGTATAGAACATTATAGTCCATAGGGACACAAAGAAAAAAAATAAGTGAAAGACTATGTTCCTGTTCTCTAGAAGCTTCTATTCTAACACTAAGCAAAATAAAATTCCAGATTTCCTTCACTTCCTTCCCAGCTCTAGAACTCTGAGCCATAAATAGTGATAAAACTTCTGATTCATACCCAAACTAGGTAGAGTACTAAACTAACTACAAGCTCTACACATGTAAGCTGATTGTTTTTAAAAGCATCCTTTTTAAGAGCTTTTTCAAGAACTGACAGACTTAAACGTCTATTCTAACCAAACAGCTCCCATTCATTCCAGGAACTCAAAATGAATGCAACTATTTTCCAATGTCCAGCATCTTCCTCATACTGTTTCTTTTTTTAGCTCAAAGCAGTTAACCTTTACCCTATGGGGTTAATCCCCCTTAACTCTAGTGCCTTCCCCCTAAGATTATCTCCAATTTATCCTGTATACAGCCTGTTTGTACATAGTTGTACGCATGCTGTCTCTTCCATTGGACTGTGAGCTCCTTGAGGGCAGACGTGGTCTTTTGACTTTCTTGGTATCCCCAGGATTGAGCACAATGCCTGGCACAGAGCAGACACTTCATATAAGCTTAATGACTAATGACTGCTCAAAGTGTCAGTTGTAAAGGCTTTATTAGACAGTATGGTATTCCTCGGTCCTTAAGAGCTCTACAAGCTAACTTCAAGAACAAAGATGGGATTAAGTTGTGGTATTGGTTGCTTCAAACTCCCCACAATTCGCAACTAAATTCCCTAGAAACAAAATTTTACACTATTGTTGCTGTTGGTAAAAGCACAGTTTCACGAGAACCCGAAGTTAGTTCAGTCCTGTGTCAATTCGACCTCGCCCTCCCCCGCACTCTTTGCAGAATCACAGGATCTGGACCCAGACGGGTCCTCGGAAACCATCTAGCATCCAATCCGACTTGTTTCATTTTTCGAGGCACGAAGAGGCCGAGGGAAGCGCCCGAAGCCCAACTTCTCCGGCTCTAAGGGCCATCTTTCCCCCCACACTAACAGGGCCACTACGTCTCCCAGCGGCCCCATTTCCTCTCCTCCTAAGGACTGACCACCAGCCAGCGGCGAGTCCAGCAGCACCCGGGCTGGCTTCGGCGGACAAGTCCCTACAGCGGGTCCGGAGCCTGCTCCCGAGCCCGGGAGACGCGGAGGAAGGACGGCCAAGCCTTGCCCCAGCTCCCACGGCCCCGCGGAGGACAGGGCTGGAGGACCAAACGCCTCGGTGCCTGCAACAGGTCCTGGGCTGAGCGGCTGGGCGACGACGGCACCTCCCCGAGGCCGCGCCAGGGTCCGCGGCGCCCCCGCCCCGCTCCGGGAGCCCGGAGCAGGGTCCCGCAAGGGCTGGGGGCGGGTCGGAGGGGGTGAGGGAGAAGGACCGGCAGCGGCCGAGGGCGAGGGCGGGAAGGGCAAAGAGCAGCCTCCGCCAAGGGGAAGCTGGCAGGCGACCGCGGCGGCGGAGAGGGGCGGGACGGGGGCAGAGCCCGGAGCTGCCGAGCCCCCGGGCCGCGGGCGGGAAAGGGAGCCGAAGGCGGGCGCGCCGGGGCCGGGAAGGCGGGAGGGCCGAGACGGCGCCCCCGGCTCCCGCCGGCCGGAACGGCCGCCCAGGAAGCGCGGGGAGGCGGACGAGAAGACGACGGGGCAGCCCCGTCGGTCGGAGGGCCAGGCCCGGCCCGGCCCGGGGACCGCCCCAGGGCACGGTGGGTTAGGGCCGACAACGATCCCCAGGGCCCTGCCCGGCCAGACACTCACCTCCCGGTGGTACGGGCGGTTGCCCGACCCAGGCCAGCGGGCTCCGCTCTTCTCCCCGACCCGGGGCCCGGAGAGACCCGGATCCCGAGCGGTGTGAGGGGCGCCCAGCGCCACTGTACTCTCCCACTGCGCTTGCGTCGTAGGGACTGCAGCCCCGCCTCCGCTCCTGCTCGTCCCACCCTCGTGACTCGGCAGCGCGCGGACGGCAGCGGGGCGGGGGAAAATCGGGGCCAACGCGCAAGCGCATTGCAGAAGCACGTGCGGGTGACATAACTTCCTGTTATTCTTTCCCTTTCCCCCACCCCCTTCCACTCCTCTAGTTTTCTTCTCTTCCCCACGCCTCTTTTATTTTTCCTTTAGCGGGGTGGCCTTGGAGGCCCGCCTTTCTCCTCCTTCTGCCCCACCAAGAGAAGGCAGTTAGCGTTCCTTCCTTCTCCTTCGCCTTTCTCTCCCACCCCCCGCTTCCCTTGCGGTCTCCATGGCGACCAGCCTCTACCTGGGGTCACTATGGCGACGAGACTCGAACTTGTCCATCACGGAGACTGGGGGGCGGGACGATGAGGAGGCTGCGTTTCTATGGAAACGGAGGGTGGACCTGAGTCCCGGAGGAGGTCGCCCTGGAGACGGGCTCAGCCGTGCCCACCCTGAAGACATCGTCCCAGGACGAGGCCCGTTGGGGGCCGGGGGGAGGGGAGGGCGAGCCTGGCGTCTGACCCCGCCGCTTTGAGACCAAACCACGAAGAATGGGAATGGAAAATCTATAGAAATATGAGTTGTTAATCAGGCTTCCCGCCCTCTATCACTATGTGGTTTATAAAGCTCCCCAGTCCTAGGAGGTAAGTCATGCAAGTGTTCTCGTCCGCATTTTAGAGATCATAAGGTATGATCCGGATTATATATGATATATATATATATATATATATATATATATATATATATATATATATATAGTATACTATATAATGTGATCTGAATCCTACAGCCCAATCCCCTCCATTTACAGATAGGGAAACTGAACTTGAAAAAGAGACCTGGATAGTCCAAGGTAAGGATGATAATCCTAAAAGTGACGTTTCCCATTGCTTTGCAGTGTCAAACGCGTTCCTCACCAGCTCTTCGGAATGAATGTAAGGGTTGTTATCTCCGTTTTACAAAGGAAGGAACTGAGGCACAGGCAAAAACAACTGCCTGTATTCTTTCAGCTAGTGAAAGAGCTATCGTACTGTCCAACATTCTTTCACCTGTACAGTATTGGTCCCATTTCATGAAAATTGGCCGGTGGCGCTAAACTCGGTGCTTGTAACTTGTGACCATGAAGCTGGTTGAGATGCTGTCTTGAATTATGATCCTGGGTTTCGCCCTTCAAGAGACAGTTTGGTACAGTGCAAAGAACACACATCCGGAAATAAAGAGTCCTGGTTTAGTTCTACCAATTAGGAGATATGTGACTTGGGCAAGTCATGTTACTCCATTGCATTTGACTTTCCTCATCTGGTAAATGGAAATAGAAATCCCTGACCTGCTGACTTCACAGGAAGAATTATAAGGTTCAAATGAAATGGAGAACACAAAAGCACTTTGCATTGCACTGTATTAATATGAACTATGGTCATCCCTAGAGTTTGTAAAATATATGTGTGTACCTATATACATATATATATATTGTGTATGCATATATGTATATATATACACACATATGTACATACATATATATATTTAAAAATGAGACTTAGATCTTTAAGAGAACATAGGATCATAGATTTAGGACCAGAAGGGACCCTAATGGGCAACTAATCCAACTCTTTCATTTTATAGGTGAATAAAGTATAGCCCCAAGGTCTCACAGCTAATGAATGGAAAAGTCAGAATTCGGACCTAGGTCCTTTGACCCTAAATCCAACATATTTTCTATTGTATCATGCTGCTTCCCAACTAAAAATCAACTAATCTAACCCATTCATTTTAAAGATAAAGAAACTAAGTACAGAATAGTGAAGAGTGACAGATTTGGAGCCAAAGTACCTAGTTGTGAATCCTTCTTTCTTTATTTCTACCTGTAAGGTCTGGACTTCACTATTTGTAAAATAAAATGGTTTAATGAAATCTCTAAAGCCCTTTTCTAAAAACCTCTGAAGCCCATTTCCAAGTCTATAGACCCATGAGTTCCCCAAAAGTTCTGTGATTTTCCTAGGGTCACAGCTAGAAAGTAATAGAGCCAAGATTTGAACCCAGTTTTTATGATTCTCATTCCTATGTTTTTCGCTACATCATGCTCTGCCTACTATTCCTGAGGACAGTTATTCTTTACCCAGATGATAAATGCCCAGGTGAAACATTCTGGTTAAGCTTGGAGGTATATGATAATTCTTCATAGCACTGGAGGTGAACCTTGATTCTTGAAGCTGTATGTGAGCAGAGCCCAAGTTCTGGCAGGTTAAACCAAGATACAGAGGCTTTCATTGTGGTCCTGGTGACACTATTTCCTGCATAAGGATCAGCCTAAGTAAATAGATGCTCCTAGGTGATTTTCTTTTGCAATAAGAATAGTGGAAAAGCAGGCACATGTTGCTAAGAATCACACAAATTTTAAGTCTTTCACAAACATTAATAATCTGTGCATCTGCCCCAGAATCAACCTACATTGTGCTCCCATAGCTACAGTGACCTTGCTGCAGGCTAAAGAGACAAATGTGGCTATTCCCTGATGTTCTCTGTACCATCTGAGTCCCTGCTCTATGTCTGCCTAGGCATGAAATCACTGTTTGGTTATTTAAGGTTTATCAGGTTCCCAGAATGTTACAGATCCTGTGCAGAACATATAAAACTCAGCTAGTTCATACTGGATGCTCTGTAATTTTTTATTCCCTCCCCCACAATTGAATTAATTGAAAAGCACTAACTAAATCGTATTAAGAAACATGGCATAAAATGAGAACCGATGACAAATGTAGCTCAAGATTGCTTAGAAGCAGGACTAGGACCAAGAGTAGGAAAGCTAGGCAGCTGCTTAATTCACAACACACAGCAGCAGGCATAATAAAGAACACTCTTTAATGTGATTTTTCTAAATTCAGATGCTTTTAATGTCAGAAAATCCTGCTTTCCACAACCCATAGCAATTTAATGCTAAATCATGTAGCTTCCCCAGAAGTCCTGTTCCGGCACCTCCTTGTGGCATGTAGATGACATAGGATCTGTGAATCTAGCTAATCTCAAAAGGCAGAGAGTATGTGTAGTCTTAGTGACAGAATGTGCCTCCTGAGGATGGAGAAGTTCTAAGGTGTCCATCTTCTTCTTTAGTGTCAGTAGCAAAGTGTGCTAAAAAACACAGATTTTAACTCTTCAGCAAAGTTTCCTAAGATCACTGCTAGAAAGTAACCGAGCCGAAATTTGAACTCAAGTCTTATGCTTCTAATCCTTAAACTTTTCCCTCTTACATCATACGCTACCTATGATTCCTGAGGACAGACACTGTTTGCCCAAATGACAAATGAAACATTCTGGTGCTGGTCCAGCTTGAAGGGTCCTTAATCTAAGTATTCATATTCTAAATGTTAAAATGTTAATGAACACTTTAATATATTGTTGAGGAAACTAAAACTCATCTATAGATATTCTCACCATGAATGAAACCAGAAAACCTAAAGAAATGACAGCTAGATGGAAGGTTTATTCATATGTTTGTCTCAAAGAAGAAAATAAAGCAACTAGAAGCCTCCAAAGGCTACAAAAACCTTCATTTCCTGAACTATATGGTCATCTTACTTTGCAGAACTGGGAATAAGCCTATACAAAGTGACCACCATAAAGATAGATGCAGCTTATATACTATAGGTATATATACAAAGGTGAAATAGATAATTCTACACAAAACATCACAAGATTGTTTTTACCAAATTAACATATATCAATGAGCAACAATTATTAAATACCTGGTATGTAACTTTGGTGTGGAGAGGCCCAAGGAAGGATAGAGAGACATATGTTGGAAAATAAGATGTCAGAGCTTGTAAATTACTCAGGAGTCTTATGCCCATATCTCATCAATACTTTCTAGTAGGAGGGTTAACAAGCATAAAACTGACACTGACCATATTTCAGCAGATAGGAAACAACTGGTTAACAACATATGAGTCATTTCAGAATCAGTTATTTGAAAACACTCAGATTATCAACTGGTCAAAGGTCAAAATTAACATGAAATTAGAAAAAAGGAGAAAGATGGGAAAACATAGCTTGAAGTGAAAACTCTAAGTCAATCTATTTAAACAAACTTCACTTTTAAAAATAGGAAGTGAATTTTTTAAAAATATGAAATAAATAAAGGCAAAGACATTGACTAGTTCTTAGCAGTTTGCTTAGCCATAGAAAAATGGCAAATAGATAAAAATAAATATATTGACTCAGATTATCATAATCTCCTAGAATTTTAATCGGTGTAAAACAGGTACAGTAATGAAGAGGCCCAAAGATTATTCCTAAAGCTTTTATGTGAAAATATTAGTTGCCCATGGATGGTTAAGCCAATATAATAAAGTGACAATACTAAGTTAATTTACTCATTCAGTGCCGTACCAGTCAAACTACTAAAGAATTATATTACAGAGCTAGAAAAAATAGTAAACAAGTTCATACGGAGGATCAAAAACTCAAGAAACTCATGGGCAATAATGAAAAAAAATGAGAAGGAAGATCTATCAGTACTAGATCTCAAACTGTACTACAAATTGGTAACCATTAAAATGATTTAGACTGGTTAAAAAAATTAGTCAATGGAACAGATTAAGTATACAGCATTAAGAATCAACATAGTAGCATAGTATTCCATAAAATTAAAGATCCAAGTTACTAAGGAAAGACCTCACTGATTGACAAAACTACTAGAAAAACTGGATAACAGTCTGGCAGGACCTGGAAATTAGATTTAGATCAATATCTAACACCATATACCAAAATAAGCTCTAGGTGTAGACAAGACGTGGATACAAAAGGTTACATCATAAACAAAATAGGGTTAGGGTTACCTTTCAGATCCATGGATAAAGGAAAGAATTCATGACTAAATAAATAATAGAAAATAACGCAAGACAAAATGGACAGTTTTGATTATATAAAATTCAAAGGGTTTTACACAAACTAATATAGTTAAAATTAGATGGAAAATAGGTAAATGGAAAAAAGTCTTTGCAGCAAGTTTCTCTGATAAAGGTCTTATATCAACAGTATATGAGGAATTGATTCAAATTTCTAAGAATAAGAGCCATTCCCAATACATGAATGGTCAAAGAGCATGAACAAGCAGTTTTCAAAGGAAGAAATTCAAGCCATCAGTAACCATTTTAAAATGCTCTAAATTTCTTACAATGAGAAAAATACAAATTAAAGCAACTTCCCACTCATAAGATTGCAAAGATGACAAAAGATGAAAATGACAAATGTTGGAGGTCTAGTGTACTGTTGATGGTACGCAGTGAAAATTGGTCTAAGTCATTCTGGAAAATAATTGAAACCATGCCCAAAATATTGCTAAACTGTTCAAGACCTTGACCCACCTATACCAGTACTAGACCTATACCACAAAGAAGTCAGAGAGCGAGAGGACCTATATGTTCACAGATAAAGTGACAGCCAAAAATTGGAAACTAAGCTGGTATTATATTGGGGAATGGCTAAGCAAAATACTGCACATGACTCTAACCCTAAGGTAATATTTTGTGCCATAAGAAATGACAAAATGGACAGTTTCAGAGGGACCTGGGAAGACCTCTATGAACTGATGAAGAGCTAAATTGAACAGAACTAGGAGAACAATTTATGTAATCACAATAACATTATAAAAAATAAAGTTTGTAAAGACTTTAGAACTCTGATCGATGCAATGATAAGTCATGAGTCCAAAAGACTAGAAGATGAAATACTCCACTAACCTCCTGCAATAATAATAAATAATAAGGTAATAAACTTGAAATGCAGAGACATATTTTTGGACATGACCAACATGATAAATTTTGTTTATAATTTTAAATATAATAGAAATGTAGTGATATAATTTTTAAAACTTGATAAAATTGTAAAAAATGCAACAAATAAATACTAAATAAATTTTGCCTTTCTATACTTTGATTATCAACTTGTTTTTGGTCCAGCGTTTCCTGAATACTTACTATACTCAGTGTATCATGATAAACTTTTGTAGACTTTTTCTCCCTTCCCTTGCTTTTTGCTGTTTTATGAGGTGAAACTGCTTATCTTCTTTTGAAAATGAGTTTGTATTCTAAGTAAACACTTTTGATCTTCATACCAGAGAGGTATGGCAACCAAAGACAATACCTATTTAAAATACAAGCATATGCTTAGGACTCATATGCTTACTTATTTCTTTAAAATCTTTATTAGAATGACTTATGTACTTAGTGAGGATATCTTTGATGAAAATATAGGTAGAAAACAGACTTTAGCTAATGATTCTTTAGGGCAAAATACACCTTTACCATTATACAATTGACTAATGATTGTACTATATAAGATTCCTTTATATATGCCACCAGTGAGAAAACTTTGTTCCACAACCATCTGATTATCAGTTATCGAATAGAATATAAAACAGGGATATAAACTTACCAAACATCTTCACCACTGTGATAAAGGATACCCTGCATAAAATCTAAATAGGAGATTATATATAGATGGCGATATTCTTGTTAGCAGCTAATATTGTACCAGTTGTATTCATACTACAGAACTTCCTCCATGTATCCAGACATTCAAAAGAGAATCACCTAGTACTTTCCATAGGAAAAAAAAGATAGAGTATATATCGCCCATACTATAACATACAATTAGATGGGCAAATCATTGAGTTAATTTATGAGTGCATGTATCTTGACCAAGCACTGCATTTGGACAAAGCGGTAAACACAGAATTGACTCAGCAATGAGACTTGATAACATTTGGGAAAAGGAGCACTGCTTTCAGTGATGCTAGTTTGCCCCCAATACGAAAATCTGTGGTTTTTTAAGTCAACATCCTCCCATTGATGCACTGTGGTTGAGAATCATGGAATACCACTCTTTAAGAAGAATCAAAATTGGCGGTAACCAAAAGGACTGTGGAAAGAAGTGTGATGATTCATAGCATTATTACTAACAATGACGTGTATGCAAGGAGAGACAAAAAAGATATCTTTAAAGATGTGTATGATGAGAGGAAGAGGTGGAGCAAGTGTGGTGAGGGCAAGGGATTGCAGACATAGTATATGTAGTATTGGTATGTTTAGTGAGATCCTCTGAGCTCACTGTCCTAGATCAAGGTCAGCTATCTCTCCCTCTCAGGGTTCTAAAGGACCTCTGAGGAATTGGGGTTGGCAGCATCTCCTCCATAGTGATATTGGCTTAAATCCTACTATCTGTGTTCCCTCCATTGTTAGCCAATAGTGACTAACACCCAAGTGCTTAATATTAATTGACTTTGTCAAAATATACAATAATAATAAAAAGTGTAAACCTTTTTCTTCAATCCTTTGGGGGTGTACCTTCCCCTATACTGTCTTAGTCTGTGATCCAGTGACACCAATCTTTTTGGTGTTCCTCACACAAGGCATTCTATCTCCAAACTTTAGACATATTCAGTGGCCAACCCCCATTCTTGGAATTTATCCCCTCATCTCTTCTCCTGGCCTCCTTTAAGTCTTAGCTGAAGTCCCAACTATAGGAAACCATTCTTATGTTCCTTAATCTTAGTGCCTTCCCTTTAAGATTATCTCTAATTTATCCTTCATAGATCCTTTTGTACTTAGTTGTTTTCATGTTGTCTCTCCCATTGAACTGTGAGGCCCTTGTAAGCAAAGACTCTCTTTTGCTTTTCTTTGTATCTCTAGCACTTAGTTGGTAATTGATAATGCTTCTGGAATTGAAGTTATTTGATAGTGACATCTGCCAGGCTGCCATCAGGAAGAATCCCAGAGTTGAGAACAACTTCATTTACCAAAAACAAAATCTCCAGCTATATCTAAATTCTAATCTCATTTTTACCCCTTCTTCCTCCACTCCTAACTGCTCCCTCCACTCCACCCCCCAAAAAAGTTGGAGGATGGAAAGTACTAGTTTAGGCAACTGAGTAGTGAAGTAAATAGAGCATCTGACTTGTAGATCTGAACTTGAATCCTGCCTCAGATACTTACATCTCACTCATCCTGTTTCCTTATTTATAAAATGGGGCTAACATTAGCAATGTTACAGGGTTAGCGTGAGGATCAAATGAGATCCTATGTGTAAAGCACTTTGCAAATTCTAAGCTCTATAAATGTTAGCTATTACTATTTTTCCTTCTCTCCAAACATCTCTTCTAAAGCCTCCATGTATTACCTGGCTACACCAAAGGTCTTGCCCTGGAGAAATCTGCAGCCTGAGTTTCCTCTCCCGATTGGTGGTTGCCTCTCCCAGAATGTTTTCAGGAAAGCCTCAGCTGTGTTTCACTTCAGTCCTTGATCTCCATCAGTCTCCTAGACAACAGCTCCAGAGGACTTGTGATGAAATATGCTACCCACCTCCTGAAAGAAGCGATGAATACAGATTGAAACAGTTTTTGGATATGACCAATACAGGATCTAGTTTTGCGTGACAAATACTTGATGTCTTTGTTACAAGGGATTTTGTGGGGCGGGGGCAGGGGGGAAGGGGGGTTCCCCTAATAGGTGTAAATGGAAGGAAGATAAAATTGATTCTTTTGTTAGTTGCTTTTGAGGGGTATTATCTGCAGATATTTTCAGTCTCCCCTATTCATTTTATGCTGGGAAAAAGTATGTAACTTCTTGCAGAGGTAAGAACTGCCAGAGACAACAGCAGAGGTAATGATAGGACTACTTTTAGCCCTGTGAAATTAATGTTTCTGCCCGGTAAAGTAGGTGTCATTTTCATCTGTAAAACATCACAGTAAATAACAGTTATTGTCTAAATCAAAGAAATAACAATAAAGAAATTAAGTGTAAGGTCTTTGAGGATAGGAACAGCTTTGGCTTTTTCATTTGAATCCCCAGTGTTGAGCATTGTGTACTTAATAAGTGCTTTTTCATTCATTCATTCACACCAGTCAAGCTCTTGTCATCTCTGTGACCTTAGGCAGATTACTTTACCTTGCTGGGCCTCAGTTTCCTCTTTAAAGTAACAGGGTAGGACTAGATAAAAGTCAAGGTCCTTTCCAGTTCTGATATTCTGTTAGTTGATGAATCTATTTTGTTGCAATATTTATGTAACTCAATCTTAGAAGCTGAAGCTTGCTTTATAGGGATATGACTCAGACAGCAGTAATGTGTATGGAACACCTTGTCAGGTGAGAAACCTTGTGGGAATGTTGGCTTCACACACAACTTAGTGTGACTTGAAGTTTCTGCTTTTATATATAGACCTATTAGTTCTGGCCTTTGTACAGCATGTGACATAAGTGAGGAATCAGAAAGAAGGTCCAGCTGCCTCCAGAATTTACAACATGTGACATTTTAGCCCTCAAAATGCTTTTTACTCGTGGGGTACCTTTCCTGGCAAGTCACAGCCTCCTTGGGTCTGAGTTTTCTCATCTGTTTAAATGGAGATAATAACACTTGCGTTTCTTACCTCACAGGGCTGTGTGCAAAAATAAAATATTACAGAAATACAGTGTAGTATTTTTATCTGTGGGCCTTAGAAAACTTTTATGTACATCAATTAATTTACATATATTTGTACCTAACAGAGAGGCCAGTAGTTCTTATCTTGAAGGGAAGGATAGCAGTGATTAAATTATCTCAAGGCTCCTTAATAAATCAGAGAACTGGATTAAGACTATTGAATTGCTTAACAATGTTACTTCTCTATTGACTTGTTAAGTCTCTAAGGGTAAGCCTAGTTTCCACCAAATTACCCTTTTAACCTCTGTGACAGTGACTGGGCAGTTAGATAGTACAGTGCCTGGATTGGAGTTAGGAAGACTTATCTTCATGAGTTCAAATCCAGCCACAGACATTTACTAGCTATGTCACCTTGGGCAAGTCACTTAACCCTGTTTGACATTCCACAATTTTAAGTCTTGGGACATTCTATAATCTCACCATACCATATCTAAGTTTATATCCCATATTCTCATCTTCAGCTTTAATTAGGCAGGTCTCCTTCCCTGTTCCTTAAACCCCCTGAGCTTATTGGCAAATCTTAGCCTTCACTCATGATATTCCATCATAAAGTGTGCCCTTCTTCCTTATCCCTGCCCCCCCAAATCTTACTCATCCTTCATGGCCCAATCTTCCACACAGTCTTAACCAACCATTCTAGATTAGTAATCTTTTTCCTTTCCTTTTTCGAACTCCTGACATGCTAGCTGTATTACTGGAAGTGACACATACGCTGTTATGCATTGTTAATGAGTGTTTCACATGCATGAGTCTTCTCTTCCTACACGCTGTCTGCCGCATTGTTTTGTTCATAGTAGGCATTCAGTAAATATTTGTCATGTGAATTACATAGTGTTTGTGAGAACATACTAATGATGAGCTCTGACATTTCTGTGGTACCCTACAGCTTACAAAGCACCTTCACAGCAACCCTATAAAGTAGGTAAAGCAAACTATCATTAATCCTATTTTACAAACTAAAACTCAGAAGTGAATTACTCACCATCTCAGGCAGAGCCAGCTTTTCATAGGTGATCAATCATATAGTTAATATGTAGGAAAGATGTCAGCAGTTACTTTATTCGATTCCTTCATTTTACACATGAGAAAACTGAAACACAGAGATGACATCTTCAAGCTCACATAGACAATAATAGTATTTATATAGACTTTAAGGTTTCATCATACTTTACAACTATCTCATTTAATCCTCACAACAATCCTGGGAGATAGGTGCTGTTATCATCCCTGTTTTAAAGATGAGGAAACTGAGGCAGATAGAAATTATGTGACTTGCTGAGAGTCACACAGCAAAGAAGTGTCTAAGGCAGGATTTGAACTCAGGTCTTTTTTTATTCCAGATCCAACACTATCCACTGCACCACCTAATACTTTTAAGTAGCAGAAAAATGATTCAAATTCAAGTCTTCAGACTTCAGATCAGTGGCCTTTTCATTACACCACACTTTAAAGGGAGTGCTCCTCTAGCAATAAGAGGCAAAGATGAAGCTAGGTCATCCTATTCAGGTCCATAATTCCTATATCATAGCACCGTAAACAAGATTTGATTCACCAAGGACATTCAGTGCACATTTATTGGGTGTCCCTATTGCTAGGGAAGATGCCAAAAAAGACCTCTGCTTGGTCTCCATGGTCGTGTTCAAAATTAAAATCAAATGACAAGAAATCCAAATGCTGCAGAACTCTCGTCATTGATTTCAACTTCAGAACTTGACACAATGTCCTCATTTTAGGAAGGAAGAAAGAAAAATGGAAGGGAAGAAGATAGAAAAAGAAAGAAGACCAAGCATCTGGTTCTCTACTGAAGGCTGCCCTTTGCCCAGAGACCCTCTCACTTTTTTTATCACTTCTAGTTCCCATGGCTGTAAATATACTGCCCATCTCCCACTAGGTGGCAGCTTGAGTTCACTAGTAGCCACTAGGTCACCAGAAGACTAATTCCTTGTAACTACTTTTTCATGATTCCATTACAATAGTGTGTAAGACTATCAAATATATCTGTTTATTTCCTCATTAGTCAAATGAGTTGGACTAGATGACCTCTAAAGGTCTTTTAATTTCAAAATAATATAATCTTATGACATCTTTCTGCTCACTAGCTAAGGGTCCATACCCAGCCAAATCTTTCTTTGCAGTCTGTCGACCACAGCTTACCTAGACCCTTGCCTTCCCTTGCTCAGTCACCAGGTAACCCTGGAAAAGCCAAATGTACCTGCATAAAATAAACCCACCTCCCTTAGTTTCCTCATTTGTCAAATGAGTTGGACTAGATGACCTCTAAAGGTCTTTTAATTTCAAAATAATATAATCTTATGACATCTTTTTGCTCACTAGCTTAGGGTCTATACCCAGCCAAATCTTTCTTTGCAGGCTGTTGACCACAGCTTAACAGAGAAAACTTCATTATTCAAACACAGGAGAAAGATGATAAAAAAAAAACCATGAATAGTTTAAGATCCCCAAGTTCACAAAATGCTCAGTTGAAGGGTCCCTTCCAGCTTTTCAGTACATTTTGTTCTGCTTCTTCCCAGAGTCACAATTCTGGTGGGCTGCCTGTGGACACAGTCCTTAGGCTATGCATCTAGGGGATTTTATTTTTTAAAGATAAATATTTATTGAAAGTAGGCCCAATCTTAGAGAAAGTACATGTGGCAAGTAGGCAGTTCACAGACCCTTGTTATTAGAAGTCTTTTTCTCCAGTTCATAGGAGCTGAATAAGTCCTTGTTAGGCCTGGTATAGTTTCTTTGCTATGCTCCTTGTAGAGGAATGAGTCCAGTCTGCTCTTGGCTCCTGTCAATGTGGGCACTGCCATCAGCTGACCAAGGAATGCAGCAGAGACACCAGGGGAACACGGGAAATATAACATCAGTCTCAACCCTATGGAGCTTGAAGGTCCTCTTACTGAAGGGGATAGGGAGAGGAAGACAGGCCCCAGCCCTGGCCTCTTCTTCCCCATCACTTCTAGGCAACTCCTGCTTCATGGTGTGCTAGACAGCTACACTTATTCCAGTTTCTGGAATTCCCCCCTCTCCTCAGTAGTCTTGATAATATAAAAACAGTCCCTAAAAACTTGGTTAAGTCTCCCTACTTCTTGGAATAGACTTTTTGTCAGATGTAATTTCATCTCATCTAATGACTTCCAAAGATTTTTACCCCCAAAGATGGAGTAATGGATACAATGCCAGGCATGGAGTCAGGAAGAGTCATCTTCATGAATTCAAATCTGGCCTCAGATATTTACTGGCTGTGTGACCCTGGGAAAGTCACTTACCCCTGTTTGCCTCAGTTTTCTCATCTGTAAAATGAGCTAGAGAAGGAAATGGCAAACTGCTCCAGTATCTCTGCCAAGAAAACCATAAATGGGATCACAAAGAGTCAGACATGGCTGCAACAACAACCAAGATTTGTTTATTGGTTAATTAAGACGTATTTTCACCTAGATAATTTACAGTGGCTAAAATGGGGTGAGGTGGATACAACCCGACTCTTAAATAAGAACAAATAGACCAGGCCCCTTCCTCTACTAGACTACAGTCTAGTACTATCAATTTAAAGCTAAGAGTAACAAAATTTGTCTCATATTTTATTTGAGCTTTTTCAGGTGACAATGGTTAAGGCATGGGATCAGAGATGAAGGCCTCAGAAGAGTAGGCTTTAAATTGCTTTAAAAAATTCAGAGTAGATGCATCAAGGTACCTGTGTTCTCAGGGTTAAGTGATTCATTCACTTTTTTTCCTTTTATTTATTTTAATAATCCAGGTTTTTAAAAACCACATACTTTAGACTTTCTATTCTCCACATATAGAAAAGACCAATGGATTTACTTGAGTTAAAATCTCAGCTCTGGAACTACCCCTACCAAGGTGGCAGAGTGAGGAGGAAACCCTCAGAAGCCCTCCCAAATTCCCCTCCAGACAACTAGAAAACCACCTCAGAATTGGTCTAGGAGCAGGGAAGCAGCTTCTCAGCACAGCAAGAAAGGTCTGTTTCACTGAGGCTGGAGGGGAGGGAGGTTCAAAAACAGCAGGAAGGCAGCCAGCCTCACAGCAGGGGGCCTGCAGCAAGGCTCCAAGTTTGGGGCAATCCACTAGGGAGGCCACACTTTCCTGCAAACCAACAATACCCTAGACAAGTGAGCAAGACCCCACCACTGGTGCCTACCAGCAGAGAAAGCCTGTTTCCACAACAACCCAGCAGCAGGCCCCCACCCCTAGAGCAGATCAGCAGCAAAATTGCTCAAGGCCCTTCTAGAAGACAGGCCCTGTTTCCATGCCAACCAAGCAGAAGGGTCACATCCCAGGGGCCAATCAGCAACAAGTTCTCCTCCAGGGCCAGCCGCCAGAAAGACTCTGTTTCCATAACAACCCAACAGCAAGGCCCCATGCCTAAAGTAGACAAACAGCTAAATCCTACACCCAAGGGAGGCTGAGGGGACCCCGCTTCCACCCCAGTACAAACCAGAAGGGAAGCCTACCTTCCAGAGAAAGCAAGCAGCTGGCCAGTGAAAGCCAGCAGTGAGACCCAGCACTTTGAGACAGTACAGGACCAGAGCCTAACTCTCACATAAAAACATCAAGTCCCCCAAAAAAGGCAGAAAAAAATGAGCAAAATAGCAAACAAAAAAAAAGAGCTTAACTATAGATAGTTGCTATGGTGATAGGGAGGATCAAGGATAATAGTGTCAATGTGAAGGCTCAAAGAAAAATGAAATTTGGTCTCAGGCTCAAAAAGAATTCCTGGAAGAGCTTAAAAAGAATTTTAAACAGCAAATTAGAGAAGTACAAGAAAAATTGGGGAAAGGAATGAAAGTAAGGCAAGAGAATCATGAGAAAAGGAATCAATAGCCTGGGTAGAGATGCACAAAAATTTATGGAGGAAAATAACTCCCTAAAAATAGAATCTGCCAAATGGGAAAAAAGTACAAAAGCTCACTGAAGAAAATAATTCTTTAAAAAATAGAATTGAACAAGTGGAAACTAATGCTTCTATGAGACATCAAGCTACAATAAAACAAAATGAAAAAGTAAGAAAATAGAAGAAAATGTGAAATTTCTCATTGAAAAAAACAACTGATCTAGCAAATAGATCCAGGAGAGATAATATAAGAAATATTGGGCTACCTAAAAATCATGATTTAAAAAAAAAAGTCTAGATAACATTTCAAAAAATTATCAAAGAAAACTGACCTGATATAGTAGAACCAAATGTCAGAATAGAAATGGAAAGAATCCACTGATCACTGCCTCAAAGAGACGCCAAAGTGAAAACTCTCAAGAACATCAGAGCCAAATTCCGGAGCTCACAGATCAAGGAAAAAGTATTGCAAACTGCCAAAAAGAAACAATTCAAATATCATGGAGCTACAGTCAGGATTACACAGGGTTTGGCAACTTCCACGTTAAAGAACTAGAGGCCTTACAATATGATATAGAGGAAGACATTAAAACCAAAAATCACCTACTCAGCAAAATTAAATACAATTTTTTCAGAGAGAAAAATGGACATTAACAGAATAGAAAACTTTCAAGCATTTCTAACTAAAAGACCAGAACTAAATTAAAAATTTGACCTCCAAATACAAGACTCAAGGGAAACATACAAAGGTAAAAAAGAAACAAGAAGGAGAAAACATGAGAAATTCAATAAGGTTAAAATTTATATTTCTATACTTCAAGATAATATCTACAACTCAGTAATTTTATTACTATAAGAGCAATTAGAAGGAGTATATGTAGACAGAGGGTATGGATATAAGGTGAATATAAGGTGATGACACCTAAAAGAAAAAAAAATAAAGGGGTGAAAAAGAAAATTCCACTTGAAGAATAAGGCAGGAGGAGATTGAATGAAGCAAATTGTCCCACATAAAAGAGGCATGAAAGAGCTATTATAATGAAGAGGAAGATGTGGGGGTAGGGGACAAAGCTTGAACCTTACTCTCATCAAAATTGACTCAAAGAAAGAAAAACATACACAGTTGGATATAGAAATCTATCTTACACTATAAGGAAGTAAAAAGGGATAATAGAAGGGGGAGGGTGGACTGAAAAAAAGGGAGGATTTATTGGAGAAGGCAGTGATAAGTAAAATACTTGGGAGGAGGGAAAGGGTGGGGTATAAGGAGGGGATAAACAAGGGAAAAGTAGCATGAAGGGAAATATAATTAGTTATCATAACTAAATGTTAATGAGATAAACTCACCTATAAAAAAGAAGCAGATGGTAGAATAGATTAAAAACCAGAATCCTACAATATGTTTTTTATAAGGAACACATTTGAAGCAGAGAGATACATACAGGGTGAAGGTAAGGGGCTAGAGCAGAATCTATTATGCTTCAGCTGAAGCAAAGAAGGCAGGGGTAGCAATCATGACCTCAGACAAAGCAAAAATAGATCTCATTGAAAGAGATAAAGAAGGAAACTATATTTTGCTGAAAGGTACCATAGACAATGAAGTAATATTAATACTAAACATATATGCACCAAATGGTATAGCATCTAAATTTTTGAAGAAATTGAATGAATTATAGTAGAAAATAGATAATAAATATACTGATTGGAGACCTCAACTTGCCCCTCTCAGAATTAGATAAATCTAACAAAAAAATAAATAAGAAAGAAGTTAAGGAGGTAAATAAAATTCTGGAAAAGTTAGATGTGATAGATCTCTGGAGAAAATTTAATGGGAATAGAAAGGAATATACCTTTTTTCCAGCATTCTATTGTACCTACAGAAAAATTGACTATGTATTGGGACATAAAAAACCTCACAACCAAATGCAGAAATAGTAAAGGCATCCTTTTTAGATCATAAAGCAATAAAAATTGCACTCAGTAATGAAGAGATTATATATATTTCAAGATAAGGTCAAAATGGGTATATGATTTACACATAAAGGGTGATGCCATAAGCAGATTAAGAGAGCATGGAATAATTTATCTGTCAAATTTATGAATAAGGGAAGAATTAGGACCAAAGAAGATAAAGAGAGCATTAAAAATGTAAAATTGATCATTTTGATTATATAAAATTAAAAATTGGTTAATTAAAAAATTAAGAACAAACAGAACCAATGCAACCAAAATTATAAGGAAAGCAAAAAACTAGAGGGAAATTTTTGTAACAAGTATTTCTAATAAAGGCCTCATTTCACCGATATGTAGAGAAATGAGTAAAATATATGAAAAACATAAGTCATTCCCCAATTGATAAATGGTCAAAGAATGTGAACAGGTGGTTTTGAAACAAAGAAATTAAAGCTATCAATAGCCACAAAAAATGCTCTAAATCACTATTGATCAGAGAAATGCAAATTAAAGCAACTTTGAAGTATCCCTTCATACCTATAAGAGTGACTAATAGGACAAAACAAAAGAAAATATTGGATGTTGGAGGGGATGTGGGAAAACTAGAACACTAATGCACTGTTGATGGAGTTGTGAACTGATCCCACCATTCTGGAGAATAATTTGGAACTATGCCCAAAGGTCTATAAAACAATGCATATCCTTTGATCTAGCAATACCACTGCTAGGTCTATATTGCAAAGATATACCACCCCCCAAAAATGGAAAATGACCTAGTTGTACAAAAAATATTTATAGCAGCTATTTCTGTGATGGCTAAGAATTAGAAATTGAAGGGATTCCCATCAATTGAGAAGTGGCTAAACAAGCTGTGACATATGATTGTGCTATAAGAAATGACAAGCAGGATGATTCCAGAAAAACCTGGAAAGACTTATGTGAACTGATGTATAGTGAACAGAACCAAGAGAACATTGTACACAGTAATAGCAATATTCTTTGATGAAGACTTAGTTATTCTCGGCAAGACAGTGATGCAAAACAATCCCAGAGGACTAACGAAGCATACTATCTGCCTCCAAAGAAAGACTCAATATTGATTGAATACAGACTGAAGCATGCTATTTTTCACTTTCTTTTTTTCTGGTGGGGGGGCTTTTATTCAAGTCTTCTTGTCCAAAATGTTTAATATGGAACTGTTTTAAATATTTGGACATGTATAACCTATATCTGATTGCTTATCATCTAATGGAGGGGAGAGGGGAGAGGGGAAAGAGGGATAGAAACTTTAAATAATGTTTAAAAAGTTGTTAAAAGAATATTAGCAAATAAAAAATCATACTTAGTTTATCTAGTGCACAGATTTTTGTAAAGAAACTGTAAGTTAAAAAATGCTTTGTAACCATAAAGGTCCCTACAAATGTGAGGCATTCCAAACTATTACCAATTTGTATATTTTGTATTCTCTATAGTTTTCTTAGACATCTGTGTTATCTGTAGGAGACTGTACCCTGAAATATCAGGGATCCAACTCAGCAAAATATTTCATGCAAAAAAAGTATTCATAAAGGCTGTCTCAAAATAATAAAAAAAATTCCAGCTCTGGCACTCACTGTGCAAACCTATGCAAATCATCCTCCATGTGTAACAGTATAATAACACATATACTCCTTATCTCACTGTGCCATAATGAGAAATACTTTGTAACCTATAAAGTCTTATAGAAATGTGAATTTTTGGTAATGTTGATGCAATTATATGTCACTAGGATATTGATGGAATAAGGCATCACACTTTGTCACTGCCTATACCCCATTAGGGTTAGCTCTTGTCCCTTGTATTCTTTCCCCTAAGTAGTTATTTTAGTAAAGTGAGCAGCTACCCAAAACTTGGATAAAAAAATAAAATAACTTTCCCAATACTTAGTTCAACATCTTAGGAATATAAAATGTTGTAGGTTAGGCCTGATTTAGGCTGCTCTGATGCTTCAGGTCTAGGATATAAATGTAATAAGACACTTATAGATCATTTGGCCGTCAGTGAAAGAAGGTTCACTTAAGCCATAGCAGAGAAAGGATATTCAGCAAGGATACAGCATTGATTCAGCTGAACAGTTTCCTTGCCTATGTTGAACATGCTGGCACACTGGTTAGAAGCCTGAGAAACTAGTTCCTGATTTCTTTTAAACTGGCTTTTGTTCTTAGGACGCCAAGGAAGTTATACCAGTGGTTTGAGTCTGAGCTCCATAGACTAATCCAGTCTTAAGGATACTTTAAAACCTTTTAAGGAAAAACTAGAGTAGATCCTGATAAATATTGTTCCTATCCAAGAGGCCTAAGTATGATTGTTGCTAGTATAACTGTGTCTCTTCTTTTTCTTTTCCTTCTTCAGCTCTTTTTTCCCTTTCATTAATGAAAAGACAGGCCTCAAAGACTCTACTGGAACCGCTACTGATATTGCCATGACTTTCATAGTGTGTCCTATGGAAATCTTTTATAGGTAAGGTACAGACTTATGTAGACTGTATCAACTTGAGAATTGAGTCATGCTTCTAACATGAAATATCAAAGTATATCAGATATTACTATACATAGAATACTACTATACACAGTAGGTCCAGACCTAGTTCAAGCCTTTATCACCTCTTGTTGGAACCCATAGTTCCTCTCAAGGCTCAGCTCAGTTATCACCTCTTTCAAGAGACCTTTTCTGATTCCTCCAGCTGATAGTGCCCCAACCCCTATCCCTCTTTATTGATTTTGTATATATTGTTACAATTTACTTCTCTGTGAACTTGGGATCTCCCACACTAGGATGTAAACTCCTTGAAGGTGGGATCTATATTCCCAGTGTCTGGTATAGCTGGCATTAATAGCTACTTATCAGCTGACTGAGTGATGGGATAGAAGCAAAGTTTATGTAAGGCATGGTCCTAAGGATTGTAAGATACCAATATTGGCAACTATAATATATAGTATTACAGAATAAGTTCATTAGATGAATGCAAAGTACCAATTGCTGGGGAGGAATCAGGGAAGGCTTCATAGAAGAGGTGGTATTGAAGTAGGAACTCAGTAGAGAGAACACTATAAGGCACTATAAGGCACACACATGGAGGCAGAAGACATGCAGAGACTATAGGGATAGAAGGATTGTTTGACCTGGTCATAGGATGTATATTATATCCACACAATATAGAATTTTGTGTTGTATCTACACAATCAGGAAGTTAGGATCGTGTTAGGAAGATCTTCACACGCCAGGTGGAGGAGTCCAAACCTCATTTGGTCAGCAGTCGGCGGCTTTTCAAGGTTTTTTGACGGGTTCTGGCAAGAGTGTGAAGAGCAGACCAAAAAGGATAACATGAGAAGTCAGAAAGACTTGTAGGAAAGACATTGGTATAGTTCAGGTAGGGAATGATGAGGGCTTTTCCTAATAGGAAGGAAGAGAATGGCATGAAAGGGGTTGTGGGGGTAGAATAGACAGGACTTGGAATTTACTTAGATAAGAGCAATGGGGAGGAGAAAAAAGCTGAAAGTAACCCAAGGTTATGAATATGGGAGACCAGCTACAACAAAAGAAACAAGTAAGCCAACACAGACTGAGAGATAATTGATGTAATCAGAAGAACATGAGAAAACTTCTCTTCTATTTGCTCTGCCAGTTAGTAGAGACAAGTCATTTCCCCTTTCTGGACCTCAGTTTCCTCATCTTCAGCTAATAACTCTTGTACAGGGTTGTTATGAGAGCCAAATGAGAAAATGTATATGAATATACATTGTAATCAACAAACACTACCAAAATGTCTTTTATTATGACAATGACCCTACATTGCAACCAAGTCTATTTTCCTTTAAAATATGATCGTTGGCACTCATACTATATTATCTCAAACAAAATTCCTACTTAATGATCACTGGGCTCTGCTCTGATTTCTAGTTTCCTCCATTAACATTATTTTGATTAGTTTTTAAACACACACACACACACACACACACACACACACACACACACACACATCTCATACTTAGCCAATTTCCTGGGGAGAGATGAGCTTGTAGTTTATTTTTGTGGCAAAGCTGGTTAGGACCAGAAGAGGAATGCTGATGGTGTAGAATCTACTTTGGGAACACAAGTATTCAGCTCATCTTTTTGTGGAAAGGAGTCGCTATGTGACCTTGAGCCAGTCTCCTCAACACTATGGGCTTCTGTTCCCTCCCCTGAAAAGTGACCAGGATGGATTATATGGTCTCTGAAACCCCTCCTGCTCTAACAGTGTGAGTCTCTGAACAGAAGCTGAAACGCTAATACAAAGGTGGTAGGATGAAGTCTAGCCACACATGTTTAGAGGGCTCCTCATTACCTTTGAGTTTGGGGACTTGAAACAAGTGATTTTAACAAGTAGTATCATCGTGTGGAGAAACAAGCATTCATCTTTGTGTCGAGACCTCAGTTTTGAAGTCTTGGTTCCACCTCTTACACATCTAGTTTTACATGACCTTCTAGTCACTCAACTCTTTAAGCTTCAGTTTCCTCGTTTGGAAAATGAAAATAATCTTTTCATTACCTGCCTCCCAAGGTTGTTATAAAGATCAAATAATAATGTAATAACATTTCTCATTTCTGTAACTCTTTAAGGCTTACAGAGCCTTAGGTGGTGTTTTACCATCCATATTTCATAGATAGAAAAGTTGAATCTCATGGAGATTGAGAAACTTGCTCATGGTTGTACATTTAGTAAAGGTCTCGAACCATTCCAAATCTAGAGGTATTATGTAAATATGTACTATTTGGAAGATGCTATTTGGAACCTGTGATTTCATCAGTCTAAAGAAAGCCTAAGTCAGTAAATATTTATATCTATCTCTCTGTCTGTCTGTCTGTCTGTCTGTCTATCTATCTATATCTATAACTATCTATCTATCTATATCTATCTATCTATCTATATCTATATATCTATATCGATATCTATCTATCTATCTATATATATATATACACCAGGTACCATGCTAAGCTAAGGAGCTAAAAAAAATAGGCAAAAGACAACCCTACCCTCAAGTAATTTACAGTCTAATGGAAAAAGACAATGTACAAACATATCTACAAACAAAACAAGATGTATACACACGCACATATACATATACATATATATGATAAATATAGAATAATTAATAGAGGGAAGGCACTAAAATTAAGAGAGATTGGGAAGGGCTTCCTGTAGAAGAGATTTTAGTTGGAACTTGAAGGCAGGAGGCAATGAGGAGAGAGAACATTTCAGTCATGGGGTACAGCCAGTGAAAATGCCTGGAGTTGAGAGATGGAGTATCTTGTTCTTGAACATCCAGGAGGCCATTGTTACTTAATCAAAGACCATTTGTCAGTAAATAAAGTGTAAGAAGACTAGAAGGATAAGAAGGGGTCAGGTTTTATGAAAGAAATTGAATGCCAAACACAGAAATCAGCACTTGAATACTTGAGGAAATAGGGAGCTACTGGAAGTGATGGAGTGAAATCAGGAGGAAGGGGTGAAGTGGCTGGACCTGCACTTTAGGAAGGTCAATTTAATGGCTAAATGGAGAATGAATTGGAGTGAGACCAGAGCAGCAGGCTATTAATATAGTCCAGGTGTGTAATGATGAGGGCCTGTACTAGGGTGTTGGTAGCATAGAGGAGAGATGTGGCAAAGGTGGCAATGACAGAAGACAACTGTTTGGATATGGGAGGGTGAGAGAGTGAGGAGTTGAGGATAACAGCTAGGTTGTGAGGTGGAGGGATTGAGAGGATAATGCTCTTGACAGTAATAGGGAAGTTGGTTGATGGGGGTGATTTAAGGAGTTCAGGTGGAATAGGCTGAGTTTAAGATGTCTACTGGACATTGAGTTTGAGATGTCTAAAAGGCAGGTGGAGATGGGAGACTGGAGATCAGTAGAGGTCAGAACAGGATAGGTAGATGTAAGAATCCCAGAGAAGATAATTAAATCCATAATTAGGTCACTAAATGAAGTAGTGTAGAGGGGGAATGGCTGAGGGCCCAGGACAGAACCCTGTGGGACACCTTTGGTTAGAGGCCATGATCTACATGAGAATCCAGCAAAGAAGCCTGAGAAAGAGCAGTTAGATAAGTAGGAGAAGCAGAAGAAAATAGTGCCCATAAACATAGAGGAAAGAGAGTTTTAAGGAGAAGAGGGTAGAAATCAACAACGTCAAAGTCTACAGGGAGGTGAAGGAGAATGAGAATTGAGAAAAGGCCATTGAATCTGGCAGTTAAGAGATCCTTGGTAACTTTGGAGAAAGCAGTTTCTGTGGAATGACTAAGTTAGAAACTGAATTGTAAGGGTTAAGAAGTGAGTGGGAGAAGGAAAAATGGAGGCACCTATTGTAGATGTGTTTTCAATGAGTGTGGCCACAAGGGCAGAAGAAGTATAGAACAGTAGTGGGGATGGTTTGTTTTTTGAGGATGATAGAGACAGAAGTGTGACTGTAGGATGTAGGGAAGGAGCCAGTAGACAAGGAGAGACTGAAGATAAGTGAGAGATTGGGGATCACAGGGGACAAACTGTTGGAGGAGACAGAAAGGAATGGGATTATTTGTGAAAATGGAGGATGGACCTTGGCAAAGAGTAAGGTCACTTCTTTGTGTGAGATAGGGGAGAAGGAGGAAGAGGGAATCTGAGTGAAATGAGATGAGGAAGAGGCAAAAAGAGGGAGCTCATAGTGAGTGTCCTCATTTTTTTTCTGTAAAATATAAGGCAAGATTCTCAGCTGAGAGGGCAGGAGGGGAAAGCATAAGAGGTTTGAGGAGAGATGAAAAAGTTTGGAAGGGCTGCTGTGGAGAGTGGGATAGCAAATTGATTAGGGAGGTATGGTAGGATTGCCTAGTGGCAGTGAGGGTCCCATTGAGGTTGTGTCACATAAATTTGTAGTAGATCCTGTCATAGTAGTTGTGTGATTTTATCTATTTATATTCAGTAGTATATGTGTAAGAGCAAAGGTGGTGTATGTCAGGAGTCATCTAAGGTTGAGGTATGGCATGGCACAATTGACAAAATAATAAGGTGGCCAGGGACTCCAGAGAAGAGTAGAATGCAGAGTTGAACTTGTTCACCAATGTGTCATGATGGGGAAAAGAAGAAAGACTGACTAGAGCAGACAAGATGATCTGGGAAAGAACTGAGGGGTTTGGTATGGGAAAGCAGAGGGAGAGGTTGAAAACCAGTAAATTATGGTTGGATGAGTTTTCAGAATTCTTGATCATGGAGGTAGTAAAATTGTGGGTGATGGAAAGATCAAAAGAATGACCATCTTTGTATATGGCTGAAGTGGGATGGAGGAGTAGGACATGAGAAGTAAGTAGGTTGCTGAAATGAGTGGCTATGGTGTCTGAGGGAGAGTCTGTGCTGAAGTCCCCTATTACGAAGGCAGGAGTTGGAAAATTGTGATCTGTGTACTTTACTCATTTAGGAAGGAAGGTGGTAGACAATAGCTACCAAGATTTTGATTGGGAGGTAGATATGAATAGCATGAACCTCAAAAGAGGAGAGGTTACTGAGTAATGGATGAAGGAGAGCCTGAAATGGGGAGCATGGAGGACAGTTCTTCTTCTTGGACCAATAAGCAGCCAGTCCTGGAGATGGTGGCTAGGGAATCTGTGTCATTGAGCAACTTAGGTTTCAGTGATTGCTAGAAGATAGAAGGAGAGGGAGAGGAGGAAGAAAAGTGTGTTGCCTGTGGAACATGAATTCCAGAAACTACAGTGGAAGGTGTGGGTGACATTTGGCTGTGACTTTGGTGTGAGAAAGTTGAAGGGGATGGGAATGAGGAAGTGGGAGGTGGGAAATGGGTTTGGACAATGACCTACAGGGGTTCAGAATTACTGAGATGTGAAAGATATGACCAGGTATGAGAATATTTGTCACTGAATGGAAGGCACCACTCCTCTAACAAGGCTAAGATTAGACAGGAGACAAGGGCAGCAAAGATGGAAGGCACATGGTCAGATGATCAGTCAGGACTCTCCATTTTATTACTTCCATCTCAAGTATGGAGATTAGCAGGAGACAGTGCAGAAGAAGATGGAAGATGAGGCTATGTAACAGAAGATAAAAGTCCTCTTCCTTCTCTGTCAAGGGACAGGAGCAGCAGAAAATCTCCTTCCTCTTCTTACTTGAAGCTGATGATCAGGCTTGATTGTAGCAGGAGGTGGAAGCCTGTCCTGCTGGGGGAAGTTGCTGGGCCCCTCAGGGGACAGACAAGAAATGGAATGTTTGGGGTCAGAGCAAGGTCTTACTCCTTTTCCATTTCTTTTCCCACTTCTTCACCTGCTTTGGAAACTCTCTCCACCAATAAAGATGTTGTAACTTATGGGTCTTAGGGAGCTAACCTGGGGAATGAGAAGAAAAGTAACTTGCTAGTAGCCACACAATTAGTGTGGATCAGAGGAGCCCATGGGTGATGAAGCTCTGTGGACATTAGTTACTAGAGCCCTGTGTGGAGCCCTGAGTTCATTTTCTCTTCTCACCATCTCATCCTTCCTGGTTCCCCCTCCATTCATAAGATCATAGGATTTGGAAATGGGAGAGACCTCAAAAATCATCCAACCCTCTCACATCACATTTAAGGAAACTTAGACCCAGAAAGGGGAAGTGATTTGTCTAACCTAAAACAACCAGAGAAGATCTAGGATTCAAATCAAAGACTCTGAATCCCACTGCCAGTGGCCCACCTCCACTACCCTTCTCACTGTATTTTCACTGTATTCTTTTCATCTTCCCACAGCTATGATTTCCTGAAGGGAGAAGATTCTTCACTTGTGAAGATCAGTAATACATGGGGCACTGAAAGTTCTGGTGACACACCTAGCATGTTTCTCAATAAACAAACATTTGTGAAGCACCTACTACATGTCCAACACTGTGCTAGGAGCTGAGGATGTGAAAATGAAACAGTTCTTATCCTGACAGAGCTTATTCTTTAACATCATCATCATCATTTCTGTTATAATGCTGGCCTTTGTGTAAACACCTTCTAATAATGTAGAGATGGTCAGGGCTAGGTAAAGTTCTGCATCCTATACTTTTTTTTAAAAAATCATTTATTTTTAGTCTTCAACATTCACTTCCATAAGATTTTGAGTTCTAAATTTTCCCCCTCCCTTCTTCCCCCCTCCTCGAGATGGCATTCAATATGATATAGGCCATAGATATACATTCATGTTAAACATATTTTCACATTAGTCATGTTGTAGCGAAGAATTCCAACTAATGGGAGAAACCATGAGAAAGAAGAAACAAAAAGAGAGAGCAAGTTATACGCATTCAGACTCCACAGTTCTTTTTCTGGATGTGGATAGCATTTTCCATCTTGTGTCATTTGGAGTTGTCTTAGATCCTTGCACTGCTGAGAAGAGCTAAGTCTATCAAAGTTAGTCATCGTATGATCTGCATCCTATTCTTAAAATCTGGTTGTGTAAATGTCTATTTTTTTCCTGTCAAGAACTAGGAGATTTTCAAGGAAGAGAGTGAAGAGTCAGTGTTGGCATTGGTCCAAAAGTTTTGAACAAGGCATCTTCTTCAAATTGAGCCTGGCTTAGCCTACCTTTGACAACACTGACTTCAGAAGAGCTGGCAGGGGCTAGCTGCCAGATCTTTGGCAGATCTCAAGTTCAAATCATCTCCTGAGAGTCTTGATATTTCATTGGGTGATAAAAGTTGTCCAAATCCCTGACAGCTTGTAGATTTCCAAGCCCTGTCAGTGTTAAACAGTGACCAGTGCCAGCTTTGTAACTGAATGAATGAGAGTATTTATTAGTCAGGCATTGTGCTAACCCCAGGAATATAAATATAAGTCATCAAGACAATCTCAGTCATTAGGGAGCTTATCTACTAATGGGGGAAGATAAAAGGGGGGCTTCCTGTGTAGTAGAAAATGAAAGTATTTTCATTCTCTCTGGGTTATATCAAATCATATTGGAGTCTCATAAGACAGTGATGAAAGCCCATGACCAGCTGCTACAAAGTAGGTCATGGTCACATTCAGATATGCCCAATTTTGACCTTTCTTGTTCTGGACAAGCTAGTGCCATCAAGGACCAATGTCAGGTGCTTAGCCAGAAGAGAATGAATAAAGCTTGGAAACCTTAGAGAAGGGTTGGCATCACAGCCTACTGTGTGTAGCACCTATGCTTATCGAAATGCAACTCAGTTTAACGTGATCTAAGCACTGACTATATGCGGTACACTGTGCTGGGTGCTAGGAATAGAGAGATGAGAATCAGACTCAGCTCAATGAGGCACATTTTGTAATTTCTAGGGGTGATTCCCCTTGTGGGCTCATTCTTCCCACCAGGTTGGGTCCAAAGGGGAAGTTGCTGCTAGTACTCCCAGAGTTCTAGGAGTAACCCTGTGGATAAGTAACACCCCCCCAACCTGTAGTTAACAAGCCCCAATTAACAATTACCTAGGAGAGTAAATTTTTTTTAAAAAAGAATTATTTTTTTCCAATTACATGTAAAAACAATTTTTAACATTTTTAAAAATTTTGAGTTCCAAATTCTCTCCCTCCCTCTTCTCCTCTCTCATCTAGAAATAAGCATTTTGAAATAGGTTATACACATGGAGTCATGCAAAAGATTTCCATATTAGTCATATTGTGAAAGAAAACAGACAAAAAAAAGAAAGTAAAAG
This sequence comes from Potorous gilbertii, assembly GCA_028658325.1. NCBI lineage: Eukaryota > Metazoa > Chordata > Mammalia > Diprotodontia > Potoroidae > Potorous > Potorous gilbertii. The sequence goes on along the minus strand of CM053769.1, from coordinate 271,899,764 downwards.
AAGCATGCTTCAGTCTGCATTCAGACTCTATCAGTTCTTTCTCTGGAGGTGGATAGCATATTTTATCATTAATCCTGCAGACTTGTCTTAGATCATTGTATTGCTGAGAAGAGCTAAGTCATTCACAAGTGACCTTTGTACAATATTGCTGATACTGTGTACGATGTTCTCCTGGTTCTGCCCACTTCACGTTGCATCATTTTATGTAAGTCTGAGATTCAATTCTCTAATAAAAAAAAGTCATTTATTCAAATGGCACAGTAAGAATAGAAATTACAAAGCATTCTGCAAGGCTACCCCTCAAAAAACCCGGGGAGCCTCTCTGACACACACACACACACACACACACACACACACACACAGAATCTGTGGAGAGAGGAGTGGGCCAGCTTGCAGGACAGTTGTAGGGAGTCACATGTACAGAAAACATACATGGGCTAAGCAATTCACAGCTCCAGAAGGGTGGGTCTCAAAGTCCTTTCTTTCTCTAGAGAGTCCCTACAAAGGTCACTGCAGACATGGGTCAGTGTTACACAAGTTGTCCAGAGCTTCAGTGGGGCTGACTCCACATAAGAAATGACATCTCTGCCACTTGACTGATTCAAAGTTGAGCAGGGTCAGGCAAGTCGTGTGGCTGCTGAAGTGGCTCATCACAGACTTAGCTGCTGCTAGGCCAGACCTGGCAGGTTGTTTGATTACTGACACAGCCGCTTCCCATCTTATCTGGATGGGTCACTAAATCACTGAGCAGCTGGTGCTGGACTAAGCAGGGCAGGTTACTTTGCCACTGGGCAGCTGGTGGCCTATGATGGAGAAGTCACTTAAGGTCTTCCCAGGTTGTAGCTTTGCTTCTGGACAAGTTGACCTCCTGTCCTTCCTGGGATAGCCTCAGGCTCAATGGGATACTTCCACCATACTCCTTCCAGCTGTTGTTACCATTCTCTTTCCAGGTGGAGTACCTATGTGTTCTTGCAGCAAGAGCTATGATCATTAGCGTAGAATGAGCATAGACATCTCTTCTTTCACTTCCTCAGAGTTACCTTCTGAGCTTTGTCTCTGTAAGCAAGAGGTGAGAGAGGTCTTGTATCAGACAGTTCTTCCTAGTTCAAAGATAGTTTCCCTAATTTTTGGACTCTACTTCTACTAATGATGAATGACTGAGCTATACTAGTGGGGCTTCATATATTGAGTGTCTGGGGACAAAGGTAGAGAGACTGTCTGTGTCCTAGAACAATCTGTTGTCCCACTGCCTCTTCATGTGTACTCAGACCCTTGTTCAGGTATGGAATGTATCTTTTGCATCTAAAGGCCCCCTTTCTTATTTTTCTAAGTCTGTCGTATCCCCTCTCCCCTTCAGCTTTGTCCAAGTACAAAAGAGGTACTATACCTCCTAATACAAGGACAATTCTATTTATTTCTATGGGGTCATTTTCAAATAAATCAAGTGTGTATACTATAGCTCTCCAATCTAATGGTGCTCTCTGTTCTTTGAACATCTTGGAGGATGTAGAAATAATAGCTCACACTTGTATTCTTCCATAGAAACACATAAAATCATTCTAGTGAGAACTGGAGGTGAAAAATCATTAGTTACATACTCCTAGATGCAGTCTCTGAATGCCTCATATCCATAATTTCTTATGGTGCTGTAGCAGCAAGTGCCCTGACACATCCAGGATGACCAGCTAGCACAGGTTCTTAGATGTGCTTTTCTAAAAGGATAGCAATTTTTGAGGGGTCAACAGTCCTTTTTAATCACCTATGCCAACAGAGAAAATACAAGCACAGAAATAAAGACTCATAGACAGGGTTTCTGTCTGACCATAATACATATTTCATACATATTTCACAGATCAACAGACAGATCCAACTGTCTGACCATTACATACATACATACATAGTTGCCAGAGAGACATCTGGATTTTCCAAGCCAGAGGGCTTCTTAATGGCTACCCAGAGATTCATCTGGCACAGTACCTTCTTCCAAAGAGTAAGCCCCAAAGCAAAATCTCACCTCAGAGTGCATATATACTTTTCAGAGCTGGAGGGCATCACAATCTTTCACAATTAACAAAAGGTGTGGGCCTTCCTACAAAGCAAGCCTCCCCTGATCAAGCTTCCCTTAATGGGCTCCACTAGAGGTCTATTAATGGGCAGGGAAGATCTTTAACTCTCATTAACACTCATTAACATTACAGGTACAATTCCATTATTCCATTACAGTTACATACCACAATTTCCCCAATCAATGGCTACATATTTTGTTTCCATTTTTTAAAACATATAAAGTTACAATTTGTTTTAAATCTTCAGTGGTTATTCTTGGAGCACAGAGTTTACAGTCAAGACACCTGAGTTAGAGACCCTGCTCTTCTAGACGAGTGACAAAGGGCAGGTTACTTCCCCTCTCTAAGCTAATATTATTCTTAAATACTATGAAAGAGTATGAAAGGGAAACTGAGTCCCATATCAAAACAGACACCTTGTTCTGACTGGGGAAAGCTACCGCAATAGAGATTTGAAGAAATATGCTATAAGCAAAAAATATTTTCTTTAGGAAGAAAATAACCCTGTTTAGGGCAGTTTATATTATGGGGGATGAAAGGGAAAATTCTCCTCCTTATTTTAGGCTTGAAGGGATGAAGAGGAAAATATCCATCCATAAATATTTATTAAGCACCTACGATATGCCAGGCACTGTGCTAAGCACTGGAATATAAAAAGCGGCAAAAGATAGGCCCTGCCCTCAGAGCTTGCAGTCCAATGGAGGAAAAAACATGTAAACAAATATATACAAAGCAAGTTATATACAGGATAAATAGGAAATAATTAAAAGAGGGAAGACACCAAAACTAAGAGGGATTGGGGAAGTCAGTAATAGGAGAGGAGGAGGGAAAACATTCCAGTCGTGGGGAACAGAAAAAATGCCCATAGTTGAGAGACAGTGTCTTGTTTGTGGAACAGCCAGAAGACCAGTGTCACTGGATTGAAGAGTATGTGATGAAATGTAAGATATAAGAAGCCTGGAAAGGTAGGCGGGGGCGACATTATAAAGGACTCTGCAATCAATATTGTTAAAATTCTGTTGACTCTACCAAAGACACAGTGATCAGGAGTCAAAGCACTTGCCCTCCTGGAGACACAGAAACCTTAACCCTGTCCTCACCTGCCTTCAGTCAGTGCCTTGGTGGACTGATTGGAAAGAGAATTGATCTTATTGTCAGGACTCAGAAAGATGTGGATATGGCTATCAAACCACTAGCAAATCATTTATCTCCCTCAATCTGTTTTCTCATAAATAAAGTAAGTATAATGATGCTTCCATTCATCAACAATAAACATTTATTAAGTACCAGGCACTCTACGAGAAGCTGGGAATCCAAACTCATTCCCAACATATGGGGTGTGCTGTGTGTGTTATGTATGCATATATATATATATATGTATGTATGTATTTATAAACACATACATCAAACATACAAAGATATAAGGCAATCTGGGGAGTGGGCAAGGCCCTAGAAGCAAGAGGAACCAGCAAACGCCTCAGACAGTGACTCTTGATTTGGCTATTGAAAAAAAGAGGGATTCCTAAAGTCAGAGGGAGAGGAGGACGGAAAGCATTCCAGGCATGGAGAACAGCCAAGGACAAGACAGAGATCCAGGAAACAGAGGATCTATGTGAGAAAAGAGAGGATAGTTTCACTGGACCTTAGATTATGTGGTGGACACTAATATGTAATAAGAATGGAAAGATAGTATGGCGCCAGGTTGTCAGTCACTCAATAAGCATTTATTAAGTACTTTGGATACAAAGAAAGGTCAGACAGTCCCACCCTTGAGGAGGTCACACTCTAATTGGGGGGAGGCAACATGTGAATAACTATGTACAATCAAGCCATAAAAGGACTGTTAAAATATGTAAAGTTCTTGGTAGCCATATATTGCTGTATAAATAAAAATAACAATTACTTCCATATGGTCTTCTCCCCACACAGTTTGACAGTGATTGTGGGACACCATAACAATACAGGGTCTACCTGTGTCAAACAGAGATGTAACAATTGTAGTGGTCACATAAGTTGATATCCATTCTATGTCCATCCTTATGTCTATATCTTTACTTTAGTAAAGATACTATCTGTTCTTCAGCCACATAACTCATGCAGCTATTTGCTAGGCTATATATGGGTTGCAATGCACAATTCAGTGGAGGGAGTCTACTGACAACATCAGGGATAATCAGAGTATTGAAAGTCATAGTTCACATTTACATGGCACTTTGAAGTTGACAGAGTATTGTCCTTCCAATAACTCTGTGAGATTAGTAGTGCAAATATTATACCCATTTTACAAATGAGAAAACCAAGACTTGAGAGAAGTTCATCAGAATCACAGATTTAGAGTCAGAAGGAATGTAAAAGATCATGGAGCCCAACCTCCTCATTTTATAAGAGGAGGGAGAGTGTCCCAGCCATGGGAGACAGCCAGAGAAAATCCCAGAATTGAAGGGTAGAATATTTTGTTTGAAGAATGACCAGGAGGCTAGTGTTTCCACATATTGAAAAAAAAATGTCAGGGAATAAAGTATAAGAAGACTGGAAAGCTCAACTACCAGAGTAGAGATAAGACAGCAGAGCAGAGAAAACACCACTGCTTTTCTTTTTTTAATTTTTAGTTTACAACATTCAATTCCACAAACTTTTGAGTTTTAAATTTTCTCCCACTTCCTCCATTTCCCTCTTCCCAAGACAGCATGCAATCTGATATAGACTTTACATATACATTCATATTAAATGTATTTTCATTAGTCATGTTATAAAGAAGAATTATAACCAATGGAATGAACCACAAAAAAGAAGAAACAAAGCAAAACAAACAGAGAGCAAACAGTATCCTTTGATCTGCATTCAGACTGTAATTCTTTCTCTGGATGTAGATGACATTTTCCTTCATGAACCTTTTGGAGTAGTCCTAGAACCTTTCACAGCTGAGAAAAACCAACACTATCAAAGTTAGTCATCACACAATGTGGCTGTTACTGTGTACAATGTTCTGGCTCTGCTTTCTTCACTCAGCATCACTTCATGTAAGTCGTTCCAGGTTTTTCTGAAGTTCATCTGCTCATCATTTCTCATAGCAAAATAGTATTCCATTACATTCATATACAACAACTTGTTCAGTCATTACCCCATTGACGGGCATCCACTCAGTTTCCATTTCCTACCCACCACAAAAAGAACTGCTATAAATATTTTGGTACAAATGAATCCTTTTACCATTTGTATGATCTCTTTGGGATGCAGCTCTAGAAGTGGTATTGCTGGGTCAAAGAGGATGCAACTTTTTTATAGCCTTTTGGGCATAGTTCCAAATTGCTCTCCAAAATGGTTAAATCACTTCACAACTCCATCAACAATGCATTAGTGTTTCAGTTTTCCCATATCTTCTCCAGCATTTATAGTTTTCCTGTTTTGTCATGTTAGCCAATCTGACAGGTGTGATGTGGTACCTCAGAGTTGTTTTGATATGCATTTCTCTAATCAGTAGTGATTTAGAGAATTTTTTCATATGACTATAGATATCTTTAATTTCTTCCTCTGAAAACTGCCTGTTCATATCTTTTGGCCATTTATCAATTGGAAAATTACTTGTATTCTTATAAATTTGACACAGTTCTCTAGACATTTTAGAAATTAGGCCTTTATTGGAGATACTGATTGTAGAAATTTTTTCCCAGTTTTCTGTTTCTCTCCTAGTCTTGGTCACATTGATTGCTTAACTTTCTTAACATTTCCCTCCAAACTTTGAAATAATGCCTCAAATAAAATTCTAGAGCAGTAGAGTCAACAAAAGATTGGGATAAAACATTTTTCCAGCCCAAAACAACTTAGGAGATCAGAAGAAGAAGATTATGGAGGGTGGAGTCAAGATGGCAGAGTAGAAAGACTCACATATGCTAGCTCCGAACCCACAGCCAATAATTAACTATAAAAAGAACTCCCAACAAATTCTGGAACAGTGGAGCCTCGCAGCAACGGGGTGAAGGAGATTTCCATTCCAGAGAGCCCTGAAAAACCGACCCCAAAGGTCCATCGTGCACTTGACAGGAGTGGAGCCCAACCCTGCCCTGGCCATAAGGCACTGAGAGGAGCGAGCAGATCTGAGCAGGCTTCAGGGATGGAATCTCTAGTGGCTGTGAAGGTCCCTCCACCCACAGACGCACAGGTCAGTGAGAGAGACGTCTGGATGGGCTGAGAGGGGAGCGGGGTGTCTCCATGACTTGGGCACCCTTGGGAGGCAGCAGCAGAGGCAGCAGGTGGCCAGAGGCTCCCAGAGCAGGCAGGAGCTTGACAGCAGCTCCATTACAGAAGGTCTCTGCATAAACCCCCTGAGGGAGGTGGCCCTGCCCCGACCTGAGAACCTGATTTAATCTTACCCTGAATAGCAGCCAGCTGGCTGCCGAAAGCCCTGAGGCTGGGGAGTAGCATTTGAATCTCAGACCCCCAAGCACTAGCTGGGTGGACCTAGGCGGAGGGGGGCGGGGGAAGGAGAAGAATCTCAGAAGTCAAGTAGAAGGTTACTTTCTTGGGGACAGATGATTCTGCCCTTCCTCTCTGAGGAGGAAGAAAACTGCTTACCATCAGGTAAAGACATAAGAGTCAAGGCCTCTGTATCCCAAACATCTGAAATAGATATCCAATGGGCTCAGGCCGTGGAAGAGCTCAAAAAAGATTTTGAAAATCAAGTTAGACAGGTGGAGGAAAAACTGGGAAGAGAAATGAGAGAGATGCAAGAAAAGCATGAAACACGGGTCAATACCTTGATAAAGGAGACCCAAAAAAATGCTGAAGAAAATAACACCTTGAAAAATAGGCTAACTCAATTGGCCAAAGAGGTTCAAAAAGCCAATGAGGAGAAGAATGCTTTCAAAAACAGAATTAGTCAAGTGGAAAAAGAGGTTCAAAAGTTCACTGAAGAAAATAGTTC
>CM053769.1:271845528-271892277 GCA_028658325.1 Potorous gilbertii | reverse complement strand
CAAATGGGGAGAAAATTTTGGAACCCAAAATTTTGTGAAAATGAATGTAAAAAGTTAAATAAATAAATTTATATTAAAAAAAAAAAAAGAAGATTATGACACTGGGTTGGGGGCTGGTCCAGAGTACCTGTGGTGGAAATACCAGCTGTGGGCATCAGAGGCTATGGTAACAGTAGCAACAGCTTCAAGAGATCTAAAGCCAGAGACAATAGCACTATCAGGCAACTGGTCAGATACAGATTACAGGGCACCACTGTGCTAGCACTGGATGAAGGACTGGGTACAGTTTGACAACTCTATTGCTTATACCCACTTCTGGGCCACAATTCCAGGGCAGAGAGGAGCACTTTGGGTCACAAGGGAGAAAACACCCTAAGGAGTAGAGCTCCTGTGGTTTGTGGCTACAATGGATCAGGGCTGTTTTGGGGTAAGGACCAGAGTGCAGACTAGGAGAGTAGTGACCACATCTCTCCCCACAATACACCACTTTGGAAGCACCTAAAACTCCTAACTCACTTTCCCCTGCCAGAACTAGCTCTGAAAACAGCAGTTCAAAAAAGCCTGAATCTTGGGACAGTCCCCACCACACCCCTGTATCAGGAACTGAGTCCAACTTTAACATAAAGTCAAAGTCAAGAAATGGGTTAGAAAAATGAGCAAATAACAACAAAAAGAATCTGAGCATAAAAACTAATATGGTCACAGAGAAGATAAAGACAAATTCAGAAAAAGACAATAATGTCAAAACAGCTACAAACAAATTCTCAAAGAAAAAATATGAATAGGATGCAAAAAATTATTTTTAAAATCCACTAAGAGTCGTAGAGAAAAAAATGGGAAAAGAAATGAGTGATGCAGTATGAGAAGACAATTAACAACTTGGTAAAAGAAGCACAAAATATACTGGAGAAAAAAATTCCTTAAAATTCAAAATTGCCCAAAAGGGAAAGAAAGTACAAAAGCTCACTGAAGAAAATGATTCCTTGAAAATTAGAGTTGTGCAAGTGAAAGTTAATGAATACATGAGACATCAAGAAACAATAAAACAAAGTCAAAAGAATGAAAAAATAAAAGGATGTGAAATATTGTAACATTAATAGAATGGGAAGATCTTCCTCACCCATTAATAGGCGCAACACATGGAGCTGTGATCACATGGAGCCTGGGTCACATGGAGCCCTCCTGGGAGGAGTTTGCCCAAGGTGGGGAGAGAGAGAGAGAATGAGCAGAGAGAGAGTGAGAGCAGGCAGAGCATAGAGAGAGAAGCAAGCTGTGAGTGGGCAGAGGGAGGAATTTGTCTAGGGGAACTTATTTTTGTGGGGAGGCCTGACAAAAAGAAGGCTTAAGGTGTCAGCACTCCCTGGATTAGTGATAAGTACCCTGTTAAATCTTACCTCCTGTAATTCTAATGATATACCAAATGAATATTTTGGTTCTGCCTTTGAGGAAGAGAATTTATTATATTTTGCAAACTTACCCTGGAAATATACATGCATATTCATAGTGACTGCTATGGGTGTTGCTTTGGTGTTACAAATATCTCATCAGAAAAAGAACTGACCTGGGAAATAGATCAAAAAGAGATAATTTAAAAATTCTTAGTCTACCTGAAAGTCATGATCAATAAAAAGCCTTGACATCATATTTTAAGAAATTATAAAGGAAAATTGATCTGATATTCTAGAATTAAAAAATAAAGTAGAAATTGAAAGAATCTACCAATCATCTCCTGAAAGATATTCCAAAATGAAAACTCCCAGGAATATTATAGACAAATTACAGAGCTCCCAGGTCAAAAAGAAAATACTTCAAGTATACAGAAAGAAATCTTTCAAATACCATGGTGTCATAGCCAGAATCACACAAGATTTAGCAACATGATAAAGGAGTACAGGCCTTGAAATATGATATACCAGAAGGCAAAGGAGCTAGGATCACAACCAAGGAAAACTTCCTTTGGGAGGAAAATTACATTTAATGAAATGCAGAACTTTCAAGTATTCTTGATGAAAAGTCCAGAACTGAATAGACAATCTGACTTTCAAATACTAGACTCAAAAGAAGCACAAAAAGGTAAACATGAAAAGAAAAATCATAAAGAATTCTATAAATTTAAACTCTTTATATTCCTGGATGGGAAGATGGTACCTGTAACTCCTAAGGACTTTATCATTTTTATGGAAGTTTAAAGGATCTACGTAGAGAGAGCTCATGGGAGTAAGTAGTTTATGTTGGGATGATCTAAAAAAATGGAGTAGTGAGAAAGATGGATGCACTAGGAGAAAGAAGATGGGAGAGGAAGGATGGCGAAAATCATCTTACATATAATAAATGTGCAAGGAAGAGTTTTAAAAGTGGAGTGAAAAATGGGAGGCAGGCAATGTTTGAACCTCACTCTCACCTGAATTGGTTCAAAGAGGGAAGATTATTTCCCAAAGTGGGCCATACCACCTCCTGAGGGGCACTGGAATGATCCAGTGGGTAGTAGTAGCATCAGGTACAACTGGGGGGAGGGGTATTGAATAAAAATAAGGGGGCAGTGGAAGCATAAAGAAGATAAGAGAAGAAAATTTTGAAAAACCATTCATACATATTTCATTTGTTGTGTAACAGAGTTAAAGTTGTAGTGATTACATTATTTTCCAAATAAACACACAAAATGCAAGTTATAACCAATCAGTAGTCAAGTCCATGAACAGATCTTAACAAGCAAGTACTGGCAGGTGAGTATGCCATGCTTTGTTGGCAAGTCCATCATGCATCAGCAAGGATATGTACATGTAATGTATTTTTACAATATGATACCTTATGGTTACATGAGGCAATATTGCATCATCAAAACTTCAATACAGGAAAAATGCTACAAATTTACAATAAATTATTAAAGCTAAGATGTGTTTTTTTAATTTTATATATTTTTTAAATGATGCAATTTAAAAAAACTTTTAAATACTTAAAGAAAGTAGTTTTTCAAAGGGACACAGTAATTTTTTTAAAAAAGAAAATGGTAGGCCAAACAGAAATAGTGAAAAATAAAGGAGAGAGTAATAAGGACTGAAAGTAAAGAAAAAAAATTGAAATAAATAAAACTAGGAAAAAATTGGTTTTATGAAAAATCATTGAAATAGATAAACCACTGTTTAATTTGATTAAAAAAAGAAAAAATACCAAATTATCAATACCAAAATTGAGAAAGGTGGAGGTATCACCAATAAAAATGAAATTGAAATAACTTTTAGGAGTTATTTTGTCCAATATATGCCAATAAAATTCAAAATCTAAGTGAAATGGATTTATATTTCCAGAAATATAAATTGCCCAGGTTAACATAAAAGGGAAAAGAATAGTTAAATAATCTGATCATACAAAAAGTAATTGTACAAGCCATAAATGAGCTCCCTAAGAAAAGAACCTGCAAGATCAGATAGATTTACAACTAAATTCTATCAAATATTTAAAGAACAAAGAACAAGTTAAAGAACAATTTAACAAAACAAACTATTTTTAAAAATAGGTAAAGAAGGGATCCTAGTAAATTCCTTTCATGACACAAATATGATTTTGATACCTAAACCAGGGAAAGTAAAAACAGAGAAAGAAAACTATAATCCAATTTCCCTAATGAATTTTATGCAAAAATTTTAAGTAAAATTCTAGCAAGGAGATTACAGCAATGTATCACAAAGGTCACGCAATATGAACAGGTGGGATTCATATTAGGAATGCAGGCTTGGATCAATATTAGGGAGACTATAAGCACAAATAACCTTATCAATAACAAAAACAGCAATAATCATATGATTATTTCAATAGATACAGAAAAAGCATTTGACAAAATACAGCACCCATTCTTATTTTTAAAAAAAGACTAGAAAGCCCAGGAATAAGTAGAGCCTTTCTCAAAATTATAAGTAGTGCCTATCTAATCAAAAGCAAGAATTATCTGTAATAAGGATAAACTAGAAGCCTTCCCAATAAGATCAGGGTGAACCAAGGATGCCCATAATCACCACATAGATTGTCCTACAACAATCGTAGGCGGGGATGTCTCTCTCTCGGTCATTGCTGGCAAGATTCTTGCTAGAGTCCTCCTTAATAGACTAATCCTTCACCTGGAAGATGGTCATCTACCCGAGAGTCAGTGTGGCTTCAGAAAGGGCCAAGGAAGCATCGATAAGGTAATTGCTGCCCTGCAACTCCAGGAAAAATGCCAGGAGCAGAACAGAGGTCTGTACACATTGATAGATCTGATGAAGGCCTTTGACAATGTTAGTCGTGAGGACTTATGGAAAATTATGTCAAAATTTGGTTGCCTAGAGAAGTTCATCAGCATTGTATGTCAATTTCATGATGGAATGTTTGCCCAGGTTATGGATAGTGGACAATGCTCTCATGCTTTCCCAGTCACCAGTAGAGTGAAACAGGGCTGTGTGCTTGCTCCTATGCTTTTTAAAATGATGTTTTCAGCCATGTTGTCACATGCTTTCAATGAGGATGAACACGGCATCAAGATCAACTACCATACTGATGGTAAATTCTTCAATTTGAACAGGCTTTAAGCCAAGACCAAAGTGGAGGGAGTGTTGGTGCATGATTTTCTGTTTGCAGATGATTGTGCCCTCAATGCAGCCTCTGAAGCTGAGATGCAACCAAGTATGGATCAATTCTCTGCTGCCTGTGCTAATTTTGGCTTAATAATTAACACCAAGTTTAATTAACACAGGTGCTCCATCAGCCACCACCGCACCATCCATACATGGAACCATCGATTACAACAAATGGAGAAGTTTTGGATGTTGTGGAAAAGTTCACTTACTTTGGTAGTGTACTTTCCGGGGATGTACATATTGACTATGAGATTGACACACACATTGCCAGAGCTAGCTCAGTTTTTGGAAGATTGTGAAGAAAAGTTTGGGAGAGAAGAGGTATTAGGCTGTCTACCAAACTGAAGATCTACAGAGTTGTTGTGTTGACCTCAATGTTGTATGCCTCTGAAATATGGACAGTCTACCAGCACCATGCCAGGAAACTGAATTGCTTCCATTTGAACTGTCTTAGGAAGATTATGAGGATCACCTGGCAGGATAAGTTACTAGACGCTGAGGTGCTTGATTGAGCTAAATTGTCAAGCATTCAAACTATGCTTCAGAGAGCGTGACTCTGATGGGCTGGCCACATTGTTTGAACACAAAATGTATACTGGCCAGAAAGATTATTTTATGGAGAACTCACATGGGGCAAGCAATCACATGGTGGCCAGAAGAAACAACACAAGGACACTTTCAAGGTCTCTCTCAAGGACTTTGGATTTGATTGTGTGACATGGGAGACACTGGCACAGGAATGCTCACCATGGCATCCCCACATCAGAAAGGATGCTGTGCTCCACAAGCAAAGCAGAATTGAGACAACACAAAGTAAATGTAGGATGTGCAAACTTGGAGTATCCACCCCAAATGTTCACATGGAATCTGTGCCCAATCTGTAGTAGAGCATTCCAAGCTCATATTGGTCTGATCAGCCACAGTCCAACACACTGAAACTTCACTTTATCATGGTGATGTCATTTTGGTACTCTTCGAGAACGAAGGACAACCAACCAACCAGAAGGCTAGCTATAACAATGAGACAAGAAAAAGAAAATGAAGGAATACGAATAGGTAGAAAGGAAACAGAACTATCACTCTTTGCAGATGATATGAGTTATACTTAGAGAACCCTAGAGAATCAACTAAAAAGCTAGTTGAAACAATTAATAATTTTTACAAAGTTTCAGGATAGACAATAAATCTATATAAATCATCAATATTTCTATATATTAACAAAAAACTCTGCAGGAGAAAAGAGAAAGTAAAATTCTATTTTAAATTACTGCAGACAATATAAAATACTTGGGAGTCTACCTGTCAAGATAAACCCATGGATTATATTAACACAATTGCAAAACACTTTCCACACAAATAAAGACAGATCTAAACAATTGGAGAGATAATTATTGTTCATGTGTAGGCTAAGCCAATAAACCAAAAATAACAGTTCTACCTAAATTAATTTAATTATTCAGTGCCATACAAATCAAATTACCAAAGAATTATTTTGTGGAGCTAGAAAAAAATAATAGAATTCATCTGGAACAATTAAAGGTCAAGAATATCAATAGGGAAAACTGTAAAGGAAGACAGCCTAGCAGTATCAGACTTGCAACTATATTACGAAGTAGTAATCATCAAAACAATCTGGCACTGACTAAGAAATAGAGTGATGGAGAGGTGGAATCAATGAGGACCCAATACACAGTAGTAAATGATCACAATAATCTAGCGTTTGATAAACCTAATGAACCAAGCTCTGCGGGCAAAAACTCACCACTTGACAAAAATTGCTGGGGAAACTGGAAAGCAGTTTAGCAGAAATTACACATAGACCAACATCTCACTCTGTAAACCAAAATAAGGTCAAAATGGTTAAGTATTTAGACAAAAAGGGTGACATTAGAAGTAAATAAGGGGATCATGGAAAAATTCACCTGTCATATCTATGGATAAAGGAAGAGTTTATAACCAAACAAGAGAGGATCATGGGAAATAAGATGGATAATTCTGATGAAGTAAAATTAAAGTTTTTGCACAGACAAACCAACACAGCCAAAATTAGAAGAAAGGCAAGAAACCGGGAGCCAATTTTTATAGCAAATTTCTCAGCTAAAGTCCTCATTTCTCAAATATGTAGGGAACTGAGCCAAATTTATAAAAATATGAGTTATTCTTCAATTGACAAATGATGAAAGGATATGAACAAGCAGTTTTTAGAAGAAGAAATAAAACTATTAATAGTCACATTAAAATGCTCTAAATTGTTATTGTTTAGATAAAAACAACAAGGAGATACCGCCTCACATCTATCAGATTGGCTACCATGGCGGAAAACATGATAAACGCTAGAAAACATGGGGAAAATAGGCACACCAATGTACTATTTGTGAAGTTTTGGTCCAACCACTGTAGAGAACCATGCCCCAAGAGCTATAAAATTTCATACCCTTTGACCTAGCAATACCATACCGCTAGCTTGGGCTGAATCCCAAAGAGATCAAAGAAAAGGGGAAAGAACCTATATGTACAAAAATATTTATATTAGCTCTTTTTTGTGATAACAAAGAATTGGACATTGAGGGGATGCTCATCAATTGGAAAATGGCTCAACAAGTTGTGGTATATGGTTGTAATGGAATACTATTGTGCTATAAGAAATGGTGAGCAGGACAACCTGGAAACACTTTACTCAGGGGTTTCCAAACTTATTTAATCTACTGACCTGCTTAAAAAATTACCTAATGCCCCTCTGAAAATCTACTTTCTCTAAATCTTCCATTTTTTAAAAATTTGCATCATTTCAAAAAATATAAAACTTTTTTTAAATGATGCATCTTAAATTTAGTATTTTCTTGTAATTTGTGAGGTTTTTCCTGTATTGAAATTTTGACTATGCAATATTGTGTCATGTAACTGTAGAGTATAATATTGTAAACAAGTCATTACATGCTCATATTCCTGCTGATGCATGCTGGACTTCCCAACAATGCCTGACACGCTCACCTGACACCACTTGCTTGTTAAGACTTACTGGTAGACTTGATCACTAATTGGTTATAACCTGCATTATGTGTGTTTCAAAAAATAATGTAACCCCTACAACTTTAACTGTATTACACAACAGATGAAACATGTACAAACAATTTTTCAAAATTTTCTTCTCTTCTTTCCTTATGCTTTCACTGCCCCGTTACTTTCATTTAATGCCCCACAATTGTACCTGATGCAACTACCACCCCCTGGATTATTCCAGCTCCCCCAGGGGGTAGTATTACTCACTTTGGGAACCTCTGAACATGAACCAATGCTGAGTGAAGTGAACAGAACCAGGAGAACATTGTACATTGTATGATAAGTAATTTTGATAGACTTAGTTCTTCTCAGCAATACAGTGATCTAAGACAGTTCCAAAAGACTCATTGTGGAAAACACTATCCACATCCAGAGAAAGAACTATGAAGTCTGAATGCAGATCAAGGCATACTATTTTTATTGTTTTTCTTTGCTTTCTCATGGTTTTACCCTTTTGTTCTGATTCTTCTTTCACAACATGACTAATGTGGAAATACGTTTAATATATTTGTACATGTATAGTCTATATCAGATTGCTTGCCATCTTGGGAAGGGGGTAGAAAAATTTGGAACTCAAAATTTTTATAAAAGTGGATGTTAGAAAAAAAAAGGGGGGGGAAGAAATGATGAAGATGTTGGTGTCAGAAAAGCCTGGGAAGATTTATATAAACTGATTCAAAGGAAAGTAAGAAGAACCAGAACATTGTACATAGCAACAGCAGTACTGTAACTATGTAGCTACTCTGATCAAGAAAATGATCCAAGGCAATTCCATGATGAAAAATTATATTCCCCTTCAGAAAGAAAACTGATGACCTCTGAGTGCAGATTGGAGCATACTTTATTCACTTTATTTTTCTTGCATTTTTTGCAGTGTGGCTAACATGGAAATATGTTTTATCTTGCTTCACATGTATAATTGATAACCTTTCTTCATGAATGAGAGATGAGTTGGAGGGAGAGAATGTGGAACTCAAAATTATTTAAAGTGAATGTTAAAAATAAATTAAAAATATTTAATATAATTTATTAAAAAAAATTTTTTAACTGGAAAAGTAAGAGAGGGCTAGGTTATGAAGGACTCCAAATGTCAAATGGAGGACTTAGTATTTGATCCTGGAAGCAATAGAAAATAGCTAGAGCTGTTGAGTTGGAGGGGGGATTGGGAGTCAGGGGTGGTTGGCATGTGTATGTATGTGTGTGTGTAGAGAGAGAGAGACAGAGACAGAGAGAGACAGAGACAGAGAGACAGAGACATGATCAGTGCTGTACTTTAGGAAAATCACTTTAGTGCAGGATGAATTGCAGTGCAGAGAGACTTGAGTCAGGCAGAGTCCCAACAATCTAGGCAAGAAGTTATAAGGGCCCTGCATTTCAGTGGTGGCAGTGTTAGAAGAGAGAAGAGAGAAGGGGCCCTTTTCAAGAGATGTTGCAAATATAAAATCAACAGTCCTTGGCAACAGATTGGATGGAGGGGCGGTGTTGAAAAATAGTGGGAAGTTGAGGATGAACCCTAGGTTGTGATACTAAGGGACTGGGAGAATGTCTTAGCCCTCAAACAGTAAGAGGGAAATTATAGAGGGGGACACTCTAGCCTTGAGGGATGATGGCTTCTATAAACTCTGAGAGGTGGAGGATGGCAGGATGAGATTTTAAAAATAGCCAGCAGTCCAGTTGGTTAGAATATAGAGCACAAATGGAATATTGTGAAATAAGGTTTGAAAGGTAACTATGTGGTAGCCAGATTGGGAGGGACCTCAAATTCCGGGTTGATTAACTAGTGAATGGCTGAGAATTAGACACATTACCACTCCCAGAAGGACTTGCCCTTAACAGGAAAATTTGTTACAAAATTAATGAATAACTTTCAAATGATGGAATGTCAGAGAGTGGGAAGGACTGACAATATGAGTGCATCACCCTTTTACAACTTCAGCACTCTACTCGATGCATATCTAATTCTAACTTCAGAGAGCTGATGGTGAAGCAGATCTCCTGCCTCATTTCCAGACACAGCCAATGTGATGATTTGTTTTGTTTAACTGCATTTATGTGGTATCAAGATGGGTGGTAGGAGAGGGGGGAGGGGCAATATTGGAAAGTGATGGTGATATAAAAAAGAACATCAATAAAACATTTTTTAAATCATGAAAAAAATATGAGAGGCAGCATGGCACAGTGTGTTAAGGATTAGGCTCGAAGCTGGAGAGCCCTGGAGTTAAATGAAACTGACACATTCTGGCTCTGTGGTCCTGGGCAAATTGCTTCACTTCTCTGTCCTTTGGGAAGCTATCTAAGATTCAGAGAAGGGACAGACCTGCGTGATAGCATGAGATGCCTCACTCAGGAGTTTCCAGAAAAATACAGTCTTGAGAGTCAAGTAGGATGTGTATGCTTCTCCATTTTATTGAGGAGAAAAGGTGATTTGCCCAAAGTCACACAAACAGTGGCACAGTTGGGACCGAAATCCAGGTCTTCTAATTGCAAGTCAGGAACTCTTGCTGCCTCTCTAAGGAGAGGGAGGTTTGGGAGGATAGGAAGTAATTTCCAGGTGATACTCAAATCCAACCATCAGGTAACCCTTTATGCCACCTGTGTATCAGACTGGCTCTCTCCTAGAATCATAGAATGTAAAAACTAAAAGGAACCATAGAACACAGACCCTTATAACATGGAATGTTAATGCTGGAAAGTCCCCATTTTACAGATGAGAAAGCTGAGACTCAGAAATATTCATTAACTTGCTCAAGGTCACACAGCAAGTAATCGGTAGAGCCAGGACTTAAATCAGGTCTTCAAACTCAGGGCTGCTATGCCTCTCCATTGATGTCCTAGACAGAAGAGGTGAAGGTCCCTTCCCCAGTGGGCGGAATGATCTCTCCACCATAAGTCAAATTCCTAGTCACCCTGGGGATTCTCAGGAGTCTTGCAGAACTGCCAGAGCCAGCTCTGGACTTGGGCTGGAGCAGAGTGGTGAATTCTGCAGTGACCCAACTGCCACAGCCTTCTCCCTCCAGGGTGGGGCAGGCAAAGGCTCCCTGCCAGTCCCTCTGGAGCCCCCCGATGAGTAATGAGATTCCAGCCTGGAGCCCCAGTGACAACAGAGGCTTTGGAGAGGCCATGTGATGCTCCGTGAGTGCTGCTGCTGCTACTGCCACCACTAGGAAGCCTTCTTCCCCTTTTCCTTCCCAGCTCAGCCTGTCATGGCGACGCCGAACAACCTGACTCCCACCAAGTGTAGCTGGTGGCCCATTTCAGCGCTGGAGAGTGATGCAGGGAAGGCTCCGGAGGCCTCGGAGGGCCACGAGGCATCTGACCCCTCCCAATGGGCCAAGGAGAGCCTGGTTCTCTACCACTGGACTCAGTCCTTCAGCTCCCAGAAGGTACATGCAGGAGGCAGGCTCTGGAGGGCAGTGGGAGTGGGGAACTCAGGCGCCTGGGCACTCTAGTCTCTTGGTTCAGGGGCCCTGGGATGGTATGGGACCTGAGCTTTGTGGGGGGAGGAGTGTTGGAGTAGGCGAGGCTTCCCTCTCCTCATCCCCAAGGAACAGTCAACATCATGGGTTTCCCCGGGGTGCTCCAGCCGTAACCTGCAGCTAGCTGGGCTTTCTTGGCAGATTATAGTTGCAGTTGAGGGTTCTGGGTGGAGGACGCAGCTGTCCACAACCCACTCACCCACCCACCCAACTCCCGGTGTCTGAGACCTGCTCATCCCTTCAGCCTGGCTATTCAGGTTCCCAAGGAGAAGCTAAGAATGGATGGGGGGAGGGGAAGAGATGGAGCCAAGCAGACAAGTGTAGACAAAGAAAACAGCAAAGAAAGCTGCTGTCAAAAGGATAAGAGGAAGGAAGGGGTTCTGAGGGGCTCAGCCGGAAGAACTATCATTTTCCCAGACCTGATACAACAGACTTTATCATCCTTTGTCCAGACACTGCAGCCCAGCCCAGCCCTACAGAGCTAGCTCCAACCTTTTCCCACAGAACTGGGGATGGGGGGGGGGGGGGTTGAGGTGAATGGACTAAGTATCTGTGGCTTTGAAACATCCTGATTCCACAGATTTTGAGATACAGGGTGTCTCAGAAACTATTGAGTTCAACCCCCTCACTTTACAAATGAAGAAAACTAAGACTTAGGACAATGACTGCCCCAGGGTCATGTAATGAATCGGTAACACAACCGAGGTGTCACTCCTTCAGTCTTGGGGGGTTAGGGACTTCACTCAGCCACCTTCCTCCTATCCAGAATGCTTGTCCTCCCTACTCACACAGGCTCAGCCCTCCCTGTACCTACTCACCTTTCATACCAATGGATTCAAAGTTGCCAGGGTTCTGAAAGTAGCATAAAACAGTTTTTGGTTTTGTTTCATTTTGTTGTTAAGAATGAGATTTGGGGTCAGAGAGACTAGGTTAGAATCTCAGCCTCCTACTTATTATCTCTGTGACCTTACGCAAGTCACTCCTCATTCCTGAGCCTAAGTTTTTTTAGCTGTAAAATAAGGGAGTTGGATGCTAAAATTCCTTCCAATTCTTAGTCCTTTGATGCTCCCTGACTTCAGAATAGGGATTGCTCAGGGATGCCAAAGGAACTGTCTTGTGCCCAGAACCTGAAGTTGCAGCTACCCTACACTACTCTACACTACTCCTCTTCCCTCTCAGCCCATTTTCATACTGGGAAGGAAAGAGTTAACCCCCTCCCCTCATTTTCCCACCCTCCTCAGACGGTCACAGATCCTTGGGGCCTGCTGGGCCCTTTCAGAGCTAGGCAGGCACATTTAAAGGCACAGAACATCCTTAATGATTCATTAACCCTTTGGGGTTTCCCTGTAAATGAGCTTCAATGACACGAACTTCCTGAGTGAAAACCAGGCCAGAACTATGGAGTTTATAGTCCCTGGGAATGGCCAGAGAGACAGAGGAAAAGGGGAATATCATCCCCCTTCACCCCTGGAGGTAGGAATGATGAGGGAAGAAAAGAGAATACAGAATTGCATGCTTAGTAAGGGTCTTAGAGATCCCAACTCTTTACACCCCTCACCTCCACACCCATATACACTCCCTCTCAATTTTATAGATCAAGGTATTGTGGAGGGGAATTAACTTGCCCAAGGTCATAGAGTAGATTAGTAGTTAAGTCAGGACTAGAACCCACGTCTTTGACTCTAGTTGCCCTTTCCATAATATCTTACTTCTTCTCCATGTCCTTTTAGGTAAATGTCCTCCAAGAGCTGGGACTGGATTGGGGAAAGGCTGTAACTGTGTGGTTCTAAGGAGTGAAGGCGGGATTTGAGATCTTCCCCACTCCAGTATCTTTGCCAAGAAAACCCCAAATGGGGTCACAAACAGTCAGACATGACTGAAAAGACCAAACAACATCAACAAAACTGGGAGTCAGGCTCTGGGGTGTTAGGAAGTGGGAGGAAAGAGAAAAATCATTGTGTTCAGCACCTTGGTCAGGGCTCCTGGAGAGGTTTAGCGGAGAGAGGAGTCAAGACCTCTTAACTCTGACTTTGAACACAGGGAACAGTGAACTCTGACACGTGTCATTTCCTATGGTCTCCAGTCCCCTAAGGAGCCCCTTGCTTTCCTTAAGCCTGTGTGTTCCTACAGATACTTTCCAACCTTAATCAAATTCCTGCATGACCAGCTCTTGGGTTACCCTTAGCCCTTACCCTCAGCTATAAACTCTCAATGATCAGAGCTTCTACCCTGGAGTTCCCTTTCCCCTTGTCTTTTCAATGCCCAGACTGTCTCATTTAAGAACTATCACCATTTAAAAGCATCATAAACTTGAGGAGGCAGCTGTACTATGTCACAGAAAGATAACTTCATTTGGAGTCAGAATGCCCAAGTTTAAATCTGGGCTCTGCCTCGTAGCAGACCTTGAACAAATCAGTGTGCCTCTGGGCCTCGACTTCCTAATTTGTAAAATAAGGAGTGGTTGACTAAATGTTCTCTAGAGATCCTTCCAGCTCTAAAATCTGATCATTCTAATCCCATTAGAGCACAGGTTAATAATGGTTTGAAGTCTTCCTAACCATTCACCAATAGTTTTTTTCACTTTCAATGGAAGGCTGGGCAGTCTTCTAGGTTCATAGGAATGCTACCCTAAGGTATATACTAATCCCTGTTACAGAAATGTGATATATTATCATTTTGGATCCCTAACACAGGTTTTTAGGGGCCCTTTCTTTCACAAAAAAGAATTAGACACTCAGTCACTCTAAAGAGTCAGGGAATGAATATTCTCTCCCTGGGGGTAAGGGTAGGAAGGATTTGCAACTTGCCAGAGGATCCTGGAGAGAGTGATGTTTAAGCCAAAGGAATGAGTCACTAATAGTGGAGACTATCTACAATGATAGTCATGAAATCATAGAATATTTTAACTAGAAAAGATCTTAGAATACAAAACAGAATGTGAGGGATGGGATTGTTTGTATTGCCAGTGCCTTATACACAGTAGGTACTTAATAAATACCTGTTGAGTTGAATTAGAGTCAGGGGGTTTTAGAACTCAGAGCAGTCTGTAAATAAATATTTATTAAGTGCCAACTATGCACAGACAGCATTCAAGCCGCTGAGAATACAAAAAAAAGGCAAAATATAGACTTTGAGTTCAAGGAGCTCATGGTTCAATGGAGAGAGGAGGACATATAAACATTTATGAATAAAGAAGATATACACAAGATAAATTGGAGATAATCCACAGAGGGAAAGCAAAAGGTGGGATTTTAGCTGAAACTTAAAAGAAGCCAAAGAAGTTAAGAGGAAAAGATGAGGAAGGAGAGTTTTCTAGACAAGAGAGACAGTAAATGAAAATGCCTGGAGTTGAGAGATGGAATCAAGAGAAAATGCCTGGAGACTCTAGTACAGAGAACACAAGGAGACCAGTGTTATTGGATAGCAGAGAATATGGGATGGAGTCGGGGGTATATGGAATAAGAAGACTGTAAAGGTAGGAAGGAGTCAGGTTATGGAGGAATTTAGAACTGGAAGAGACTTTAGCCATAATCTTGTTCAATCCTCTCCTTTTGCAGTTGGGGAAATTCAAATCCCCAAAGATAAGTGACTCCCACAAGGTCATGCAGGTAGTAAGTGACAGAGCTGGTCCTATAACCTAGATCTTCTAACTCAGAGTCCAGGGCTCTTTCCACTTTGGTAGGGGTAATATCTAGGGATAGGGATCCTCGCCAGGAGACCGTCCAATTTTTATTTAAGCCTGGCCCTGCCTCCACAGGAGGCAAAGCTAAGCAGATGAATCTGATGACCTTCCCCCACCCCCAGTTAGACTTCCTAGCTTCTTGGCCCCCAGTTCAACTAAGAAAAAGAGACTCTCCTTAGTAGCTTCTGCAACCTCACACCCATAACATTTCCCCTAAGTCACTCTCCCTAAATAAAACGTCAGTACCTCCTTCTCCCTTCCTGCCCACCCTCCCTCACTTCCAAAAGTCTAGTTTAGGTAATAGGCAAAGGATTTCAGAGTTAAAAGGGAGCTTAGAAACTCTCTAGCCTGACTCCCTCATTTTGTGAAGGTGAAACCACAGCCCTGAGAGGGCCTAAGTTATTGATGTAAAATGACTGAACGCCAGAACTCTGGTCCAACTATACCATTTCACAGATAGGAAAGCTGAAGCCCAGGGAAAGTGAGAGGATAGTTCAGTCACACAGTGAATCAGTGGGAGATCCAGTAACGGAATTCAGGACTCCTGACCCCAGGTTTAGGACATTTCCATCTGTACCAATTATGGTACCTACTCTCCGTGTGTGATATTGCTTGGATTTCCATTCCATCCCTTGGAATGGAAAGCTAATGTTATGGCACTCTAAAGGGTCAAATGCTGCTTTCCTGTCCAGTGGTGCTGGGACTACCATGGAGAAAGAGGAGACTGGGCTAAGTTGGAAAGGAATGAATATCATTCCAGGATAGAACTCAGAAAGAACTTAAAGCTTGTCTCCCAGTTTTCTCAGCCCTCACCACCAAGTACTGAGGAGAATAAGCAAGGCTACCTTACACCTTCTGGGCTACAGTGTACCTACATACACACACAAAGCTCTAGATGTACATGAGATCACACATCGCAAAAAGCTTGTGTTTGTGTCGTGCTTTAGTGTGCACCACATCATATGCATGTGCCTAAGCACACATGGAAGCACAGAGGAACATTCATACCTAGGGAAAAGCATATCCCCACCCACACAGAGTTCACACTGCCCCACAGCGCTGCCACTGGCAGACATTTACATCCAGGCTTGCAGACAGAACAAGCCTCCTCCCACCTGGCATGAAATAGGAGGAGCTCAGGCTCTGGTTAATGAGCATTCAGCCCTGACCTTAGCCTCTGTTTCCTTCTCTGTAAAATGGGAGAGTTGAATCAGAGGATCTCTAAGGTTCCTTCCAGCTCTGATAGTCTGTAACTCTGAGACAGAAGAACATGGTGGAGAACCCCTCCTTGTAGCTGATTGGGCCCACCCTCAGAAGGATGAGCAGAGTATTTAGGGACCTAGGTCCCTGCCAGGTTACTCCCAGCTCACATCCCCCAAACCAGTATTATACCCTATGTGTGTTATCTCCCTCCCCACATGCTCCCCATCTCCCCTGAACAGAGTTTCCCCCTGTGTGTGTCTGGGCTCTTCCCATGCCCCTGTCCCCTCTGAGCCCCTCCACCCCAACCCCCACCCAGGTACGGCTGGTGATTGCAGAGAAGGGGCTACCTTGTGATGAGCGGGATGTCAGCCTGCCTCTGAGTGAGCCCAAGGAACCGTGGTTCATGCGCCTGAACCTGGGTGAAGAAGTACCCGTCATAATTCACCGAGACAACATTATCAGTGACTACGACCAGATCATTGACTATGTGGAACGCACTTTCATTGGAGGTATGATTACCTGGGAAAAAGTCCTGAAGCAGGGGAGCAGGCAAAGGAGCATGGGGCACTTACAAGCTATATACCTAGGCAAAAAATTCTTTCTCCCTTCTGGGCCTCAATTGCAAAATGCAAGGATCAGAATGAAATTCTTTAACCTGGGACCAGTGAATTTTATTTTAAAATATACATATTTTCATAACTGAATTTCAATATTCTTTCTATGTATTTTATTTTATATATTTTTTAAAGTGTTGTTTTAAGGAGTCCACAAACTTCACCAGGCTGTCCAAGAGGTCTATGGCACAAAAAAGGTCAAGAACCCCTGAAAGAGAATATTTCTTTCTAGCTTTCTGACTTTTCTGGATCTAATGTTATGACTTTAGGTCTAAGAGCTTCTCAGGGGGAAGCTTCTTTGGTCAACTCTGTATCAAGGACTCCTCCAAGGCACCATGCTAAGAGGCTCACAAGCAAGCAAAGGTGTCTGTGTGAAGGGAGATGCTTCAGCCTAGAATTTAGAAGTCCCAGATCTGCTACTGATTGACTGTGTCAGGGCCGTGAGCAGCCCACTTCCCTGCTCTGGGTCTCAGTTTATTCCCTTGTAAAATGAGGGAGTTGGTCTCAATGCCTCTAGAAGTCCTTTCACACTCTGATGCTGAGAGATGCTAGTATCATCAGAGAGTCCTGGGGGGTCCAGCTCTCGTGATTGTGTTTCAGAGGGAGTGAGTTTTGCTTAAGGGGAAAAAAGACCAGACCTGGGACTGAGACCATGAACCTAAGACATGAATGCTGGGGCTGTAATAGCTCACTTCTCTGGAATAGGACTGGGGTTTGGGGGAGGCTTCCGAAATCCCCATTCCAAACCCTGCCTCTTTTCTCTTTCCCCATCCCAGAACATGTGGCTCAGTTGATACCTGAGGCTGGCAGCCTGCTTCATGCCCGGGTACTGCAGTACCGTGAGCTCCTGGATTCTCTCCCCATGGATGCCTACACCCACGGCTGCATCCTTCACCCTGAGCTCACCACTGACTCCATGATCCCTAAGTATGCCACAGCCGAGATTCGAAGTAAGTGGCCAGCCTAGCCCAGCAGGAGGAGCCAGGGGTTGTTTGTTCTCTCTTTCCACCCACCTTTCTTTTTATCTGATTTCCCTCCTCTTCTCTGCTGACACATTTTTCTCCATCACTTTTTACTCTTTTTTCATTTTTCCAAACCTTCAGTTTATTCTCCCTCTCTTTATCCCTGATGCTTTCTTCCTCCTTCCCTTTCTCTACTGTACTTTAAAAAAAAAATCTCTCTGTCCTCTGCCCTTTCCCCAATTCCAGGTTCTGTGTCCTCCCCAAATTAATGCCAGACCCTCTGTGTTATCCCTAGTCATCAGTTGCATCCCCATTTCTCTCCCCACCCCCTCTCCTCCACCAAAGCTGCTGCTATTTTTTACCAGGGCCAATTGTAGAAAGTCAGGTGGAACATGTGAAGTTGAGAGTAGACATATCCCTACCCCCACTCCTAGCAGCAGGGCAGGTGCTGAGGAGGGCAAGTCACCTTGACCATAGAAGCTGATCAGTCACCTTGGGACCTACGGTGCCAAGAGCCTGATGGAGTTTGATACCACTAATCAATCACTGGACAGGCCCAAAGGGAACTTTCCTCTCCCATGTTTTTCCTTTCTTCTTCCTCCCCTGCTAGACCTATGCTGAGTAGCCCTGAGTGGGGGCCAGAGTCTGCCCCAAGTGACTAACTGAGGAGAAGAGGTTGCTCCTGACCTTCAAACATTCATGAAACATTGACGAAGCTTAATATAGGCAGCCAGCAGGAGCTGGGGAGGTACTGCCTAGAGCCTGCAGCAGGCTAGGTAGGGAGAGGCCAAGCTACAAAGGCAGTGGGGCCCTGACATTCCCCAGAATCAGGACCTACACAAGTGGAAGAGGCCCTTCCCCCAAAGGACATCCCAGACTTTGAGATCCTCTTATACCAAGTGCCTCCAGCTCCCTCCTTCTTCCTGCTCTTCTTCTCAGTCTGGTTAACCAATCTCTCTTCTGACTCTGCCTGTTCTGGTCCTGTCAGATGAAGGAGAGAGAGGTTGAGTGAGGAAGGACAGAGAGAGGCAGAGAGAAAGATTTCCTTTGACTAACAGGGGGTAGAGAATGAGGGCTAACGCCACAGAGAGGCAGAATAAAGGAAACCATTGCAAGTGAAGTGGGGATGAAGTATGAAGAAATGATGCTTAAGAGACAGATTGGACATAATCATTTTACCTGATGTCTGCCTCTCATCTTCTTTAGGAAGACATTTTGGGACCCAGGGTACAGTGGAAAGAGTTCTGGACTTGAGTCAGAGGTTCTAGGTTCAAATGTAAGGCCTGGTACTTCCTACATGTGTAACTTGAGGAAATCCTTCCCCACACTAGGCCTCCATTTCCTCATCGGTAAAGTAAGGGAACTGGACTAACTGATCTCTTAAGTCTCTTTTGATTCTAAAATCTCCCACTCTTCCTTTCCCTCTAATGATCTGTGCTCTCCAGTGACTGAGAAGTGGGAGCAACGTGTGTCATTAGGCTCTTCTAAGGAGTAGAGTAGAAAGGAGGAGTAGAAAGAAATCAATTGCATGTCTGTCTATGGGGGCAAGGGTGGGAACAGAATCAGGCCCAAATCTGCTTTCTTCTCATTTTATTTCTATTTTTTCTATATTTCTATTATTTCTTTTCTTACCTAGTGAAGTTCTAGTATGAAATTCTATGGAATCTCCAGTGCTCTCTGGGATGAGAAGAGTTTTGTTCTTTATTTCTATTATGATTTTTACTCCTGTTATCTATTATAACTCATATTTATATAATACTTTATACTGGCTACAGTCTCTACAAGTGAAGAAAGTACTCACATCATAGAGAACACCAAGGAAACTGAGGATCAGAGAGGTCCAGTGATTTGCCAAAGATACACAGCTGACCCTCAGGATGGAAATCTAGGTTTCTTGACTCCAAGTCAGGCAATCTAGGAGGATCAGGGAGATAGGCAGGTGTCTTCTATATTGACATAGTGGGCAGCCAAGTGGCACAATCTGTGCCAGGTCTGGAGTCAGGAAGACCGGAGTTCAAATTTGACCTCAGACACTTACTGACTATGTGACTCTGGGCAAGTCAATTAACCTCTGTTTGTCTCAGTTTCCACACATATAAAATGGAGGCAATAATAGTACCTACTTCCAAGGTTTGTTGTAAGAATCAAATGAGATAATCATTAAAAAGCACTTAGCACTGCCTGGCACATATTAAGATCTATATAAGTGTTAGCTATTATTACTCTGTCCCCAATGAGGGTCTAATGAAAGGAAGGAAGGAAGGAAGGAAACCTCCAGAGAGTTGGTCTGGAACTCTGCCATGGAACCTCTTTCCTGATCATCTAGACTAAATAGTTTTGTGAGCTTGGACAAGTCACAGCATCACTGAATCTCTGAGCTGGAATGGACTTCAGAGGTCATCTAGTCCAACCAATACGTGGGCAAGAATCCCTTCCATGACATCCCCAATGTGCAGTTATTCAGCCTCTGCTTGGAGTCCTCCAGAGAGGGGAAGCCATTGCTACCTAAGGCAGCCCATTACACTTCCAGAGCTCTCAGGTTTTCCTTATATGGGAGCCCCAAACCTGCTTCTTTTGACTTCCTTCTTTGTCTGCTCTTTAGGGCAAAGAACAGTCCTATTCCTTCTTCCCTGCCATACTTTCAAATACTGGCAGACAGCCATCATACTCCGCCTGAGTTTTCTTCAAGCTAAATATCCCCAACTCTTTCACTCGTATCACTTTCTCTCTGGGTACCTCCATTTTCTCTTCTGTAAAATGGGAACAATAGTATCTATGCTACCTGCTTCACAGGGATAATGTGACATCATCTCTTTTTTAAGCCTTAAAAGGATACCAAAAACATGAGTTATTAGTATTATCTGTATGGGGAGAGAGTGAGGGGACAGGATCTGCCTTGCCTTCTTTTCTTAGGACACTTGGCGAATGCCAGCACTGATCTAATGAAACTGGACCATGAGGAAGAGCCTCAACTATCAGAGCCCTACCTTTCCAAACAGAAGAAACTAATGGTGAGTTGTTTGAAGCCATTCTTCCCTCCAGTACCCATGCATGCAGGCTCATACACACACACACACACACACACACACACACACACACACACACGCGTGCACGCGCACATGCACACACCCACGCATGCACACTTACTCACACACACACACTCACTCACTCACTCACAGATAATCCTTTCATGTGCTAAGAGGAAAAGAAATATCTGGACCAGGAAGATTCTGCGATGGATGGTCTAAACTTCTGAAAAATGAGCAATGACTCAAATGAATCCAAAGTCCTCCAAATGAAGCCACTGCCTATATTATTGGGAAGCGGGGAGTCAGGGTGGTTAGGAGACATATCAGTTCTGGGAGTCAAAAGTTGTATGACCTTAGACAAGTGACTTCTTTTCTCTGGGTCTTTTTTCTCTTTAGTAAAATTGGGGAATTCAACAGTGATCTCTAAGTTTCCTTCTGGTTCTAATATTCTATGTTCTAAGGTCTCTTCTAACTCTGACATTTTGTGTTCTAAGATCCTTTCTAGTCATAACATTCTAGGAGTCTATGATTTTGAAGATAATGAGGCCCTTGAGTGTGTGTCTGTCTGATCACTCATCATCAAAATGTGCAAGAGGCTCTTGGAAAGTATGGACAATAAACCTTCATTAAGCATTTTGTCAGGACTTATTAGAGGAAGACAGGTAGTATGGAAGATACGGTTTTGGACCTGGAGTCAGGGAGACCTGGATTCAAATCCAGCTTCAGATGATTAGCTGTGTGACCCTATGTGACTAGGTTACTTTACCTCTACTTGTCTCAACTGTAAAATGGAGAGAACAGCACCTACCTTCCCAGGCTGTTGTGAGGATAAAAAGACAACATTTATAAAGTGCTTTGAAAGTCTTAAAATCCTACTTGTTGTTGTTAGACGCCTCACAGTGATGTAGAGATGATCTTGAGTTCTTGAAGGATATGGCAGAGATGTGCAAACACTGGCAGGTTCTCCCAACAAGGAAAAGCTTTACATGTGGGCAAGTGATAGACTTTGTGTCTATCACCCAAGGACTAAATAATGCAATGAGGCTCATGAGCAGAAGGTTGACCACCAGGTGAATGGTTTTGGTCACAACATCTCATGAAACTGTCTCCTGTAGCATGATCAGGTCACCATGTATGTCTGTGGAAGGAGCAGTTACAAAATCATGGATGCTCGAAGTACTGAAGTGAGTGTGGATCACGTGACAAAGTGGTCACTGGACTTGGAATTATAAAGACTTGAGTCCAAATCTCACCTCAGACACTTACTTGTTGGGTGACAAATGACTTAGTCTTACTAGATCTCAGTTGCTTTATCTGTAAAATGAGGGGAATTTGTGGTTCCTAAGGTTCTTCTAAGTTTATGATCCTATGGGCCACACATTATTATCATTGTGCCTCCCAAAGCCAAGAAAAATCAGACTGAGCTTGCCTGTGAGATTTTGGCTCTTATCCCCTCAGCCTCCTGGTACTTGTCCATTCACTCACTCACTCACTGATTCATGCATGATCTAACAATTTCTTATTGATGCTGAGCATGTGCCTAAATATGAGTTATGTTCTGAGGAGAAAACAGAAGAAATAAATTATATAATCCTTGGCAACAGGAATTTATAACTTAGTTTGAGAAGAAAAAATACATATGAGCCCTAATTATTAGAATGTTTATCTTATCTTCCCAACTGAACTATACCATTTTCCTATATTTTGTCTCCTCCTTCTATTCTTCTATGGTACTAATGACTGATGTCACACTGGGAGCATTCTACTTACATAATAAATCAATAGTGGATAGGACCAAAGCAGCACAGAACTAGAGAATGTAAGAGCTTAGAAGGAACTTAAGAACATCAAACATAGGATGTCAGCACTGGAAGAAATCTAGAACATATAATGTTAGAGCTGGAAGGAGCTTTGGGACACAGAATATCAGAACTGGTGGCACAGTAGATAGAGAGCTGGGCCTGGAGTCTGAGTTCAAATGTGGCCTCAGACATCTACTAGCTGTGTGACCCTGGGCATGTCATTTTATCTCTGTCTCAGTTTCCTCATAAGTAAAATGAGGAAAATAATATCGCCGATCTCCCAGGGTTGTTATGAGGATCAAATGAGACAATAATTGTGATGCACTTCGCACAGTGCCTGGCACATAGTAAGCCCTATATAAATATTATGCTGTTAGTATTACTATTAACTGAATAAGACATGAGACTATAGGACACAGGATGACAAAATTGGAATAATAATCACAGTAACTGGCATTCATATAGTGTTTGCAAAGTATTTTATAACAGTTAATTTAAGCCTCACAATATTCCTAGGGGGCAGATACTATAGATGAGGAAATTGAGACAGAGATTAAGGAACTTGCCCAGGGTCACACAACTAGAAAGTGTCTGAGATTGAATTTGGATGAGCTAATCATGTCTTCCTCACTCTAGTTCCAATGCTCTATCATTTGGCTGTCAATTTGAAGATTATCTAATCCAACTCTCATTTTTCAGATGGAAAACTGAGGCCAAAGTGGGGAAGGGATCTGCATGAGGTTACATAGCTAGTAAGAAGCAGTACTGGACCTGAAGCTCAGGTTTTCTGACTTCTGTCCAAGTCTCTTTCCACTACGTTCTTGCTTCCTAATGTTCCTACCCTGTCAAGTTCAGATGAGGACAGGTGGAGTGGGCTTTTGTAATATGCAAGGAATGGGGAAGCTCAGGACCGTGGAGTCTCCTGGTTTACCTCTTTCAACCTAGCTCTGCTTCTCCTCAGGCCAAGATCCTGGAACATGACAATGTCAACTACCTGAAGAAAATTCTAGGGGAACTGGCCATGGTACTGGATCAAATTGAAGCTGAGCTGGAGAAGAGGAAGCTGGAATATGAGGGTATGTACAGTGTATGTGGAAATGGGGTTGGGGTGGGGAAATAGAAAAGAAACAGTGCTGATTTCTTAAATCCCATAAAAACAGGCTCAGAATTTCCCTCAACTCAGGTCAGTCTGTGTATGTTCTTCAAAATACATTAAGTCCTTTCCACTAAGGTTCTCAAAGCATAGAAAGCCCTGGCCTTCCACCACTCTCTCTCCATCTATCCATCCATTTAACCTGCATAGTCTTCCAAAGCATCTTTCTAAGACAGAACTTTCATATTCTGTCCCCCTGTCTTTTGCCTCTTTTTGTATCCCTAGCACTCAACACAGTCCCTGGAATTTCTTGCTCAAAGATCAAGCCTCAAACTCAATTTCACTCTGGGGCTCATAGACTGGACAACAAGTCCCCACGCACCTAGAACAGAGTGGATTTAAATACTAAATAGTAATTGTTTCTCTTTTACCCAGGAGCTCTGAGGGTCTTCCCTTCCTAGTTTGATTTTTTTTTTTTATTAAAGGGGCCCTCCCTTGAGCAACTACTTAAAGAAGCCTATTCATTGAATGGGTATATCTCACTCAAAGTGAGAATGCTATGGGACCTTAGCCTGAAAGGGCCAGGGTCTCCCATTGCATCCTGTGCCATCTCTACCAGATCCAGATGGCTCAGGAGAAGAAATTGAGGTTGGTGACCTTGCACAGCCCTCCCTCACTCAAATCAGTCAACTGAAAGTTATGTCATCATCTTGATGTCATGGTCCTCTTCAAGAATGAAGGACAAACACAAGGGGGTTGGAATAGATGACCTATGAGGTCCCTTCTAGCTTTAGATCTGTAGTTCTATGATTCTTAGACCTCCCTCAGTGATTTCTTTTATCATATTAATTGCCTATTCTGTTTCATTTCATAGATGTAAGGAGGGTATACGGTAGGTAAGGGGGGAGAAGAACTAGGGCTTGGTGAGGATAATAAACTCACAGTGACACAATAAACAGAGGCTACAATATAGGATTCTAATCTTCTAATCCAGTAGTGATGGAGCACACATCTCCAAAAGGGAGTGGAGAAAGATGATGCGGATTCTTCTCAGCCATATAACAGATGCGACTGTAATAGTACAGTGATCAAGAACCAAAGACTAATGTCTTTCTGGGAGAGACTGGGAAGGTACTGCTGTTGAAGGTCCTCTTGGATTCTTCCTCACCTTTCTCTTCCTTCATTCTCTCTAGTAGATCCTTTGAAGGCATTGATTAACTAGGCATGGGCACTTGCCCCAGGCTGCCTGTCAACCAAGGTTCATTGTTCAGAAGAACAAAGGCTTCTCACAGGGAAGATGAGTAGCTGTTATCCATGGTCATTGACATTCTGAAAATAGGTTCTCAGCATAAGAAGAAGGGATTTCCATTTCATGTAAGGAAAAAAATTGACTTAATTAACAGGGCAGTGAAATCCTAGACCAGGAGTGTAAGACGTCAGAGCTTTTAAAAAACAAAGGAGAGGCTGCTCTCTAGTAGCTGGACGGAATTGATTGTAAATCCTTGTTCCTGAATAACCTTCACAATCAGGGTATTAGTAGAGAAAAATCACAAAACCAAGCTGATTTCCAAATTCACTCCAAAGTCATGTTGCATAATTTTACCTGGATACTTTGTGCCCAACAATTCTAGTCTCCCTTCATCAACTCTGTATCTTACTCCTGCAGGATCCATTCCAAACTGTATTTTCTTTTTCTAATTCCAACCATTCCACCCCTACAACAGATAATCCAGAATGTCACTGAGGCCATCTGACATAAGCTCTCTCAATAACCCGCTTCTTCCTTTACTCAAAACCTCAGGTTCATCATCCACCCTTGATGCCTTCCCTGTCATCAAAGAAGAGATAACTATGGTTCTCACTGAGGCTGCTGATCCCTCTCCCTTGGCACATTCTCTCCTTATGACTTCCTGGACCTACAGCAGTTCTTTTTTTCTCATTCATCTTCATTCTCTTCTCTACTATCTCTTTCTCACTTGTCAACCAACATGTTCAGATCTCCCCAGCCCTGAAAATAAATTGTTTTTAAACAAGCCTTCCCTTGACCCTACTGCCTCATCTTTCTATCATCCTATCCCTCTCCTTTCCTTTACTGCTAAACTTTTTGGGAAAGCTATCTATGCCTGTTGATAATAACTCAAGATTGTCTGGAACCTTAAGTGTTATAAAATGCTTTTCCACTCACCCTAAGAGGCAGATTGTAGAAATACTATTATCCCCATTTTATAGATTAGGAAACAAATTACATATTAGGATAATCAATCAATGAGGAGAAGTGACCTACCCATGGTCACAGAATAAATGTCAAAGTCAGTCTCCTAACTCGAAGTTCGGTATTTTTCCTGCTGCATCATTTGATCTCAAATTGATGTCATCTAGTTTCTATTCTAATAAAAGTACTCTACTAAAAATCTCAGGTAACATTTATCATTTTCAATGACCTGTTTCCAGCCACCATTCTCTTTGACCTCTCTGTATCTTTTGACACAGGGAATGAATATCCTCTCCTACTAGATTCTCTCAGAGTCCCAGTGCTCTCTTTTCTCTTTTCTATTTTTTTTTCATTTTAATCGATATTTTTCTTCACATCGCCTTAATTTCCAATTTTCTCCATTCTCCTATTCTGTAATCCCTATCTTTTGCTACAAATATCTTGCACAAAATATTTAAAGAAATCTTTTGTCATCAATTGAGGTAGTCCTACCAGTGACCTAGATCATGACCCATCCATGCTTCCTATTCTGGGCAACTCTTGAGCATGTCTTCCTGTAAGTTCACCACTGGGAGTCTACCCAGTATGCTGGAGGCCTTCTTCAATTCCTCATGACACCACAAGGACTCCAATGATGGACTCTGGAGTCCTGTTTTTCATTCCTTGCCCTTAACACATGGTCAGCCAATCTTCTCTTACTGTCATACATTTCCTTTATACCTTTTGCTCTTGTTCTTTAAAATTCCCCATGGGTTTTTTTGTGCAGACTGTTCATACCCACCGTGTCCCCATCCATTATTCTGTGCACTATTCATTTTTAATCATTCAAAAAACAAACAAAAAAACCCAAACCAGAGTTTAAGAAAACGAATCAACATATCAACTATGTATGAGAATACATGGAATATTACACATCCATAGTCCCCTACCTCTTAAAAGAAGGGAGAAAGGTATATTTTCTTATCTCTATTCTGGGGCCAACTTTGGTAAATATAACTACCTAGCATTCTATTTTAGGTTTTTTCTTTCCATTTATATGCTTTTAGTCATTGCATATGTTCTTTTTCTGGTTCTTCTTACTCCATTCTATCATTTCCTACATGTTGTCCTATGCTTCCCTGACTTTTTCATGTCTGTTATTTTGTATGATTATAATAGTCATCTGAAACTTCATATATGTGTTGTGTGTCCTGTTACACTGTGAATGTTTCAAAGGCAGCCTAGTACAGCAGGCAGCCAAAGAGGCTTGAGCGTAAATCCTATCTCTGATATTTACACCTGTGTGATCTTACACCTCACTTTCCTCATCTATAAAATGAAGGAGTTCGACTAAATGACCTTCTAGCTCTAAATTTATGACTCTATGATTCTTGAGAACAAGCACTACCTTGCTATTCTATTTGAATTCCCTGAAGTCAACACAGTGTTTGGCACATGGTAAGCACTTAATGACTGCTTTTCTATTTATTCATTGATTCATGGACCTCCATGTTTTTTAGCCACTTCATGATCAATGGGAATATATGTTTGTTTCCAGTTCTTGCACTAGCACAAAAGTGTTGCTGTGGATATTTTGGTGTACATGGGACTTCTTTCTGTCTTACCTCTCCATGAGGCATGTCTCTAGCAGGACAAAACATTGTCTTGATGCTCCTTTGGGCTCTATACATTCATTTTCTATCCCATTCGTTGGTTCTTTATCCTCTTTTGAACCCCCTAATTTAGGTGTTACATAAGTCCCTGTCCTTAGCCCTCTTTTCTTTTCTCTCTCATGATCTAGTTCCCTAGTATGGCTTCAATTACCATCTTTGTATATGATTTCCAGATATCTGTCTATAGTCCTTGACTTCTTTTGAACTCCAGATCCATATCTCCAAGCTCCTTACAGCACACATCTACCTGGATACTCCACCAATGCTTCATACTCAAGATTTGTTGTTTGCCCTAACTGTGCCTCTCCTAACTTCACTTCTTTATTCTGTGACACCACTATTCCCTTGTTGGTCATGACTAAAGCCTTGAGGTTATCTTCCCTATTCTTTACCTCTGTCCATTTACCAAGACCTATAAATTCTACCTCTTCAACATTTTTTGCACCCATCTCTTCCTCTCAATAGCCCCTGCCAGCACCCTAGAACCTACTCAGATTATCACCTTTCTGGACTACTATACTACTATAGCATAGTATACCGCTGGACTACTCTAATTGCCTCCTAACAGGTACTCCTACCTCCAATGTCTCTTCTCTCTAGTTCACTATTATAATAATCTTTCTTACATCTAATCATGTCATTCCTCTGCGCAATAATTTTCAGTGGTTCCCTACTGTGTCCTGTGTCTCTTACTGTCATACATTTCCTTTATACCTTTTGCTCTTGTTCTTTAAAATTCCCCATGGGTTTTTTTTTTTTGCAGCCTGTCCTAAGTGATGTTCAAAGGCCTGTACCTGTAGCTCATGCTACTTAAAAAACTGGATCTATGTAACTTTTCCAGTCTTATCTCATAAATGTTTTCTACTCATTCTGTCCTGACCAAATTGGTCTACTTTGTCTCCTAAACATACCATAGGCCTTCAGGTTTTGCTCACACTGTTCACTGGGTCTGCAAAGCTCTCCTTCATTCTTTTCAAGTGCAAAATTCCTACCCAACCTTCCTTCTCCAGTCAAATACACACTCCTGTAATGATTTCCCTCAGATCTCACAAAGTTTGTAATGCACTTATATACCACTGTACATTACAGCTATACCCTATGAGAGTGTAAGGGATTTTGTCTTATCTAAATTGTTTTCTGCCCAAGGCACAACATGGTGCCCTGCACACGATAGATAAATATTTATTAAATAGATGCATGGATGAACAGCTAGTCCAAGGAAACTCATTACAATGTTGGCACTAGAATGTCCTTAGAGATCTTTTAGTTCAGTACTCTCCAAAATGTTTCTGATCATATGCCCCCCATCAGTATAAATAATAGATATACAGATAGATAGGTAGATAAAGAATTGAGTGCACACATCCCTAATATATGTATATTCACTTATTTTAAAACTATTGTAATTGTTTGAGAGGTAATAATAGCCTGAATCTGAGTTGGGGACAAATGAGAGATGTTGTGGAGGTAGAAATGACAAGGTTTGACAACTGGTTGAAAATATGGGGTGGGGAAAGTGAAGAGTCAATGATAATGCTGAGATTCTGAATTTGGGTGATTAGAAGGATGGTGTTGTCCTTGACAGAAATAGGGAAGATGAGAACTGTCCTCTTATTAGTTGATCACATCCCTTGGGGTCATTCCCTATTCCCCCTATAAGAGACCACTATCCAGTAGTTCACCTCCCTCATCATCTCAAAGAGGAAGAGAAAGCAGTTCAAAGCGATAAGTAACTGCCCAAGATTGCACAGCCACGACAGTTAGTTGTAGAGGCAGAATTTGAACCTAGGTCCTCTGCCTCCAAGTCCAGAGATGTTCCCACTGCACTTTCTCATTTTATTACAAAGGCCTTTTCCTCAATGGGGTTCCTGCCAAAGTCATTGGAATAATATTCCTGGGATACCCTAAGGACTCCCTTTGCAATGATCTTTCCCTTCTATGGCAAGGTCCTATGGCAAAGTCAAGCTGTCTTAACTGAATTTCCAGAAACTTTCAGTGACAAGAAGATAATGACAGGGTTCTAAGGCAAGATGCAGGGACAGACTATCAAGTTTATTCATCTCCCCACAAGAAGCATCCATGAGAGATGAGGGAAAACCCAGTCCAGAGCAGCTCCCCAGGATGGCTCCATTTGACTTCTGTTCAGTACTTGGGGCTCCAATGTCCCCATTTAAGTCCAATTCCTGCAGCGTGCATCCCAGCACTCGGTCAGCCATCACCCACTGTCATTGCCCTCATGGTCATTATCATCACAATCATATAGCTAGCATTTAAATAGCACCACTATGTTCCAGGCAGGGTGCCAAGCACTTGAAAAATATTATCTCACCTGACCTTCACAACAACGCTGGAAGGTGGGTGCTGTTATTATCAACCCCATTTTACAAAGGAGGAAACTGGACGTTAAGTGACTTGCCCACGTTTATTCAGTAAGTGTCTGAGGCCATATCTGAACTTAAGTCCTCTTGATTTCAGGCAGGTGATCTATCCACCATGCCACCTAGCTGCCCATAGTAGGGACTATATACATGTTGGCTATTCTTAGAATTATCTTTACTATTAGTACCCATTAAGTGATCTAGATAGCAGTAGGACCAGTGGATTTAGAACTGGTCATATAGTCCAACTGTCTTATTTGACAGATGAGAAACTGAGGTCACAGAAGAAGTTACATGATTTTTCCAAGTCACAGAGATAGATAGCATAGGAACTAAGATTCAAACCTAGAGGTCCTGACTCCACTGCTCTCTCCATCACATCATACTTTCAGTCCTAGGAGTTTAAAGGACAAAATGATGACAAGGTGGTAGAACAGTTAGAGAATGTTTTCTGGAAGAATTATAAAATGAATTGGGCCTCGAATAACAGGTAAGGATTAGACAAGTGAAATGGGACCAGAGTTAAAGCAAAGCCTCAGAGGCGGGAATGAACATACTATATTTAAGAAGCAAAGACAGCACTGTCTTGGCTGGCATGATAGAGGTCTATAATAGATGTCAATGTTTGGGCAGGTTGTCAAGTACCCTGAATACCACACTAAGGGGTTTGGACTAGAAAAAGGGAAGCCACTGAAGGGTTCTGAGCAAGGAGCGTCATAAGTAAGAATGTTCTGGGAAGTATTCAAATTTGGAGGCTGAAACTCTGGAAAAACAATACCACCACTAAGAGAGGCTATTTTGGTGACCAGGAAAGTATGAGTTTGGGTTTTGGGTGGGGGGCGGTTGTTTCATTTTGTTTTTTATCTACTTGCTCCCTCTGTTCCACAGGGCAGAAATGTGAGCTGTGGCTTTGTGGCTGTGTCTTCACACTGGCTGACGTCCTCCTCGGGGCCACCTTACACCGCCTCAAATTCTTGGGACTGTCAAAAAAATACTGGGAAGATGGTAGCCGGCCCAACCTTCAGTCATTCTTTGAGAGAGTCCAGAGACGCTTTGCGTTCCGGAAAGTCCTCGGGGACATACATACCACACTACTTTCGGCTGTCATCCCCAATGCATTCCGTCTGGTTAAGCGGAAACCACCATCCTTCTTTGGAGCATCCTTCCTTATGGGCTCCCTGGGAGGGATGGGATACTTTGCTTACTGGTACCTCAAGAAAAAATACATCTAGAGCTGGGCTGTGCTTGGTGTTTGGTTGTTGGTGTCTGTGCTGTGTGATTCACAATGAGTTCCTCAACTGTCTCATGAAAACTTGAAACAGTTCTCCCTACCCCATCCTTACCCCAACCTGATAATATTGTCAATGTGAAAACATTCCATTGTCTAGAAGTAGAAGTGACCAACAACTCAAGGAAGCTATTAAATCTGGAGAAAGGAGGAAAAAAAACCCGATCAAAGCAACAAGGAATGCCTTTGATTTTGATTTGAGTTTTTGAGTTCTGGGCATCTCTAACCACTGGGATCTTGAGTCAGGGAGGTGCTAGTAGAAGGGAAGTAGGTCATGTCTTTTCTTTTCCTTCCTTTACCCCCTGAGAGATATTTTCAAGTGATAAAACAGTTAAGAACTGGACTGTTCCCAGCCAGAATCCAGGTGGATCCAGATGCTCTGAGAATACAAACTGTCATTTCCTCAGAATTGATGAACATTCTTCTCTGGAATCTGATGAAACTCCAAAACAACGTAGATGGGGCACAGGGGAGGCCTCTAAAGGGAGCTTTCTTCTGAACATGACCTCCACAACATTTGAGATCACCACCATTTTTGCCAAGGCTGTTGTATACTGTTTAATTCTTTCTCGGGGATGCTTCATGAGAATATCCATTATCTCCATTCCTTTAGGTATGGTTTCCCCATCATCTTCAGTGTGGCTTTCACTCAATGACATGATGATCTCCAAGGTCCTTTCTAGCTCTATATTTACCATTCTTTTCTGAGAAGTTGGTTCTGGGCTCAGTGCCTGAAAGTAGGCAGATCATGAGGTACCATATTGTTCTTGGCCCAACTTCTCCTTGCCTCTCCCCTCCACCTGTTGTCTAGAGGGCTGAATGGTCACCTCTGGTCTCTGCCAAAGGACATCTGCTCTTCTTCCACACTAAAGGCCAATTTTTGACCCTGCTGAGACATCCTCTCCTACAAAGTTCATTCCTTTCCTTATGCCTGGATAGGTATTATTCTGTAGAGACAGCACCCTCTTCATGTGTTTCACATGTTCCTTTGGAGACATTTCTATATCACTTTTCTAGAGACACCACCCACATCATGCTTCTCTGGAGATATTCCCATAGCACTGCACACTCCTCCCCATCACATTTCATTTCCTTGTGCCTTTTGCATGTTGAAAGAGTGCAGATATTGTCGTTAGAAATCTTTTAAAAGCTCCCAAATAAACTATTCAGAAGGAGCAAGTGCTTTCCATTTCTAAGCATGTCTCAGTAAAACTGGCTTTCATTTCTCCAGGGCTGAGCTTGGCTCACACAAAAGAAAGGCTATCAGCAACCAGGGATAGGTCTACAAATATCTAACCTGGAAACTGGTTCTAGGTCTCTTTATTTCAAAGCTCCAAGAAAAGCCTCATGTGGGGCAGCAGACCTTCAGCCAATCCTAGTAACTCCAGCACCAGGCAGGCTATCCAAATGCCAAGGTTCCCTGAGGAAGGCTGTCAATGTTCCAAGGGTTGGAAAGGTGGCCTGGTCTTATTTAGAAGAACCAAATATAAGAAATGAGTCAAAAAGGAAGATTGCAAGCCCTCACAATGAGAAAGAGGAGACAAAGTGACTCATTTGTCATTATGATGTAGGGAAAGGGGACTGGCTTCAAAGTCAGAATTTAGTGCCTATATGACTCCTATGGGGAAAATTATTTCATTTTCCTGGCTTCAGTTTTCTTACCTGTAAAATGGAGTTAGGATAGAGCATCTCTAAAGTCACCCTTCAGTTCTAAATCCTGTGATACTTTCATTCAACATTTATTCCTTCATTCAACAGTACAGAGCACTGTCCCTGGTATTGGGGAAATCTACAGTTTAGATAATTTTGGTCCTTGCTGTCAGGAGTTTACGGCCTAATAGGGATACAAGACACAAAAGCTGATACACATGACTCACAATATTATACATAAGAACATCAAAGATGGGACTGCTACATGAGCTCTGGGGGGAGATATCATTATGAACCAGGAGGATAAAGAAGTGAAAATTCCATTGAGAACAGAGCATGTGAGCTGAAGTTTTGAAAGATGGGCAGGATTCAACAGGCAAATAGGAGGAGGATATTCCAGACACAGCAACGACACAAAAGTATGAAGGCAGGAGGGGTGTTTGGAAGATACAGTGTAAGCCAGTTTGGTTGAAGCAAGGAGTTAGTAGAATAAAGCTGAAAAGCTAGGGTAGGCCCTGTGGTAGAGAAGCCTACCTGCCAGGCAAAGGTAATAGGGAACCACTGAAGATGTCTAACAGAGGAGAAATATGACTGTCTTTATTTGTGAGAAAGATTATTCTGACAGCAGTATGGAGAGAGTGAAGGTAGGAGAAGCCATTAAGAAGATATTGAAATAATCTGGATAGGTCTTATGGATACTTGTACAAGGGTTGGAGTGGAGAGGAAAGAATATATGCAAGATGAATACAGAGGGGGATTCTATCATATTAGGCAACTGATTGGACATGAGAGATGAGGAGTAGGGGGAGTCAAGGGCAACTCCAGGGGTGGGAATGTGGAAGACAAGAATAGTGGTACCATAAATAAAAATAAGCAAATCAGGGAGAGAAGCATCCATCCTCTAATTCAGGAGCCTTTGAGCACTAGTGTGGGGCAGTCAGGCATAGGTTCATCAGTCTGAATGATAGAGAGACAGAGACAGAGAGACATGGAGAGACACAGAGAAATCTAGCTGTTTCAGAGAAACACATAAAGCTCTTTCCTCAGGCAGAGATCATGTGTCCTTAGCAGAAGGACAAATGGTCATGGGGAGTAATCAAAGCCAAAGAGGAGAGAAAGGGATGGCAAAGAACCAAGGAAAGTCTATTCTGACCAGCAGAGAGAGGAGGGAGATTCTGGAAAGCAACAAAGGAGTGTTCTTCCCTGGTGTTCTGGAATACATTGGGGATAAAGGCAAAGGAAGGGTACGTCCAGAGAGGTGTGAGAACAGCTTGGTTGCGGGAGTGACAGAGGCAAATATATGTCATATAAGGGAATTTGAAATATCTCCAAGAAATCAAGCACAATAAGACAAAATGACATGTTGCAAAAATATGCCCATTTGATGAGTGTGTAGTGAGGGCAAATATTATCATCCTCATTTAACAGAAGAAAGACTCAGGGAGATAATGAATGTACCATAGGATACATTCATACAAATTTGAAGCTGGAAAGGACCTTAGACATACCAAGGGTCTGAGTCTGTGATAGATTTCAGAGGGTGCATAAATTTGGATGGAAAAAAAAAATATATATATATATATTTCTACTAACCTTTTGCTTCCTTTGTAATCTCATGTATTTAAAAACATTACGCTGAGAAAGGGTTCATAAGCTTTACCAGACTGCAGACTGCCAGGGGGGTCCATGGCACAAAAAAGTTGGCCTTTTCATTTCATGAAGGCACTAAGTGAGACTTAGAGGGTGTACTGTGACTTGCCCAAGATCACACAGCTAGGAAATACCAGAGCCTGCTCTCCAACCCAGGTCTCCTGCACCCCAGCTCAGAGCTTTTCCCACTATACTTCTTTGATTCCCATCCTGTGCATCCCACAGCAAGGGTTCAGTGAGTGTTCAGTACATGAAGGCTGAACTCCTGTCTGATTGCAGGAGTTTGCCTGTCTAGGCAAGTCCCAGTCAGTCTCTACCCAGATATCAAAATGCTAATCAGGGACATTCTCCCACCTCCTCCCACCTGCCTCCTGGGAATCTGAAGCTGCCCTGAAAACTGCATCCTCTGCTGACTTAACTCCCTCCAATGAGGGAAAGAGATAGGGCCCTGGCACAGGGCAGGTACCCTGAGGCCAAGTGGCACAATTGTTTCTCTCTCCGGTTTCCTTTTCAGTAGCTAAGCTGCTCCCACAACATAGTAACTACTTTAAGTTGGACTCCCAGGGCACCACAAACACAATGGAGCTACTCTCTTCCCAATTTGCCTGCTTTGGACGTGTGTATTACCAATTCCAAAGGTTCCTGACTGATGGCTAACATTTAGATACAGTGTCTGAAACAGGTGGGGTGTGTCTGAGAGCACAGCAGAGAGACCCTTCTGCAGATACTTCTCCAGATTCAGAGGAGCGGCCCAAAGTCTTGCAAAATCATAATCACTGACATTTACTTAGTGTTTCATGGCTTACAAAGTGAGTCACATACATTAGACTGTCAGATCCTTACAGTAACAATGTAAGGGAGGCCATAAGAATAACCCATATCTCCATAGCAGCTTTAAAGCTTGTCAAGCACATTCCTTTTGAGGTAAATGGTATAAAGAATATTATCCTCATTTTAGAGATGCAGAAACTAAGACTTAGGTGAAGTGGCTTGCTTAGCATCACGCAGCTAAGTAGGCAATGCCCTCCACTCATGGGGTTTCTCTTCCATAAACAGAAACCATAGGACTTAGAGTTGGAAGGGCATTAGAGACCAGAGCATCTAAATCCTTCATATTACAGATGAGGAAACAGGTCTGAGAAGTTAGGTACTTTGCTCACAGATAGTAGGAGACACCTAGAGAAAAGAACATTAAGAACAACCAAGGAGAAAGAACAGGGAGGCCCCTGGTAAAGGTGGTAATCCAAGGGTTAAGGAGTAGGCTTCGGCCAGAGCCTGCTCAGAGCGAGAGATGTCTTTAATCAGCTGCCTGTACTAACCAAATTATATCTTCTCATTTTAGGGATGAAAGAATCCATCTCACCATCCAAATGGTAGCTCAGAAAATACTAACAAACTTTCAGCAATTCTGAATGTAGCCTGTGACTTAGTCCTACCTCCGCAGCTGTCAAGCCTTCTCAATATAAGGGATTAAGCAGTAGCAAGATGCAAAGGAAAGAACCCACTGCTGGTCACATCCTGCAAGGAGGGGAAATAAAGGTCCCATATATACCACAACATCCATAACAATCATTTTTGTTTTGCTGAGCAGAAACCTAGAAACAGCTGGGGAATGACTAAACAAGTTGTGGTATATAATGCACTGGAGCAGTGTGCTGTAAAAAATAATGAATATGGGGCAGTTAGGTGGTGCAATGGATACAGCATGTATCCTTAGTTCAAATCCAGGCCTTAGATACTTCCTAGTTGTGTGACCCTAGGTAAGTCACTTAATCCCAAACACTTCAAAAAACCCCACACAAACACCACAATGAATATAAGAAATTCAAAGAAACATGGGAAGACTTGTAAGAACTGATACTGACTGAAGTGAGCAGGACCAAGAAACCAATAGACAAAATATGTCCATGAATGTGTGAAAATAAATTCAAACAAAGCTACACTAAGTAATTATAACTATCAATGATAGCTTTAGAGAAAAGATAAAGAAAGGCCCCTATATAATTTTCTGGGAGAGGTGGGGAAACTATGGAGATGGGATGCTGCATACTTGGTCAGTGGTGGTCATTGTGCTGATTGGTTTTGTCTAGTTGTATTTCTTCTTCAGTACAAGGAAAGGTTTACCTGGCATGGGGAAAGGACAAATGCAAAATTCTGGTTGAATCCCAATTGACATATACCATGACCCTCTCTTGAGAATACAAGCTCTAGAGACAACAGTGGTTGTCTAAGAGGGAGGAGATACTGCCTGGCCTTCTCATCAGCACCAATGAGATTGTCTGCCCCAGTTTGGAAATCCAACCAAGATCCATTCTTGCAAGATGTGGAGAAAGAACTTTGTTTGGCAAGGGTTAGCTGCCTCCTGGGCAGGATTGAGAGTCAAGGCTATTACACTATTAAGCAAGCATCCCTTTTCTCCTCAATTTGCCAGGGCATCTCCTGAGGGTAATAACAGCTGAACTGTGGCCATTTCACTCAGCATTAGAAACTTTCCATCCCATGTCTCTCTTACCATCCTGAAGGTTTCCAGGCATACCAAGGCCACACAAGTTTCTTCAAACAGAAGATGCCTTTGGTTGCATGAACTGACAGTATGCTATTTTTTTAAAGCAAGTATCTAAGGAAAACTTCTGAGTTTTCTCCATGGGATATTCTCAGTCTCTTACTAGTGCTTACTATGTGCCAGGCAGAGTGCTAAATGCAGGAATGAACTCAGTATAAATGAATGGAAAGAATACTGGGTTTTGAATTGCAGGAGCAACTGATCATAAATCCTATCTCCTTTACGTGAGACTTAGGACAAGTTACTTAACATCTGTAGACTGCTGTTTGCTAGACTGTAAAATGAGGGAGTTAGATTAGATCATTTTCTAAGATCCCTTCCAGCTATAAATCAGATTTTCTGTAGAACTGGGATTGGGCTACACTGGATTGCTAACAACCTAAAGATGACAGGCACAGATAGGAGGGAAAGCCACCCCCCAAAACTACCCATATCATAGGATTTATTTTGAACTAGAAGGAATTTAAAGATCATTAGATTCAACCCTTTTACTTTTCAGAGGAACTAAGGCTGAGAGTGGGAAACAACTCATCCAATGTCACTTTTAGGGTTAGTTGCAGGGCTGGGATTAGGATCATAATACTACCTCTTCATTCTACTGCGTGGTTCTAATTAATGAATAATTCTGTTTGACCATCAGCAAGTCACTTAATCCCACTGGGGCTAATTCTTCTTTGCTAAAATGAGGGAGCCAAATTTGATGATCTCTAATTCTATCCTCAGTATTGCCAACCTTTTATCATTTCACCATTTCATTGTCTAGGACCTCAACTAGTAGTACCCAAGGGTCTAAAAACTCCTAACGGGTGCTTAACATGCAACATGCTGGTTCACAAGGTAACCCATTTCAGTCATTCAACAACAGATTAAGATGCCCATCCTTTATTCAGCAGAAATCTGCCTCCCATTATCTCTCCCTCCTCTCTTCCCCCCCACCTTTGGGTCACTCAGAACAAACAAACTTCCATGTGAAAACCTTGGAAATGGAGGGAACCTCAGGGATCCCTAGTCTCCTTTCAGGGCAGCAAGACATCTGCTGGAATCCCAACTCTTTCCCAACCAGGCTCAAT
This sequence comes from Potorous gilbertii, assembly GCA_028658325.1. Classification (NCBI taxonomy): domain Eukaryota; kingdom Metazoa; phylum Chordata; class Mammalia; order Diprotodontia; family Potoroidae; genus Potorous; species Potorous gilbertii. The sequence continues at coordinate 271,854,286 of CM053769.1, read as the reverse complement.
TATAGTTTCTCAGACAGCCTCGTAAAAAGGCCAGGGCCATAGGGGACAGTTTTAAGGGCAGATTTAGAGTGGTTATGGTGTGGGAATAGCATGTCTGGTCTGCCAAGCTGGCTAGAAAAACCCTCAGGGGTATTGCTCAAGCACTGAATTTCATTCTAGTTCCTGATCTGAAGATTAAAAATAAATCAGAGTTTATTGCTCACCCTAGCTAGGGTTATTAAAGGGTGTGGGGGAAGGGAACAAGCATTTATTTATTTTTTATTTTTTTAAAATAATAAACATTTTTTGGGATCACTTAATGATAGAAAAGTAGTTCTACATCAAAATGCACATGACCCAGTTGTTAAACAGAACATTTCCAAAGTGAATACATGTCCTAACCCTGGTTTCTTTGCCACTCCCCACTTTAAGCCAAATTTAGCCCCCTATCTCCTTCGCCTTCCAACCATTCTCCCTCACTCCTACCCGCCAGGTGTAACTGCTAACAAAAGGAATAGCACTTTAGCTATAACATTTTCAACTCCACTCCACAGTGAAGATTCCAGTTACATTCAAGATTGAGTTCTCTCCATTATCTTCTAACAAAAAGTTCTTGAGCCCAGCATTTACAATATTACAACACACCCAAGTGGTGTCTACAACTCATCTTTTTCTCCTGTTTCTTCACTCCCTGGGGGAGTGCACCACCACCAGAGTTTGCTAACAATAGGCTGGACGATCTCTTCAAGCAAAAAGCATTTATTAACTACCTAGTGTGTAACAGGCATTGTGCTAAGTACTTTACAATTATCATTGCACTCTCATTAAAGAAATGACACAAGAAGGAGTGGACTAATGCTTACAAAGTCAGCTGTAGTTCAGCCAGCCTACAAGCACCTTAAGTGAGGAAGAAAGAAACAAAGGCCAAAATCAAGAATTTTCATTTTTTAGTTTAATTCTATTGTTTACACACACAATCCACTGTGTATTTAACAAAGTCAAGAGCCATTCCTTAAATACAATCTGGTACTCAGACTATAACACATGTGCCTGGAGAATAAGGCTCCCAAGTGAATGAACCTCAGTACTGGAAGATGAAACAATGACATGGTTTTGTGACCACAGACACCCTTGGAAGGCTCTTTCTCAGCACCTGATAACATTCAACACACACAGCAAGGCTGAGTTTGGAACATGAGAGAGATACAGATCCAAAATGGCGTCCAAGTGGAGTAGAGGAGATGTAACTCTTGCTCTTTACCCAAACAATGTCCTGATAGCTTCTACCACATCTTTCTCTTTGACAACTATAGGTAGGAAGGATGCCCTGGGAGGATGGGACCCCTGAAAAGTCATAAGAATTCAGAGAAATGGAACGTTAGGGGCAAAATAGTATCTGATTTTTTTTAAGGCTGCCAAAGAGTCAGCCTTATTCCTGCCTGGCAGAAGTGCAATACAATAAAGCCCAGAAGAGCTAGGAAAAGAATGAAACTTAACCAAGATGTAAGCTTCCTACTACAATGCTACTGAAGAGCACTTAATAAATATTTTTTGAATGTTGAATAAAGATATCCTTAAGTCTTAGGCTAAAAGAAGACAAATGTGTTGTTTGTTCCCCCATAAAAAGTATTAAGACTGAGGATCCTGGGGGCAGGGGGTGATTATAGCTCATGTGGGAGAACCAAATATTTCCTGCTGTCTTGAACCTACCATGTATAACTGACTCTCACAACTCATAGTGAAAAAGACACTGAACCCAAACCAGACCAAGAGTATAAGAAAAACATTCCAAAATTTAAGTCTGACAAACAAACTTCCCGAGTAAAAAAGTATACTTGTGACAGTTACCTACAGATGCTGAAGTCAGAACCTGAGAAACATTTCTCAGTGTTAGGTGGCAGGAAAAGGGGGAGGTGTCTTTGACAAACCTGGTTGGTCCAAAATTTCACAAGGGAAATTGGATTACTGTTAGGGTCCTCAAGTTCTGCCAGAACTTCTAACACACAATGAAATCTCACTAGCCAGAGTCACAGTGAGTGTAATTACATCTGTTATTTCATTCATTAACAATTAACCTGACACTCTGGGGCAGGAACACATAACTTAAAAACATTTTTATAGCCACTGCTTTCTAGAGCTCATCATAAAAGCTTGAGCTATGGCAGTAAAGCGTAGTGTTCATTACTTAATACTCCTGTTGAGGTTAGAGTTGAGGATAAAGTAGCTTCTTAAGACTGGTTTTGTTCAAGTTGACTAGAAGGTTCAACGTGACAACCCGTGTGTGAAGATGACCAGTTTATTACAACTTCTGGATGTGCAACCATGCTCCATTGGGAACTAACAAATAACAAAGATGGAACCTGATCTAGAGAAAATGAGTTTTAGCAGCACAGACAGAATGTTTGAGTTCGAAGGAACTTTAGAGCATAGAATAATAAAGCGGACTGTCAGAGCAAGAAGAAACCTTAAAACGTAGACTACTACAGGGAGAAAACAAAGGCCAGAACACAAAACAAGGAGGCAGCATGATGTAGGGAAAGAGCAAAGGATCTGAAATCAGAAGTCATTCATTCCACTGCCCTGAAACGAAGCACTCCCATTTGTAAAATGAGGGATCCTCATAGAGTGATGAGGAAAGTACTTTGTAAACCCTAAAATGCTACGTAAGTTACCACTATATAACCATCATTACATGATGCTTATAATCATAATTTATTACTGTTCTCATTAAGCACAAAGAATGTCAGAGCCAGGAAAGATTTGGGACATATAGAAAGAACTGGCTCAAATTATGATAAATGGTCAAAAGATATGAACTGGTAGTTTCCAGAGGAAGAAATCTAAGTTTTCAATAACCATATGGAAAAATGCTCTAAATCACTAATAACTGAAGAAATGCAAAATAAAACAACCCTGAGGTTCCATCTCACACCCACAGGATTGGTCAAGTTGACAAAAATAGAAAATGATAAATTTGTTGGAGGAGCTGTGGGAAAAGAGGTACATTAATGCACTGTTTGGTGGAGCTGTGAACTGATCCAGTCATTCTAGAAAGCAATTTGGAATCATGCCTAAAAAGCCATTAAACTGTGCATACTCTTTGACCTAGCAATTCCACTAATTTGTCTATACTCTAAAGAGGTCAAAGAAAGAAGAAAAGGACCCATATATACAAAAAATATTGATAGCAGCTCTTCGTTTTATGGCAATGAATTAGAAACTGAGGGTGGTGGTATCCATCAACTGAGGAATGGTTGGATAAGTTATGGCATATGTAGGTGATATAATATTATTGTGCTATGAGATGATGAAAGGGATGGTTTCAGAAAACTCTGAGAAGGTTTATAGCAACTGATGCAGAATGAAGTGAGCAGAACCAGGGGTATAATTTATAGAGCAATAGCAATACTGTAGAGATAATCAGTTGTGAAAGGTTTACAAACTCTGATCAACAAAATGACTAACCACAATTCCAAAATGAAATATGCTACCCACCTCCTGATAAAGAGGTAGTACTCTGAACTCAAAGTTCAGATTGAGATCTTTTTTTTTCTGACACGGCTAATGTGGGAAATTGTTTTTGTTTAACTATACATGTCTGTAGCATGTTTGTTTTGTTTTTTCTTGATTTCTCAGTTGGAAGAGAAGCTACGTAGAGGCGGCAGGAAGAAAATGTAGATCTAAAAATAAAATCTAACTGAAAAACAAAAGAAGGTTCATAGAGATCTACTCCAATACTTTGTTTTACAGATGAGGAAACTGAGGCTCAAAGAAGGAAAGGATTTGCCAAAGGTCACAAAACTAACTAGTAGAGGAGTCAAGACTCGAACACAAGTCTCACAATCAGGATATTTTCTAAATGCACTGGCTTCTTACCTCTACTCATAATGGGGAATATTTTCTTTCAACACTAATGAGTATATCAAAATTTTTCTTTAGAAACAGAAAACTTCAATACACAGCAGCCCAATTTTTGCATTTTTTTTTACCCAACCAAGGTACTCTTTCTATCACTGAGTGATATTCAGGAAAATACAATTTTAGTACAAAAACTAATTCTGGCAAGATCATCTTGAATCAGCTAATAAACCTCTTAAGTTACATTCCATATTGCACAGTTTTTTGACATGTAACTTATTTAACATCAAAAACCACAATTTTTGGTTTTTCAAAGTTAGTTATTGCTCAAAGGAAAAAAAAAGACAAGACGCAAAACAATTTAAATTTATAACCAAAGATATGACTGGGGAGTTATAAACCTTAAGAATTTCATTAAAGGCTTTAACCAACCACCCAGTTATTGCCAGCAATTTTACAAAAATTTACTCAAAAAAACAAGCCTTCTCATAGTTTCAGCAGAACCTGGATGGACAATTACTCACTTTTAGTGAGTGCACAACAGTCATCTAACACTTTTGTCTTTAAGGCACTCCAGTTTAAAAGGCAGTCGATCAGAATCTGGCTGCAATATTTACAGTCAATTGAAAAAAATGTAAATATTACAAAGAGATTGCTTTTTCCAGGCTTCTTTTCCCCATGGGTAAGATCCTAGCCTGAAAGACTTATGCAAAGAGTATCCAAGGCAAACATTTAAATAATATTAAGAGTCACTCAAACAAAAAGATAACTGGCAACTAGGAGACAGCAGAAGACAAAGACAATTCTGGGGCTCTTAACCTTGCCTCCAGGCATAACTAGTCCTTCAGCACATATCTGAGTCCTGGTTTCTAAAAGACCTAAAAAACAGAAATCCTAGGTCAAGGTTAGATGAAGTCCCAGCCAATCTGGTTAAACAGTACCATTTGTGTTCAGAGCTATTGCATCCCAGATAGCTTCTTTTGGGGGTTGTAAGATGTTTTTCATCTTATTCCTTCCTGTGAGACCATCAAATGTCTGTCACACATTTGCCAAGACTAGGATAGGAACAAAGTTGTTCCACATGGACCCCCCTCCAGTCCCTGTTCTTGCAAAAAAAATCAACAAAAAAAACAAAAAATCAGTCAAGTGAAATAGGATTGATAATTGAGCAGATACATAAACAAAATAAATGAAAAGAGATTAGCCTTCCTGTTCCTCCCTAATCTTTCTTTTATTTCTTGTAACTATCTTGCTTCAAATTCAGACAGGAGCTTTGGGGAGGAAGTCCAGGAGAAAATGGTTTCAGGTACCAAAACCCATATGTTCCATACCAGCCCAGTAAGCCAAAGAGGGTACCGAACACTTTCTGGGACAGGTCATGGAAATAAACAGCAGTGCAAAGGAACATCCAAACCCAGATGTACACCAGGCAGCCCAAGGCAACAACCAAGGAGGTGAGCATGAAGTACAGGCCATGGCTCCTGTCTATCTTGACCTCTTGCAGGACAGCCATCTCCTCCACGATGACCAGTGCACAGTAGGTCAGAAGGAAGGAGTGACCAGAGATGTCAAAGCCATGCCAGAACCCACCACCTTGACGGCACTCCACCTTGCTGTTATATTCCTTTTGGATACTTTCCAGGGCAGGTGATTTGTAGCAGCTCCCTGTGTAGTGCTCAATGTGCAAAAAGACACTTGTGCTGATGTACCAGATCAGTGTCCCCACCAGAAGTATGCACAGCCGCCTGAGGACCACACCAGCCTTCCCTGTCAGATGATAGTTGGTGAGGGCAATGAAAGGCAGGAGGAGAATGAAGGTCCAGCCCCAGGCTACTTTGACAAAATACCTGTCAGAGAAGAAAGTCAAAAAACAGGGAAACAAAATATAACCATTAATTCAAGACTTTCAACTCAGAATTGTAGAATGCAGAGCTATGAAGGACTTTAGAGACCATTTAATTCAACTAACCCCTTCCCGCTTTCTCTTTACAGATAGGGAAACTGAGACTCAAGGACTCTCTTGGTTACTTGTCCAAGGTCACCTAGCTAGTGAATGACATAGATAATACAAATTCTAAGTCCATCACTTACCAGCATTGTGATTATAGAAAATTCATTTAACTACTTGAGTCTCCATTTTCCCTTTTACATAGTTGCCTTTTGTATTTTATAAAATTCCCTTTTATAAATCTACTTGATAGGGCTGTTGTAAGAATAAGAAACAGCATGGTATACAGTAGTAGAAAAACAAAACCCACTGGACAGGAAGTTCAACCCATGAGACATGGGTTCAAATACTGACTATGACACTAGGACTGTAGATTTTGAACCATAAAGGAACTTGGATAATCAAGTTCACCTCCCTCATTTTACAAAAAAGAACATTGAGATGAAGTGACTTGCCTAACACCACACAGCAGGAAAGGTCAGAGGCAAGAGTAGAACCCAGGTCTTCCAAATCTCAAGTCCAACAATCATCCTCTGCGCCATACTTGTGCCTTACCAGAAGATACTTTGTAAATGTTAAAAGGTTACATAAAAGTGAGTTGTTATGAAATAGGAAAGGCACTGTGTAAATTGCAAAGAGCTTTAGGTACATGACCTGCTATGATTATTTTCACCATTATGATTTCTATTACACATATAGCCTTCTCTAAGCAAAAAGCAGAAAGGGAACTGGTTAAATATTCTGCATGACTTTGTCAACAGCACCTACAACATAGCAAAAGCCTGTTGAAATAGGGTTAGTCCCCAAGGAAATCCCATTCATCTCACTAGTCACAACAAAAATCTGGAACAAAGGAGCAGAAGTTAAGAATCTTTCCCACACAACAAGGAATTGTCTCACTGGCAACACCCAGGAAAGGATACAGCAGATGGCCCCCTTTCTCCAGCAAGACTGTCAACCCACCGGGCAAATGGACAGTGGGAATGTGTCACCATTTCTAATCAACCCCTTTCACAATCTATTCTTAGACCAGTTTCTCAGGGTGGATGTGTAATCCAAAGCACAAGATCAACTAAGGCCGGCACCCAACTAGCCTCAAAGGTTTTTCACGTTGCCCAAGAAATATAAGGTCCCAAAGTCAATCATCGCTACATGCCAAAGTTCGAGGGCACATTAACGAACACTGATACCTGTTTGGGGTAAAGAATTTGGTTCTCAGCTACAGCCATAGAAGGAGAGAGCTGAGAAAATCCCTGAAAACCAAAGAAACAACCAGTAGTTGCTGCGGGTCTTGGGTGCTGCCCTGCAGTGTGTTCTGTTGGAAGACTCCCCAAAGCCAGGATCACACACTAATGAGAATGAACTTTACAGCGAGTGACTAAGGTTCCAGGAAAATCCAGGGGAAAGTTCACTGGGTACAGCTAGACAGGCAGACCTGCCAGACCCAGAGGGGTGTCTCGCCTGACCCTCATGTCAGAATCATCCTAGATTCGGAGATTGTACTTAGGATCACACGCCAATAACCACTGAAGGTCAAGGGCACAGACCCCCAGAACAACTTGTGCAAACCTTTGAGGTGATAGACCAAGAAACCGGCCCACATTCAGGCGAAGTGACTGGCCCCATGCCTAATTAGACAATTAGTGATAGTCGAGATAGTCGGGGGAAGGGATAATAGGAGACAGGGGCTGATCAGAACGCTCAATTTCCTTCCTTTCCCAAGAAGGGATGTGGAGTCGGTGGACCTGGATTCTAATCCAAGCTCCACTTGGATGACCCCGGGGAGGTCACTTCCCCTCCCCGGGCCTCAGTCTCCTCATCTGAAAAAAGTGGGACCTGCAGGAGAGGACCTCAACAGAGTCTTCCAGCTCTCGGGCCAACGACCGAAAGCAGCCAGGACCGTGCCACAAGCCCAGTGCGATCAGGTCTGAGCCTCCCTATCACTTCACAAGCATCTTCATGTCGCGACAGACACCCCCAACCCCCCCCCGAAAGGTGCTCCGGGATGAGCCGAACCAGCCTCGCGCCCCTCCCCGTCGGGAGCCGTCCCCCGCCTCGATCTGCGGCCCCGGACCCACCCGGTCACGACCCCGCGGAAGACCGAGACCGCACTCACACGTTGAGGATGTTGCGCTTGTTGCTGAGGTAGCTCGGGGGCAGGGGGGAGAGCTCCTTGACTAAGGAGCCGCCCAGCATGAAGGCGAGCAGCGCCCAGGGCAAGTACCGCCGCACGGCCGCCCGCACTAGCGTAGTCCGGAGGAACCAGGCGCAACGTTCCAGATACTCCATGCCGGCCACCACCCCCAGCCCGGCCCGGCCCGGGATCGCTCCTGCTCCGCGCCCGCTCCGCTCCCGCTCGGCCACCGTCCGGGCCGCCCCGCCCCTCCCTCGCGCCAGGGCCGGCCCCTCCCCTGCGCAAGGGGGCACCAGCCCCGCCCGCTCGGTTCCCTCCGCCCGCCCCTCCCCCACCCTCCCGCGGACGCGCGCTCGGGTCCCGCCCACTAGACTGCTCACGTGGCCAATGCGCAGCCGCAAAAGATTCTCCAGCCTGGTGCTGCTGAACGTGCCTCCGCTGGAGCTTTGAAGCTTGGGGGAGGGTATGCACGGCCTTCCCGGGAAAACTTCCGAGAAAGTGAGCAAAATTCTGCGCCACGAGACAGGACGCGGCTTAGCTCCTGCCGGCAGACAGCCTTGCTTGTTCCTTGCAGCCGCCCGGGCAGGAGCCCCTGTACCGAGATGGAAGGGAGGGCGCAGTCCTGGGGCCCTGTACTGATGGACACTGAGGCACTGGGGATGCAGCCTCTCCCCATCGTGCGTGCAGCCCTTCTCCTCCCCCCCAACTCCTCCCATTCCCTACCCCCGTACAGAGAGAGAGGGAGAGAGAGAGAGGGAGAGGGAGAGAGAGAGAGAGAGGGAGAGGGAGGGAGAGAGAGAGAGAGAGAGGGAGAGAGAGAGGGAGAGGGAGGGAGAGAG
>CM053769.1:271655783-271843283 GCA_028658325.1 Potorous gilbertii | reverse complement strand
CAGAAACTTGCATATCCCCAAAACTAGCTCTGAAAATGGCAGTTCAAAAAAACTTGAAGCTAAAGGATAGGGCCTCCCCAGAACCAGATGAGCAGAACTTTACCATGACTTTAATATAAAGTTTAAATTCAAGAAATAGGCTAGGAAAATGAGCAAATGACAAAAAAAAAAAAAGGACGACAATAAAAAGCTATTAAGGTGGCAGGGAAGATTAAGACACAAACTCAGAAGAAGACAATACTGCAAAAGTAGCTATAACCAACACCTCAAAGAAAAATTCTAATTTGACACAAGCCAAACAAGAATTCCTAGAAGAGTTAAAGAAAGAGATGAGAGTGGTAGAGGAAAAGGAGAGTAAGACAAGAAATTATGAAAAGAAAATTAACAGCTTGGTAAAGGAGGCACAAAAAAATTGAAGAAAAAGACACCTTAAAAAATAAAATTGACAATGGTAAAAGAGGCACAAAAATTCACCAAAGAAAAGGACTCCTTAAAAAGCAGAACTGGCCAAATGGGAAAAAGAGGTATAAAATCTCACTGAAGATAATAATTCCTTAAAAGTTAGAATTGGGAAAGCTAAGGATTTCATGAGACATCAAGAAGCAATACAAAAATTCAAGAGTGAAAAAATAAGGGGGAAATGTGAAATATCAGAAAGAGGAATTAATTTAAGACTTATTAGAATATCTGAAAGTCATGATCAAGGAAGAGTCTAGACATCGTGTTTCAAGAAATTATGAAGGAAAACTATGCTGATATCTTAGATTCAGAGAGTAAAATAGAGATGGAAAGAATCCACAAATCACCTCCTGAAAGAATCCAAAAAGCAAAACTCCCAAGAATATTATAGCCAAATTCTAGAACTCCCAGGTCAAGGAGAAAATATTGCAAGCGGCTAGAAAGAAACCATTCAAATATCATGAAGTCACAGTCAGCATCACACATGATTTAGCAGCTTCCATGTTCAAGGAGCAGAGGGTTTGAAATAATATTCTGCATGGCAAAGAAGCTAGGATTACAACCAAAAATCACCTACCCAGCAAAACTGAGGATAATGCTTCAGGAGAAAAAAAATGGATATTTCATTAAATAGAGGAGTTTTAAGCATTCCTAATGAAAAATCAGAGCTGAATAGAAAACTTGATGTTCAAACATAAGACTTATGAGAATCATTAAAAGGTAAACATGAAAGAGAAATCATAAGGGATTCAATGAGGTTAAATGAGGAAGATGATACTTGTAACTCATAAGGGCAGTTAAAAGAAGTTTACATAGACATAGGGCATGGGAATGAGTAAATTATATTAGAATGATCTCCCCCCCCCCCAAAAAAAAATGAAGGCATGAGAAAGAGGGATGAACCAGGAGAAGGGGAAGGGAGAGGTAGAATGGGGAAATTTTACTCAAAGAGATGCATAAGGAAGAGTTTTTGCAGTGCAGGGAAAATGGGGAGGGTGGACAGTGCTTGAACCTTACTTTCATCAGACTTAGTTCAAAAAGGAAATAATATATATATACATACTCAACTGTGTGTAGAAATCTGTCCTATCCTCCAGGGAACTTGGAGAAGAAGGGGACAAGAGAAGGTGGGGAGGGATTAATAAAAGGGCAGAAGTTAGAAGCAAAATAGATTTTTTAAATAATTATTTTATTTGTTTTCAGATTTCTACAATCACTTCCATATAACTTAGATTTTTTTCCCCCTCCCTCCCCAAGATGGTGTACTATCTTATATAGATCCTACACATATATTCTTATTAAATACATTTTCACCTTAGTTATGTTGCACAGAAGACTTGAAATGAATGGGAGAAACCATAAGATAAAACAAAACATAACACAAGAGAAAATGGACTGCTTCATTCTGCCATCCAACCATAGTTCTTTCTCTGAATGTGGAAGGCATTTTGCCTCAAGATTGTACTGGGAATTTTCTAGGTCCTTGCATTGCTGTGAAGGACTAAGTCTACCAGAAAAATTCCTCACACACTGTGGCTGTTGCTGTGTAAAAAGTTCTCCTGGTTCTGCTTCTTTCACTCAGCATCAGTTCATGTAAGCCCTTCCAGGCCTCTCTGAAGTCTTCCTGTTCATCATTTCTTATAGCACCATAGTATTCCATTACATTCATATAACACAACTTGTTCAGTCATTCCTCAATTGATGGTCATCCCCTTGATTTCCAGTTCTTGGCTACCACAAAGAGAGCAGCTATAAATATTTTTGTACTGCAGAATAGACTTTTGAGGAGAGAGAACAAAAAAGAGAGAAGAAACAAAAGAAAATGGGAGAGGGAACTGCACAGTAGTCATTACTGTGAATGTAAATGGGATGAGCTCACCCATAAAATGGAAGTGAATAGTCCAATGAATTAGAAACCAGAATACAACAATATATTGTTTACAAGAGACATGAAACAAAAGCACAGATTTAAAATAAAGGACTGGAACAGAATCTAATAAAATGTTTTAGCTAAAATAAAAAAGGCAGGGATAGAATCATGATCTTGAACAAAACAAAAGCAAAATTAGACCTAATTAAAACAGATAATCATTTTGCTAAAAGGTACCACAGACAATGAAGTAATATCAAAAATTTTTACAGCAAGTTTCACTTATAAAGTTCTCATTTCTCAAATATATGGAGAATTGAGTCAAATTTATTAAAATAAGAGCTATTAAATTGATAAATGGTCAAAAACTATGAACAGGCAATTTTCAGGGGACAAAATTAATGCTATTTATAGTCATATAAAAAATGCTCTAAATCACTGTTGATTACAGAAAGACAAATTAAAACAACTCTGAGTTACCACCTCACATCTGTCAAAAACAATAAATGTTGGAGGGAATGAGGGAAAATAGTTACACTACTGAACTGTTGGAGTAGTGAACTGGTTCAACCATTCTGGAAAACAATTTGGAACTGTGCCCATAAGGCTATTTAATTGTGCATACATTTGACCCAGCAATGCTGGGTCTATATCCCAAAGATATAGATATATAGATAGGTCTATATCCCAAAGAGATCAAGGACAAAGGAAAATGCCTTATATGTACAAAAATATTTCTATCAGCTCTTTTTATGGTGGCAAAGAATTGAAAATCAAAGGGATGTTCATCAATTGAGGAATGGCTGAACAAATTGTGGCATATGAATATGATGGAGTATTACTGTGCTATAAGAAATGACAATGGGGATGGTTTCATAGAAAACAAACCAACAAAAAAGCAAGACCCATATGAACTTATGCAAAGTGAAGTCAGAAGAACTGGAAAGTCATTACACACAGTAACAGCGATGTAATAACTATCACCTGTGAAAGGCTTGGCTATTCTGATCAATAAAATGATCCAAGACAATTCCAAAGGACTCATGATGAAAAAAATACTATCCACCTCCAGAAAGAGAAGTGATGAACTCAGTGCAAATTGAAGCATAGTTTTTTTTTTTCCACTATTTTTTTTTGTAACATGGCTAATATGGAAATATGGTTTGTATGATTTCCCATGTATAATTGATATCCTGTTGTTTGTCTTTTCAGTAGGTGGGGGAGGATTGGGAAAGGGAGGAGAGAATTTGGAACTCAAAACTTAAAAACAAGAAAATATTTAAAATAATAAATAAAAAATTAAGAAACTTCCAAAGTATATAATATATTCCATGTTACTTTCAAAACTGTCCAGCTTATCAGTTCTTCCTTCTGAATTTCTTCCTATTTCCTTCTGTGCATTTTTAAAGTGCTTCAAAAGCCCTCTTTTTTTAAGCACTATTGCTCGTCTATCCCCTCAAAAACCAAGAAAAAGAGAGGGAAACCCTTGTGATGAAAAAGCGTAATCAAGCTTAATGAATACACACAGTGGTCAGGTTGAAAACGTATGTCTCTGTCTCTTAATTCCATCATTGCTTTATCAAAGTCCTCTTGAAATATGTTTGTTCATTGTTTTTTATCAGAATTCTTAAGCTTTTCAAAGTTATTTTCTTTACAATGTTTTCTTTATATAGGTTGTTCTCCTTGTTCAGCTCATTTCACTCTTCATCAATTCAAGAGTCTCTGAAACCATATATAGTTTTCAATCTCTTGAGAGGGAATCCATGGGCTGTGGGTTCGGAGCTAGCAAATGTGAGTCTTTCTACTCCGCCATCTTGTCTCCGCCCCCCCCTCAATCTCTTTAAATGTAGTAATATTCCATTGCATTCATATACCACAATTTTTTAAGCCATTACCCAATTGATGGACATCCCCCATCAATTCTTTGATTCTAGTTCTTTTCTCTTTTAATTCCCATTCAGGATCAGGAAGATTGTTTTGTTTAAAAAACTAAAATTTCCTTCCCTGGTATTATCTTCCCTCTTATTCCCGCCCTCTACCCCTATTCCTGCTTGTTTTTGTGTTGTTTGATTTATTTCTACACCAAGCTCTTATATGTGTGTGTATGTTCATCCAACCTTCCTTTCTCCCTTTCGGATAAGAGTGAGGTTCATCCGATGAATTTCCCTTCGTATATATTGATGTACTCTTCTCCCCCAGCCCAATTAGGAGAAATAGCAAATTTCACTCCCTTCTTTCTTCTTTCCACATTACTAAATTCCTTTTCCCTTCCTTTCTCTTTCACCTCTTAAAACCCTCAAAAATGAACCAGTCCCCCACCACCAGCACCAGCAGTAGCCCTCAGGCCCTATTTTTCTTATTTAATTCCCAAATACCTTTTGAAGACATTACGTTTCCTAGTTTAGGGGTTGCCAGACTTTTTATGCAAATGTCCAGATAGTAAATATTGTTGAACTTTGGGGTCAAGAGACAATATCAAGGATTATGTAGGTGCTTATAGAGCAAAAGAAAAAATTTTCCACAAAATTTTATTGATGACATTCAAAATATTAAAAAAATGATGATTGAGTATAATTTGGGGAGGAGAGGTACAGGTCTACTAATGAGAAGAATGGAACTTTTGGAGGGAGACGTTTCACTTATTTGGGGGTTCATTAGTGTTCCCTATCTTCAAAATTGAGTACATGTGTTAATCTGTTAATGCTGATTTGTACTGAGATATTATTTGTTTCATCTTTGAAAATGTTTTTCATATAGATAACAAAATAATTCTGAGATCAATTCATGAACCTCTGATTTTAATTGAGCCGAATGGCTAATTGTATTAAATAAACTTATTCTCTCTGGACACATTTCTTCAGTTACTGCAATCAAACCAAATTTAATTAATTTACCACAGTTAATTGCTCTTTTTGTTTGGTTAGCAAACGAAACAGAAACTTACTTTGGTTGTAACCTTATTTTCATTTTTAAATTTTTGTCAAGAGGTTCTGTTGTCATGAGATATTCCTTTTAAAATTTTCTAATTTTTCTGACCATTGTTTTCCTGTGAGTTGGGAATATTGTGATGAGTGCTTTGTCTAGTAATGTTGATATGTATTGTATTCTTTGAAAAACACACACAAAGACCACACAACTATAGTTCATAGCCTAACAAATACAATGTTTTGCCATCTAATTTAATAGCAAAATAATCCACATTTCACTGTACCATAAAAGCTCAATATGCAAATTCCATTTTTCTTGTTTTGACCTGATGTGTATGTGTTGGCCATAATAAGAATATAAGTAATACCAAAATGTTGAGGTACAGTGATAAGCTTGGCACTCGAAATTCTATTGAGTAATAACTACATTGCTACAATTTGTAGTACGCCAAGCTGCCGTTTGAAAAAATGAGAGCCCAGTCTCTGTCACCACTATTCAACTCAGCCCTTGTACCATGAAAGCCTCTATAGGCAATAAAAAAATGGATGTGGCTGTGTTCCAGAAATGACCAGTTAGGTGGTACCGAGTGCCAGGCCTAGCATCAGGAAGATTCATCTTCAAGAGTACAAATCTGTCCTCAGATATTTACTTATAAGTCACTTAGCCCTATTTACCTCAGTTCCTCATTGATAAAATGAGCTAGAGAAGGAAATGGCAAACCATTCCAGCATCTTTGCCAAGATAATTCCAAATGGAATCACAAAGAGTCACACACAACTGAAACAACTGAACAACAACTAACATATTCCAATAAAATTTTATTTATGAACACTGAAATTTGAATTTCTTGTAATTTTAATTTTTCATGAAATATTCTTCTTTTCTTTTTTCCAACAATTTAAAAGAATAAAAACTATTCTTAACTAACAGGTCATACAAAAACAGGTAGTAGGCAAAATTTGGCCTATGGGCCAACTCCGGTTTTAAAGACACAATTGTTTCTTCTTTTCCTATTGGAATTTGGGACTACCTCATCATACAGTCCCTTCTAATGACTCAAACAAATTTCCCTGTCTAGGTTTTTCTTGACACTTGGGTTTGGATTTCAGAGTTTTTATGTAGCACTGGTCTTTTGATCAGAAATTTTTGAAAGTTCTTTTTTCTATTAACAATCCATTTTCACTCTTTCATGCCCATGTAGATTATATTCAGCTTCTCAGGGTAAGGATTCTGGTTGTAAGCATATATCTCCTGCCTTATGGACTATAATATATTATTATATTATTGTTATTTATTATAATAATTATTCTGTATTATATTCTCTGTTGTTAATTATTATATATAAAATATATAATATGACATATCCTAACATATCTTATTTGCAGTAGAAGCTCTCAGGTCTTGTGTAATCCCAACCATCATTTCCTGACATTTGAGTTGCTTCTTTCTGAATACTTATAGCATTTTTTCTTTGATGTGAAAATTTTAGATTTTGGCTATGTTACTGGGATTTTTCATTTTTTCCCCCAGGAAGTGAGTAGAGGATTCTTGTTTTCTTTATTTTGCCCTCTGGTTCTAGGTGTGTGGTGCAGTGGATAAAGTTCTGGACCTGGAGTCGATTCATCTTCATGAGTTCATATTTGGCCTCAGACTCTTACTAGCTATATGACCCTAGGCAAGTCACTTAACCCAATATGAAATGAACTGAAGAAGGAAATGGCAAACCACTCCAGTATTTCTGCCAAGGAAATTCCAAATGCCACCAAAGAGTTAGACATAACTGAAACAACTGAAAATCAGCTAGTTCTAACACATCTGGGCCAGTTTTATTTATGATTTCTTGGCATAGAGAGTCCAGGCTTTATTTTTAAAATATTTTTCAGGGAATCCAATGATTCTTAAGTAACCTATAATTGTACTAAGTTCAGTTTTTTATATCAGATATTTTACCTTTTCTCTTTTTCAATCTTTTGATGTTACTCTAATATCTCTGTTTCTTAGGTAGGATTTACCCTTTTCTCTTCTTAGCCATCTATTCGCCTTCTAGTTTTTCCCTCAAGAGCTTTCATTTCATTTTATATCTGATGCTTCATTTCTTCTAGGTGTTCATAGAGTTCTTTCATGGGATAAAAAAATACTTTTCTTTTGTGTCTCTACTTGCAGTTTTTATAGTGTTAATCTTCTTGGGAACCTCTAGATTTTCATGTTTTTAGTGTCTTGTGTTTTATTTATTTACACTTTGTTCTAGCTTTACCTGACTTGGGGCTTTATGTCAGGGTCAGATTCTGTCCACTACAGTACTTTTACGATGGGTAATTGGTCCTGCTTAGTCTCTTCCAGGTTCTCCTGAAGTTTTTCTTACTGACATACATTTCCCAGAGTTATCCTCCCTAAGTCTTTGAAGTTTAGAATGCTAGACTTTCACATCTCTCTACAGAGCCTCAGGACAGAATGCTAGGGACCTTGGAACCCAATGGAAAGTTAGGTTGTTCCAAATCTGATCACTGTCAAGACTCTGTGGTTGCTGCTGCTCCCAGGGTTTCCCAGGTCCCCTCTTGGAGCTTTTATTAAGGGCTCTCTGTTCTTGACTCTAGACACAGAGTCTTGAAGGCTACACACATTTCTACCCTGGTGCTGGTGCCCATGAGAGTCTAGACTTATTTGCCTGAGTGGCAATAGCTTTTCCTCCCTTTTATCCTCCCTTCTGGTGAACTTTTGTGTAGTTCTGGGGTAGGAAAAATCTCTGAGTTTTCTCATTGTATGTCTTAGTCTTATTCAGTCTGGGGCCACTCTCGGGTATCGCAAGAGTTGTTACATGGGAGCTAGGTGGTCTGCCTCCATTTAGGGTCATTTTCCCTCTTACTTTATAGAAAAGAATATTTAAGGCATGAGAAGGGTAATGGCACATGAAGTCACACGAGTAGTAAGTAAAAGAGCAAGATTTAACGTAGGTACTTGAATACCAAATGAAAAATCTATCATCAGATCCTGCATCCCAATTTATTCTGTACATATATATGTATATATTTGTTACTTCCTCCGTTAGAATGTAAGCTCATTGTGAATAGGAATTGTCTATCTCATACTTTGTTGTATCCCTTGGGACTGACACAATGTGGGAAGCATCATTGGCTCTTAAGTGATTGTTGACGACTTGTTTGTGAAAGTGGTTTTGGCTACTGAGAGACTGGGATCGATGCAAATTTTTTGGCTTCCTTTCTGATTCTGCATCACATTTCTGGGGACCAGTTTCCACATGAATAACCATCACAACTGGTGCTCCTACAGCATTTTATGGTTAAAAAAAACCATATCTGTTATTTCATTTGTTCTTCATATAGTGTTCATATTGTTCTCAAGTATAAGATGAAGGCAATAGCAGCCCCTATCTCACAGGGCTGTCAGGATCAAATGAAATAATATTTATAAAAGCGCTAAGCACAGTACCTGGAACGTGATAGGTGCTATATAAATGCATATTCTCTTCCCTTCTTACTCTAATATAGCTAGTAAATGACAGAAATGGGACAGGACCCTCTAACTCCTGGTCCTGCAAAGTTATGGTGTACAGTCGTTTCCTATATGTGTAGAATTTTAAAAAACACTGAAATATCAATAATTTAAATCAGTATTCAAGATTTTGTAGAATAGAAATATAAATGAACTAAATATGGTCTCCGACCTGAAAGACCTTACATTCTAGTAAGGAAAATAAGACATATATAAGATATATAATTGTAATATGAGATAAAATTTTAAAAAAGGAAGGTTCAAGCAATGCACTCTGAGCATCCTAAGGGGGAAGGGAGAGAGGGAAAGAGACAGGGAGAAGAACAGAGGGAAAGGAAGAGACAGAGACATACACAAAGAGAGACAGAGAGATCATTTCTGACTGGTGGGATCCTAGAAGATTTCAAAGAGGAGGTCTTGTAGTAGTATTAATAGCTGATACATGCAGCATTTTATATCTGTTACAGGCAGTTAGGTATCCCAATGAGTAGAACACTGTATCTGAAGTCAGTAAGACATGAGTTCAAATCCAGGCTCAGATATTTCATTTACCAGCTGTGTGACCTCGGGCAAATCACTTAACCTCTGTCTCAGCTTCCTCATCTGTAAAATGGAAATAATAATAGTACCTACTTCCCAGAGTTGTGAGAATCAAATGAGATAATATTTGTAAAGTGCTTTAAAGCCCTATTATAAATGCAGGCTACGATGGTTATTATCATACAAAAGCCCTGTGAAACAAACATGTGAGAGGGAAAGGCAATGTAATGTGTAATGGGATGAGCCCTGGATTAGGAATCTAGCAATCTCGATTCTAGTCTGAGCTCTGCCATGAGCTTGCTCTGTGACCTCTTGGGGCATCAGTTAGATTGATCCGTTAGATCAGATAGATTGAGGGTGTTGAACTAGATGGTCTTTAAGACCCTTTCATGCTCACTACAACGGAGAGAGCACTGAATATGGAGTCAGACAACCTGAGTTAAAATTCAGTTTCTGCTATTGACTTAATCAAACTCCACCTCGTTACAATTAAGTGACTGGCAGGTCAGTTTATCATCTTGTTCTATTTGAGATAAAGAGTGTCCTTTCTGTCTCCAGAAGGTGGCGCAATAAAACCATGGTTTTCATTTAGTCCTGCCTTTCCTCTAGCATCCCACGCTGAAACTTCAGCTCTCAGCAAGCTGCAGGAACAAATCATAGGATTTAGAGTTCAATTCGATTCCATAAACATTAAGTGTTTCCTATAAATGAATTACAGTGCTTAGCCCTTGGGATACAAAGACAAACTCTAAAACAATCATTGATTTCAATATAAGGTCTTTTAAAAATTACTCTGAACCAGAAAAATCAACAACATGAACAGGTAGATGTGCAAAAACAACCAAAAATGAAGATTGTGTGGGAAACTAAATTCATTAAAAACCAACTTGTTCCTTTTAATAGACATTAAATTTTTTGGGGTAGTGCCTCACATTATCCTGTTTGTCTTGGGAAACCTTATCTGCTCTCTTCCATATGTTCTTAAAATATTTCTTTTCTCTCTTCCCTTTTTGTTTTTTATATCACATAATTCTCCCTTCCTCTCCACCTCCCATACTTTCTAACTTCCTTACTCCCCCACAGATATAAAAACCCTCTGTCCCAAATTTCCCAGGTGACTATAGGGTCATTCTGTATAATAGAAGTGCAGGTAAGCAAAACAAGTTTGTTATAATGGTAATGTCTGGAAATGTATTTTTCAGTCTGTACCTACAGTCCATCACTTCTTCACCAAGAGACAGGAGGAATATTTGTCATCATTAGTCTTCTGAATTCATGATTTCTCATTGTAATAATCAGAGTTCTTAGGTTTTTTATATTAATTTTTTTAATTGTGAAGCATTTTTTCTTCTTCCTGTCCCTGACTACCAAATAAGAAAAATGAAAGTCTTGTAACAATAACATGTTGTTAAGCAAAGAAAATTCATATGTAATACTAATAGTCATTCCCTAATTGGTGGGCACTCCCTTTGTTTCCAGTTCTTTGGTATTTTTCTATAAATGAGTCCTTTTCATCTATTTTTTATCCCTTAGAATATATGCCTAGTAGTTGTATAGTTGGGTCAAACTTTATGCACAGATTAATGACTTTCACACGTATAGTCCCAAATTGCTTTCTGGAATGATTGGACTCACAAATCTAACAGTAGTATCTTAGTGTGACTTTCCTCTCCCGGCTCTACCAACAATTGTCATTTTCCTTACTTGTTATATTTTCCATTCTAATGGGTGTTAGATGATACCTCAAACTCAAAGCTACTTTAATTTGATTTCTCTAATTATCAGTGATTTTGAGCAAATTTAACTTTGACTCTTGATCACTTGAATTTCTTCCCTTAAGAATTTCCTATTCAGATGATAAATGTTGGAGAGGATCTGGGAGAGTTGGAACTAGTTCATTGTTGGTGGAGCTGTGAGCTGATCTACTTATTCTGGAGAGCAAGTTGGAACTATGCCCAAAGGGCTACAAAAATATGCATACCCTTTGGCCCAGCAATATCACTTCCAGGACTGTATCCCCAAGAGATCATAAAATTGGGAAAGGGTCCCACATGTATGAAAATATTTATAGCAGCTCTCCTTGTGATGGACAAAAACTAGAAATCAAAGGGATGCCCATCAACTGAGGAATGACTGAATAAATTATGGTATATGAATGTAATGGAATACTATTGTGCTATAAGAAATGATGAATAGGAAGACTTCAGAGACACCTGGAAAGATTTATATGACCTGAGGCTGAGTGAAAGGAGCAGAACCGGGAGAACTTTGTGCATAGCAACAACCACAGTGTGAGAAAGTCTTTTCTGGTGGACTTGTAACTTCATTGTAATGCAAGGACTTAAAAAATTTTTCAATGGTCTTTTAAGGCAAAATGCCTTCCGCATCCAGAGAAAGAACTATGCAATTCAATTGCAGAATGTAGCAGGATCATTTTTTTGTGTGTGCATTATGTTTTGGTTTGTTATATGATTTCTCCCATTCATTCTCATTCTTCTACGTAGCATCACTATAGTGAAAATGTATTTAATAAGAATGTATGTGTAGAACCTATATAAAATTGTATGCCATCTTGGGGAGGAGGGAAGGGAAAAAAATCTAAGTTATATGGATGGTAGTGATTGTAGGACACTGAAAAAAATAAAATTAATAAATTAAAAAAAGAATTTCCTATTCAAAACCTTTGAGCAATTATCTAATTGGGAAATGGCTCATATTCTTATATACACATATATGTATATACATATATATCTACATACATACACACACATTCAAATATATGTATATGTGTGTGAATTCCCCACACATCTTGGATATCAGACCTTTGCCAGAGAAATACACTGCAAGAATATTTTTTACCAGTTAACTTTATCTCTTCTAATTCTTTTTTAATACTATTTTAATTTTTCCCAATTATATGTCAAGACAATTTTTAGCATTCACTTTTAGAAGATTTTTAGTTCCAAATTTTTCTCTCTCTTTACCTCCTCTTCCCTCTTCCTAAAAATGGTAGGCAATTTGATATAGATTATATATGTGAGATTATGTAAAACATATTTCCATATTTGTCACATTTGTGGAAGAGGAAACAGATCAAAAGAAAGAAAAAAATCATGAAAAAAATAAAGTGGAAAACATATTGTTCCGGGGGCATTTTTCATTGTAAGTCCTTTGTATTTGTCTTGCATCATTGTGTTGATGAAAAGAGCTAAATCATTCATAACTGATCATCACACAATGTTGCTGATGTTGTGTACCATGTTTTCCTAGCTCTGTTCATTTCACTTTGCAAGTCTTTTCAGGTTTTTCTGAAATCTGCTTGCTTACCATTTCATATTGCATGATAATATTCCATTACATTCATATACCACAGGTGATTCAGTCATTCCCCAATTGATGGGCATCCCCTCAATTTCCAATATTTTGCCACCATGAAAAAAGCTGCTATAAATATTTTTGTACATGTAGGTCCTTTTCCCTTTTTTATAATCTCTTTGGAATACAGACCTATTAGTGGTATTGTTGGATCAAAGGGTATGTACAGCTTTATAGCTCTTTTGCACAGTTTCAAATTGCTCCCCAGAATGGTTGGATCACTTCACAACTCCACCAACACTGCATAAGTGTAGGGTTCCTGGGGAGGCTGAGGAAGGAAGCAGTGACAGCCATTGCTGCGGTGGAAAGTGGGGCAGGTGACAGAATGTTGCTGCTAGTATTAGGAGTCTACCAGCTAAATTCAAAAAATTTCTGGTACCTGGAAAAATTTAGTGCATTCTCTGCACTGGAAACCTTTGCACCAAAAAAAGTTATGAATATCTAAAGGCTCTAGTTGAAGATGTTCACATTGTTAGAGAAGACTTTGATGAGAATTTGAATTATCCAGAGCAGAAGCTGGTGACTGTTGGGCAGCTCAAAATTGGTTTGATCCATTGACATCAAGTAATTCCATGGAGCTATATGGCCAGCTTAGTATTGCTACAAAGGCAGTTTGATATGGACATTCTCGTTTCAGGGCACACACACACAAATCTGAGGCCTTTGAACATGAAAATAAATTCTACATTAACCCAGGATCTGCCACCTGAGCATATAATGCTCTGAAAACAAATATCATTCCTCCATTTGTATTAATGGATATCCAGGCTTCTACAGTTGTCACTTATGTGTATCAGCTAATTGGAGATGATGTGAAAGTAGAACAAATTGAATATAAAAAATCCTGAAATAGACTTCTTGATGATCTTTTTGGTTCCATTTCTTGTTCAAATCAAGTAATTAAACATTCAGAAGCCATAGAATTGTGACATTTTAAAAGTATTATACATTAAAAACTAGTATCTCATTTGGTGATACATAATTTGCTACAAGCTTTTTGTAAACTATAAGAATGTATTTAGTTTATAGCACATGATTTCTTAGGGATAATTTGTACTACATGATAAATGGATGTATGTAAAAAAAAAAGTTTAGCTCTGTAAATATCTTCAATGTTAACATTCAAGCCTTTGTTACCAAGATAGTGCATGAACAAAAGAGCTCCAGACTGACTCACTGTAGTCAACATCCTCCTCTTTATACTGTAATACTCACACTTACCTTTCACTTAAAAAAAAAAAAACAGTGCATTAGTGTGCCAATTTTCCTACATCTTTTCCAATATTTCATTTTCTGTTTTTGTCATATTAGCCAATCTGATAGGTATGAAGTGGTACCTCAGAGTGGCTTTATTTTTCACTTCTTTAACCAAAAGTGATTTGGATTACTTCTTCATATATTTATAGATAGCTTTGATTCTTCATCTGAAAACTGCCTGTTCATATCCTTTGACCATTTATCTACTGGAGAAAGGCTAATATTGTTATAAATTTGATTCCATTCTCTATATATTTGAGAAATGAGGTGTCTATCAGAGACACTGTAGAGATTGTTTCACAGCTTTCTGCTTTCCTTCTAATCTTGGTTATGTTGGTCTTGTTTGCGCAAAAGCTTTTCAATTTAATAGAATAAAAATTATCTATTTTATATCTGATAATGCTCACTATCTCTTATTTGGTCAAGAATTCTTTCCTTTCCCATAGAGCTGACAGGTAGACTATTTCTTGATTTTCTAATTTGCTTATGGTTTCACCCTTTATGCTTAAATCATGTATCTATTTTGACCTTGTCTTGGTATATGGTGTGAGATGTTGATTTATACTTAGTTTGTACCCTATTATTTTCCAGCTTTCCCAACAGTTCTTGTCAATTCCCTTCTAATTCTAACTAAATTGATTTGATTTGTGTAAAAAGTTATCAATTTTATTTAATCAAAATTGTTCATCCTGCAGTATTCTTTCTACTTTATTTGGTTAAGAGTTTTCCTCCTATTCATAACTGTGACTGGTCTCTTTACATTCTCCTCTATTTGTTTATGTTGTGACATTTTATATCTAAAGGTTCTCCATCCATTTGAAGTTTATTACGTAGTTGATGTGAGATGTTGAACTAAGCCTAATCTCTGTCAGACAGTTTTCTCTTTTTCCCACCAATTTTTGTCCAATAGTAAGTCCTTACCCCAGTACTCTGTGTCTTTGTCTATGAATTTCTGGCTATGATAGTTTTCTGTTACTTCTGGATCTTGTATACTTAACCTATTCCACTGATCAACTTTTCTGTTTTTAAACCAGTACCAAATAGGTTTGATAATGACTGCTTTATAGGATAATTTGAGATTTGACACTGGTAGGGCCCCTTCCCTTTTTTTTCCCTGTTTTTTTCCTTGAGATATTCGACCTTTTATTCTTCCAGATGAACATGGATATATAAACTTTTCTAACTGCATGAAGTAATCCTTTGGTATTTTGATTGGTAGAGTACTGAATATATAAATTAATTTAGGTCATATTGTCATATTGGTTCTATTGTTATAAACAAAGAATTCCTCTCCAATTATTTGTCTTTATTTCTGTAAAGAGTATTTTGTAGTATTTTCATATAATTCTTCTGTTGTTTTGTTATGTGGACTTTAGACTATAGTATAAATTCTATAGTTATTTTGAATGAAATTTCTTTTTCTAGTTCCTGTTGGATTTTGTTGGCCAATATACAGAAAGGTTGATGTTTTTGTTATTTATTTTACATGTTGCTACTTTGCTGAAATTTCCAATTGTTTCTGTTAAATTTTAGTTGAATCTCTGGGTTATGGAGATAAAATGTTATATCATCTATAAAAATTTTGTTTCTCCTTTGCATATTTGTATTCCCTCAATTTCTTTTCATTATCTTATTGCTATCTTACTTTACCATGATTTTCTTGGAAATCTCTAGTATGGTTCTGTTACAAATGATATTTGATCTTGGTTTTAGATAGATAGTGTTTACCAATATTAAGGCGAGGTTGGTTTATTCCCAGGCTTTCTTTTCTATTTAACATATGAAAGGATAGGCGCTCAATTCAGTTAATCAATCAAATCGCCCCACCCATTTAAAGTAACTGACAAGATAGTAGTCCTGATGCCTTTTTCAGGTAAGAACATACCTTGATTCAATCAGAGATGTAAATTAATTATGTTAATTATACATTTTTTTTCTACCATATACTTTTAAAAAAACTTTTTCCCTTTTAGTCCCCTATTTACGAAGAAAAAGGTAGTAGAGGAAGAGGACTGGGAAGTGGTCTTCTCTTAGTCCTCTGTGCCTTGCCCACTCCACCAAGTCCAGAACTCATTCTCTGATTCTTTTACATTAATCACTTTTTGTGATCAAAATTTAAAAGCTGAAATTTGCTTTGGTTATAACTATTCCTTCCTCATCTCTACTGTCCCTCAAGTCTGCCTCATTTTTCCCTGTTCCTGCCTACTGAATTGAATATTTCTACACCAAAGTATGTTGGTGTGTGTGTGTGTGTGTGTGTGTGTGTGTATGTGTGCACGTATGTATGTTCAACTTTCTTCCTCAAATTCAAATAAAAATGAGGTCATAAAATATTCATTTCCCTTCACCTCTTGCTTCTTGGATGCTCTTCTTTTATGCTCCCTATTTATACAAAATAGAAAGTTTTCCTCCCTTCTTTCTCCAGTACAATTGTTGGAGAACTATAGTCACCTATTTTTGTATGGCCCAAGTAAGAATGTTTTTCACATTTTATTTTTAGGAATCTTTTCTTTATTACATCAAACTTTAATCTCCCTCTTTGTGGCTTCTACTCATTTTACCTGGTTTTGTATTCTAGGTCCAAGTGGAACAAATCTAATTCCCATTTCAGATGATAGAATACTTGATGATCAGCTCTTACTAGTTAAGATGCTCCTCTGCCAAGATATAGGTAGACCAAATCCCCCAGGAACCACTATTACTAACAATGCAGAAATAGAGTCAAATGAAATTCAAAATCAAGGAGAAGTACCACTGAACTCCTTATTCCATAGAGCAGTGGTGTCATTCTCTCTCTTATTTTTTTTGCATAGAAGAATGTTTTTCACATTTTAAGATAAGTTTTATTGTATTTAAAAATGTAAAAACCATTCAAAGCTAGTCATATTTGGCTCTCAGGCTGTAAATTGTCACCCCCATTCTGGTGAATTCCTTTTCCTTTCTATTTTTTTTTCCTTTCCTAAAAGCTGTAACGGAGAACAAACCATATCCAGTCCCCGTATTTGTTTTATATAAGTCCCTCTATCATCCTTAAAGCCATTAGTTAAGCTTCTGAAGTGATATTTGTCTCTTCTTCTCATGTTAGAATATAAGCACTTTATCATTGTTTAGCCCTTTTGAAGGGCTCAAATGTATTTCCTTTTCAAGGTTTCAACTCAATTCCTGAATTTTCATTTCAGTTTTCACAAAATTCCAGCATTTTCACAAGGAAAGTCATTTTTGTCCCTTGAAGATTATACCCAGTTTCTTAGGATAAGCTATTCTTTGTAAGCTTTTGGTTTTTTGCTTTTTAGAATACAGTTTTCTTTCCTTTATAGTAGGGGCTGTCAAGTCTGTGTGAACCTGACTGTGGTTTCTTGAAGTTCAGGCTCTTTCTGATTGTTTCTACTGTTCTGAATATTGACTATGGCATGCCTTGGTATTTTCAGTTTGGAGTTTCTTTCAGAAGACGTTTAGTGGATTCTTTTCTATTTTCATTTGTCTTTTAGTTCTAATGAATCTAAGCAGTTTTGTTATTTCTTGAAATATAGTGTCTAGATGTTTTTGTCTTGTCAGGTGAGTCTAATAATTATTCAATTATTTCTCCTCAAATTGCTTTTCAGGTCAGTTATTTCTAATAGTAGATATCTTGCTTTTTTTTTTTTAACTTTTTCAATCTTTTGACTTTGTTCTGATTTTCTTCTTGTCTCATAGACTTGTCTCATTCCTTGTGAGATGGGAACAACTTTTTTCCATTGGCTGTATCACCAGAACAGTCTGTGTCTTTAAAACTACCAGAATAGAACTGTCTCCTTTTCCTTCTCCTTCCCCCTCTCTCTGTTTCCTTCTCTTCTTCTCCCCCATCTGTGTGTGTGTCTGTCTGTCTGTCTGTCTCTCTCTCTGTCTCTGTCTCTCTCTCTCTTGTTCTCTCTTCAGTAGCATCTGGAGGGTGAAGGTCCCGGTAGCTTAGGCACCATGAACTCAGCTGGATTTGAGAAAAGGTTTACTTTCCTCCTCTGTCTTTTAGGCCTCCTGACCCCAAGAATCAGACTTGAAGTTTTGATCTACTTCACTTGTCCTTTCTTGTTTTACATGCAGGCAGTGGGTTCCTGAGACCCAAGACTTTGAGTCACTTCAACCTTGGAAACAGAATCAAGGCTGAATGTTGCCGCTAGCCCAGCAGGAAAGCCTTGAGAAGCCAGGGTGCTGGGATGCAAAGCTAGGGAGACTTTGGACTTGAAACTTAGTGGGACTAAGTTACATAGGAACTGAGTTTAAATGTGAACTTAACCCCTCTCTCTCTCCCCAGACACTGAGATAGTTAAAGGGAAGGATTTTGTACTGCCTTCTTCCCCTCCCCCAGCCAAACCAGTATTAGGAGGAAATGCGGGCATGTTTTGTTCTTTACTTTTAGAGTAAATATTCCTGTGTAAAAGCTAATCTGGCTCTTTAGTGACTGAATGAAGCTAGAGAGCAGGAGGTTCATAAAACTGAGGGGAAACCATCGGTGGGAGCTTTGTAACAGAGTAATGGGATTCTTTGTTCCAACTCTTTTTTAGGAAGTCTATTAATTGGGTATGTTTTCCACTTTCTATTCTAAGATGTCTTCTTCTCATTTTTTCCTTTCCAGAACTCTTATTTCATTTATCATTTTTATCTCTTGCTTCCTTCCATTTCTCCCTGTAGTTGTGAGATTGCTCTCTTCTGAATTTATCTTTTAGTTTTCTCTTAACCTATCCTCTTAACTTTGTTTTCTTTTGCTCTCATTTTCAGTCTTAGTGCTTGGTGCAGGAGTTCATGCTTAGTCTAGATATTCCCTTATGGAATGCCTGGATTGACTGGGTAGGTCTTTTTCATCCTGCATTCTCTGTAGTCTGAATTTTGCTGCCAGTCAGGATGGTATAGAACTCATTTTTCTGCCTCAGTCCTTGGTTTCTATGACAATCTCCTGGAGGCTTGCTGGAGGTTTAGGCCTCAGGTAGCTTCTTTCTCCTCTGTACAATCCTCAATTTGGAATTGGTTTTTTCATCATCTGTGGCCTGAACAGGACAACCCAGTGAGATGCTGACTAGTGACCATAGTGGCCTTAGGCTTCCTTCTCAGCCTTGCCTTGAGGCTAAGGTGCCATCCCCTGTAGTTCTGTGAGGAGTAAACATCCAGGCCTTCTCTCCTTGCAAAGGCCCTTTCAATGATAGTTCTGTCCCCAGTTTGTATTCTCATAGGCCAGGGCCAGGATCTAGCTTCAGCCTCATGATTATTGGAGGTGGAGGTGATTTGCAATGCTCCTGTTCAGGGCATCCACTGGCTTCAGGCTTGTTTGTGGGAGCTTGTGGAAACTTCATTGCCAACTGCTAGCTGTAGCCCCATTATCAGAGTTGCCTTGCATCCCTTTCCTTGCTTCCACCACTTCCATGTTTTCATATGTTTATAGTGGCTTCTCTAGATTAACCTCCCTGCCAGTTGCTTCCACCATTTTTCCATGCCATTCTGTACCAATTGGAATAGATTGCCTCTACTTCTTTTTTTTTATTTCTTTATTGGTCTTGCCAATGTTTTTTTCAGCTGTTTGCTGGAGTTTATATGATAGATCTAGGCTTCCTTATGACCTTGCATGATAACATCTAAATTAGAAAGTCTGAAATGGAAGTCCCACCTTGAAGATAGGAGAGAAGATTTCAATAGATGGAGAGGAGGGGCTGTTCTAGACATGGAGAATAAGTTGAGCAAAGGCATGGAGACAGAAGATAGGGAAATGAAGGGTAGCTCATTGACCAAAAAAGGACATGATTTTGAGATGTCTGGAAAGACAGGTTGGAATCAGAGTGTGGAGGGCCTTCAATACTAAAAATCAGAGTTCCTACTTTACTTGGTAGATAATAAGGAACCACTGAACATTTCCAAGTAGAGGAATGACATGATCAGGGTGGTATTAGGAAGATGATTGAGGCAGTGAAGTGAAGAAGGAAAATATTGGAGAGGGAAAATACTAGAGTCAGGCAGAGCAGGGAGGAGGAGTTTGGAAGATATTACAATAATCTGAGTGATAAGAGATAAATGGTTGAACGTGAGTGCTTACCAGGATGGGGAAAGATGTGAGAAGTATTGCAGAGATGAATTCTTGCAGCCACAGCTCCTATGAGTTTAAAAAATGACTTTTCAGCAATATCTCCACAGAACTTCTTTGAGGGGGGAAATCACAGTGCAAAGGGAGTCTACCTTCCTCATCACTGCTAGCAAAAATTGCTGATCAAGTGCCATCAATAGTTAGACACAGAAACCCCTAGACTACTAATCCTACTGTAGCCCAGCTCTAATAATCATCAATTGGGAAAGCAACTCCTAGGGAGAAAGGATCAGTCATCCCCATCAGCTACCAATTAATTTCCATACACAGGGCAGACAAACCAGCCTAGCTGAAGCATTAAGGCATCTCAAAGAAGAGATAAGAAGCATTCTGTGTCAGGCAAGTCAAACCACTAGCACCACCTTAACCACCATGTTCCCTCAGACTCTGACAGAGATATCCCAGAACCCTGAACCCTTTAGCAGGGAATAGCAATGTTTTCAGCCCAGTACCCTAAGACATCATCCTGGGAAGCAACCCCTGTGATGATGCAGCCTGGCAACTGTTATTTCAGGTTCTTTAGCCATGGCTAAGTGGAGAAAAGAAAACCTTTGTCACCAAAGTCTTTGATACTGTCAAATGGTTCAACATCAGAAACTAATGTGACTTTATCACATTAGTAGAAACAGCATTAAACAATAGAGATTAAAATCTGCTTTGCTTGCTACACCCTAAGGATTATGGACCCTTTCCATCTGACTTGTAGATGAAACTTCCCATTAGGTTGTAATTAACCATTAGGATCAGCCCCATTAGAATGTGTGTTCCTTGAGAGAATAGACCCTTTTTCTCCTATTTTTATTCCTGGCTACAGGAATATATAATATTTTGTATACAATGAGTGCTTAGTTTTATTCATTCATTTAATTCATTCTCCAACATGAAAAGCAAGGTTATTGCTTTGTGTTCTGTTGATTGAAGACAAAGATGGTAGGAAGGCTAACATGGTAGATGATCAAATCCAAAACAGGCTAAAATAGTGGACTGAATTTAGTGATGTAACAGTTAAATGTGAAGTACTTTAATTGGATTTTTAAAAATCATCTGCACAAGTATAATATGGGAGAAGCATGGCTAGGAACAGGTCGTATGAAAACCATCTACAGGGTTTTATGGATTACAAACTCAATAAGAGTCATTAGTGTGACAGAAGTTTTTAAAAGCAAATTAAATTTTGGACTGCATGGAGAAATGTATTGTGTCTTATATGCAGAAGATGATAACATTCTGTTATATTTGAGATCATAACTGAAGTTATGGGTTCCTTCCTGGCAATCACATTTTAATAATGGCTTAGACAAACTAGTGAATGGGTATAGAAGAGTACCTAGGATGCTGAAGGGGTAGGAGAAAATGCCATAGGAAGATCATTTGAAGAACTAAAGCTATTTAAGCCAGAAAAAAGAGAAATTAGGGCATCATGATGCTTGCCTTCAAATATTTGAAGAGTCATCATGTGGAAAAGGGATTGGATTTCTTTTGCTTGGTGAAAGAAAACAGAACTTGCGATAATGGAGAAAGCAACAGAGAGGCAAATTATTTGTTGGTTGAGAGGATAAACTTCTTAACATTTAGAATTGTCCAAAACTGTAGTGGCTCATGTTAAGAAATTGGAGGTTCCTCTCAATGGATGTCTTCAAGTAGATGGTCATTTGTCAGAGATAATTATCAGAGTCGATTCATGTTTTGGACTAAGAGCAAACGGTTTCCGAGATTCCTTCCAACTCTGATACCTTAAAATTCTGTTACCCGGTTTTCAATTCTGGGTTTTCTGCTTGTTCTTTTTGTGATCCTGGAAAAGTCCTTTCCTCTGAACCTCCTCTGCCTTACTGTAAAATGAGCATAATACTACTTTTACTCCCTAATTCACTGGGCTATTGTGAGAGAAGCAAGCACTTTAGAAATGTGTCTTATTATCAGGCCCTCTTCATCTACCACCACCTCCAACCCTATTCCTAATCTGCTGTCCTTAAAAGGCAGATAACCAAGATTATTAGTATTGTGTGGAAGGTTAGAATAAACAGGTTGTGAGGGAGGATCTTGCAAGCCTATCCATGAGTAAAATGCAAGGACTTTGAAGATAATTTGTTTGATCTCAGAAATCTTTTTTCCTTTTTTCCTGATTCCCAGCTGTCCTGGATAATCTTTTAATCATTAGCCAGTGTCCTATTTTAACTGCTGTGACCTATCTAATAGCTAGGGGTGCTACTGATACACAAATTCCTACTGACATAAATGAGGCCTTGTAAGGAATCAAATTGCTGTTTTTTCTTATTATTAGTAGTAGTACTTACTGTCTAACTGAAACTGCAAGAAAAGCTCCCATTTTGGAAGATACTTCATAAGAAGAAAACATATTTATATTAAGTATGGCTTATTGGAACCCCTTTTTGCTTGCATGCTAATAGTTTTCTTTGAAGCAATGCCCATTGGAGCCTTATAGATTTGTATATCCAAGACTCCACAAGCAGTACAGTGTTCAGTAAACCAAAGACCCCAATCGTAGAGCTAAGAATTCATCTGATAAAAACTGCTAAAAAAAAAACTGGAAAGAGTCTTAACAGAAATTAAGTTTAGACCAATATCTCACACCATATACCACAATATACATAGGACATACATATAAAAATGTCACATGATAAATAACTTAGAGGAGTAAGAAAGAAAACACTTTTTGCAATTACAGATTAGTAACAAGTTTGTGATGAGACAAGAGGTAGAAAGAATCATAGGAAATGGATGAAATTGCATAAAAATGAAAATTTTTACACAAAAAATCAATATAGCTTAAAAATAGAAACACCCAAATGGGAAAAAAAATCTTGGTAAAAAGTTTCTCTGATAAGGATCTGATATTCAAGATTAATAAGGAACATCACAAATATGGGCCAAGTACACTAAAACTTCTCACATATGATAATCATGCCACATTAGATATATGTTCAAAAAATATGAACAAATGGATCTCACAGAAAGAAACACAAGCCATATTAAAATACTTATAATCACTAATAGAAATGCAAATTCAGACAACTCTGAGGTTCTACCTCATACCTTCGAAATTGGAAAAGATGACAAAAACAAGAGAATGACAGCTGCTGGAGAAAATATAGGAGGGCAAGTACGCTCATATACTACTAGTTGAGTTGTGAACTGGTCCAGTCCTTCTGGAAAGCAATTTGGTACTCTGCCCCAAATGTCACAAACTGTGCGTACCCTTTGATTCAGCAGTGCCACTGCTAGACCAATACCTCAAAGAGATCAAAGATAAAGGAGAAAGATGCATGTACAAAAAATAATTATAGAAGAATTTTTTCGTTGTAGCAAAGACCTAGAAACAAAGGGGTGCTCATCATTTGGGGAATGGTTGAACAAATTAAGTGGATATAATAGAGTTGATTACACTATAAGAAATGACAAAAGTGACAATTTTGTAGAATACCTGGAAAAATTTGTATGAACTTATACAGAGTGAAGTGAGTAGAACCTGAACAATTTATTTAGTAACAATATTGTAAAGAAAATCAACTTTGAAAGATTTAATGAGGAAGCATCCTACTCACCCCCTGAGAGAGAAAATGAGTCTTAAAATTTTAGACATGGCAAATGTGTGAATTTTTGTTTTTGCTTGGCTACACTTTTTTTTTTTTTACCATGATTATGTTTTCCTTTTTGGCATAGCAGGCTGGGGGATTTAGAAGAAGAAGGGTACTAGTAATAGGGTAGCCAGAAAAAGAAAAAGAAAGAAAAGTGAGTCAGTGAAGCATTTTTAAAAAAATGCTCAGAGGAAAACTTAAGGAGTTCAGAAGGAAACACAGACAAGCAGCACATATGAAATGAATTATATATTTTTTAGAAAAGGAAGCTATATGTTACAGAGATTCATTTTCACACATAATTCCCCTTTTCCATTTTACTTTGTATATGCAGATGTCCTTTTATTCTTTTTCTTTTGGTGTTCACTAAATTTAGAATAATATTTTTTTAAAAGAATATACCCCCAGTAAGTTTTATCAAGATTGTTCTCAGGACGTTTGTTAGTGTCCAAGTTGAGCAGATTATCCATCTTAAAATAATTGCCACCTCCCATCTTAAGGATTTATAAGGACCAGTTTATCAGATGTTTTTTTCCAGACAAGAGCCTACCCCTGAGACTACTGAGTGTCTTGACTGTGTCAAGACCAAGTTGCCTATAAGACCATAAACATGCAGGACAGACTAGACATTAGCTAGGCATGTATGTGCTAGACAATTAGCACTCAGAAAAGATTGTCCAGCATCTCAGGTGTGTACACCCTGACCAATCCTTATCCTATTGGATTGTCAACATTTTGAGGGCAAGAAATGTCTTTTGCCTCTTTTTGTATCTGCAATGCTCAGCATAGTACCTGGTACATAAAAGGTGCTTTATAAATGTTTATTGAATTGAATTGAAAAATTAAATCTCCAGGAATAGTTGGGAGTGAGGAACAAGAAACCGTAACCTGGGCCTCAAACTTTCCTCATTGGAGAAGATCTATCATTTAATGTTCTGTGCCTGCCTGAGTAAGAGTGAGTAAGAGCGTGGGAGTAGAGAGATTCTAGTCTTCTGGCTTCCAGCTTCAAGAGAAAAGACACACAGTTCAGAGTGACATCAAAAGTGTAACTTTTTCCCTTTGTAAGTATCAGATTATATCACTGCCAAAAATGTGACCAGGAAGTCTTCCCAACATTACAGCCACGGGCAGCTTACCTAAACCAATCTGAGTCTCAAATTCTTCATATGTGAAATGCAGATGAAAATAATACTTGTAATATCTGCCTCATGGGATTGCTACTGTGAGATACCAAGACACTATATATAAAGCAATTAGCAACCTTTAAAGCAGTAATTCATTATGTATATAGAAAGAACTTAGGGGGGGGAAATCATTTAGAGCACTATTCCATGATGTCTCTTCATGGAATTAGGGTAACCCCAAATTTTCAAAGGCTCCTCCAACAGAGTATAAGCTAGTACAGGTGCTACAAAGCTGGAGAGGCTTTAGGTAAGAATTGTGTGTCTGTCAGAATTCTAGAACAGTTTAGGAAGGTGTGAATGGGCCCAGAACCAGAAGGCTGACCATCTGGAAATGAGGTCTAAAAAGAGTAAGCGAAAATGGCCAGAAAACAACAATGTTGATATATTTAAGCGATAAAGACCAAAGATGTAAAAAAGACTTGGTCATTTCAAGGGAGAGATTAAGGAATCCTATCAAGGAGAGAAGCCAAGGGAATACACCTGTGGTCATGTCAGTCCTTAAAAATCAGATTACCTATTCTCATCTGGTGCTGTTCTTACAACTTGAAAAGATGCAACTTTTAGATGAAACATAGGTCATGCACTCATGGAAGTTACAGGTCATGTATTTACAGGGAGATAAGATGTAAATTCAGATATTTATAATATACAGTATTGCAGGAAGCAGATTACTGAAGTATCCAAAAAAAAGTGTTATAATGATGCCCAAGGGAAAGGTCAGTAATAAATTAGTGGATCATAATATCACAAGATTTAGAACTGGAAGGGACCTCAGAGTCAATCTAGTCTGGGACAGGGTGGAAAGAACCTGCAGCCTCAAGGCCACATGAAGCCCTCTAGGTCCTCAAGTGAGCCCCTTTGACTGAATCCAAACTTCACAGAACAAATCCCCTTAATAAAAGGATTTGTTCTGTGAAACTTGGACTCAGTCAAAAGTCCACATCCGAGGAACTAGAAGGTCACATGTGGCCTTGAGGCCACAGGTTCCCCATCCCAATCTAATCTAAAGGACTCTTAGGGATTCCTGAGGTCTTTTTAGGGGGTCCTCAAGGCAAAAAGTATTTTTATAATACTCAGACACTATTTTCTTATTAAAATACTCCTCTCTTTTCCAAGTACATATCTGCATGAGGCTGGATTTTCTTCATATACTTCAGCAAAAACAACATATTGCACCAGATTGAATACAGAAGCAAATATGAGAAACCAGCTGTCTTCTATTAACCCAGACATTAAAGAGACTTGCAAAAATATATTAAAAATGCTATTCTTTTCATTAATTTTTTTTGTTTTGGAAAAATTATTATTCATAAAAATGTGTTATTTAGGTTAACATATGAGTTTGTTATTTCTAAATGAATTAATAAATACATTTAAAAGTTATTAGTTTTAATTTCTAACACAGTAAATATTGATAGGTATAATCTACATAAACAAAAGTTCTCTGGGGTCTTCAATAATTTTAAGAGAGTAAAAGGATGCTAGGACCAAAAGATTTAAGAACTCCAAATCTAGTAGAACCCCTTTTTTTACAGAGTAGAAAACTTAAGCCCAGGGGTTGATCTGCCCAAGGTCATACAGGTAACAGGTAGACTCATTAAGATTTGATTCTAAACCCCGTGCTCTCTTGACTTCCTGGAAGAGGTTGAATTTGAGTTGACTACAATGAATTCAATAAGTAAAAGACTGTTGAGGAGGAAGAGAGGACACTCCAGGGAAAGAGAAGAGCATGAGCAAAGGCTTTGTGATCAGATGAACTTCAGCATAGAGACTGGAGAGGAATAATACAAAATTGCACTGAAAAAGGCTTGACAGTCAGATTGAGAAAAGCCTTGAATGCCAAAGTCCAAAACAGTTTGGACTTTCCTCTATAGCAAGTGGGCAATCAGTGAAGATTTCCGAATATAAAAGTGAAATGACCATTCCCCACTGCCACACCCTGCACTCCCCACCTTCGACAGCAAATCCCTCGCATGGGAGGCTTCATGAATGACTTGTCTTGGGATATAATGCTCTCCCCATCATTGGAGGCTAAATAACCACTTGCAGGGAATATTTCAGGCATGATTTCTATTTTCATTAGGGGTTTTAGACTAGATGACCGCTGAGGTGCCTTCTAGCATGGAGCCGGTAAGAGCGGTAAAGTAAGCAGTATGGTTGCTGAGTTACTCAGGGAGTAGGGAGACCAGGGAATTGGGGTGACCAGGAGTGGGCAAACATGCAGGTCTAACTGAGCCTTTGGAGATAAACACCCCACCCTGGGTGAGTACATAGTATTCTCTATCTACTCTGGCACATAAGGCAATTATCAGCACAGCATTATTAGGTATTTTTTTCATAATTCACAACGAGCTACAAGAAGTAATAATGTCCTGAGATTTAAATGAGTACACCTTCATTCATAGGCTCATGAGATATCAGAACTAAAAAAGACCTTAGAACACGGTCCACAAACTGTCAGAGTTGGAAGGGATATTAGAGACCATCTAATCAGATTCCCTGCATGGTGGGAATGAAACAACAGCAACAATTTGAAAAAACCCCCTTTGGTTTTGGAATCAAAAGACCTAGCATTGTGACTGAGCATGTTACTTCCTCCTCAGGACCTCAGTTTCTCCATCTGTAAAGTGGAGATAATTGTTTTGGGGTAATAATGTATATACTAATTTTGTCACAGGGCTATTAAGAAGAAAAATATAAAGTTTTCTAGAAATGAGCACTGTAATTATTGCTGTGTTCCGAGAAAACAGGCCCAGAAAGGCGAATCGATTTGCCCAAGGTCACAAAGCTAATGAGTTGCAGTCAAGAGTAGAATCCACTTTTCATTCCTATCGCAGTGTGGAGTCAGTGTCCAGGGAACAGAAATCTTGCCCCTAGCACCAAATGAACTCGGATATATCTCATTACCTCCAATTCAGTCTGTCCTCTCCTGTCCTTTCTCATGTTGTCCTTAAATCAGGTCCCTTGGGCGCCCAGCTCTCAGGGCCTTATGACTAGGAATAGAAGGGACATCAGAATAGCGAATACCTCCTAGAGTGAGGCAGCTGAACAAATGTCTGTCCCTGCTAAGGCTTAGGACATTAGAGGAGAAGAATGCATACAGGATTGGGGGGGTGGGGAAGGGAGGGCTGACGTCTTCATTGTTCGTGCCTGAGAGGACAGAAGGGTGTTCCAGCCAGACTTGGTCTGTCTGACTGATGATATACAAGCTTTACTTGGGGTTATCAGGGAAAGGGGAGGAGTTTACTAGTTGAGAAAACTAAGGACGGGAAGATGATGTTAACCCAGTCCTACTGCCTCTCCTTCAGCAGCACTAATTGTACCACCTTCCAAATGTAGCTAATGTGTATACATACATGTGCATATACAGTTATCCCTTCCACATCATGACTTTCCCCATCTCAATTCTGATATATTGTGGGTCGGTATAAGAAGTTAAATGGGAATTTTGGGGGAGTTTTGCAGACATTGCAGCTGACATGTAAAATCCAGAAGATGACACAGAAAACGTTTAGAAACTTAGAAATGCATAAATTATATGTATAGTATGGTATAATATCAACATATTTTTTCTTTTAATACCATAATAATTCAGACCTTCTCTGGTACAAAGAGAGGGCCAAAAATTGTATGCAGATTTTCCAGATTACAGGGGCCACCACATTTGTAATCCTTGTGATGTGGAAGGGATAACTGTGAGTATATGTGTGTATTATGTGTATACACACATACACATGTGTATATATGTATATATTCATATATGTATATATTACACACACATATGTGTATGTGTGTATATATCCACATAAAACTTTTTTTGTTATTTTTTTAAACAAAAAACAATTTTTTTAATAGTGACAAAACAAATTATAAGAGCTTAGATTTAGATATACATTTTGCAAGGCACTTTGCTTTCAACAGCTCTATAAGGAAGGCAATTCAAGTGTGATTCTCCTTGTTTACAGATGAGGAAACTGAGACCCAGTGAGTCCCAGTAACCTGCCCAGGGTCCCTTGCTGAATCAGTGGGAGAGTCAAAACTCAGATGAAAGGTTTCTAAGTCTGTAACTTTGACCACTAGACCATGTAGCCCCTGGGTAGAATGGAATGATTATCCACATTTGGCAGATAAGGAAACTGAGGCCCAGAAAACAAGTTATCTGCCCAACCTTGCGTAGTTAGTCAGTAGCAGAGTTTAGGCTAGAGCCAAAATCTCCCAAATCATTTTCTGCCTGAAACTCTTGATCCCTCTGGCGTTGGCATTTGCCAACCCTTTGGGGATAGTCCTGGTAGAGAGGGCAAAATGACTGAAAACATGGGTTCCAACATTCCACCTGCCTATTCTGACCACTGAAGCTCCTGTTGAGCATGCCAGATGAGGACCAGACTGGATAGGGACATAAAGAGTACAGGTTAGAAGGCAGAAGAAGGCAATGGTTCCAGATCATGTGGCCATGGACCCAGGTGGCTTTGGAATGTACCCTGAGGGGCTGCCTGAGTAGGCAGTAATCCAGGGCCATGAATGGGGAGTCCAGAGCTGACTTGAAGGGTTTTACGCTTGGCCAGCCTACGAGCTGGTGACACAGCAGATTCCAGAGGCTCCACCTGGAACTGCAGCTGGACTGGCCTGGCCTGGCCTGGGAGGGATGCGTCCAGCCAACATACGAATTTCTCAGTTCCAGCCCGATGGGAACAGCTCCCACCCTCCACTCCCAGCGTAGGGGCAATCTTTGATACTAGTCAATAACTGTCCTGCTTCCATCTGAATTCTTTCTTATGATCCTAGAGAATCTGTGATGGGAAAAGGAGCAGGTTTGGAGAGTGTGTCCAGTTGTGTGACCTTATGACAGTCAGTTCCCCTCACTGACCTTCAGTTTCCTCCTTTGTAAAATGAGAGAGTCAGACTTGATCATTTCTATGGGCCATTTCAGCTCTAAATCCACTATTTCATCAAGTAGATATTAGAACTTCCTCCTCTTCTTATTTCTCCTCCTCCTCCTTGCCTTGTCCAGGTCTCTACCAGATTCAGACTCTACCTAAAGACCTTAACCTCCCCCAAGATGGGAAAGACCAACACCAGTAGAGATGGTTCATATCATCTGTCCCATGAGTGACAGAATCCTGAGATTCAGTCAGGAAAGTCCGTCAAGTCATCCAAATAACCTCCTCCTTTTACTGATGCTCAGAATTGTTAAGTGACTTGCTCAAAGTCACAAAGGTATAAAGTATTTGAACCCAAGTCCTCCAAGACTGGCCCCAGAATGACCTTAAGCCAATAATACACTCGGACGCCTAAAAACACTGCTGAAGAGAAAGGGAAGGGAGGGGAAAACCTTGGAACTCAAATTTTTTTTTTAAAAGAATGTTAAAAGTTTTTGTTTGCATGTAATTGATAAAAAATTAAATGGAAAGGAAGAAAAGGAAGAAAGGGAGGGAAGAAAGAATAGAGGAAGAAAGAAAGGAAAAAAAAATTACTCCTGAGGACTGAGGGATGTTCTGAGGGCTATGGTACCAAGCCTCTGTTGAGTGTATCTCTAGAACCAAGATAGGTGTGTTTATGTATGTTCTTTGGAAAAATCTGTATGTGTATGTACTGGGAATAGTTCTATTTCCAGGTCTATTTATAGAGCAGGAGCAGAAGTATATTTGCACGTGTGTAGACAGAGGGGTTAGGACTTAGGGGCTGTAGGGAATCAGATTTTTGGAATTAGAAGGTAAAGTGGAGATTATTCCCCCACCAATTTCAAAACATTATATGTTGTAAGGCACCTTCCATTTTATTTTGTGTTGGCTGATGACTCAATAACTAGAGCGCTGGGCCTAAATTCAGAAAGACCTCAGTTCAAATCCAGTCTCAGATACTCACTAGCTATATGACCTTCTGGCAAGTCACTTAGCCTCAGTTTCCTTATCTGTAAAATGAACTGGAGAAGGAGATGGAAAACCACTCAAGTATATGTGCCAAGAAAAATCCCAAATGGGATCACAGACAGTGGGACATACCTGAAAATGGCTAAACAACAAAAATCAGGATAACAATAGCATCTATGTCGCAGTGTCGCTGTGTGTAGCATCGTGCCCGGCCTAGTGTAGGCCATATATACGTTATTTTCTTCACTTTCCCCTTCTAAAGTGATAGAAGAAGAAAATTTCACATTTGGAAAGAGGTTATCTAGTCCAACCCAACCCATTTCAGTCTGAATAAGTTCCAAAGTCCCTCTCAGCTCTAACATTCTAAACTCTAAGACCCCATACAATGCCAACATTCCGTGTTGTGGATGCTGAGGTCCACCCTCGCTCTGCTGTTTGGGGTTCTTTGCTGAGTGTAAGGAATTCTCTGGCTCTAAGGTCCTGATTTCTAGGTTGTAATTCTAAGTGATATAACCTTACTTTACAGAACCCTTGAGGGTAACTCTGCCTGGCCTGGGAGGATATACAGAGAAGACAATTTTTCTTGTGTTTGTATATTTGGATAGAGAGGAAGCTCCCTTATCCTTGCAACTCAATATTTACTAGGGAAGTATACATACACATACACATAGATACACAAGTAACTAGAGTAATTAGACAGTGGAAGAAAACGACAGAGAGATGGAAGTAAACTGCCATCAGAGTCCCTAAGTTACACAAAATTGGAGAATGAGAGTGTTTCCTGGAGGAGGTGATACTTGAGTTAGACCTTAAAGGATAGGTAAAATTTTGAATTGCAAATCCTTCTACTGGAAGGTCCAGCTCTGCCAGCATGGAATACTTCATTTCCCCTCTAAGGGTTACTGAATTTGAAAATAGGTGTGAAAGGAGGTATATGAGATAGAGTATTACGGCTTTCCTTTTGTACTTTTCTGGTTATTGGAAGCAAAGGCTGTGGGGTGGAGAGGCAGGGGTGATGTTAACTATATTGGTGGAAGATAGAAAGAGTCCTGTGCACAAGACCTGGGTTCAAATCCTGGCTCTGACACTTTTTACCTGTACAATATTAGGCTAATCTCTAGGAATAAAACAAGCATTTATCAAAGTACTATGTGCCAGGCATTGTGCAGGGTTTTACAAGTGTTATCTCATGGATCTCAGCTTTCTGAGCTGTAAAATGAGCAGGCTGGACTTGATAACCTCAAAGATCCCTTCCATTCCTAAATCCTATGACCCTATGATTCTTAGGAAAGACCTCCAGCAATAGCCTTTCCAGTCAAATGGTTCAAAGACCATAGGCAATCCCTTTCCCTCCCCATAGCTTCTCTCCCCTTCCCTTTCAACTAGTTGCTTCCTTTCTCTCTCTGTTGCTGTCTCTCTGAACTTTACTTCCATACCTTAGTGACTTTCTTACCCTGAAACATCCCTTCTCTCATTGACAACCTCTTCCTGGGGCCTCCATTTTGGGGAGGGGCTCAAGGGGGCCATCATTCCAACCCTACCATGCTTCTGACTCTCTAGACGTAGGGTCACCATGCTCCCTCTAGGACTCCTTCCTCCATTCCCCCACTTTGTAACTTGCTCTTATGTATTGTTTTCCCCCCTTTAAATGCAAGTACCTCCCAAAACTGTCTTTCTTTTGGCCTGTGGACCATGCCTCAAACCTGAATCACTCTGATTCTCATTGTTTGGCCAACAGTAGGTCCTAGGCCAAGTTTCACTTGGTTGTTGTTTGGGCCCCAATGGCTCACAACAAATATAAATAACAATTATTTCTGTTTTGACCAGAAACCCTGAGGGTCTTCCCCTTCTAGATTGATTTCTTTTTTGACTAGATAAAGAAGCCATTCTCTGCCTCATTTCTCACTTAGCATTAGTCACTGATTGGATGCTGCCTCAGTCAGACTGACACCTGGGAAAGACCTTAGCTTGAAAAGGTCAAGGTCTCCCATTGCATCCTGAGCCATTTTCAGTCTCCTTGATCTATCTATATTTGACCACTGGGACCAGATGACTCAGGAGGAGGAAGTGAGGCTGTTGACTTTGCACAGCCTTGCCTTACTTAAATCCAATTCACCGGCAAGTCAAAACATCACCTTCCTGATGTCCCTGTGTAGGACAAACGAGAACTTATAGCCCTGCACTTAGCACATGCTTGCCCTGTAGTAAGTGGTTAATAAAGGCTTATTGACTGACTAGCACAGCCTTGGGTGCACATACTTTGAATGCACTCCTTCTTAGTATTTACCTCTCAAAATTCTTATTCTTAGCTACCTTCCTGGCTTAGCTGAGGGCCACTTCTTTTGGGGAGTAGGGATTATTTATATTTGTATTTCTAGCACCTAGCAAAGTTCCTGGCATACAGTAGGTGATTAATAAATTCTTGTTGCTTTTTTGATTGATTCTCCCCTACTCTTCTTTGCTCTTTCCTCAAGTTATTTTATATTTACTTATCTATGTACATATTTTATCTATCACTCAGTAGATTGGAAAACTCCATGAGGACAAGGACTGTTCTTTACTTTCCTTTTTTGAACTCTCAGTACATAGCACAGGGCCTGGAGCACACATCTGTGTGGGGAACTCTTAGCATGAGAATCCCCTTCCCCAATGCACAAAGCAACTGCTCTATGAGTAGACAAATAGTAAGGAAGTTGCCTTGGAGAAAGGCTCGGACAGTGAAAGAGGACTTTCCCTGAGTCATACATAGCTACCGTCGGAGGTGGGATTTGATTCTAGGTCTTTCTGACTTCCAGGTCCCATCTTCTACCTGTTAAAGCATGCTACCTTTACGTCTTGTACATAGTGCTTCTTACTGTACATGTGATTAATAAATATCAGATTGTATTTGTTGAATTCCGTGTTCTCAGGTGCTTCTGTGATGGGACCCAGGAGCTTAGGGCCTTAGAGTAACTTAGAGTGAGATGGTCCCTGCTCCCATTGTAAGGAGTGGAGGGAGATGTCTTTCCATATTATAAAAAGGAATGCATTGTCCCATAGAAATATTATTTCTTAAGATGGTTCAGTTGTATAGTATTATTAATATAGCCCTGGATTCAATTGCTTTCTGTTTTTAATAGACGGTGTGTATGTTGGCCTGGAAACCTGACCACCATTTAAAACATTGTTTCTATGGGAAAATACTTGGAGTCTACCCCCCTAACCAACTGTGGAAGGTCTGTATCATGGAATCCCAGAAGGTTAGGGCTGAGAGAATCCTTAGAAATGAACTAGTCAAGTCTCTTCATTTTAAAAAGGAAGGAACTGAGGATCAGAGAAGGGAAATACTTTGCCCAAAGTCACCCAGAGAGTGTGGAAGACAAGATTAGAATCCAGGCTTCTAGCTTCCAGCCCATTTTTCTCTCCATTATATGGTTCTGGTATGTGAATATGCTTCTTGCTCTGTACATGTAGTGTTATAATATTTTCCCTTTCATGTGTTTGTGTCATTGTGTGTATTAGTGAATATGTGTGTAAGTGGGACCAAGAGAT
This sequence comes from Potorous gilbertii, assembly GCA_028658325.1. Lineage (NCBI taxonomy): Eukaryota > Metazoa > Chordata > Mammalia > Diprotodontia > Potoroidae > Potorous > Potorous gilbertii. Next base: position 271,809,060 of record CM053769.1, on the reverse strand, counting down.
TATCTATGTATGTATAATGTTTAGAGGTATCTTCCAATAAGTATGTACAGGACCTTACACAGAGTAAGTAGGCCATCAATAAATATCTATTGAATTGTGAGTGTAACCTAGAGGGTATTTTTATGTACCTATAATTTGTGTCGGGCAGTTAGGTGGTACAGTGGATAGTGTTCTGAACCTCAAGTCAGGAAGATTCCTGTTCAAATCCAGCCTCAGACACTTACTAGCTGTGTGACCCTGGGCAAGTCACTTAACCCTGTTTGCTCAATTTTCTCATCTGTGAAATGAACTTGAGAAGGAAATGGCAAACCACTCCAGTATCTTTGCCTAAAGAACCCTAAATGAAGTCTCAAAGAATAGGACATGACTGAAATGCCTGAAGAAAAAAATAATTTGTGTCAAGGGTGAGGATGGAATGGGTTATACAAATAAGGAGATTTGAGTGTATGCTATGTGCATGTATGTATTTGGGGGACAGATGGGACTATAATTGATACAGGTATATAATTAATATGGGGGCTGTGGCTATATATGTAGTGTCAGGGTACTATTGAGAAGTATTTGGGTGTATATAGGAGATAACTGTATATGGTTTTGTGAAGGTGTATAAGGGGATGATTATGGTATCACATATCTGGATGCAGGTGGATAGAAAAGACAAGAAGAAAGAGAGAGGCCCTAGAGGGTGGGTGACTCTGAGGGTGGGTTTATTTTCTGAGCAGACCGCTTCTCGGAATGCTTCACGGTCTGGTGAGCCCTCCCACCTCCCAGGCTGTGGACTCCTTTTGCTTTGGCACAAGATGCAGCCAATAACCCAAGCCACAGCTGTGCTACTGAGGGAAGCCAAATGTACTGTACTTCTCTCCCCCAGCTCCCTCTCCACCCTTTAAAGAGCACTGCCTTAGAATTCGGGAGACCAGGGCTTCCAAGCCCTACCCTGTCACCAACTGACTGCAAAGTGCTTCCCTTCTTTGAGCCTCAGTTCCCTCCTTTATAAATTGAGGGGGTGCTACCAGATGATCTCTAAGGTCCCTCCAAGCCCTGGCATTTCATGTTCTATGTTCCAAAGTCTCTTCCAGTGATAACATTCTATGTCCTAAGATTCCTCCCAACCCTGACAATTTAGGAGTCTATGATCTCCTTCTAAGGAGTGAATGCCCCAGATCTAGGCAGTCCTGTTGAATAAAAGGATGGAATGAAGCTAAGCCTGTTCTTAATGTAGAAATAAGACAAATATTCCTGTTTCATCAGAAATTCCTGACCTAGGACCCAAAGGCAGAACCATTCATTCATTTAATAGACATTTATGCCTTTTATGTGCATAGCATTGGGGGAAATATAAGATTTCCATAAGTTTACATTCTTGGCCTTGCGGAGCTAATATTCTAAAAGGAGTCTACATCAGGGGTGGGGAATCTGTGGCCTCGAGACCACACATGGCCTCAAGTGTAGCACTTTGACTGAATCCAAACCTCATAGAACAAATCCCCTTAATAAAAAGGATTTGTTCTATAAAACTTGGACTCAGTCAAAAGGCTGCACTCAAGGGCTTAGAAGGCCACGCGTGACCTCGAGGCCCCAGGTTCTCCACCCCTGGTCTACACCATAAACACAGATCAGTATAATATGCAAAATAGGGAAGGGTAAAACAGTAACGGATAGATAGGAATCCAATGGGCAAATAGAATGAGGAGGGAAATAGTCCAGGGTTGGACAACTTCATGAGAAAAGACAGTTTTAAAGGGTGAGCCATGATGTGTGAACCCCTTTCCCCAAATCCCAAAGATCTTTCTCTTCATGTTGGTGAAATCTGTTTAAATGGACAATTAAAGAGACCCTTGATCAAAGGAACTAAAATAGATGTTAGGGATAGCCTACAGTGAATTGAAATGTTACAGTCTTTAGAACTGAAGAGCACCTTAAACATCATCTAACCTAACCCTCTTCTTTCACAGAGGAGGACAAAGAAGCCTCAGTGACTTCCCCAAGGTCACACAAATTGTAAGCAACAAAACTGAGAAGTTCTTTCCACAACACCCTGTTGCCTCTCAAAAGGCAACTTTCACTGCCCCTGTCCCTGCCAACTTCCCTCCCCACCAGTTGGCCCAGGACAATCAGCTAGGTTTGTTCAGAGACAGTCGGGAGCTGCCCTGGATGCTGGGACCAGAGCTGAGTCAAGACATATGTTCTCCCTGAAGCCAAGTGTGAAAATTGGGCTACCCTGTGTGATCACCTCATGGAGTTTGTGAGTCTGCCCTAAAACACAGACCACTTGACTTTTCCCCACATCTTTCTTTGTGGGCTACAGAGGAAAGGCTTGTCTGGCATTCAAAATAGGAGCGTTTCTAAAAAGTCCTGTTACAAACCGAATCTTGCTGGTTTGCTGCCTGTGTGTTGCGTCTTAGCTGGCTGCCTAGCTTGCCTGCTTCTTGTCCTGATTTCAGCCTAGGACCTGTACCTGCCAAGCTAGGACAGTTCTGGTTCTTCGGTGCCATGGATCCCTCCCCTCCTTTCCCTCTCCTCCCCTTGGTGCTTCCCCCCTAGGCAGAAGAGGCTGCCTCTCTCTGCAGGGAGGGTGTGCTTTGGCATCCAGGACTGTCTGGACTGTGGGAGCTGAGGCTGGGGACCTGCCCGGGCTGGGAATTCGGAGAGTCTGGGAGGGCGTCTGGGAGAAAGTGGATCCCAAAGCCTAGCCCCTACGGACCCCTGCAGGTCCCCCCTCCTGTATGTTCAGCTCTGGATCCTAAAGGAGATGAGGGAGGTCAGAGTGGGAAGCATCCAGACTCAGACAGGGCAGCCTGGACTCAAACTCGGGTAGGAGTGAGGAAAGCTGCCAGCAAGGCAGATGGAGCCGTCAACTTTCAATCCAGTAAGTGTTTACTGAAGCCCCTTTCTCTGTGTCTATCCCTGCATTCAGCCCACGTGGGGGAAGTATAAGACACAATCTTGGCCCTCCTCAGAGAACTCACAGTCCCGCTGGGACAAATATACACATGAAGTCACTAAGTAACAACATAAGGCAGCAACAGTGAAATGGAAAGGGGCCAGAATGGGATGTCAGGAGAGACCTTTAGCCAAAGTCTTTGCTTTACCTGTGAATTAATTCACTGTGAGACTTGGTGCAATTAACTCTCTCTTTCTGGAACTAGTTTCATCATCTGTAAAATGGGAATGCTAATCTCTGTCCTCTATACCTCGTAGGAATATTGAAAGAATCCAGTGAGATTCTTTGATGGATCTATGAGCTAACAAGTGTAGACATTATCGCTACCAATGCAAATGACAATCCCTCTACACCTTTCAATCTTGTGCAGTTCTTATCATGTCTTTTTGCAAATTCTCAATGGGAAATCTACCCAATATGCCAGAGACCTTTATCTGGTTCCTTGGAAGAACTAAAAGCAAGCAAAATGCTGAGGAAATGCTTTGCAAACATCCAAAGAAGGGTAATAATGACATGGATTAACTCGCTTCACACCAAAGAAAGAGCCACAGTCTAAGTCTCACCCCACAAATACACACCATTAGGGGAGGGGGTCAGAGAGGTCTTCCTGGTCCTGGGTCTATTCCCACCATCCATGTATGGTCTCCATACAGTGAATAACTTCATAGCCATCAGAGCTGCCAAAGAAGCCTTTGTGTGACCCCCTTCCCTCTCCCCATCGCTTCAGATGGTCAGGCAGCTACTGAGCAGTGAATGATCCAACAGAGCCGCTGTAGAAAAGATACTTGCATAGAAGAACATGATACCTTTCCATCTCCAACAGTCAAGACTAGATTGCATCCAAGGTCCCATGAACTTTCTTTGTTCTGTTTCTAAAGTCCTTTCCAGCTCTGACATCCCAATAGACTCTCTTCTATACTCTAATATCTATTCTCACCATCACTGACATTCTGTGTTCTCTAGCCTCATCTTAGCTTGGATATTCTTTAATACTTATGTGTGAAGGAAATCCTGTTCACACTTTCCTGTCCTCAAACATTTCATACATAGACCAGACTAGCCCAGCCCTAAGTATACATAGGATGAAAAAGGAATTAGAGCAAAGATAACCTGGGGGAGAGGGGGGAGAGAGAGAGACAGAGAGAGAGAAAGACAGAGACACAAAGAGACACAGAGAGAAATACAGAGAGACACAGAGAGAGAGAGAGAGAGAGAGAGAAGAATGGGAAGGGGAAAAGTCCATAAATTTTCTGGCAGAGAGAACACTTTCCAAAGCCTGAGTCTGTAGTCTTTCCCTGAGTTGGAAAGGGGAGAGGAATTGGGATTGGGGTGGAGGAGGGGGTTGGGGTGGGGTGGGGAGGAGGCTGAGCACACGTCAGATGCCATCAGCTGCCTGGAAGACCTGCTTGTTTTAAAATCCTCACTCACACCAGGGCGGGCTACAGTGTTTGAAGAGGTCAGCTTGCCTCCCCAGCCAGGCGGCAGCAGCCTCAGCTGCCAACCGGCACTTCTCAGCCGGCTTTGGCTCCCTCCCCTCGGTATGCGAAGTGGGCCCAGCATCCCCAGCTCTCTGGAAGGGGGACCTGCTCTCTTCTCTCCTCCTTCTCCTTCTTCTTCTCTCTCTCTTTCTCTCTCTCTCTCTCTCTCTCTCTCATTCTCTTTTATCCTTCCTTCTCTTCAGGAAGGATGCAGCCTGAGAGGACAGGAGGCTTTAGAAACCAAGAGACAGGGTCGTCTCCCCACTTTCCTCCTGCCCCCATTAAGGAACTGAACCAGGTTGGGACTGGGTTGAAGTAGACTTGGTGGAATGGGGGAAGGAGGGGGAAAAGTAGCTGGAAAGAGACTGAGCCCTGATAGGGGTAGCTTCAAACTTCCTCTATGTCTGGGTCCCCAGTAGGAACAGACACAGGGCTTTTTCCTTGCACCAAAAATGTCCTGGGGCATTTGCTTCTTTTGACTCACCAAAGTGACAAGGGGGTGGTAGTGGTTGTTTTCAAAGTGGAGATATTGGAGATAGTGCTGTATCAGGAGTCAAATACTCCTACCATTGCTGTATGACCTTAGGAAAGTCACTTAACCTCTCTAGGCCTTGATTTGCTCATCAACAAAATGGGTGGGCTGCATTAAATGACTTCTAGGATCCTTACCAGCTCTAAATGTATGATCTAAAGAGCCCTTCTAAATATTACCTTCTATGGTCCTTTTTAGCTCTAAGCTAAGTTCTATAATCTGCTTCTGAATCCAATTTCTTTTGAGGGAGGTGGGGAGTATCTTTTTGCATCTTTCCTCCACAGAAGGAACTTTCCTAGAGACTTGTTTTGATCAGTACTGTTTCTGTGTGTCTATCTCTCCCTATGTACCCCACAACCCTAGATATCCTGTTCTGACCTTGCCTGGGAAACATTACAGCCTCAGAGGATCAGGTCCCTAGCCAGCCATGCCTTTGCTACAGGGCCCTCTGTGCCTTGTTGGTCTGCTCTTCTGGGGGAGTCAGAAGGTGGATGCTCTGGTGCTTCCTAATACCACTCTGGCGTTGAACCAGCCTGCGGCCATGCACTCTGGGCTGGCCCCAGGTCTATCCATGCCCAGACCCCGAAGGAAGCGCCATATCTCAGCCCGGGACATGAATGCACTCCTGGACTATCACAACCGCATCCGGGCACGGGTGTACCCACCTGCCGCCAACATGGAGTACATGGTGAGTGTCCACTTCCTGCTCATTCCCTTCTCAGCAAGCTTTGCATTCTTGTTCACCTGGTGTAATTTGGCCCAAGTGTTATGGGTTGAGATACTCTGATATACCCTATCCTTCTTCTGATCCAACCAGTCTACTTGTGCAGATCTCCAGCAGTGAAGAGAGGAAGAAGACTTAATAACCTCAGTTTATGTTTTGGGGGACTGGGGCCTCCTGGAAAGGAATAGTGCCAATAAATCAAGGGCAGAGGGGTAGATCCTAACCAGCAGTCCTGACTCCAAGGTCAAGGCTTTTCACCCCATCTCAAGGCTAATGCCACCAGCTCTAGATATGACCATCCTTTCATCTATATCTATAGAAAAGGGATTCTTTGGACCCCTTGGGCAGTCTGGTGAAGTTTATTGGACTCCTCAGAAGGATATTCTTAAATGCATAAAATAAAATACATAGGATTACAATGGAAATCAATTATATTGAAATAATGGTTACCAAAACATCTTTTAAAAGTTCATGAACCATAGACTAAGAACACTTTCAATAGAGGAAGGATGCAAGATTGAGGTCAAAGACCTAGAAGGACCAGGAATGAGAGAACTGATCTGTCACAGATAGTCAAGTACCACCCCTCTAGAAAGGGACGAGAGACAGGAGGTAGTAGACTTTCTACATCACTCAGAATCCTAGGCTTCCTGGGTCAGAAAGGTCCTTGTCATTATCTCAGTCCCTCCCTCTGTCCAATTGTGCCTACCCCATCCAATGGCTTCCTAGATATCTCCTCTGAACAGGCTCCCACAATGCCCAGTGTTTCCTGCTCCTGAGGCAGAGAAATTCTATCAGGGTAAATTAATTATGGCACAGAGCAGAACAGGAAATGGCCACAGGGAATGAGGGGAAGAGGGAGGGAGAGGGAATGACATGCCCAGCAGGGTGTCATTGGGAAGGCTCAGAGATGGGTGATGGATTCTGGGATTTGAGTCTAGGTTTTAACAAGCCCCTTTCCCTCAATTTACCCCGTGTATAACATGGGAAAATAAAAACAATAGCCACTTTTCAATACTGTTTTTAAGGATTATAGGGTCTTTTGTAACAACCCCATGAGGTTAAGTGTCACTAGTATTTTCCCCATTTTATAGATGAGGAAGCTGAGACTCAGGGATGTAGAACAACTTGCCAAAAGTCAATGGAACTCACATCTACCTCAAAGGCTCAGGATCAGTTATTCCATTAGGCACTCTACCTCTCATTGATTTCAGTGAATTGCCCAAGCTCCCCCATGCTGAAATCCGCATTAGAACCTAGTCTTCCAAGTCCACGTCTTGGACTCTTGACATTGTACCACTTTTCCTAAATCCATCGTTGAGAATGGAATACCTTTTTGGAGTCAAAGAACCTGGGTTCAAGTTCTAGCAGAGTAGTCTTTGATTAATATCTGCTTTCTACCTGCCTAATGATTCTTGAGTATGTCTCTAGAGTCTTCTGGACTAGAGAAGGGATGTAGAGGAGCAGGGAACATGATTGCTATTTTCAAATATTCTATTATATTTTTCTTAGAGTTTTCAGCTTCCTTCAAAACTGACATGCCACCTCCTGGGCAGTGTGTTTCCAGACTCCTTTTCTCCCCCTGTTACTAGTGCTCCCCCTTGACATTTCTGTGTATTTGTACATTTTGTATTTACTTATATGTACACAAGTCATGTAAAAGTCCCTGGAAGGTCATTTCATTTCTGGCTTCATTCATATCCTCAGCATCTAGCACAAGGTCTGGTCCATCTAGAAGGCACTTAGAAAATGCTTGTTGTTTGATTGATTAGAAGAGGGGCTGAACCGCTTGCAGAGGCAGATTTCACAATTCAACACAAGGAAGGATGATTTTTTGACAATCAGAGCTGTTTAGAAGTGGAACAGGATCTCTTGTGAAGCAGGAAGAGGAATTCCTATTATTAGAAGCTTTCAATGACCATTTATAGGGGAGATTCCTGCCAGGCATAGCTTGGGCAGACCTCCTTTCTAACTCAGGTATTCTGTGATTCCTCGGGCTAGGTCTGGGATGAGCGGCTGGCCAGATCAGCTGAAGCCTGGGCTTCACGGTGTATCTGGGAACACGGGCCCCCACAACTGATGAAATTCTTGGGCCAGAATCTCTCCATTCATTCCGGTCGGTGAGTGACTCTGCTGGCTTTTTAAAACATTTCTGCAATCATCAAGCATTTATTTTATCTCATATTCACTCTCTACTCCCTAGGGGAAGAAAAGAAAAAAGGAAAACAAAATCTTTGTAATAAATATACACAGTCAATCAAACAAAACAAATTCTCATAATGACCATGTCCAAAAATATGTCTCACTCAGTTCATCCCCTCTCTCTCAGGAGGTGGGCAACATTCTTCTTCATCAGTCTTTTGAAACACAATTGATCATTGTGCTGATCAGAGGCATGAAATATTATAAAATTGTTTGCTTTTATGGTATGATGTTGTTACATAGAGTACAAATTGCCCACTTGGCTCTGCTCTCTCCAGTTCACACAAGCCTGCTCAAGTTTCTCTGAAGCCATCTCTTTCATTTCTTGCAGCACAAAAGTATTCCATGACATTCACATACCACAATTGGTTTAGTCATTCCCCAATTGATGGGTACCCCTATAGTTTCAAGTTCTTTGCCACCACAAAAATTGTTGGTATAAATAGTTTTGTACATTTAGGACCTTTACATCTTTTTCTGTTATTCTCTCCATCCCCCGCTGTGTTTCTTCAAGCTAACATGCTTATTCCCTAATACATGCATGACAGGCCTGAGGCTTCCTGAATATACTTCACTCACAGTGCAACACGGTAAATATTTCATCCCCAGCTTCCTTCCCCATCCTTCTGCCCTTAAGCATACCCCCTCTCTCTATCCTTTCCACTAGAAAAGTGACAGATTATCTGTTACTGTTTCCTTTCATAGCATGGCTAATCAAGGTATAGAGAAGGTCCTGGGTCCTCCCCAGAAGATCCTTCAAACTGCAGGAAACTTTCTTAGTTCTAGAGATTGGTCAGATACTAAAGACCTTTTCTTCATAAGGCCTGAGGGGAGGTCTGGAGAAAGGTTGTGGCTCACAGTCTCCAGTTACTCCAGTTCTCTCTTCCTGAAGAACCTGCTCTCTTACCTTAGAAAGTCATAGGATGGCAGGAAGCCACATCAGAATGTAAAATATTGAAGAAAAATATAGAATGTAAATAATAGAACATAGAATGTTGGAGCTGGAAAAGTATAGAACACAGAATGTCAGAACACAGTCTATTAAAGCCCGAAAGGATCATGGATTTAAAGCAGACATCACCTAGTCCAACCCCCTCATTAACAGATGAGGAAATGGAGAATCAAAAAGGCTAAGTAATTTGTCCAAGATCATATAGTTAGTGACATAACTGATATTCATGTCTAGGGGTGTCTGGGGTGTTCAAGGAGGCCCAGAGCCTCTGGTATAAGGGCCGCTCATCCACATTTACTGTCTATCTGGCACTCAACTCTCAGCTGTGGCTCCAAAAAAATGTAGCATGCACAGTGGCCACACCCTGGTAAACCAGCCCGGCTGATGGGCTTACCCAGGCTGAGGGTAACCAACAGGCCTCAAACTCATTGTTGCGTTAGGGCCGTGTCTACCCCAAGTATTTGAAGACTTCGCCAATGAATGGGCGGATTAGAAGAATTTGTTACTTACAGCCATGAAGATGGCTGAAGCAGATCTTGTGGAGTGCTTAGAGCTTGGTCAGACAACAAAAATGCCAAGATCATCCACTGCATCCTGGGTCATCACCAGATGTCCTGACTTCCGTCTTACCACTGGATTTCAATGACTCTGGAAAAGAGAGTGAGACTGATGACTGTGCAATTCTACCTCACTTAAATCCAATTCATACATGAGGCAAAACATCACCCCGCGATTTCACTGGTCCTCTTCAAAAACAATGACAAACAACAGCATTCACATCTATGTTCTCAGACACTAGATTTACTTTATCATGGCACTATGGAGAAGGGACCTTTCATTTTGTCCAGCCTCCTTATTTATCAGATGAGAAAACTTTCCCATAGAGGTTACTCAATGAATTAATATAAGATCTGGAACTAGAACCCACATTTCCTGATTCTCAGTTCAGGGTTCTTTCTGTTACATCTGATGTCTTTCTCATAACCCTTCCCTCTTGGTTATACCTCTTCTTCTACTGCCAGGTACCGATCAGTGGTGGATCTAGTAAAGTCCTGGTCAGAAGAAAAACAACACTACTCATTCCCCAGCCCAGGAGAGTGCAGTCCCCGTTGTCCTTGGCACTGTAGAGGGCCTGTGTGCACCCACTATACTCAGGTACATCCAGGGTAGGGGCAAAGCCCTCTAACTGTATGGAGGATGTAGTTATGGTCCACTGCTGACCTAGAGAGATAGGCAGATCTCTGGAGTATTATGAAAAGAAAGAAAAATGATGAATTTGGAAGGAAGAAAGAAAGCATGTAGTAAGGGCTTATTATATGCAAAGAACATAATAATGGAGATACAAATAGAAAGTATGACAGGCCTTGTTCACATTCTAATGGGGGAAATGATGTCACTAAGGACTGACCTGCGGTTTTGAATACCTCCATTGTCATTTGTTAAATAGATGAGCTCCTGAAAACTTACAGGTCATAGAATGTCTGTGCTAGAGGAAACCTTGTGGAGTAAGCTAAATTCTGGTAAATCAAATCCTATTGTAAACGCACTAGGGAACTCATTAGCTAAACAACTTCTTCTACAAAAATGAAGAATTATTTGTAATGTGGATAACTACCATTAAATTTACCTTTTATGAAAGAATGGATTTTTAGGGCAAAATAGACCTGAAAACCATGGGGACCTTTGAGGTGTCTTTGTTTACTCCCAAGAAAGTTCAGCTTCAGAACAGCCAGAAAACAAGTTGAGACTGAATTGAGGCAATGGTAGTTCCCCACCCTATTACAGATGACAACGGGACAGCTAGGTGGTGCAGTGGATAGAGCACCAGTGCAGGAGTCAGGAGGACCTGAGTTCAAATCTCATCTCAGACATTTGACACTCACAAGCTATGTGACCTTGGGTTAGTCACTTAACCCCAATTGCCTCATCCTAGGTCATCTCTAGTCATCCTGATGAATGGTCACTGGATTCAGATGACTCTGGAGAAGAAGTGAGGCTGGTGACCTGCACAGCCCTCCCTCACTCAAAACAAAGTCAAGTGCAAGTCATGTCATCATTTCTCTGATGGCATGGTCTTCTTTGGCAATGAAGGACAAACACACACACACACAGCTGACAATAAAACTAGATTGGATCTCCTCATTATAGATCCAGAAAAAAAAAAACTACCAGTTCTTCCCATGACCCCTCCCCAGACTTCCACTGAGCTCCGGACCTGGCATGGGGGTGGAATGGACCCTGGTGTGCTGGTGAACTTCCAGTGCTTCCTCTGTTTCTTCCTTGCCAGATGGTGTGGGCATCCTCCAATCGGCTGGGCTGTGCTCTTCACACCTGCAGAAACATCAGCGTTTGGGGGAATACTTGGCAGCAGGCTGTGTACCTGGTGTGCAACTATGCCATCAAGTAAGTTCTTAAACAGAAGGGAGTGTGGAATTAAAGAGCAGCTGCATGGAGGCAGAATCTGGTTCTGGTGGGAAGGAGAAAAGGCACTCGATTTGTAACATGAAGAATCTTCTACTGAGTCCTCCTCTGATGCCTCATTATGGTGGGAGCGGGGTGGGAGGAGAGTTCTGCTCCAGGGTTCTCCAGGGCTCTGGCATATTTTACTAAACTGGAAAGACTTCAGGTCTGGGCCCCAAAATAGACCTAAAGTCTGTCACCCAAGAATCAAACTAGCTAAATTTGGTGATGCTCATCCCCAAGTGAGCTGAAGCCATGACAGAAAGTCTTTAAAAGTTTCTAAGTATTAGGGGGACTGTGATCTGCACTGGTAGCAGAGCTACCACACAGACAAAATAATATATCCATGAATACGTAACCCAAACAAAAGAACTGTTAAATTGGGCTATATCAAATATTAGATGACAGGTCACCTACTGACAAAGTATGGTACTGTTACCTAGCCCTATTGGATGCTACAAACAATACAATTCAAATCCTATGAAAAAGAATTCCATAAGATTGACTTCAATTTGTGTTTGTTGTTGCTGTGCCAGCATCTTGTTGACCAGAATAATTAGGTGGAGCAGTTCACAAGGAGATCTGGGTTGCAGCACAATGGACCCTTTAGAACCAGACAAAAAAGAAGATTCTATGCTTCTCAGAGCTGGTGACATGAATTTCTTGAATTCCCAAGTGTGAAAACAATCCCCACAGTTTCAGGGAGAAGGATGAGAAGGTATTTAGTAAATAAAGGAAGACCCTGAAGTTATAAAATTTCTATCACTCCCAGAGTCAGAGTTGGGGTACTATAATTCTTAGATTCCTTGGGGCTGCCACCATCATAACCACTTTCCTCAGCAAACATATATCTTTTTTTTTTCCTTCAGTGAAAATCACTGTTGGAAATTGACTTCATTTAAGAAAATGTGCTTAAGGGTCAATTTTGGTAGATCACTAATGTTCTAGGTAGTGATGGGTAGAAAAGTTTTCAATATCCTAAAAATATAACTTTATAGGAGTCACATTCCTAGATGATAGAATATTAGAATAGAACTTTACGACCTTAGAGACCATCTCTATTGCCATTCACTCATCATTTGTACGGTAGAGGAAACTGAGGCCCCGGAGTGGGAGCAATCATATGGCTAGTAAATAGCAGAACCAGTGTTTGAACACAGATATTCTCACTTCAGATGCTGTGTTCTTTAAATCAATCAATCAATCAACAAACATTTATAAAATACTTACAATGTGCTAAGCACTGTCAAAGGTTCTGGGGCACAAAGACCAGAAATAAAGTAAACCCTGTTCTCATGGAGCTTTTATTCTATTGGAGGGAAACAAGATATGTAGAAGACAGACAGGCAGACAGACAAATTAAATTGAATGTCATTAAATCAAGGTAGTTAGGGAGTGAGGGCACTAACAGTTGGAAGGGAAATAAGAAAGACTCCATGTAGAAGGTGATGACTGAGCTGCATATTAAAAGAAGAGAGCAATTCTATAAAGTGAAAATAAAGAGGGATCACATTCCAGGCATGGCAAGCAGTCACTGCAAAAGCATGAAGATGGGAGATGAAGTACTATAAAGAGGGCAATTTGACTAAATAATATATAATGAGACCAGAAAGACAGCTTAGGGCTAGTTTGTGAAGGACGTCAAAAGTCAAGAAGAGAATACAAATTTTATACTAGAGGCAAAAGGGAATCCCTGACATTCATTGAACAGAGGAGTGATATGATTGATCTGTGCTTAAGGAAAATCATTTTGGCTGCAATGTGGCTGATTAATTAGAGTGGGAAGAGACTTGAGGCAGGGACACCAACGCAAAGGCCACTGCAATCATGCAGATGAAGGTAAGGAGTAAAGTCATGGCTGTTTGAGTAGAAAGAAGAATTTAAATTCAAATTCTTTCCATTATTCCATGCTGCCTACTTCTGGTAGACTCCTTCCTTCCTTCCTTCCTTCCTTCCTTCCTTCCTTCCTTCCTTCCTTCCTTCCTTCCCCCTTCCTATCTCTCTCTCCCTTTCTCTCTTTCCGTCTGTCTGTCTCTCCCTCTCCCTCTCTCCCTCTCTCTCTCATTCTCACTCTCACACACACATACTCCTCTTATTGTCATTAAGCTTTATTGATATGTTTTGTTTTGATATTCCATACATTTACAGATTGTTCCAAATTCACAAGAGGTCTCTTGTAAGAAAGTGAAACAGTGACCTCATCTGAAAGTGGATGCAAACACTACCCCTCTGCTTAAAAAAATGAAAAAAAAAGTCTAATTCGTTTGTTATATTTGTATATGCGTGTGTGAGTGAGTGAGTGTGTGTGTGTGTGTGTGTGTGTGTGTGTGTGTGTGTGTGCTCGTTCTTCTCTTTAAATAGATCACCTCTTTGTCATGGTTAGTATATTTCATCCTTGGTCCTCTGGAGTGATTGATAGCTGTTGTATTAATAGTTCAATCTTTTTTTGTTTGTTTTACAACTTTTACATTGTATAAATTGTTCTTATGGTTCTGCTCCTTTCATTCTTCATCAAGTTTATAAAAGTCCTAAAAAGCATTCATTTTGGTAATAATGATGTTATAGTATAAATGGTTCTCCTAGTCCTGCTCACTTCACTCTGCATCAGTTCATATATATCTTTTCAGGTTTTTTGGAAACTTTTTCCTCATTTCTTACAGAAAATAGTACTCCGTCACATCCATGTACTAAAACCTATTCAGCCGTTTCTCAATTGTTGGACATACTCTTAGTTCACAGGGGTTTTGCCACCACAAAAAGAGTTGCTATAAATATTTTTTCCCCTGCCAACTAGTTGCATAGACTTTAAGTGCTTAATACATGTTCCTGGCCTCCTTCCAATCCTATCAATGGTTACATTTATTTTCATCCAGAAGCCAGAATTTCAAAACTTAGTGGCTTCCCCTGGAATATTTTCCCTTTCTTGGGGGTTAGAGACAAGGGAATTCATCATTCCATCAACCAATGAATAATATTTGCTAAGTTGTCTGTTCTGGGCAAAAAAGAAGGAAGGGATACAAAATCCTTTGTAGATATGGCTCCTTCACTCATGGAGCTCACAGTCTAGATAGGGAAGCAAGACTGACACACATACACAAAGCCCACTGAGCCTCAGGTAGTCTAAGCACCTATTGAATGGAACAATCAGACAGGACTATAGGAGGTCAGCAAGAGGAGAGAAGACTGAAGTCTTGGGATAATTGAAGAAGACTTCACACAGGTTTTGAGCTGGGTCTTGAAGGATGGAAAGACTTCAGAGAGACAGAAAGGGGATGAGAAGATTCCAGTGGAAAATGAGAATAGTTTGAGCAAAAGTGCAGAGGATAGAAATGCAGAATGTTTTTGAGAGATAGTGAGTAGTCCCAGGAATACATGAATGACTAGTGGAAGATAAGACTAGAAACTTTGAAAGGGAAAATTGGTGCCACACTGTGGTGGACACTGAATACCAGTCTGAGGCATTAAGACTTTATTCTGGAAAGTCCTTGGACAACAGATAGATAATACACACTTATGATTGTGATCCTTGCTCATGAAGGTTTTACCCGTGGATCACAAGCTTTGGCAGGTTCTACTAAGTTGGAAAGGTGTTGTGCACGGACCTGGAGATGGCCCATAGGTCTACAACCTGAGAATCAGGCTAGTTATATTTATAGAGGCTCATCATAAGAGGGCTGGCCAAAGCAATTCATAACACTATGTACTAAGGTGGAGAGACATGAGGATGTGTGTTGAAGTCAGGGAATTTTGAAGTACTGAAGTAATAGAGAGCCACTGAAGTTTCTTGAGGAGAGAAGAGCTGGTGATCCAAGTTCTGTTTCAGGAACAGTAAGTTGGTATTGAGCTACAGATCAGAGTGGAGCAGAGGGAAGATGGTGGTAATGAGTACAGATGATAATGACAATCACCCCCTCACACCCCACCCTGGCATTGATAACAGACTCAATAATAAAGACAATTCTTTATTACCCTCCCCTCCCCCCGCTGATATTAACACCTATTTTCTTGGTTCTCTTCTCTTTATGTCTTTTAGAAAAATTATTTATTTCCTAACATACTCCAACTCAGGGAACCCTCCCTTATAACAAAGAAAAATGTTTCAGCAAAACCATCTAACTGACCAAGCTAGCCCATCTGTGAATGTAATATTCTTTATTTGCAAGTCTCCCACCTCTCTCCAACAGTAAGACAGGAAGGGGGGGAATGTATGTTTCATCTTCTGTTCTCTAAAATCATGATGGTTCATTGCAATTAATCTAAATGCATTGTTTTAAAATTTATTTTCTTCACTCTTCAACATCTCATACGAGTCTTTCCAGGATTTCTCTGAATTTCTCATAGTTCTCATGTCTTACAATTGACAGCAATATTCCTTTGTTCCTATACCACAATTTCCTCTTCTCTTTCCAGGGGCAACTGGATCGGGGAAGCTCCATACAAAATGGGGAAACCCTGCTCAGCCTGTCCCCCCAGTTATGGTGGCAGCTGCAACAACAACATGTGTTTTGCTGGGCTCCAATCCAACCGACTTATCTGGTTCTAATCACTCCATGGCTGGGGCCACTAGTGTCCTGGGTCTTGGCTCCCCAGACAGGTCAGACTGAGCCACCCCTCCAGCAGGGCCCCACATGACCCAAAAGACAGTGACTATATAGAATAGAATAGTTATTTATGAGAGGGAAATCACCTTTGGCTGTCTATACCATACCACACCACACCTCTCCACTCTGGGCCAGTTCTCCCCTTTGAGATTTTATTTCCAGAAGTCCTGGCAAGGACCAAGTAGAAAAACATTATCAGTATCTTTCTAATTTTCAGTTATGCTTCTTTGTTTTTCTTTTGCTTTGTGTAGATCACAGCTTTGCTGATTCTTTCCAATTCTCATCTCAGGTTTATCCAGTTGTTTTAGGTGGTCAGGTCTAGAAAGGATCTTAAAGATCATCTAAGCCAATGGTTCCAACTTTTTATGTTCCTTCAAGCCCTTTCAACAACATCAAAAACAAAAAAAGTTATGAACTGCCAAGATATGTTATTCATGACATTCTGCAATTATTTACTGCTTAAAATGCCATTGAGAACCCCCAAAAAGTTCATGAACCACTAAATGGGACCTCATGATTTAATCCAACTCTCTCATGAACTGGAAAATAAGACCCAAAGAGAGGAAGTGACTTTTCTAAGATCATACAACAGGTTAAAAGTAGGGCCAGGAACAAAACAGCTCTCCTGAAAAATCAAAACCCTAAGTTGATGGGGGTTGGGGGGAGGTTTGAGGATCACAGATTCAGGGCTGAAAGAGATTTTGGCACCCACCTTCCTCCATTTTTCCCCTCTATTCTAAAAATAAGGAAACTATAATTTGTTTAGGTAGAAAGGAGCTATAATTTGAACCCAGGTCTTATGATATAAAATCCAACAACCTTTCTACTACATCAACTCCCTAGGCTATCTCTTTCTCTCTGTCCCCTCCTAGTCATAAGCTCACTACAGTGATGGAAGTAGGGTATAGTTGCCAGGTCAACAGCCCCACTTCTAAGCAGAGGTGGTTGTCATCCCTTTCAGAAATTCCTCCACATAGATGGATAAATTCAGGACTGCTCGATAAGAGCTCAGATATAAAATGGCATGGGTTAGACAAATCCCAGGGGGAGGTAACAGACTTGGGAAATAGCCTCACCTCCCCAGGTTTTCCCCTTCTTACTAGAGAATTCCTATATCCCACAAAGCACCCAGAGACCATAATTGGCTGCCACTCATCAATCCAATCCCAGTTTTAGGTGGCCCATTGTGCCAGGAATAAGAGTCATCCAAAGCTTATTGCCCTGACAATGATGGACTTTTCTTCCGGAGCTTCCTCAATAAAGAGACCAGAAGAGGCAATTGGATTTGTTCTTTCTAATGTACCCCAGACCCACCTACCTTGGTGGTCAAATGGGATGGAAAGTAGTTGAGGGAGAAAGAAATGGGGATGGAAGACATAGAAAGCTTGGTGATTGGGTCCTACAAGACATCTTGAACTCCTAAGATTGAAGCAGGAAGTGATCAAAAGGGACCCATGAACAGATAATTCCTCGATCTCAAACTCCAGAGTGTGAGCGTGTATATGTAGGAATATATATGTGTGTGTGTGGTTTCTGCATATATGTGCAGCATGCCCCAAAAGTCTTAGTGCACTAAAAATAGCTTAAAACCTAGCTTTTTGGGACACCCCATATCCATGCATGTAGTGTGCATAATTATATATATGGTATCCCAAAGTCATTATACAGTTGCATGCTTTTATGAATACCAAAGAAATTAACGTATAAGCAAAAACTCCTTCCCCATCCTGGGCTCTTGTCTGAAAAACAATAACAGCCTACTAAGCACTTAACAAACATTACATTTTTTTAGCCTCTCAGTAACCCTGTGAGGTAGATAATATTAGTATTATAAGGATTATTATTCCCTCTTGAAAGATTAGGAAACTGTTGCTTAGAGGTCACAGAAGAAGTTCATAGCAGATTGGGGACCATGGGATGACAGCATTTAGGGCTGGAAGGGACCTTAGAGATCAACTAGTTCCAACCTTACCATTTTATAGAAACAGAAACTGAGACTCACTGGTACAAGGAGGAGGGAAAATACTGGTTCTGGAATCCGAGGACCTGAGTTCTAAAGTCACTTCTGATGCTTACTACCTGAGGGATCCTGATTGGAAAAAATTAATAAAATACAATAATAAGTGCAAAGCCATAAAAATTTAAACTCTGGGAAAGGTGGAAGCCCAAACATGGTGACCTGTTTACAATCATAACTTAGACAATGAGTCATAACTGAAGATATTTTGACCTACGAAAGCCGTAATAAGAATATTGTGACCCGTACATGACTAGTACATGATCCATACACAAACTTATTTTGGGGCATAACATTGACTTAAGTCTCAAACTCGTTCCTAAAGCAGAAAATATCCACCAATCAGTAGTGATGCACTCTCTAGCCCCGCCAGCCTTTGTTTTCTATAATTACCACAGGGATTTGGGGGTTCTTAGCTGGGATTCACTAACTAGTCTGGCTGCTGCCCCAGACTGAGGATGATTAATATCTTGGCAGGGATCCATGCTACTGCCCCAAATGTAAGTAACCCAAATTGATTAAACTACTACCTATAATCAATCTGGAGCTCTTTGGCCTCTTTCTTTGGTATACAAAGAACACCCCATGGTTATGGAGGAGCTACAGGTAGGGGAATTCTGGACTTTACACTATGTGTATAGTTTGTCTTGGCTGGGCCTCCTTTGAGTTTCTTCTATCATTATATCTATGATCCTATGATCTTTTCTATCAATCGACAAGCATTTATTAAGGGTCTACTATTTGCTAGGCATTGGGCCAAGCAGTGAGGATGCAAAGACAAAACTGAAACCACCAAGAAATTCACATTCTATTGGGAGAGTCAACATGTACCTGTGTAGATATATATAAAATGAGTACAAGTATAGCATTATCAGGCTAGCATGGGGAAAAGGATTATTCAACCACTCCTATTGGCCCCCTTTACCCTAATACTGACTCATTGCCTGGAGGATTTTCCCCAGTGTAAAAACTCTTCTTTTCTCTAGGGAGCTGTAGAAGAAGAGTATATCATTCTCTCTCTATTTTTTTTGTCTGGGTTTTTTTTTAAGTTATGGGATATCCAGTTTCCCATAACTAAAAAAAAAAAATCCAGACCAAAAAATGTCTAATAGTGTTGCAAAATTGGAGCTCAGGAGAAAGACTAGGTCTGGATGTACAGATACGAGAGTCACTTGAACAGAGATAGCAACTAAATTCACAGAAACTAATAAGAAAAAGAGTAGAGAAAGAGACAATTGGAGATTGCAGGGCAGAGCCTTGGAGTATCACCAAGAATAGAAGACATGATCTCATGTTCTATGAAGTGACTTTCCCAAACTCAAACAGATAATAAGTAGTAGAGGTAAACCTAGCTCTTTCCCCATGAAGTGTGAGGTCCTTCCCAGCTAATGACTTTTCTAAATTCTCATCTAGTTCTGATATTTTATATCTTAAGGTATAAATCCTGAGTTCCAAACTTCATGCAGCAAGGCCTCCCTTTCTTAACAAAATGAAAGAAAGAAAGAAACGAAGGAAGGAAGGAAGGAAGGAAGGAAGGAAAGAAGATTTTTCTACTTTTCAACTTTTTCTACTTTTTTTTTTCAATTAACAAGCATTTATTTTCTCTCCCTCCAACCTCCCTTCCTTCATACTGGAAAACATTTAAAAAAACAAAAAACATTTTCTAATTGTTAAATATGCTTAGTCAAACAAAACAAAATAGGAGACTGGCCATGTCCTAAAATATATATCTCATTTTGCTTATTAAGCCCATTACCTCCCTCTCAGGAAGAAGGTGGCATTCTTCATCATCGCTCCTCTGGAGTCACGTTTGGTCATTGTCCAGATCCTGACTCATAACTCTTTCAAAGCTGTTCGTTTGTTTGATGGTGGTGTTATTCAGGGTTGTACTAGAGATAGCTGATTGTTACATTTTTCAATATGAGCCTTTACACAATCAGAAATCAGTCAAGGCTACAAATTAGGGATTGAGTTATTTTTTTGTTGATTGTCTAGACTTAAGAGAGAAAATGGTAATCATGCAGATCAAACTTAAAAGTTTCCTCTGCGTTTTCAGAGAGTCAATTGTTAAACATTTATAAGCATACCCCTGATGTTACTGTATAAATTATTCTGGTTTTGTTCCCTTCATTCTGTATTAGTGTATACAAATTTTCCCATTTCTCTAAAATTGTCCAGTTTGTAATTTCTTATAGCACAATAGTATTCTATTACATCCATATACCATACTTTATTCAGCCATTTCCCAATTGATGGATGGCTCCTAAGTTTCCAGTTCTTTTGCCAACCCTAAAAAGATTGATTATAAATATCTTCATAAATGTTGGCCCTTTTCCTCTTGTATCTCTTTAAAGTGTAGGCCTAGTGATGGTGTTGTTGTATCAAACTGGGGTATAAACAATTTAGTACATTTGGGACATAGTTCCATATTATTTCCAAAATGACAGGACCAATTCACAGCTCCACCAATAGTGCATTAATTTGCCAATTTTCCCTAAACCCATAAATATAATAGTAGCAATCATGATTTTAGACAAGGCTATAGTAAGTGAAAGAGATTAACAAAGAAATTACGTTATGCTTAAAGGTGTCCTAGACAATAAATCAAAATCAATACTCAACATATATCTGTATTTCAGTCTTTTTTCAGTCATGTCTGAGTCTTCATGACCCCTACCTAGGGCTTTCTTGGCAAAGATACTAGAGTGGTTTGCCATTTCCTTCTCCACTTCATTTGACAGATGAGGAAACTGAGGCAAACAGGGTTTAAGTGACTTGACTAGGGTCACACAGCTATTAAGTGTCTGAGGTCAAATTTGATCTCAGGAAGAGGAGACTTCAGAGTCAACACTCTATCTACTGCATCACCTAACTGTCCAATATCTATATCTATATTTATATATATATGTGTGCGTGTGTGTGTGTGTGTGTGTACAGATGTATATATCTATAATAAATGGTGTAGTATCTAAATACTTAAAGAAAAATCTAAATGAGAGTTACATGAAGACTGGACAATAAAGCTATTATAGAGGAAGACCATGTGACTCTTTCAAACCTACACAAATCTAATCAAAAATAAACGAGAGAAATTTGGGATGTGAATAGAATTTTTGAAAAGTAAGATATTTCTAGTAATTATGGAATAGAAATAATCAAAAATTTCCCAGGTAGGCCTGGCATCCTTACAAAAACTGATCACTTTCCTTACTAAAATAATTTTCTTGGTTCTACTTTATTCAACAATATTAACAACACTGTAATTTCGTAACAGCATTCAAAGAAATATTAAATTTTCAATAAAAACAATGTAAAAAATCCCTAAATTCCATTTAGAATTACTAAAAGCATCATAGAAACACAGATATAGAAGGAAACTTTGAGGTCTTCTAATCCAATGTCCTCATTTTACAATTAAGGAAACTGAGGTCCAGAGAGTTGAAACGGCTTGCCTAAACTGACACAGGTAGTAAGTGACCAAAGAGGACTTTTACTTGTCTCCCTTGACTCTAAATCCAGCACTCTGTCAATTCTACTGGTTTCCAAAAACAAACGAGAAAAAACAATGGTGAATTGTGCCGCTGCTCTCCCCGCAACTCTGCTGGCCAAGCCTTGGAACCTCCTTAGTAGAAAAGGGAGGAGAGAGAGAGACACCTTCAGGTGGTACTCCAGTACTTGATTGCAACAATCTTTCTTTGAGCTCCTGTATCTACAGAGACTGTAGGGGCTCAAGTCCCATTCAATGCAGGATGGAGATATGGGAAAACATCAGATCAGCATTACTCTCTCTCTTTCTTTGGCCAAGCATGGGACCTCTGAGAAGGGAGAGATGGGCTTTATTTGGCAAGTCACTGAGGCAATGGGGTGGAGAAAGAAAGGCAAAAGAGAATTAAGGGAATTATCTCTTGCAGCCCAGTATGTTCTGGAGTCAGCTCATACAGGCCCTAGAAAACTGATTGTTAAATTTCCAGTATGATCACATCTCAGAAATGGGCATACCTACAAATCAGGTCTTAATTTATCGTTTTATTGATTGTCTAGACTTAGGAAAGTGATGGAGAAAATGTTAATAATGCAAATTAAATTTAAAAGTATGTCATGAATAACATTTTCTTTTTTGGAGAACTAGTTGTTAAAGATTTACCACCACACCTCTGTTTGCATACTTGGGCTTACTATCCTCACCCATCATGGTATGACCCCCTTCTGTCACCTCTCACTAGCTGGAGCAAATCTGAATTCCCTGTGTTATTTCTTGCTTTTGTTGACTTTGATTGGAATTTTGTTTTCTTTCAAAAAAAAAAAAAGTTGATGGAGTCAAGCTAAAGTCATACTTGAAAATATCCAATAACACTGGCAACCATTCCTGCTCTCCCTGAGAGGGTCTTTCATTCCCCTCCACCTCCACTGGAGCATGCCCTGTAGTTTGGAAAACTTTTTTTCTAAAATCCTTTGAAGCTCTGACATTATGTGCTTCTATAAGCCTATGATTCAATTTACTTTTTCACTATAGATATGGGCCAGGACAGATTTATTGTTTGTTAATATCAATGACTTTTGCTTCTGGAAAGTATGCTTAACTCTTTCCAGTGCCTGAATATGTTTGTATGAATATACAGTGGGTGATAGAAGATAGATAGATATAATTAATATCCTTCTCAACTCTGGACAAGATTAGAGTCCAGATCTTGAACAATAATAGCACATATTTGAGGATTTTAGATGGGGTGAGGAGAGCTGGGGGTAAAATTCAGGCTGCCCCTCTTAATATGAAATTCAGACCTTTCCCTATGGTTGGGTTATTATTTCAAGCATGAATCCTGGCTGTGGGGTGGGGTGGAGTAAGGAGGATGGTTCCCCCTCCAGTCTCCCTTAGACCTTCACCCCTCTCTGCCTTCCTCCCCCACCCTTCACCTCACCCTCACACAGCTAGCCCTTTGTTTTCCTGGGTCTGGGCCCCCAGGCAATAAAAGCTCGGGGCCTGTGTCTCCGTGTCTCCGTGTCTCCTGTCCTGGGTGCAGGTTGGACTCTCACCTCCACACCCCAGTCTGTCCCTGTCCCTCCCTGCCTGCTCGGTCTCAGGACTGTCTCCCTCCCCAGATCCAGGTGCAAGGCAGGCTGTAAAGGCCCTCCTAAGTTCCAGCTTCCCGGCTGTTACTATGGCTACAGCGACAGTCCCCTGCAGATCGGTTTCCCTAAGAGACTGGTTACAATTTAACATCCCCACCCACATTAGCCCAGATTAAGAGAATCAATAAGATAACACAGGCCACTGGGCCCTCCCTGGGCCCTTGGTCCCTCCCTCCTTTCCTCTCGACTGGCCCCACTCTCAGGCTGCCTCAGTTCTCCTCTCAGCTTTGGGGTCGGTCCCCAGCATATGTACCCAACCAGCAGGCGGGGAGATGGTCAGTGTAAACATGCCGATAGGGGCCAGTGTGGACAACCCTTACGGTGAGTACGTCCCAGGGCTGGCCGCCATCTTCCCTTCACAACCTTCCCTCTGGGGTGGGCGGGGTGAGTGACTGTTTTTCCTCTCTCCCTCCCTGGATCTTGGGAGCTTGAACCAGGGCAGAGGGTGGAAGTCAGTGCTAACTAAGGGGGGAAGTAGAGCCCAGTAGTCTAGAAGTGGGAGAGGTCCTGGACAAAGCAGTTGGCAGGAAGGCAGGCTCTGTGGGGCTGGCCATTGGGCCTGGGGGAACATCGGCGGCTCCCGGACCAAAGTCATGACTGGCCCCAGAGACCCCAGATATTCCTGGTCCAGAAACAGGTGCTTGAGGTGTGACTTTTCCTTCCATGGGTTGGGGCCTGGCCTAGGTCTTGCCACCCCCTAGTCCCAGCAGGGAGCCTGGGTTGTGGGCTTGGCTCCTTAGGTGGACCTGAATGTGGGATGTGGTGATGCATGGCCCCCTGGCTTCTGTTGCCCCCAGCAGCTGGGTATGCACACCTCCATCACTGGGCAACAGATGTAAAGCTGGACCAGGGATTCTAGAGGTCATCTAGTCTAACCTACTAATTTTATGAGGAAACTGAGGCCCAGAGAAAAACTGATTTGCCCTAAGTCACAATAACTGTGTCCCAGATTGAGCATTTTACTTTCCTTAGACTGAACTGTTATAATGTTATAAAATATGAAATCTTCAATGCCATTTTTTAAATGAAATGACTGTTGAGATGCTGTAGCCTACACAAGCAGTTCTAAAAGTTTTGTGAAAATTCTTGAAGGGCTTCTGGGACATTCTCAGTTTAAAGATCAACCATGTGACACCTCTTTTATCAGGTCAAGTCAGAGAATAGAACAGATAACTGGGTACCACCTCTAGTACAATGGGGGGTGGGATGGGAGAAGGAGGGAATATGTGAGCCCAGCCTAGAGTCAGATGACCCATCTTCTGGTCCAGACATTAATAATGTTATAAAATATTAGTGCTTTGAAGGGACTTTATTATGCAGAATGTTAAAATTTGAAAGGGCCCCAGAATATAGAAGGTGGAGATCTGAAAGAGGCCTCAGAACACAGTATCAGATGGGGAACAGCCTTTAGAATACGGACTGCTGAAAGCTGGTAGGGCCTTTAGAACAGAGAATGTTAATGCTGGAAGGAACTTTAGATAAAATTTAGTCCAATCAATTGTTTTTACAGGGGAGGAAACTGAAATCCAGAACTCACAAAAGTCCTGGACAACTTCTAGGACTGGACCCTAGGTCTACGGATTGATTCCCATTTCCTAAATTCATGGAAGGGAGGGAAGCTGGAGGGGGAGAGAAGAGGATTATTTGAGCAAAGCTGTCTTTTTGTATGCGGCTCCTTCCCCCTGGCCCCCAGGGACCATCTGGGGCTTTGTCCTCTGGGCTTGATTCACCAGCCAAAGACATCCTAGGAGATTTATTAAAATACAAACACCTGAACTTCCCGGCCACTCCCAACCCCCTCTTCCGGCTGTCCCAGGCTATAGAGGAGGAAAGTAAGGCCCACAGACAGGAGTACCCTGTAGAGTTTGGCCTAAAGTTGCTCTGTCTGAACCAGAAGATGGGTCATCTGACTCTAGGTTGGGCTCACATATTCCCTCCTTCTCCCATCCCACCCCCCATTCTACTAGAGTGGTACCCAGTTATCTGTTCTATTCCCTGACTTGACCTGATAAAGGAGGTGTCACATGGTTGATCTTTAAACTGAGAATGTCCCAGAAGCCCTTCAAGAATTTTCACAAAACTTTTAGAACTGCTTGTGTAGGCTACAGCATCTCAACAGTCATTTCATTTAAAAAATGGCATTGAAAATTTCATTGAGTACTATTACCTTGGATGGGGAGCTGGTCTGGGAGCTCAGAAAATCAGGCTTTAAGTCCCACTTTTGACATGTACTTAAAATTAAGCAAGACACTTAAACTTTCAGGACCCTAGAGAGCTCTCCAAGCCTTCTCACTTATTGAGATGGTGTTGTCCTACATTGACTGAAGGAGTTTTTCTCACTGGGAGTTCCCAACAGCAAAAAAATTGCAAATCTGGTCCCTCTCCCTATGTGGAACTGGAAAAAAAAAAAGAGATGGACAGGCCATGCAGCTGAGGAAGATGGATGCCCTCAGGTATCTTTGAAATGATAGAAGACCCTAAAGTATGCCACCTACACAGTCGGTAGGTCCCCTGTGGAGGATTCATGGGAACCTGAACAAAAAAACCAAGAAGTGGGAAGGAAGAATAGAGGTGAATGGATAGGAGCACACACTCGGAGGGAATATGCAGTAAAGGCTTATTCAAAGACAAATTATTAGAGCTCAAAGTGCCTTTACAACAAATGACTGGCAGAGCTGGAAGGTACCTCCATTTATTTCTTAAACATTTATTACGTGCTCCTTAAGTGCCAGCCACTGTTCTAGGGGTTGGGGATTCCCAGAATCTGAGGGTCCCTGACCCCAAAGAACTTATTTTCTATCGGGGGAGGGTGCAACATTTCTGCATGCATGTGAATAAGAAAAACCATTTTTGTCTTGTTATTTCTATCACATCTCTATAAATTTGTGCCTTTCTCTCTATTCATGCCAACAGCCTAGATCGCCCTACTTCCTCTCTCCCCATTCCAGTAGATCCTTTACACAGCTGCCAAAGTGATTTTCCTTAAGGGCTGGTTGGGCGATGCCACTCCCCTATTCAATAAACTAATGTAGTTTCTTATTGACTTTAGGATCAAATATCAATTCGTATTTATCTATCTATGTCTATATTTTGCACAGGTTTTATAATGCCTGTAACTATTGGTATATTAATAGTGTGTAATTTATAAATAAGTATGTCAATCAATGAACAAACATTTAAAGTACTGATTAGGTGCCAGGAACTAGGAATATAAAAAGTGGCAAAAGATGATCTATACCCTCAAGGAGGTTATAATCTGATGGGGGAGACAACACACAAATACAAACAAGACAGACAAGCCACATACAAGATAATTGGGAAATAATTAACAGAGGGATGGTATTAGAATTAAGACAGGTTGGGAAAGGCTTTCTTAAAAAGATGGGATCTAAGTTGGGATTTAAAGGAAGCCAGTGACATCAGTAGGTGGAGTTGAGCAGGGACAGCATTCTATGGGGGTCAGTCAGAGAAAATGCCTGGAAATGAGAGAAAAAGTGTCTTGTTCCTGGAACAGTCCGGAGACTCCTGTGTGTAGACTGAAGAGTTTAAACTGGGAAGTAAGGTGTAAGAAGACTGGAAAGGTACGACAGGATTTTGTATTTGATCCTGACCATGAGGGAACCACTGGAGGTTATTGAGTGTAGAGGGAAAGGTGACATGATCAGACTTGAGCTTTAGGAAGATCACTTTGGTGGCTGAATGGAACATGGATTGGAGTGGGGAGAGACAGAGGCACACAGGCATCAGCACGCAATAATCCAGGCATGAGGTGATGAAGGCCTGTACTAGAGTGGTGGCAATGTCAGAAGAGAGGAGGTGGCCTATACAAGAGATATAAAGATGAAATCAATAGGCCTTGGTAACAGATTAGATATGGGGAGGGGGAAGCAGGGACGACTTATATAATAATATATACTTATTGGGGGTGCATCCTTAAACATTTTTTACTGATAGAATAGTAAAAAAAGGGGTTGGAAACCAGAGAATTTTCCTCACTTCCCTGGAACCTGGAGATCCCTAACCAGAGATGGATTTGAGGCTTGGGCTATAAGAGCCATATACTATGTTGTATCCATAGTTTGAAGTTTGACCCCTTTCTCTGAAAGGCAGAAACTTCTTTCACGTTTGGGAAAAGGGTTTACTAAAGCCTAGGCTTGCATCTAAATCACTTCCTTTCACCAAACTGTCAGAGCTAAAAGAACAAGGGAACATAAATGATCAGAACCGCACAATCTGGATATCCGGATAGCAGATCTCCAAGGTGGGAGGTAAGTGGTGCAGTGAGTAGATTGCTGGAGTCTTGAAAACCTGAGTTCAAATCCTGAGTTGGAAGAGATATTTAAGGTTGTCTACTTCAGTATCTTCATTTCACAGATGAAGAACAGAGGCCCAAAGGAGGTTTAGTGGCTTTCTCAGGGTCTCCTAGATAATAAACGTTTGGGGCAGGATTTGATCCTAAGTCTTCCTGATTCCAAATCTAGCATTCTGGTTTTAGTAAGTATTTAACCATTGCTTTCCCTATTGCTCCCTCTCTGTGTCTTGGACTCAGTGTGTCTACCTATCTCAATTAATCTATCTATATACTGGCTGTCTATCCAGTAATCTCTTGGTCCTATTGTTCTACTATCATGCATGCTCTAGTTCTGTCTTCTATGATAATGGCAAAGGAGAGACCAGAACAAAATGCTCTAGGAAAGCATGAGGAAGGAAGGATCATTTTTACCTGGGCTAGCAGAGAAGAGGAAAAGGATCATGGAAGGCTTCATGGAGGAGGTGAAACTTCACCTGAGAGGTAAAGGAAGAGAAATGTTTCAGTCAGTGAAGATAAGGAGGGAATACAGTGCTTTTTGACAAACAGAGGCAAACTGAGGCAAATGGGATGGCAGGACAATATTATAGAGTAGCCAATAGTCAATTCAAATGTATAGGGTCTCTGGAAGTCTTAATGATGTTTTAATATTTTTATTTGGAAGCAATCAGGATTAAATGACTTACCCAAGATCACATTGCTAGTAAGTGTCTGAGATTGGATTTGAACTCAGGTCCCCCTGACTCCAGGGCCAGTGCTCTATTCACTTGGGCACCTAACTGCCCGAGTTTTCACTTCTAATAGCTTACAACTGCACTACAACTTTTGGGATACCCTAAAAAGAGTGAGTGAAAGAGAATAATATAAAATAATGCAGAAAAGGTAGTTTGGGGTGGATAGAGGAAAACAGTATTGTATAGTAGAAAGGGTGCAGAGTTTGGAGATAGAGGACCCTAGATCCAAATCCTCTCCCTGCCACTTGCTATCACTGTGACTTCGGGCAGATCCCCTTGCTCTCTGTCTCTCAGTTTCTTTATCTGCAAAATGGAACCTCTGTGGTCCCTTTTTCTAGTGCTAGATCTGTGAACCTATGAGTCTTTAGCTCAACCAAAAGTTTATATTTTGCCCCATGGGAAATTTGGGAGTCATTAAGGCTTTGGAGTGGTATGATCCTACGTCTGCCTTAGATTATTTTGGCAGTCCTGGAAGAGCAGTTAGTGTGTGCCTGAGTGCATGTGCACACGTAGCCATGCGCACGCGCACACACACAAACACCCATAATAAAAGATCATAAACTAGGGTGGCGAAAACAAAAGTTAAAAAAATTCGAGGTGGGATAGGGAGAGAGAAGCAAATGTGACTAAGGTTTCAAGTCTTACAGGACTTGGGAGGACTGTGGTACTTTCAACAAAAATTGGAGCAATCAGGGTTCCCATGCTGGATAATTATGACATATCATTCCACTTCTCTTACCTATAAGATGGCAATGATATCCCCTCCCTACCTCACAGTGCTATTCGAATCAGAAGGGATCTTCTCTATAAAAGCACATTATGACTAGAAAGTGGTGTGGATGTAAGAGCCCTGGGGGATGTGAAAAGGAGAAGCATCTGGGCTCCTTTTTGTAAGGGATGGGAGGTTAAAAGAAATGGGAGTCTAAGAAGCTCTGTTTAATCCTAGCAAAGGAAGTGTTAGATACATCAAAGAAGAGAGGCCAAGTCCAGCCACCTTCCTGAGCAAGCTGAACCCATTCCTGGGAAAGCCAGGTCAATCAATCTGTCAATCAACAATCATTTATTAAGTGTTTACTTATTATTGGCACTGTACTAAGTGCTGAAGCTAGAAAGAAAAGCAAAGACAGCCCCTGCCCTCAAGGAGCTCACAGTCTAATGGAGAAGACCACCCACAAATGACTATGTACAAATGATCTGTACAAGATAAACTGAAGATAACTATGTGATGAAGGTACTAGCCTTAAGGAGGATTGGGAAAGGTTTTTTTTATAGAAGGTGGGATTTTATTTTATTTTGTTTATTCATTTGTTTGTTTGTTACCTTGTATGTTAAGTATCCTAGAAGTTGGGATTTTAATTGGGACTTGAAGAAAGCCAGTCAGAGAAGTTAAGATGAGGAAATGAAGAGAGAGAAAATTCCTGGTGTGGTGGAGAGCCAGCGAAAGTGCATGGATTTGGGAGATGGGAGTGTCTTGATTGAGAAATAGCAAGAGAAAAAAGAGGTTGAGAAAGACATGCTAAAATCATAGGATTTAAAAATGGAAAGTGTCTAAGATCATATAGTCCAAATTCTCATTTTACGAATGAGGCCAAAAAAAGATGAAATGACTGGCCCCCAAACATACATTCTATATAGCTTAGCTAGTAGTCAAATCCAGATTCTCTGATATAATTCCAATAGGCTTTAACAGTATATCTACACTGTTTCTTTTTTTTTTTAATTTCCTGCAAAAAGTATAAATAGAAATAAAACCTCACATACTCAAAAGGTATATTTTTTCAATGCACACTCAAAGGCCACATTTCATAAGAGAATTTAACAAAATATGGATTTCTAACTATTCTTAGAATTATTCTTATCTTCAAATAGCTTACATTCCATGGGGCTGGTAGAGGACATGTCCACAAATAAGTATATAAGAAACATGGGAGGAGGGATTTGAAAGTTGAAAGGATGAGAGTCTATCTATTGCTCTTTCTATGTGTCTCTATCTCAGTGCATTTAAATCAGTCAATCAGTTTATCTGTCTGTCCATCAGTTTGTCCAACTATCCATCCATCCATCCATCTATCCATTCATCCATCCATCCATCCATCTATCCATTCATCCATCCGTCTATCATGCATACTGCTCTAGTCCTATGATTCTTTGATAATGGATCAGCTTCCTGGCCGTTTCATGAACAAGACACTTTATCTCTCAGTTTCAGGTATTTTCTCAGATTGTCCCTCTGTTCCTGGAATGTTCTCCCTCCTCTGCTCTGCCTACTGATCTCACCGCTTTCCTTTAAATCCCATCTTTTTTTAGAAGGCCTTTCTCAACCACTCTTAATTCTAGTACCATCCCTCTGTTAATTTTTTCCTATTTATCCTCTGTGTAGCTTGTTTGTATGTATTTATTTGCATGTTGTCTTCCCCTTTCATCCACTATGATTATGCGTGCATGCAGACAGGAAAAGCCATTGCTAAGTCTTGTCATTTCTTTCAGATGACCCCAGAGTATAGAATGTTGAGAGCTGGAAGGGACCTCCGAACATAGTATGTCACATATGGAAGGGCCTGTAGACTATAGACTGCTGAAAGCTGGTAAGACTTTTAGAATAGAGAATATTAATGCTGAAAGAAACTTTAGCTATCATTTGGTCCAGTCAATTGTTTTTGCAGAGGAGGAAACTGAGAGCTAGAGCTCACAAAATCCTGGACAACTTCTAGGACTTCTAGAACCTAGGTCTAGAATTCCTGGATTCATTCTCAGTATACAGCTAGACCACCTCTTTGCTTATCTATGGCCTCAGGGATGGCTTTTACATCATAGCTCCAAAGCAGGTCATCTGACCTGCTGAAATTGAATTAGATCTGCTAAAACATTTTTTCCATTGCCCATTAAGCCTCCCGCATTTCCATTAATTAGATCAACAGCCTTGGGCAAGTCACTTTTGAGGCTCATTTGAGTTTCTGAAGCTTACTAGCTATGTG
This sequence comes from Potorous gilbertii, assembly GCA_028658325.1. Lineage (NCBI taxonomy): Eukaryota > Metazoa > Chordata > Mammalia > Diprotodontia > Potoroidae > Potorous > Potorous gilbertii. The sequence continues at coordinate 271,778,002 of CM053769.1, read as the reverse complement.
ACCTTAAACCAGTCACATAATCTCTTTTTGCCTGTTTTCTCAACTGTAAAATGAGAAAAATAACAGCACTTATTTTGAGGAATTGTTAAGAGGATCAAATGGGATACTATTTTAAAGCACTTAGCACAGTGTCTAGTACATGGTAGGCACTATATACATTCCTCTTCCCCCTTCCTTTCATTTGTAAAAAGGAAATTAATAACATCTGCTCTAGTTATCCCCATGGGGCTCACAACTTTGAGAGACAGGTGTAGAGCAAGCAATATTACCTTCATTTTGCAGATGGGGGACTGAGGGGCTCAGAAAGGTTAGGTGATGTGCCTAAAGCCACATGGGACCCCTAGGTTGGGATCTGTGCCAGCTTCATCTCCAGACAGGTCCATGACTAGGAGGGAGTTCAAGGCTAGCAGATCATAGGACCATAGGATTACAAGTCTCCGGGGGAAAGGGAGGCTATCTAGTCTAAAACCCCCAGATTACAGAACAAGGAACATCAAGAAAGTCAGGAGTAGGCTGAGGCCTGAAGCCTTCTAAGTGTAGCCTGGCCAGATCTTCCCTCTCTTGTCTCCCCAGGCTATTCCGCTGGGTAAACATCAGTCCTCAGTACAGACAGGCCACTGTTTGAGCCTCTGTCTGCAGCACAGCCTGCCAAGTCTGAGGCTGCTAGGGTGGGGATGACCTCCCAGGCCCCAGGAAAGGGGAGCCCACTGGGCAGCAGGAGAGAACTAGAGAAGGGGCCATTTAAAAGTTATCCAAACACTCTCTGGTAGGAGACAGGGAAATGGGGAGAAATGACTTTGTGTTAGAGAAGAGCTGGTGGCATGTTCCTTGGGCAGTTGTCATCCAGGGATCTACAAGGAAGCCCCAGACAGAAAAGGAACTGGAGGAAATTATGGAGTAGATTAGAGACAAAATTCATTTTGTGAGCTTCCGCTAGCCTGCCTCTTCTTCAAAGTCTCTCTCCCCTCTCTACCCCCATCTTGTAGAACTCTATAGTGTTAGCAGAGACACCTTAGGACGTAGAATGTTAGAACAAAGACAGAACGTGTCTGTCTGTGTGTCCTGGGGTGCTATATTTTAATGGGGTGAATATATTTAATGAAATTTAATAATTTAATGAAGGACCCAGGGACACTAAGGCAATGTACAGATTTTGTGACTAAAGTAGCACCAGGGGTGGAGCTGAGATTGAGAAGGGTCAGATATTTCTAGGATTTTCTTCCTAGGACTGGTGAAATCATACTGTAGCCAATTTGGGGCAGAGGTCCCAATCTTTAAATACATCCTCCCTTAACAGAAACCTAGAAACAATTCCCCATCTTGACAGCCCCGCCCCCTCCATTTGTGACTCCTTCCTCCCCTGCTTTGTTATGTTATGCCAGTGACAGACTGCAATCAAAACACAATAGCCCCTTCTTTCTCCAGCCCTGCTATCATAGGCTGATATAATGAATAATTTTCCATCTTTCCACTAACTGGGTGCCTTAAACCTAGGCATTGTAGAGATACAATGCCTTAATGACAAATAGGTACTTTGGTCTTAGGAATTTAGGGAAGCAGATATAAGCCCAATATATGGAAGAATTTCCTAAAAATCAGAGCTGCCCAGTAATAGAACAGGCTTTTTATCAAGTAGAGAACTTTCTGTCACTGGGAGGATTCAAGCAAAGAGGCTGGATGAGTGAATACTTGGGATGTTTGTTATGAAGGAAATTCCCATTTCAGCTCAAAATTTGACTGGATGCTATCTGAGGTCCCTTCTGAATCCAGATACATCTAAATACTTTCAGATATTCAAATATTTGCCCATCTTTTGCTGCTCTGGTCCACATCCTTCATATTCTGATGTTCCCTTTTTCCTGACTTCAGACAGTAGCTGTGTGACTCACTTAACCTCTGCCTCAATCTCTTCATCTATAAAATGGGAATAGTGATATAGTGCCTACCTCCCAAGCTTGTTGTAAGGATAAAGTGTGGTAATGTTTGTAAGGTGCTTTGCAAATCTTAAAGCACTAAAGAAAAGATTTTTGTTTCTTGTTCAGTCGTGTCCATCTCTTCATGACCCCATTTAGAGTAGTTTGCCATGTTCTTCTCCAGCTCATTTTACAGATGAGGAAACTGAGGAAAACAGGGTCGACTTGCCTAGGGTCACACAGCTAGTAAGTATCTGAGGCCAGATTTGAACTCAGGAAGATGACTCTTCCCAATTCCAGGCACTGTGACCCGTAGCTGCTCCTAAATGCTAGTTATCATTATTTGAAAAGCACATAGGCTTTATCTCATCTCACCCTTTGACCATCATACATTTGCCATTCATACATTTTTTTTTGCTGGCATCTTTTACCCCAGTTCTTTTTAAAAATTCCTCATATAAAATGTGTTGTGACTCGCTCACACTCCCAGTGAATATCTGAGTGATATCCATTTTATTTATTTGGAAACTGTATTGTTCGATGACTTTGGAGTCCTTGAAACAACTTTGAAATGCCACAGTTCTTCTAAAACATTTTTCTTGATAACTTTTATTTTGACACACCATGATTTTTTTTATGATCATTTTGAAATATATTCCTCCCTCCTCCCCTACCCTGCAGGGCTATGTTCCCTGGAAGCACCCCTGTCTCCCAGGCTGCCCAGACAGAAGGACCCAAGCTTCCTACCCACTAGGTGATATCACCACACCCCAGGAGAGTGGCCCTTAGTTCAAATCCTTTGTCCTTTCTGGGACCATCGGTAGCCTAAAACAATAGCTCATCTGCAGCTCAGTGAGATGTTAATTCTATTATCTATGGCCCAGATGAATGAGGAAGTAATTTTTTTTTTTTTTTTGCTTCTAAGTGGGAGGGAGAAGAATAGCAGCTTTAATGTTTGCAAACACTTTACACGTTTCTCATTTGTTCCTCACAACCACCCGTAAGATGGGAGCTACTTGTTCAATCTTTTTTCAGTTATGTCTGACTCTTTGTGATCCCATTTGGGGTTTCCTTGGCAAAGATCTTGGAATGGTTTGGCATTTTCTTCTCCAATTTATTTTACAGATGAGGAAATTGAGGCAAAAGGATGAAGTGACTTGCCCAGGGTCACACAGCCAGATTTGAATTCAGGAAGATGGGTCTTCTGGGTTCCAGGGCCTGCCCTCTATTCATGGTGTCACCTAGCTGCTTTAGGTGCTACTGCTAACCTCTTAATAATAGGGAGAAGGGAAGACGCATTTATATAGCACCTACTATGTGTCAAGCAAGGTGCTAAGTGCTTTACAAATATAATCTTATTTGATACTCACATCAAGTCTTCAAGGTATATGCTGTTATTTTTATTCCCATTTTACAAATGGAGAAACTGAGGCAAATAGTGACTTGCCCAAGGTCACACAGCTAGGAAGTATCTGAGGTGGAATTTGAACTCATATCTTCCTGACTCCAGGCCCTGTGTTATGCCCACTGCCCCACTTAGCACTATTAATATTACCTCATTTTATAGATGAGGAAATTGAAGCAGTCCAAGGTTAAGTGACTTGTCCAGGGTCACATTACTAAGTGTGAGGCAGAATTCAAATGCTGTTCTTTCTGGGCATTGAGGGTCCAGTGCTTTAAACACTGCCCTAAGAAAAGAATAGAAATGAAAGCAAAATAGAGGGTTTAGGGAGCAGGGAAAAAACCGGTTCTGAAGGCTGGGAGTGGAAGGAGGCATCTCTAGTCTGAGGTAAGACTAGCTGTTTGTTGAGAGTGAATCTTGAATATTACATATCTGAGACAGAACATAAAATGTCATAATTAAAAGAGAATTTAAAACTGCTTGGTCCATCCTGCTCCTGTTATGGAGGTGGAAAGTAAGGCTCAAGAGACAACAGTAGACTTGGCCAAGGTCATGTGAGTTACCAGACGGAGCACTAGAACCTACCTCCTCGTGCCTGTCCAGTGCCTTTCTACTACATAACCTATTCATTCATCAATCATGGAATGGGGGAATCTAATGCTGCCTTTTTAAGTGCTGAGTGGATGGAGGGGGTTCTTTGTGGTCAGCCTTTCTGATCAATCAGTCAATTAAAGAACATTTGTTAAGGCCTAGAGGTGTGTGGGGTGTTCAGGGAGGGCTAGCCCCTCCAGTGTGTGGGTTGTTCATTCACCTTTGGTGTCCACCTTCATTCGCCTGTGGCTCTGAGAAGCTGTAGCCTGTGCAGAGGCCACACCCCTAAAACCTTCTCTGGCAGACCGGCCAGACAGAAGCAGGTGGTGCTGCGGGGCTCTCAGAGCTTGATTAGACATCAAAGACTCCAAGGCATCCCAGGGCCATCACCAGTCATCCTGACTTTTGTCCTGCCCATGGGCTTCAACGACTCTGGAAGAGGGAGTAAAGCCAATAATACTCACTTAGATCCAATTCACTAAGGAGCTTGTCCCCTTCCAAAACAAAGGATGAACAAAACCTAAGAGTCACGGAGCATAGAAAGACAAAAATGAAACAATCTCTACCTCCAAGGAGTCTATATTCTGTGGAATGAAACCTGCTCTTTTTTCTGTACTAGAACTGGCCAAACTCTCTCACTTATCTTTAATCTGTGTGTCTGCTGGCTGCTTCTTTGCCACCCAAAACATACCCTTATTCCCCCATCCTCAAAAAACCCTCACTTGACATTTCCAGCTCCATAGCCAGCTCCTCCCTTTTGTGGCCTCAAGAAGACACTCTATAAGAAGGGTTTCTACTTCCTTTTCTCTAATCTTTTCTTAACTTTTTGCAGTTTGGCTTCTGACCTCATCATTCAATCAAAACCACTCTCTCCAAAGTTACTAATGACCTCTTAATTGTCAGATTAATGGCCTCTCCTCAGTATTCATCTACCTTGACTTCTCTGCATCCCTCTTCTCCTTTGTAGATTCTCTGTAGGTTTTTGTGACTGTGGCTCCCTCGGGGTTCTTCTACCTGTCTGATTGCTCATTCTTGGTCTCCTATGCTGGATCTTCATCCGTGTCATTCCAGCTAATTGTGGGTGTCCCTTGAGAGCATGTCCTGGGCCTTCTCTCTTCCTCTATGCTATTTTACTTGGTGATCTCATCAGCTCCCATGGTTTCAATTATTATTTCTTTGCAGATGATTCTCAGTTCTAGTTTTCCAGCCTTATTCTCATTCCTGACCTCCAGCCTTGCATCTCCCACTTGCCTATTAGCCATCTGAAATTGGATGCCCAAAAGCAACATGTCCAAAACCCCCTTATCTTTGCGGCCAAACCCTCCTCTCTGCCTAATTTCCCTATCATTGTCAACATGGTCCCAGTCACTCAGAGGTTCATAACCTCAGTGTCATCCTCAACTCCTCTTCTCTCTCACCCTCATAACCATTCAGTTGCCTATTATTCCTACTTTCATGACAACTTCTGTTTGTGCTCTCTTCTCTCCTCTGACATTACCACCATCCTGGTGTGGGCCTTATCTTCTCATGCTTGAGCTATTGGTGGGTCTTCCTGTCTCAAGGCTTTCTCTATATCAGTCCATCCTCCCCTCTGCTGTCAAACTGATCTTCCTAAAATGTAGGTCTGACCACATCACTCTCCCTATTCACAATCAACTGCAATGACTCCCTATTACCTCCAGGATCAAATAAAATTTGTGATTGACTTTTAAAGCCATAACCTGGCCTCTTCCTACCGTTCTAGTCTTCTTATATTTTGCTCTCTTCCATGTACTCTATAATCTAGTGACACTGGTCCTTGCTGTTCCTTGCACGAAATACTCCATCTCCTGCCTTCATTTTCTCTGGCTGGTCGCTGTGCCTGGAACACTCTTCCTCCTCATCTCTGCCTCTTGACTTCTCTGACTTCCTTCAAGTCTTTTCCAAAGTCCTTCTTTCTGCGAGAATCCTTTCCTGGTCTTCTTTACTCTTAGTACTTAGTCACCTTCTATGACTACGCTTAATTTATCCTTTATACGTTTGTATGTAGGTTTTTGAAAATCGTCTTCCCCTTTAGACTGTGGGCACCTTGAACCTGGGGATTGTTTTTTGTCTTTCTTTGTATCCCTGATACTTAGCATATTGCTTGTCACAAAAGAATGTATATGTTAGTATTGACTAACTGTGTTTCTTAAGTTGCTTTGTCTCTTGTCAACAGAAGAGATGTCTCTCCTGATTCTTCTTCATCTAGATTCATGGAATGATCAGGAAAGTGCTTTCACAGAACCAAGAATTTGGTTTGGTCACCATTTAGAAATGATTGCTAACCTGGGGGAAAAGGAACACAGATAACTCCAGCCTTAGAAGTTGTGGGCACCAGTTAGTTCCGTAGGGAAATTTTAAAAGTAGGCAAAAGATGATAGAGGGGGATTTTGCATATTTCCCCTAAAGTCTGGCTATATGGTCTTGTAACTTTAGTGAACTATGCTTGCGTAGGCCATTACATGATCACAGGCTTAACAAAATATGAAAGTCAGAAAGGACCTCCTAAGCTATCTAGTCTAACCCATAACAGAAAAGGAATCTTCATTCCACCTCCAAAATGGCCCTCTGATCTCTATTTGCAGAGCTCCAAGAAGGCAGTTTACTACCATCCCTATGGACAGCCCACTTTACCTCCGGACACCTCGAGTTGTTAGGAAGTATATCTTGGCACCTAGTCTAAATTTGCCTCTTGGCAACTTTCAGCCCTTGTTCCTGGGGCTGCTCCCAGAGACAAACAGAACAAATCTAATCCTTCCTCAGCTTGCAAAGTGTAAGAAAAGATAATATTTGATATCTGAATAAAAAAAAGCCAACAAGTCACTCACAGATGGGAATAAATGATAGCTAATGTGTCCCCTCTAAATCTTCTCCATACTAAACATTCCTTCAATTGATGCCTATTTGACAAGAACGTAAGATTCTTCCTGGGCAGGTAGGTGGCACAGTGGAGAGAGTGCCAGGCCTGGAGTAAGGAAGACCTGGGTTCAAATATGGCCTCAGCTACTTATTAGTTGTGTGACCCTGGGCAAGCCACTTAACTTTGTTTGCCTTAGTTTCCTCACCTGTAAAATGGGCTGGAAAAGGAAATGGCAAACCCCTCCAGTATCTTTGCCAAGAAAATCCCAAATGGGATCACAAAGAGTCAAACATGATCAAAGACAAATTACAACAAGGCCCATCACTATACTAGTTATTTTTGTCTGGACAGTGTTCAGTTAGGTAGCACAGTATTAAAATCAGGAAAACCTAGTTCCGATCCAGTCTCACACACTTATTAGCTCTGTGAGTCTGGGCAAGTTACTTAACCTTCCTCAGCCTTGGTTTCTTTGTCTGTAAAATGATGAATAATAATAGATCTACCTCCCATGATGTTATAAGGACAAAATCAGACAGTATTTGTGAAGCACCTTTTAAACCTTAGCATGCTATATAAAAGCTAGCTATGAATATTATCCACATCCTTCTTAAACTGTGGTTCTCATAATCTGAACACAATCTCCTGGATGAGATCTAATGATTGAAAGTAGAATTTCAGTGGGTGGGTAAGGAGTATTATGAGTTCCTGGTTCAGGGAACAGAGGAAAATAAATGGGACCACAGCCCAAGAAGAAAATCAATATAATGAGTCAGAGGAAAATGGGGATTTCAACCAGATTCAAAATGTATTCAGCATTGATGTACAATTGACGAGTCAGTCCACTTTTAGTAAGATTCATAGCACGGTGGAATGGGAAGAACATGGCCGAACCATCACAAAGAGATGGGGAAGTTTGTAGAATCTCAGCTGGGGTTGCCTGGGCTTTCTTTTCCATATCTGTATAGGCCTACTTTCTAGAGAAGTCAGATATGGGGATCTGTTTCTCTTGGTCTGCATGCTCTGGAGCTAGGGCACAGGACCGAGCATTGATAGTCTTCTTTAAAATTTGCCTATTAGAGGCACATAGTTGACCCTCCGAGACTTTGTTCATTCTCTCTACAGCTTGGAAAAATTAACTAGCAATGGGAATCTTTCAAGACAATCTTTTACAACAACTGTATTTCAACATAAGTGTGTGTGTGTGTGTGTGTGTGTGTGTGTAATATGAGTATAGATATATACAGTGTGTATATACATATATACACAAATATACATATATTTTAAGGAAAATTTTTCAAGAAAGTAGGTTCTGATGAACTGAATTTTTCTACATTTTTCAACACAGGCTACATACAAGGACTAAATGGCTTCTTCATGATTAGGTTTCCCATAGAATAACAGGTACTACAACATTAAGACAGGTGGAGACCTTGGAACTCTAACCATAACTGATAAAGCACAATCCTCAACCAGTTATTATGACATCAGGGAAGATGGTCTAGGGCAACACGGACAAATCAAGTCCTCAAGCATTTATCTTGTACCTGCTATTAGCTAGGCGCTATACTAAGTCATGGTGTAGTGGACAGAGTTTTGAGCTTGGAGTCAGGAGATGCTGCCTATGGTACTTATTAGCAGTATGATCATGGGCAAATTACTTAACCTGTCTGGACCTCAGTTTCCACATTTGTAAGATAGAGATGGTGGGAACCTAGCTTTAGAGTTGATGATCTACTCCAACTCCTTTTAAATAGATGAGAAGAACGAGGCCTAGAGAGATTAATTTGCCCAACATCATACTTGTAATAATCGATGATGATGATGATGGTGAAAGCGGGCCTTCTGAATCCAGTGTCAATGCTCTGTCAGCTTTTACAATAAGTGACATCCCTGCCTCACAGGGTTGGTGTGAGGCTGGGTTAATGTGCACAAAACTCTTACAAACGTTATCTAAGTGCCAGCTAATTAGTATTATGGACCTGGGAAAGTTGCGTGCTCTGAATTGTGCTGGGATATTTTGGCATTTGGACTGTAATTAGTAGTCAATAGTGGTGTATCCAGACAGTCATTGGGAGGATACTGCTATGTCTTGTCCTGTGATAGCTGAAACAGTAACATTCTTGGGATAATGTTTTGTAAGAAAGTAGTCCTTCCCACCTTGAGACCTGTGATGGAACCTGCCCTGTTATGTATAGTTTGTGATTGATGGAGGATCAAGGGGAATGGTAAGCTTTTCTGGTCTGAGATTGGCCAACATGGTAATTAATCAACATTGGGGCATAAGCTTGCCCTGTGATTGGATGGTAACTGAAGTTATTCTTGGCTGGGAGGTCCTAACCCTTGGCTGAAGCCCAGGTGGTATTGTCAACTCTGTCCACTAGGAGGAGTCTAGATACTTGACAACAAGCAGGCAGCCAAAAGTGTAGAGGTAGGTAGGCCGTGGTAGGAGGATGGGTAGGCTGACCTGTAGGTCACCCATTCTCTCTCCTGCCTTGCCATCTTCCCATTCTCAGCTGAAGAAGACATGAAAAATACTCACGCATACTCCAGCCTGGGATATCTGCCTTTGCTAAGTATTCTCAGCCCTTGCTTATTGCCGAGCACTCAAGCCGTGGCCTTGATCATGGCTTTTGCTCTTGGATAAAATTTGGGTCATGGGCCTAGGTAAGCCAGGGAGCTCCCAGTCTTAGCAGTAGATGCTTCTTGAGCCACCATCTCTGACTCCACACTGAGAGTAACCTCCAACCGTGTAGGTATTAACATTATTAGCTTCTATTGAAAGATCCACCAGGGAAAAGGTAGAAAATTCTGGATCTGAGGGTAAGAGATGGTACATATATTTCATAGACTAAACAGAATATCAGAATGTAGCATATCAGAGCTAGAAGAGATCTTATAGAACTTCTGACCCAACTCTCTATACCAAAGTTAAGGAAACTTAGATCCAGGATTGAACTAGTATAAACACAGCTAGTGGAGTAAGGCATAGTCCCACTAAAAAGTCAATAGGACTGAAACTCAGGGGTCTGAGCAACTGGGGCAGCTTACCCACCTCTGAGCTGAGCATGGGGGGGAATGAAAGGGAGTAGAGAGTGGAGGAGCCCACCACTCACTAGGCTAGGCTGCAAGTCCCTTCCAATATGATAATTCCCTGTGTTGGCACTGAATGGAGCCTGGCCACTGGCTGCCCTAAAATCTCATTGTGACTGGCATTAAGGGATTAGATTAGTCTGCTTGTTGGCCTTCCCAGCCTCCTTGGGTTCCTTAGATGAAAGTCTGGGTATTCACAAAGCTGGATGGGATCTTAAGAGACCTTCTTACCCCAAACCCCAGGTTTGGGGTAGGTTGGTATCAGGGAGGGCATCCCACAGAGGACGATGTCCCTCCTGTTCCTTAGAGTCCTAGAAGCTGCAAGAGGATGTCAGATATCATCTCAGTTGTCTTCCAGGGACCACAAGGTACAGTTGTTCCCATTGGGGGTGGAAGTGAGATAGAAAGCCTTACCTTCAAAACTGATGCCTAGGATGTAGCAAGTTTTCATGAAAGGAGTTCTGGATTTGGAGTTAGAGGGCCTAGATGCATGTCTTAATCCTGTTACCAGCTGTCAGATCATGAACAAATCACTTCTCTGAATCTCATTTTCCTTTTCTGTGAAATTAGGAGGCTGGGATAAGATGGTCTCTAAGATCTCTTCTAGTCTTAGATCTTATAAACATGGATTTCAGGCCTGGGAACCAGAGCATTGCACTAGAAATCAGGTTCTGAGACTGGGTTTGGGCCTCGATTCTTTACTTCTTCCCCCTTCCCAATCTCACCCTTTCAGTTGCTACTTAACTGTCTTCAATCTGGGAGTACCCAGTCATCCTCCAGGGAACCTGTGAGAGGTCCATCTAATAGATGGAGTTCTTTAGAAAAAAATGAGGGGAACAGAGCCTGAAAGTTTCCCTAATTCAAGGCTTTTTCAACCTGGACTCCTTGAACTTGTTTTTTAAAAATATTCCAAAACCTATATTTCAATAGAATTGTTTTCCTTTGTAATCCTGTGTATTTTATTGTGTTCCTTTAAAAACATTGTTCTGAGAAGGCGTCTGTATGTAGGCTTCCCCAGACTGCCAAAAGGGTCTGAGACACAATTAAGTTTAAGAATCTTTGTCCTAATTAATCCCATTTCACTTTATTCACTTCAGAAATGATCTGTAGGGGTGTTGTTGGGACTGAATAGTCTTGGGTTCTTCAGTCCCATGAAACATTAGGAATTCCCTGTGGGTCAGTAAAAAAGGAACTTCAATGGAAAATTAGGAAACCTGAATCTGAGCCCCAGTACTTCCTGCTAAGGATGCTGCCAGCTCCATCCGGTGAACTCAGCAAATATTTGTTAATTGGCCAATGGAGAATGTGACCTCAGGCGGCCCTTGGTGTCCCCACTAGGAGGTTTGTACACATGTGTTTGTTCATCTTTCCATACATACATGTACCGTGTGACCATAGCGCAGGTCTGACCATGTCAATCCCCCTCCCCTTTTAATCAATTCAGTACCTCCCTATTTCCTCCAGAGTCAAATAGAAAATCCTTTGTCTGACATTTAAAGCCCTCCAAAACCCAGCCCCTTCCTGCCATTTTTTCAGTCTTCTTACAGCATACCTTTTACCGTTCCTCCTTCCTCTCTGCCTCCCACCACCTACTTCCGACTCTTCCATCCAGTGCCACTGGCCTCCTTGCTATTCCAGCCCCCAAATCCAAGTACTCTCTCCCACTCCCTCTCCCTCTCTACATCCTGCCTGACTTCAAATTTCTACTAAAGTTCCACTTCTACAAGAAATCTTTCCCAGTCTTCTTGAATTTGAACATCTTCCCTTGGAGATGATCTCCAGTTTGCCCTGTATAGATGTTGCACGCAGCTGTTTGCATATTGTCTCTCCCTAAGGTTATGAGCTCCTTGAGGGAAGGGACTGTCTTTTTGCCTTCTTTTGTATCCCCAGCACTTGGCAAAGTATTTGTCACCCAGGAGGCACTTAATAATGCAGTTTCACTGACTTCCCCCTAATGTATTAAGGTTGTTGTTTAGTATTGACTGAGCACCTGGGAAAACCAGCTGCAGATATTTGCTTCACTCGCTTTTGCCTATGTTCCAGGCTCACCCTGTCCTCTTCGTCCTCCCCCCTTTCTCCCCCCAGCCCTGAGTTGTCCCCAGGGACAGAGAGCTGCCAAAATACCCGTCACCAGAACACTCACCTCCTGTTGTTGACTTTGCCTGCCTTCCCGGACAGGCTTGGAGGTGTTCTGAGTGTGGTGGTGGCAGAGTGGGCCAGCTGGGTCAGGGATTGGGGACCGATGGGTCTCTCTCCAGGTGATAGTGCCCTGCTCCATTTTAGAACGTAAGGTTCCTGACTCTTCTGCCTGACCCAAAGAGAGAAGTCCTAATCAGTCATCGTTTAGTGTTTTCTTCTATCTTCTTTCCCAAGCAGAGGAAGACCTGGTAGGCTAGCGGAGCAGGTGGGGAAAACCATCCTGAGGCTGAGATTTTTAGCAAGTAGAATTTAAGGGGGCTTCAGAGCCCCCTTCAGAGCCCAGATGGACTAGTTCTTCCCCTTTCAGGCTTGCCCTGCCCAGCCCAGTCTTCAGCATTGACCAGCAGGGGGCAGATTGTCCATTTGGCTACCTTGACTCTAGCGGGGGTTGGATTTCTCTTCCTGGTTCCACCTAATGGAGCTGTGAGGGTGGGGGCTGCTGCTTGGTTCTTGAGGCCTTGTCCCAGGGGCTACAACAGCCAGAAACAACCTCAAATACCAACTGGTCCAGGCCCCTTCTACTAAGCTGACTCTTCTTATTCAACAGAACTCGGTATTTATGAAGTGCCTTCCCATACTTGTCTCACTGACAATCAGTAAGATGTAATGCAAAGAATCCTGCATTCATTCAGTCAGATCTGGATATGAATCTTTCCTCTAATAATAAAGGGGGTGACAGGGGGCAATTCAATTTCCTCCAGAGTATTATAATTCTGTCCTGGGCACCACAGTTTAATAAGGACATTTAATAAGCTGGAAAGTGTCCAGAGAAGGACAACCAGGTTGAGGAAGAGGGAAGAGTCTTGACTTTATGACATGGACATTAATCTATCCTGGAAAAGAGAAGATGTGGGAGACCTGATAGCTGGACTGTCCCATGGACAGGGTATTGGACCTATTCTGTTGGTTTCAGAAGACAGAACCCAGAAGAATGAGTCAGAGATGCCTAATTTCAGCTTGATAAAAGGAAAAAGTGTCCTAATAATGAAGGCTGCCCCAAAGCTGAAAGGGCTGCTGCAAGCTGTGGAGGGAAGTCCTCAAGCAGAGGTCTCAGGGTCATTTGTCTACTATAGCGGACATTCCTTTGTGTGAGGGCTAGACAATGTGGCTTTGGAGGTGCCTTTCAACCCTCTGATTCTGAGATTCAGTATAATAACCAATCTTGTAGGGTGCTGAACTAGGAAATCATAGAACTGAGTGTGAATCTTGGCTCTGCACCTTATTCCTTGTGTGACCTTGGGCAAGTCGCAGTGTATGTGTTGGGGAGGGGAGAGGGTCAGTTTCTCAATCTGTAAAATGAAGAGAATGGACCAAATAAGCTCTGAGATCCCTTCCAGCTCTAATATCCTCTGATTCTAGGACTTCTCTGAGCCTCAGTTTCCTCATCTGTAAAATGGGGATAATGATACTTGCATTATCTACATCACTGTGTTGTTATGAAGAAAGCACTTTGCAAATCTTTAGTCACTGTAGAAATGTGAGTTAGTCTTGGGATGCTATAGTAAACGTGGTTCCTAAAGGTAGCCTCGTGAGTTGGGCAGGATGTGGATTACTATACTTACTTTACAGGTGAGGAAACTGATGCCCAGAGAGGGGGAGGGGCTTACTTCAAGGCCACATAGCATATTCAGATTTAAAGAGGAAGATTCTTTTCCCCAGGGACCCTAGTTGAGGGGTCTAGAGTCCAAGGGAGGGACTCAGAGACTGGTCTTCACTGTCCCTGCTCCGACTGGACTTTCAGACCACATTGGCCCAGGGAGCTGGCCAGTGTCTCTTCCTGTGCCATGGGCCCCTCTCTAGCCAGATCTCCGACCAACCCCCCTAGCCTCTCAAGGCCAACAGTGTAGATAGTGTTGAAGAACACAAACACAGAGGACTATAACTGACCCCCACCCCCACCCCCTCTGCAAATGGGACAGAAATCACATGCTACTGAGGAACAGCCCAAACATCCCTGAGGGAGTGCTGCGGAACCTAGTCTGGGGCATTATCTGGGGCATTACCACCTCAGAGTCATTCATAGGAAGGGATCTCAGAAATCTAGTCCAATCCCCTCCTAACATTACAATTGAGAAAACCAAAACCAAGAGAAGGTACATGACCTGCCCAAGGTTACACGGTGAGTCAGAGCAGATTTGCTTCTGAGCCTTAGTTTCCCCATCTCTGAAATGGGGGGTGATGATAACACCCTTGCTACCTCACAGGACTGTGTGATGTGGAAATATGATGGAGTCATATAGCAACATTGATAAGCATCATCAGATAGAAACTCCTGAAAGTCTACCCTTGATCTGGCCTCTGTCACCACTTCTCATTTCCAACCCATCTCGATCCAGCCACGCTGGCCAAATTCACAGGTCACCAAGTGTGTTACACTGTCCCATCTCTGAACTTTGTTCATCCTGTTCCTCCTTTAGGGAAAGGAAACAACCATTTATTAATCACCTCCTATTCTCTGCAGGCCAGTGACCTCACCTCTCCTTCTGCCTAACATCATCCATAGAAAGTCCTCCTTAAACATCTTCAGTGCTTCTCTGAACTTCCCTGGCTTTTAAAATCATAATGAAAGTTAACATTTCCAAAAGAGCATTCTACTTTAAAAAGCAATTTTACGTAATTTTATTTAATCTCAACAGCCCTGGGCAAAAATTATCATTGTCACTTTGTAGATGAAGAAGCTGAGTTGCCCAAGGCCACACAGCTGAAAGCCAGGCCCAACACTCTTTAAAAGTATAGCATGACTCTGATCATTTATGTAACATTCATAGGCATCCTCTTGGATTATAGTTACGTATGTGTCCATCACTCTCCTCCTACCACATTATAAGTTCTGTGAGGACAAGGGCTGGGACTGTCCCTCATAACCTTGTGCAGAGGGCTGGGCATAATTGGGCACTCAGATAAAGGGCTGAATGATCACACTAGTCTTCTTATAAGCCACTGTAACAGGAGGCAGCCCTATAAATGAAATCTGTAGCCAAGCCCCAACCTTTGCTGGAGACAATTCCACCCACTTTCTTCCCAGTTCACCCTTTACCCAGAGTAGCTGCCAAGGAATTTTACGAACATCTTTCCATCCTCCCCCAACTCCCTTTAATCCAGGAAATGGTCCTTGGTAATAATGAGTTGGCTCCCTACTTTGGAGCCCGGGCTTTTTGATAGTACTTTTTTTTTTGGCCAGCTTATTGATTATCACTGTAAAGGACCATGTAAGGCGGCATGCTCCATTTTGCAAGTAAGGTAACTCATATACAGAGAAAAAAATGACTTTGAGTTAAAGAATGGTGGAGCCAGAAGGGACTTTAGAGCATGAAGTGTCAGAACTGGGTAGGCTCTAACCCTACAGTCTCGAGGCCACTCTAGGTCCTCAAGTGCAGCCCATTGTTTGAATTCAGTCAAAGGGATGCACTTAAGGATCTAGCCTCCAGGCTGCAGGTTCCCTTGTCTAACCTAATCATTCTAGCCTAATGCCTTCATTTGATGGATGAAGAAAACAAAGTCCTGCAAGAGACTGGCCCAAGCAGGTCAATCCAGGTTTCCTAGATCTCAACTCAATATCTTTAACTCTCTATCATTCCCCATTGACCACCTCTGGCCCCTTCCTGGCCACAGGCTTGTGTAGGAGCCTCATGGGTATCTGAAGGGTATTCTGTTGATTCCGAATTCAGGTAATTTTCTGCCACTTTTCCATATCTGTCACTTTGTTGCCAAATCCGTAAGAAGTACCATTCCTTAGAATGACTATTTCCCCGCTCCTAGCAGAAGTACCTAGGGTTTTAGAATTGGAAAGGACTCTGGAAATCATCTACTTCAGTCCCTTCACTTCATGGATAAGGAAACTGAGGTACAGAGAAGGGGAGTGGCTTCCTCAAGGTTGTATAGGTAGAGCTGGGATTTGAACCAACATTTCTGGTCCTAACTCACTGATCTTTCCCAATGCACTATGCCTCTCTGTACTTGTTTAGAAATCTCTTTCACCAGGCATCTTTATCTCTGCTTTGGAAACAAGATCAGAACAAATTTGCTTAGGCCCAGAGGGGGGAAGAGGCTGTTGACTTTAGACCAACATCTAACCTTTTAAGAGAAGTTGTCAGTAGAGGAGGACACCGCCTCTTGCATAACTCAGGGGGTCCATCTTGCTGGCCTGGGCCTTTTTTGGGGTTAGGGGGCAAACCAAGCGGTAAACTAATTCCCTGTTAATTTTTTAAGGCAGAATCAACAGGCCAACAATGATTAGCAGGTAGGTAGGTTCATCTTAATCGAGGGAAACAGGCTGAGGAAAGTCAGCAGGCAAGGCCTCTCCAGGGAGCAGAGGGCTTGAGCCCAGTTATCAGTTAACCAAAAGGGCTCTATTTCCTTCTTAATGGTGGCCTTCATTGGATGCCCTACCTTTTCTCTTTGAAGCACAGAAAATGGCTCATAATTGTTGGCCAGAACTAGTGTGAAATGATCAAGGAAAAGAAGTTTACTGAGAACTGTTGTGTATAGATTCCTATGCTAGGCACTGAAAAATGAGTAATACACTTACCCTTCCCACCTTTCCCCCTTCATGGGGCCTAGAGTCTAGATGGATAGACAGAACTCATATACTTGGAAAGCTCACTAACATTCCCAGGTCTCGTGTTCTCAAATACCCAATGAGTAACCCTGAGGGGTCAGAAGTTGGAAGAATCGTCCTTTAATCATAGAACATAGACTGTCAGAGCAGAAAAGGATCTTGGGACATAAAACACGAAAACTTAGAGTAGAAGGACCCTTAGGATACAAGTTACAGAGTATTAGAATTGGAACATGGTTAGGGCAGGAGAGGGCCTTAAAACATAGACCATAGAATGTCAGACGGGGGAAGAATCATTGAACAGAAAATAAAGAATGATCAATCTAGAAGACCCTTAGAACATAAACCAGAGAACATCTGAAATGGAAAGAACCCTCTGTTTTTATAGGGAAGAAAACTGAACCCCAGAAAGGGTATAAATGACTTGCCCCAGTTTTCACAGAGTTTGAAGCAGAGGCAGGATTGGAAACCAGACTCTTTCTACTACAGTCTGCAGTGGAGGAGAAGGGTGTTTGAGCCTTCAGGAGAGGGCCAAGCTGAATCCTACCTTGTTTCTCATCTGTGGTTGCCAGTGAGTGTAACCCATCTGTAGTTCCAAGGAAAAGGCTGAAGGCTTTAGTGGGCCAAAGGGAATCCCGTATGATCAAGGAAAAGGCAGAGGTAGAGGGCAGTCCAGAAGAGACTGATCCTTTTGGGGTTCCAGGGAACTGAAGGAAGTGGCCAGGCCAGGCCAGCCCCAGTGGAGGTGGCTGCTTGGAGTGGAGTTTGGTCAGTGGTTGGGGATCTATATTGTGAGATAGCTAGGACTTTGTCCACAAACTGGAATTTGAAATTTCAAAGGGGAGAAAGCTAAAGTGCCCTATCCCTAGGAGTGGATATGGCTCTTGGCTTCATTCCCCCCACCCCCACCTCCAGCCCCTCACCTCCCCCGCTTCTGACTTTTGTTCTTTGTCTTGACAACTCTTGGGCAGCTGCAGGTGGGGGTGGGAGGAGAATAGAGGAGCAGGTGGGGTAGACTAAGTAAGACCACTTCACCCAGCCCTGTGTAGACCCACCTCTGCCTATATGCCTACTCCTCAAAGAATGTCTGACTCATTGTGTTTTTCACCCACATCTGGACTGTATGCTCCAGAGCCTGGCCTTTACCCTCATGTGATCTTCCATATTGTCAGAGTCTAGAATGACAGAACTGGAAGGAATCTCAGAATATAGTAGCTTGGGCTTGGACCATAGAATGTTAGTGCTGGGGGAAACTTTAGGACAGACTGTCAGAAATTAGAAGGGGGTTTAGAGGATGGAATGTTGGTGCTTGAAGAGACCTTAGAATATAGGACAGAGACTGTCAGAGCTAACTGTAGAACATAAACTTATAACCACTGACTATCAGAAAGAGAAGAGGCTTTTAAGCCTAGAAGGTTAGTGGTGGAAAGGTCCTCAGAACACAGTGTCACAGATGGAAGGGGTCTTGGAGTACTGAATGTGAGAATTAAAAGGGCCCTTTAAACATAGAATCTCAGAACTTGGAAGATTTCTTAGAGATCATTTAATCCAACCTTTTCATTTTGCATTTGGGGAAAATGAGAGCCAGAGTACCCAGTCACATCTAGTATATGGGGCTTAACCTCAGCTTCCCAGAGGACAGAACTAAGAGAAATGAGTAAGAATTGCAGAGAAGCGGATTTAGACTTCAACATAAGTTGAACAATTTGCAATAGTTAGAACCATTCAGAAGTATAAGGGGACAGCTAGACAGTTCAGTGGATAGAGCACAGGGCCTGCAATCAGGGGGACCTGAGTTCAAATTCAGCCTCATACATTTACTAGCTGTGTGACCTTAGGTAAGTCACTTAATCCTGTTTGCCTTACTTTTCTCATCTGTAAAATGAGCTGGAGAAGGGAATGGCAAACTACTTCTAATATCTTTGCCATGAAAACCCCAAATAGGATCACCAAGAGTTGGATATGATTGAAATGACTGAAAAACAGCAATGAAAAGTATAATGAGCAGTCTTGGTTTCTGCCTTGGCTTGTCTTTAAGGGAAGGCCAGATAACTACTTGTTGGGGATGTAAGGAATTTTTGGTCAGGTATGGGTTGGACTAAAGGCCCTCCAGGATCCCTTTAAACATTGAAATTGTATGACTTTTAGGGCAGTGTTGGATGTTTCTGTCTTCAGTGCCAGTGGGCATTCCGTATGGATCCCCCTGTCAGTCCTGGGAAGAGAATCTGGTAGGGTGGGATGAGTGTCCTAATGCAGGCTGAGCAGGTCCCTGGGGGGGATGGGGGGGTTGGCCTGGCCCCAGGACAGAGTGTTGAGAGACTCAAGCCTTTGTTGCTCTCTTCCACATGAGCAAAGTCCCTGCTGCATTGCCCAGACAGGGTGAACTTGGTTGGTTAGAGTGTGACGCCAATAATGTCAAGATCTGCAGTAAGATCCTCAAACAAGCCACAGGACTATTTATTTGGAGGAAGCAGGGAAGTACTGTGGAAAACCTGCATCTGCCTCTGTTGTCCACTACTACTCCTTAGACAAGTCATCTCTCTAGGCCTCAGTTTTCTCATTTGTAACATGAGGGAGAGTGGGGAAGACCAGATGACCTTTGAGGCCTCTTCCAGCTCTAAATCTATACTCCTGTGAGTCAAGAGAGGGAGTGCCACTCTGAGTGCTAGGCTGGCTCTGCTACTGCCTCAAGCATTGGCCTGAGCAGTGGTTTGAGTTCTGTTAATCTAGAAAAATGACCCTTCTTGCAATACCCTTCTGGCAGCTCTCCTTGCCTCAAGTCTTGATTTACATTCTCCTTCCTACTGCCAAAGTGGCTTTCCTAAGGTTCAGGTTTGACCATATCACTCTCTTACTCAATTTCAGTGACTCTCCCTTACCTCTGGATCAGAACTAAACCCCTTGCTTTGGTATTGAAGGCTCTTAATAACCTGGCCCCTTCCTAGCTTTCATGTCTTCTAATATATACTGTAGTCTAGCCATACTGACCCATCTGTTGTTCCCATCAACGGCCTGCTTTCCATCCCTGGAATACCCTCCATTCTCACCTGATACTTAGTCCTTGGCTGCCTTTAAGGCTTACTTCAATCTGGAGATCAGTTCTTAGAGCTGCTAATGTCTTCCCCTCTAAGGCTGAATTTCATCTGGACTCTTTTCATCTTGTATGGACTGATTTATTTTCTCTCTCCCTTTGGAGTATAAGCCCCTTGAGAACAGAGGCCGTTTTTGTTTTTTCTTTGTATCTCTACCACTTAGCAGAGTGCTTGGCACAGAGCAAACACTTCATGAATGCTTATTTGCTGAGAAGTTAATAGTTGTATGCATGGATCAAGAAATAATGTATATTTTAGTTGAGGAGAGTAGAAAAATAAATGCTTGGTAATTGAAAAAAATAAATTTACAAAAAAAGAAGTGATGAGTAGGCTAGAGTTCATCCCATTCTTGAAGTTCATCCCATATGGCTATGGCCCAAAGCACTGACATAATAGACTGCTTTTCATGGAATCTACCTTATCCTTCTCCCTGCTTTGGTTCCCTGTGGCTAATTCTCTATTTCTATTCACTAAATTTTCCACTCCTGGTCAGGTCTCCTCTTCTCCTAGGCTCACAGTCTTGTCTCAGACAAGAGCCCTATGGAGCCTAGGAGATTAGTTGGACCCAAATGAATGAGGCCTTGGGTTGGGGTTGGGAGGGTGGGAGGGAAAGAGGAGGAGAAGCAAGGAGAGAGACCATGGCTGGTGTGATATGAGGCCCTTATCTAATCATAGGGGTTATTTGGGCTGAGTCTGGGAGGAGGGCCAGCCAGCCTAGGAGACTGCCCAGGGCTTGAGGTTATATTCACTGGGTCTCCTCCTCACAAATAGGTCAAGGAGCCTCCTGTCCTTAAGAGAAATACAGCACTTTTGGAAGACTAGAATTCTGGAGATCAGCTTCTCCAGGAACATGCCAACGATGTCCCAGCTAATGCCTTCCTGGTTCAGTAGAAGTAGGACTGGCTTTGGAGTAGAAGTTCATTGGTTCAGACCTCAGTTTTGCTGTGTATTAAATGTATCACCTTAGTCAAACTGTTTCCTCCTTTAGTAGACTGTCAGCTTTGATTTTCTATTCTATAAAATAAGAAGGTTGGATGCTATGAATACAGTTGAGTATACAATTGTTTTTATTTTTATATTTGTGTTTATTTTGTTGATACCTACTAAATTTAGAATACACTTAAAGTAAACTAAGAAGGTTGGGTTGAGATTTGGGGCATTAAACCCTTCCTAAGTACCTGCTGTTTGCAGGTACTGTGCTGGATGTTAGGAATGCCAAGCCTATAATATAAAACAACACCTGTGCTTGAGTAGTTTCCTATTTATTGGATACTCTCTAAGGTCCTTTCTGTCTCTGTACACTTGCAGAAAGGGGAAGGCCCAGCCTGCCCATCTAAGAACCAGGGTTGCCAGATATTTGAGACTGTCAGAGGTCATTTCATCTCTTACCTGGCTCCAGGAAGAACTGTGCTCAGGTCAGCCCCTAAAATGGACATTATTTCTCCCTGGGCCCCTAGGCCGAGAGATATCTGTTTAGGTTACTGGGCAGAATAGCTTGCCTAGTAACAGTTTCCTTCTGTTGTTAAGCCCCTGTCAAAATGTTATTCCCCTTTGGTTTAATATCTGATAAATTGTTAACAGTCATTTCTTGTTTAGTCCATTTGCATGGTGACCACCTGTGCCCCCCACAGTGTTAGACCCCCATTGCCAGGTAACCCCCCCCTCCCCTTCCTGACAACTACTCTATGGAATGACAACCAGTCTTTCATTGGGTACCTCTCCTGGCCCCTGTTTTCTGTTTGGGGGTTCTTGCCTAGTAGCCAGCCCCACTCTTACTCTGTCAGAACCCTGTTTGTTGTGGAAACCGCAAGGCTGTACCGAGCAGTGCCGAAATGCTTAAAATGCACTCACCCACCACAGTTCGGGGCTGTCTCCTCTGGGTCTCTACAAGAGGCAGCCTCCAGCCTGGCTAATAAATGACGCTCTTGAAATTCTCAATTAATTTTGCCTGTGACTTATTAACTCTGTCCATTTCACCCCCATATCTGTACCTAATCTGTATTTGATGGTCTCCATGAGAGAGGCCATCGTGACTATAGTCAGGGTCATAATATAGCTTCTCTGTAGCTTTTGATACTGTTGACCACCGTTTTCTCCAGGACTCTCTCTCTTTCCTAGGTTTTTGTGATACTGCTCTCTCTGGGGTCTCCTAAGTAGCTGGGTGGCATAGTAGATAGAGAAGGCCTAAGTACAAATCTGACCTTGAACACTTACTAGCTTTGTGACCCTGATCAAGTCACTTGATAGCTGCCTGCCTCAGTTTCCTCAACTGTATAATGGGATAATAAATAGCGCTACCACCTAGGGTTGTTGTGAGGGTTAAATGAGTCTGGCACACAGTAGAGCATAAATGCTTGTCCCCTTTCCCTTCCTTCTACCCTGTTTGACCACTCCCTCTCAGCCTCCTTTGCAGGATTATCATCTACATCCCGCCCCCAAAACGTGGGTATCACCCAAGACTCTGCCCTTGGCCCTTTGTTCTTACTCCTCTTTCCTGGTGACCTTCCAGGCATTAAATTATTAATTTTTATGTTGATAACTCTCATGTCTACATCTCCAGCCTTCCTCTTTATCTCCTAAGTTACAGTTTCTCGTCACTCACTGCCTGCTGGACATCTCCCTCCTGCATGAACCGAACACATCTCTAACTGGATAGGCTCCCAACTGAGTTCATTATCTTAACCCCCTAGACCCACCCTTCTTCCTGACTTCCCTTCCAATCACTCAGGTTTGCAACCACAGATCCTCTGTTCCCATCTAATCGATTGCCATGCTTTGTTGATTTTACTTCCACAACATCCCTGACCTATCTCTCTAGGTTTATTTTCTACCACTCCCCATATACTCTGGGATACAACCAAAAAAACCTGCTTATGCATCTGCATGCATTACATCCCATCTCTCACTTTCCTGACTTTGCACAATCTGCCTCCATGATGAGACTATTTTCCTTCTGCCTCTTGGAGTCCTAAAGGCCCTTCAGTTCTCATGCTTCATCCTATGTGAAGCCTTTCTTTACACTACCCCCTCCTCCCACACCCAGTTGTTAAGTGATTGCTGAATGAATACTTCTGGGATCTTCTGTTTCATCAGTGTTCATACTTCCTCCATTAAGGCTGATGCAACCCCAAGAAGATTCAAATTCCACACTTTAGTAGGTATTGAGACTATCCATGGCCAAAATTTCATCCCCTGATAGCCAGGCTTTCTTTGTCTAGGCTAGCCCTTTGGCACACAACCCCTCGACAGTCCCAGCCTCAAGGACTTTCTAGCTTGATTTTTGTTGTTCAGTCATTTCACTCCTGTACTTTTGTGACCTCATTTGGGATTTTCTTAGCAGAGAGGCTGAAGTGGTTTGCCATTTCCTTCTCCAACTCATTTTATAGATGAGAAAACGGAGGCAAACTTAAGTGATTTGCCCAGGATCACACAGCTAGTAAGTGTCTGAAGCCAGATTTGAACTTAGGAAGCTAAGCCTTCCTGACTCCAGCACTCCATCCACTTTGCCACCTAGCTGCCCTTTTCTAGTTTGATAGGATTTGTCAGAATTTATATTTGCTTATATAGCCTTTGAGGATCCAAGGTCACCTACAGGGCATAATGAAACATCAAAAGTAGAACTTTAAGCTCACTGGGCCCATTATCTTTCTCCCCAAACCCTTCTTTCTCCCTATCTCCCCTCTTACTGTTGATGGCACCACCATCTCCCCAGTCACTCAGGCTTGGAACCTAGGTATTATCCTTAACTCTTCCCTCTCTCTCACTTCCCCTTTTCTCCCCATATCTAATCAGCTGCCAAGTCCTATAATTTCTAACTTCATAACACTCTTGCATATACCTACTACTCTCCAATGTCACCACCACCACCCTGACCTCAGCCCTCATCAGCTCAGACCAGGACTACTGATTGCAGTAGCCTTCTGGCTGGTCTCTTTGTCTCAAGTCTTCCCCACTCCAGTCCATCCCCCACTTAGCTGTCAAATTGATTTTTGTTACAGCATAAGTCTAACCAGGTCAATCTCATCCCTACTTCAGTGAACTCCAGTGGCTCCCCATTACCTCCTAGATCAAAAATAGGATCCCATATTTGGTTTTTAAAGCCTTCCATAATCTGGCCCCTTTCTACCTTTCCAGTCCCTTTCTGCTTTTCCTCCCTTTCTCATCTTCTACAATCCACCAGCTAGGCCTTCTCCATGTTCTCATGCTAGAACACACCCGTCGATGGACTTTCTGCCTTCTCATTGGCTGGCCCACCCATGCCTCTAATGCTCTCACTCCCCATCTCCTCCTCCTGGCTTCTCTGACTTCTTTCAAGTATCAACTAAAATCTCACATTCTGTAGGGAAATTTTCCCAGTCCTCCTGAATGCTAGTGCCTTCCCTCTGTGCTTATATCCAGTTTATCTTGTCTGTATCTTGTTTCTTGCCTATTGTCTCTCCCATTAGAATGTGAACCCCTTGAAGACAGAACATTTTTTTAGTCAGACTTTAGGCAGGGATACAGACTGTATCTCAGCTGCTTAGCATATTGCCTAATAATAGATGTTTAATAAATGTTTATTGACTGAACAAGCCTGGTAAGACTAGTGTAAGCATCATTATCTCCTTTTGACTGATGGGGAAACTGAGACCGAGGTGAAGTGATTTGTCCAAGGCCATGTGGCTAGTTAGTACCAGGTCAAGATCTGAAACCAGATCTTCTCAGTTCAGTTCCATTCAAGGAGCCTTCTAGCACCTACTTTGTGCTGGGAAGCCTGGAAGTAGAATGCCCCAAATAGAAACATAGGCCTTGTCCTCAAGAAACTTATATTCTATTGGTGGATCCAACATACAAAAAGATAATAAAAAACAAGGTAATTTGAGTCCCAAGAGAGCTCTTGCACCAAGTCAGGTCAGGAAAGACTTCCAAGAGGGGGACATTTGAACTGATTCTAGGGCCAGCGTACTTGGCACTGGGCCATATTGTCTATTCTATTTACTATGGCAGGCATGGAGACACATAAGGTCTCAGAGGAAGGGGAAAGGGGAGAAGGAAAAGACCAAGACAGAGACAGAGATGGAGGTCGATGGACTGAGGTGGACAGGGAAGCCTTCTCTGAAAACGTGAGATTCAGCATTTCATCATTTCATAATCACTTTTCCCCGTGTCTAACATTACCTCTCACAGTTAGGAAATGCCTGTTTCCCTTAAATCTAAATCTAAATAGGTCAACTTGGCACAGGGCAAAGGATACTGGATTTTGGATCAGAAGGCCTGGCTTTGAATTTGGGCTTGGCTTCTTTTTCCCTTTGTGACTTTGGGCTATCAGCTGAGTTCAGCAATCATTTATTAAACACCTACTGTGTATAGGGCACTATGCTGAGTAGATGCTGGGGATACAAAGAAAACCTCCAAATGACTCTGCCTATATAAAGCTTACATTCTCCTGGGAGGAGAGAGGGAGGGAAGGGCTGTGCCAGTCTGGGCCTCAGTTTCCTTAGCTGAAAATGAATGTTGGACTAGGTCATCTCTAAAGTCCCTTCCCATTATAACATTCTATGTTTTAAGGTTTCTTCTGGTTTTAATATCCTCTATTCTCTCTCCTAAGGTCCCTCCTAGTTCTGACATTCCATGATAAAGCACCTTCTAGCTTGAAAGTTCTGGGTCATTAGGTCTTTCTGGCTCTGACATTCTGTTTTCTATATCTCAGAGGTATTCATTCATTCATGCATTCATTCAGAAATTATCAAACATTTACTATGTGCCAGACATTGTACAAAGCACTTGAGATACAGACTATATCTCCATGCTTAACCTGTTGGTCCTTTGAGGACAGGCTTGTCTGCTGGGGAGCATGCTGCTTTTGCCAGGCATGACAGCATTCCTGGTTGGACTTTCTTTTATGATGCTTCACCCCTGCTCTCAAGGAATTTCTACTGTAGACAAGTCACTACGTCTGTCCATGCCTCAGTTTCCTCATTTGTCAAAGTAGGGAGTTGAACTGTTGAACTATATGATCTCAAAGGCCTATGATCTTTTAACTTTGTTTGTTGTGATCAGGTTCCTTCTCTAGACAGATAGGCACTTTCCTCCTTAGGTTTCTCTATAGAACCAACTTCTTAGAGAACTGAGCCATAGCTTTTAGCTATATCTTAGTCAGCTTGGAGGTGGAGAGGGTATGGGGTCATAGAGACTTCTGTGTCAAATATTTCTATTTGAAAAGTCCCTAAATTGCCTTCCCTTATGGCTTCGGAGCTCCCCAGAAGTGTCCAAGCAGAAGTTAGACAACCTGCCTTTACTCTCTAGTTGCATCAGCCCATATCCAGCTGGGAAGTAAATAGGAAAGAAAATGGAAAGTGTCCCACTCCCTTTCCCAGAACTGGGGCATATGGAGCCCATGTGACTGGGAGCAAGTCATTACATTTTTCCTCTGCATCTCAGTTTGCTCTTCCATTAAAGGGTGGTAACCCATCCTTGCCTTATATACTTCACAGTCAGGGTACTTGTGAGGAAAGCCCTTCATTATTAGCCAGGACATTGGCTATTGGCTACATCGCAAAAGAAATGCAAAGGGAGCAAGGGAAGGGCCAGAAAAGGCAACTGAGAATGGCTAAGGTACTGCCATGTCCATGGGGGTGGTGTGAGACACTGGGAAGGGCTGTGACTTTGAGTCCCAGCTTGCTAGTCATGTGACCTTGAACAGGTCACCTTCCCTGATCCTCAATTTCCTGATCTGTAAAATAGGGGCAATAATAAACAGAACCACCCACCTGGTTAAAGGTAGTATCAGTAGATTAAATGAGATCATAGGGTATTGGATTTGGAGTTAGAAGGAACCCTATCAATCATCTGCTAAGGTAACAGCGGGTAGCTTGGAAGTGACTTGCCCATCGTCAACTGGAAGCAGCAAAGCTAGGATTAGCCCGGAGTTCCCCTGGATCCAAATCTTAGATAATAGGTGTAAAAGTGTTTGCACTTTTCATTCAATGCTGTGGGTATTAATGGGTATGGATCTCTGCCTTTAAAGAGTTCACAGTCCAGTAAGAGAGCTACAATTCACGACATCTGAAAAATTAAATTTGTGTGTTTGTGTCCTGACTTCCCCTCTAGACCAGGGACTTCCCAAGGTAGAGACATGGGCTGGCTTCTTTACTCTGATGTCCCCATCCATTCTCAATCCCCAGACAGCATTTTTTCACAAAATAGGTGCCCAGCAAATAGTTTTTCATTTAATTTTCTTTAAATAGTAACACAAGATAATAGAAGAGATTTCACAAGAGAGATCACCGTATCTGAGGTGGTCAGGGAAGGTGTCTGCCAGAAGTTAGGAAGTGATCTGAGCTTTAAAGGCGGGGAAGAATTAAAAAGGTAGAGCGAGAGAAAGAAAAGGAGAAACCAGGTATGTTCAGGGACAATGAAGTGGGGGTGCTTCCTGGAACAGAGGGTGATTGAAGAGGAGGAAAGGACCAATCAAAAGATCAAAGGAATGATGTGGTGGGAATAGATTACCAAAGGCCTTGAATGCCAGGTGGAGTGGTAGAAAGAACTCTGTATGTGAAGCCAGAAGATGAGTTCAAATCCTGGACCAAATATTAGTTGTGTGACCTTGGCCTACTTACTTTATCTCTCTGGGTTTCAGTTTCCTTACTTGTAAAATGAGGGGATTGTATCCCAATGGTCCTACCTGGCTCCTGTGGTTCCTTCTTGTTACTCATCCTATTACTCCAGGCCTTGAGGCTGTATATTACAGAGCAGCCTCTCAGTCTCCAAGAGGACAACCACGTGGACAATAACACTTGTGAGCTACCACACCCAGGTGTGTCAGAAAAGGGCTTTGTCAACCTGAAAGCACTCTAAAAATGTGAGCTATTACTTTTATAATTAAAGTGCAAGGTCAGGGGAGGGGAATAGAGGAAGTCTATGAAACCTTTAAGGGCAGGAGGAAGGAAAGCAGAGGTTTGTTCACCAGACCCCAGAGGGGTGAGGAAGACACACTCACATCCTTCTTCCAAACACCCCTCTCTTCCAGACTTTCCTCTTTCTATCAAACGCACCATCATTTTTCCAGTCTCTCAGGTTTATAACCTTGACATCATCCTCAAGGCCTCACTTTCACTCAACCTGTATCTCCAACCAGCTGCCAAATCTTGCTCATTCTACTTCCATAACATTTCTCAGAGATGACCCATTCTCTGCACTTATGCATTTCACACCTTAGTTCACACCCTCATCCCCTCTCACCTAGATGATTGCAATGGCCTCTTCACTGGTCTTCCTACCTCAGGGCTCTTCCCATTCCAGTCCTTTCTCCACACTGTGACCAAAGGGATTTTCCTTATGCACAGATCTGACCATGCCAATCCTCTGCTCCTTTAACTCCAGTGGCTCCCTATTGCATTAGAATCAAATAAATACTCCTCTAGTTTGGAAAGCCCTTCACAACTTGGCCCCAACCTGTCTTTTTCAGTCTCCCTTCACAAGCCTCCCCTCCAGCACTCCACAATTTAGCCAAAGTGGTCTCCTCTTAGTTCTTCACATACCACCCTCCATCTCCTATCTACGTGCCTTTGCATTGGTCTTCCCACCCCCCTCCCTAGGCCTGGAATTTACTCCTTCCTCGCCTCTGTTTCATAGACGCCTTTTCCTCCATTGTTGTTATTCAGTCATGTCCAATTCTACACCATCCCATGGACTTCTGTCCATGAGATTTTCTTGGCAAAGATATTGGACTCTTTTGCCACTCCCTTCTCCATTGAACCTCCATTTTACAGATGAGGAACTGAGGCAAATAGGAATTAAGTGGTTTGCCCAGGATCACATAGCTAGTAACTGTCTGAGACCAGATTTAAACTCAAATCTGACTGACTCCAAGCTCTATCCACTGTGCTGCCTAGCTGCTCCCTTACCTCCTTTAAGAGACAGCAAAGCTGCCACCTTCCATATGAAGCCTTTCCTGATCATACCCAACTGCTAGTGCTACTTTGTATTTACACAAGTAAATACAAGTTTTTGTATATATTTATTTGTATTCATTTACTTTATATTTATTTTTTATATATTTATACAGATCCTAGCCTTCCCTATGAGAATGTAAGCTCTTTTCAAGTAGGGAGTGTCACCTCATTATACTGGTATTCCTGGCACAGTGCTTTGTATATAACAATCACCTCATAAATTCTTGTTGATTGATTGGTGATGCTCCAGAAGTTTAGACTCATTCAGAACAAACTGAGGGAAACCCTTCCTCACACAAGGGCTATGGAAGTTGTTACCCCCAACTGATGTCATAATAGGGAATGTAAGATGAGATTTAGATCCCAGGTCATAGATCTAGAAAGGTAACTAAAGGTGTGGGATATAATGGGGAGAAAATCCCAGACTCAGAGGTCTGAGGCAGGACCAGAATGACATGGCAAATGGAGTTTTTCCCTAGGACGTGGGCATCTAAGGATGCATTCTCCCTGCCGTCATTGAGTCCTCATGCTTCCCCTACTGGTCTTCTGAGGCCACTCTGATGCTGGACCTGACAGCAGTCATAGTAGGTCTATCCTCTTCTATACTTTACCCCTTCCTCCACAGTTGAACATAGCCAAGTACAGTTTTGGCTACTTACCCATCTAGTCAAGGACTTGTTGAGTTCTGAATCTGCCACTAATTAGGTGTGTAACTTTAGATAAGTCACATCTCTGGGACGCAGTTTTTCCATCTGTAAAATGAGGATATTGCACCTAGATGTAGAGCTGGAAGAGACCTTAGAGCCCATCTAGTCTGACACCCTTATTTTTCAGATGAGGAAATGTGAGAAATTGAATGACTTTCTTAAGGTTGTATAGGTGGTTACAGCAAAGCCAGAATTTGAACCCAGGTCTTCTGACTCAAATGATCTCCTATGGTCCCATCAGCACCCGAGATTTAACTTTTTAAGAGGAATTGGGATGTGTGGGGGCATATTCCTAAATTTTGAGGTCTCTCTGAACCCTTTCTCAGAAAATCCCTTACTCAGAGACAGAATATGAAGCTGGAAAGCCTGTATATATTATCTTGGGTGACATGTTTAAATGTTCTTAAGGCTTTTTTTTTTTAAAAAGAACAATGAAAGAAGGAGAGATTGAATCCTAGAATGCATAGAAAGCATAGCTGCAAAATTACCTTGGAAATAGAATACAGCTTCCCTATTTTACAGATGGGAAAAGTGAGACCCAGAAAAGGGAGCTGATACATGACCAATAACTGATGGAGTCAGATCTAGAAGCTACCTCTTGTCTCTCAGGTCAGTCCTTTTTCCAGTATGCTAGAGTGGGAAGACTCAAGTTAATGTGAGAGTGAGGGAGACACTGGGTCATTGAGAGGTAAGGAGGACAAGCCACAGTGTGGTGGAAAGAGCATTAGGCATAGATGAACTTGTTCATGATGAGCTGGATGACCTCAGCTCCTTCTCCCAGACTTGGTTTCTTCCTTGTCTGTAAAATGGAAGACTAGATGAAGATCTGCCTTTCAGCTTGACTACACTAGCTGCTAATAGCCATTCCAGTTCTGCCATTCTATGTCCTAAGGACTATTCTAACCTTGGCATTATGTGATTCTGTGACATTTATGACAGATCTTGTTACCATGAACATCTACTTCAGGTTTGTGTATATTCGGCACGACTAGGTGGTACACTGGACAGAATGATAGACTTGAAGTGAGGAACTCCTGAGTTTGAATCCAGCTTATGAACTGTGTAAACCCGGACAAGTCACTTAACCTCTTTGTGACTCAGTTTTTCCCATCTGCCAAATGGGGATAATAGTAGCAGTCACTTCCCAGGATGGTTGTAAGGGTCAAATGATTTAGTAGCCATAAAGCACTTTTCAAGTGCTAAAATACTATTTAAATGCTAGCTATTATAATTTGGCTTTGTAAAATTCTTTTGGGTTTTTTGAGGCAGTTGGGGTTAAGTGAACTGCTTATTGAATGCTAATCCATCAGCAAGTATTTATTAAGCACCCACTGTGTGCCCAGCTCAGACAAGTACAAAGAGTGAAACAGGCCTATTGTCAATGAGCTTACTGAGCTAATGGAGGAGACAACTAGTACATGTTAAAATACATGTTGATTACAAGTCAATGGACCAGAAAGTTTGATCATTTGAGAAACCAGTGAGGTAGAGCACTGGTCTTTGAGTCAGGAGACCAGGGTTCATATCGTGGCCCAGGCATTAACTGTGTGAATATGAAAAGTCACCTGGACTCTTCTTGACTCCAGATGGTAATGATGATGATGACAATATTTAAATAAACCTATAGAAATATGAGTTATTGCCATAAGTTAGCCCAACCTTAACAGATGAGGAAACTGAGTCAGAGGGAGGTTCACAATACTACATTCTGAAGGAACCTCAGAGGTCATCTTGTCCCACTGAGACTTGGGGAAGGTGCGATCTGCCCAAGATGACACAGGTCATAGGTACCAGAAGTGGTGTTTGAACCTGGGTCCTTTGAATGCACAGTCAGTGTTCTTTCTGTGGTATCACTCTGGGAGGTAACTTGTGCAGCATCACATCACTAGTAAATGACAGAGATGAAGACTGAACTCGGGTCTAATGACCGCCAGTTATGGGCTGTTTGTCCTGTGCCATGCTGAGTGTCAGGAAGCAGAAAATTAGACTGATGACCTAGGGGCTGTCATTAGCACAAGGGATGTCAGCCTCAGCCCCCGATCCAAAAGCCAACCTAAATATGATGGCTCCCATAAGAAAGGGAAAAACCCCAGGCAAGCCTAACCCAACCTTAGCTTGCCCAGCCCCATGGTGTCTACCAGAGGGTAAGAAGATTAAAGATTAACCCCTACCCCTCCCTAGTCTCTTGCCTCCACCCCTCAGGAAAGGCTAGGCCCAGAGCTCTGTAAATCCTCTCAGAGAAATGTTTGAAATCTAGGAGCACAGATAGAGGGATCGGGGCAGAGGCAGAGGGGGAAGAGAGGCAGGGTGGGAGGCCAAAGTGGCCCAGTAGGAAGTGGGCCCGTTCCTGGTCAGGCGGCCTAACGAGAGGGAACTGGACACTCTGGACAGGCAGGAGAGAATGCGTCTCTCCAAAGCCCTTGTCGACATGGAGATGGCCGATTACAGTGCTGCCTTGGACCCAGCCTACACCACTCTGGAATTTGAGAATGTGCAGGTGTTGACCATGGGCACCGGTAAGTCTGCCTGGAGGGGCTCTTAGGGGAGCAGGGGCAGGTAGTGTGCCCAAATGTGGACAACCACACACAGATGTATACAGAAAGTACAAATACAAAGAGGTGTATATGTTGAGATTCTGCGTGACTCTGCCAAGGCCCTGGAACTATATGCACAAGTGTGTGTGTACGTGTGTGCCCATGTGGAGGTTGTTTCCCCTCACTAGCCCTCATTTGCCTCAAATGTAAAATGACAAAGTTGACTCAGATCCTCTCTAAGGCTTGTCTTCCAACTAACAGTCTGTCATCTACATGGAGATATATTTACAGGTGTCTGGGTAGAAACCTTTATGGGACGCGGGGCATGTTGGCAATCTTGATTGTGTCTTCACTTTACTGAGTCCACTAGGCCAGGGCTTTGCCTTGCCTGGCTTCCTTCTAGTCCTTGCTAAAATCCCACATTTTGCTAGAAGTCTTTCCCAATCCTTCTTAATTCTGGTACTTTCCCTTTATTGATTGTTTTCAAATTATCCTGCAATATTTTGATCTATGTAGTTGTTTGCATGCTATTTCCCCCACTATATTGAAATGAGACACTGTCTTTTGCCTTTCTTTATATTCTTGGTGCTCTGCATGGCGAGTGGCACATAGTAGGCGCTTAATGAATACTTATTGGCTGACTGATTGATTTGGTTGGTATCAGGGGCCTCCTGTCTCTGACAGTGAACTGAGACACCAGGTCTATAACTCCTACATTCCCCAGTTTGGAGGAGGGTAGAGCAATAAGGAAAGAAACCCAGGGACTTAGGGGGACAGGAAAGTGTATTCTCAGAGAAGGCAGATGGGGGAAGGGGAAGCCAGTGTATCATGGGGTACCCTGGGTTAACCATTGGAGAGAAACTAGGAGAAATATTTTTTGGCAAAGTGGCTTCAAGATATAAGAAGTCACTTGGGCATTGTGTGTATATAGAGATCTGTATTTGTGTCTCATATTTGCATATGTACATGAGTTCTATTTTTAAATTCATTTGTATGTATGCTTATGACATTGCTGCTACATATAAGTCAGGCTACAAATCTCTCTGGGTTGGCATAAAATCCAGATCTCTGGGTGCCTATGTTGCTGTTCCAACATATATGCTCACATATATGTACAGGCATACACATACAGACTTGGACTATGTGGAAGAGAAATCTTGGCCCTGCCAATTACTATCTGTGTGACCTTGAGGAAGTCACTTTTCTCCTTGGCCTCAGTTTCTTTATTTGTAAAATGAATGGGTCAGACTAGATGACCATCAGACTCCCCTCCAACTCTAGATAGAAGAGCCCAGATGCTCTTAAACTTGCACAGACATATAAACTGAGCCCTCCCAGAGTGTTTGCTGACCCTGGGATCAGAGATAATCAAATATTCCTTCTAGCCTCACACTGACCCAAGGAAAATAAAGCCTGAAGTTGAAGGTGGAAGCATGAAGCAAAAAGTTCCAAGACCACAGTAGCTTAATGGTCCCATTTACAGTGATCTCTAAGAAAATTTGGTCACTGTGCAGTCCAAAGCTGGAGACAAGTATGGAGATAGGCAAGCAGCTTGGATTCAGGCAGAGCCCTGGACCGGTCCCAAATCTGCTACTAACTGGCTGTGTGACTATGAGCAAGTCCCTTTCCCTTTACTGGGCTGTTGTTTTCTCCTCTATGACATGGGGATAAAGAATGGTACCCCCATTATTCCCCCTCTCCCAAGGGAGATATTGGTGATCCTATGATCAGGAAAACTGAGAAAGAGAAAACTCCGTTGGAATGACTAAGAGCACAAACTGGCCCTGAACAACCATTCCATCTCCTAATGAGAACACCGCTGGCTGTGGCCCAAGGTCAGGTCATTGCCCAGGTCTGTGAGGAAGGTACTTTACAGATTGTTGAGCATGGTAAAGAAGTGTTCTACTGTTAGTACTAGGGATGCCCAGACTTTGGGGTGAGCTGTTAACCTGGAGTGTCCAAGCCCCAATCATCCAAGGTTAGTTACTTAATCTTTGTGTGTGGACCCCTTTTTCAGTCTGGTGAAGCTTGTGTACTCCTTCTTGGAATGTTTTTCTTTTTAAAATTTATAATGGAAGGAAATGTCAAATTTCAGTTAGGGGTTTGTGAAAATGAAGAGGATTTTCCCCCCATCCAAATTCTTATGGACTCTCTGGAGATCTGGGGCCTTTCCTGCAGATTCTTAGGTTCAAGAAGCCCTTTCCTGGGGATTCCTAGGAAGCCTTTGCTTCCTTCCTCCAGGGATGGGTAGGGATGTTGCTAACCGAGGCCAGACTCTGGCTGACTGGGTTCTACAGGCTTTACAGTATATAAAGCACATTCCTCCCAGAATGCTTGGTGGGGTAGGGAATGCAAGTAATTATCATCTCCTTTTTGTAGTTTAAAAAACAGCCTCAGTGCCTAGCTTTATTTCATTCCACCGCAAGAAGACTCAGACCCAGGTCTTTTGACTCCCAAGTCCAATGTCTTATTCACTGCCTTGATCTTCCCCCACAGCAGTAACGACAAGCTTCTCCAGTGCCTCCACTTCGGTGGTTTCTGTATGTTTGCTGCAAGGACAATCGAGAGGAAGCTAACAAGCTAGGGTCAGGGTCAAGGGGCTAGGCTCCCCGGCAGCCTAGGTCATAGGAGTTCAGATTGTTGTAGTATCTTCTTACCACAGTTTCCTCAAGAACCAAAGGGGCAGGTTCCAACCATGTCCCTTCTGTGCGGGGCTCATCCCCTACTCCAAGTGCAGCTGGATATGAAACTTAGGAAATGCAAACAGCTCCCTCTTTGCCTAAACTAGGGAAGCAAGAGTATCCTGGTGTGGTCCAAAGAGCCCTTAAATGGATTTGAAGAACTCCAGGTTCTACATGTCACATTATGTGACCTTTGACAGGTGACTTCTGTCTGGGATCAGTTTCTTTATTTGTAAAATAAAGGGGAAAATTTAGTTGTGTGTCCTAAGGGCCCTTTCAGTACTAACATTTTGTATTCCACATGCTAAAGATTCCTTGGGACCATAAAGAACAATCATAGCTAACATTTATCATGGGCTAAGTGCTGTACAATTATAATCTCACTTTATCCTCACAACAGCCCTGGGAGGTAGGTTCTGTTATTATCTCCATTTCACAGATGGAGAAACTGAAGCAAACAGAGGTTAAGTGACTTGCCTAGGGTCACACAGCTAGTAAGTTGTATGGTTGGATTTGAACTCAGGTCCATCTGACTAAATCCAATGCTTGATCCCCTCTACTATCTAGCTGCTCTAAACCTGGAAAGGACCTTAGAGGCTATCTAGTCCAAACCCCTAATTTTACAGATGAAGAAACTGAGATCTAGAGAGTTAAAATGATCTATTCAGGATTCTACAGATAGTGAGAAACAGACCTGGAATTTGAACTCAGGTCCTTTGGCTTTAGATCTAGCACACCTTCCATTACGTCACTGCTCTTCTAGATCAGATGATCTAGAGTTCTAATATTCTACAATGTTTTGCCTGCCCGGTGTGTGGAAGAGGAAGGAGCTGAAAAAGAAGTGATAATGTTGTTTTCCTAATGGGCAAATTGATCTGTTACTGCTTCTCTCTCCTCCTTCCTCCCTCTCCCTTCTCCAGATTCTCCTTCATCCAGTTCATTCTGGTACCTTCCAGAGTTCAGAGCTCACTAGAATCCATTCAGGGCCTCTGCTCTGAGATCTAGTGGGAGGAAGTCCAACACCACCACCACCACCACCCCTTACCCCCCCACCCCCAAGCTTCAAGGAATTGGAGAAAAGTTGGTTTTCAGCCAGGCATACCTGGCCATTCTGCCCTCAGAACACACACACAAAAAAAAAACTTTTTGAATCTCCCCAAGTCTGTTCAGTATCTGAGCAGCTAAGGTTTCAGGGAGGGTCTGCACTCCCTTCAGATGGAGACTGTTGTGATGAGGGGAAGAGGGCAAGTAAAGGAGAAAGAACACACAGCTTAACAATTACCGTGTCTCGGGCAATAATTCACAGAACTCTTGGGGCAGGAGACAGGGAGGGCAGCTGGGAGGCCCCTAGGTCTTATCCCATGGGGAGGCAGAACATCAACCCAACCAACCTGAAATGAGAAGACTCCCAATCTGTTTGCAGTGTGTGGCCTGGAGTTGGTCTGAGAGCTGTAATCACCATCATCATAATTATACATACATACATAATATATACATATATACATATATGTATGTGTATATATATATATATATATATATATATATATATATATACATATACATAGTAACACTCCTTTAGAATACTAGAGCTAGCAGATCTACAGAATTTATCTCATTAAAATCTGCCCTTAGGCTTAGAGAGGAAATTGAACGGGCTAAGGGAACATGTCTGGTTGGTTACAGACCTAAGATTGGAATCCTAGATCCCTAGGGATCCTTCCACGACATCATGCCATCTCACATAAATACCCCCTTATCTATGAGTTGGACCTATTTCCTTCTCTCAAATGTATTTGCCATCAGGACAGGAATTATATAGAGCTGTCCAGGAGGTCCGGTAAGTTAACTCTGTTGGAGGGAAAGAGAGGTGAGTAAAGCCAGGCAAGGGAGTCTGGTAGAAAGCAAATTTGTACTTGAAGTCAAGAGACCCGAGCTCTAAATCAAGGCCTGGCTATTCATTAGTTGTTTGACTATGGGCAAGTCACTTAATCTTTATGAGTCTCAGTTTTATCATCTGTAAAATGGGGTTTATAACGTTTACACAACCTCCTTCACAGGGTGGTTGTGAGGGGAAACACTTCATCAGTCTCTAAGGACTATATAAATGGAAGTCATCATCATCATCATCATTATTTTAAGCTCCAGGGCTCCCTGGGGACAGGGTAACAGTTCCTAGTTCTTAGAGTAATTGAGCTATAATTCAAAAAGAACCTACTCCAAGCAGGAATCTAGAGCAGGACCTACAAAGAAATTCTCTCCTTATTCATGCCTCATATCCCAGGCACTAGCCTGCACTAAAAGGCTGCAAACACTTTTTTTTTTAACATAATAGAACCTCTAAATTGACTTATTTAAATTAAAGTTGAATTGTTCCATTTCTTCGCTGTATTTGGGAACTAATGCATTGCTATAGGGAGAATTTGTCATTTTTTAACAGAAAAGAATTTGTTTGAGAAATAACATCCTTACACAAACATCATTCATGGAAAATGTAAATTTACCAAGATAACAAAAGCCTAAGTCTCCTTGCACATTAGCTCCACAGAATCCTGGGGAACTTCCATCACTCTCTTTACTATCCCCCTCCCCCTGCCCTGAGGCTTTTTTGGTAAACTTTGGGGGCTTCTGCAGGATTCTAACAATCGTAGAACTCCAGGAAAGGTTGAACAAATCCTCCCTTTGATCATCTCCACCTAAATTTGTACCCTACCCCCAAGGTAGATCTAGAGATTTATCTAGTCCCTTAGTCTTCTGATCTCCACTTGGTGGGGATGCGGTGCTGGACCAGGTTGTCATTCAGACCACCTACATGTTCATGGTCTCCTCCATGAAATCACTTTGAGACCGAATCTTCTTGGAGATGGAGAGAATCCTGGGTCTTTGGGAAGTTAATAAGGAGCACCCTGTTCTCCATATCAGTATCAGCCTACCTGGCCCAGGAATCCATTTGGTCTGCATACACCTTTTCACACACAGTTGCATTTAGATCGGGGTTCAAAACTCCTAGTCATTTGTTTACTTCCCCTTTCTTTGGAGGTAGAGCTAGAGGCTACTATTGGGTCAGTGATCCCCTAGCCAGTAACCCCAACCCAGTGGGACCTGGGAGAACCAGCTTTTCAAATTTTTAAGATTTTACTTTATTTTTTCATAATCCCTTGAGTCTACAGTTGTTTCTGAGAACTAGAGGCTATTGTGCAGAAGAAGACCTTGGAGCAAGTATAGGAAAAGGGAAGGTTTCAGGAAGAGTCAGTCTTAAGAGTAGGCAAAACTAGATTCTTTCTGCTTAACTGCTACTGGGTTTTCCACCCTGCTGAACTGCCTCCTTTCTGTGCCACAGAATCATCCCTTGAGTGTCCCAAATAGTAGGGTTTAGTGGAAAGAACTTGGATGGGGAATCAAAGGTTCTGGGTTCTAGTCTCAACTTTTGTTCATTTGTGACTTCACTGGACAAGTGATTTGTTTTCTCTGGTCCTTAATGTCCTCCCGGGTAAAATAAAGGGGTTGAACTGTATATTCTCAAAGGTCTTTCTGGCTCCAAGTTCTACCCAGTCCCTAGACACTCTCTAGTTGTGCCTTCTGATTCTAAAGTTCCTTTTTCTCCCTCTTCCCTACCAGCATGTTGTGAGCCTTCCCTGACAAGTAGATGAAGGCTTCCTTATATATTCCCCTGGGGGTGGGGGTGGG
Source organism: Potorous gilbertii (assembly GCA_028658325.1). Lineage (NCBI taxonomy): Eukaryota > Metazoa > Chordata > Mammalia > Diprotodontia > Potoroidae > Potorous > Potorous gilbertii. The sequence continues at coordinate 271,739,737 of CM053769.1, read as the reverse complement.
GGGAGTGGAGGGGAATGGTCTTGAATAAATAGAAGAGATTTCTGAACTTGATAACAGAGGATCTCAGGATGAGCCCCAGCTCTGATACTTGCTATTTCCTGATCTGTAAAATGGAGACAATAACATACTCCTCACCTCCCAGAAGGAGTTATTGCATTGTAAGTCCTAAAAGCTTAAGAAATGTATGGTGCCATGACTGGATCCTTCCCCAGAGTTGCTGTCCCTCTGGAATTGCCCTTGGGCCCCCAGACTTGATCTAAACTTTTGGTTACTGGGTAGACAAATCTTTATTCATCTCAAGATGAAACTAAGCCAGAATAAGGTCCCCTAGAGGGAAAATAACTAGTAATAACAGCTCATATCTTTATAACCTTTAAAGTTTACAAACTTTGATTGACACCATGTACTAGTGTATCATTGTCTTGATTTTACAGATGAGGAAACTGAGACCTAGAGAGGACAAGAGACTTGCCCAAGGTCACAGATAGTGTTGGAAACAAGACTCAAAATTTAAATCAATCCTTCCTTCCACTAACATCTTCACTTCTGCCCCACCCCAGCCTCACTCATCTGCCTCTGTTCTCTCTGTCCCCTGCACAGATGCATCTCCATCTGAAGGTGTCAATCTCAATGCCCCCAACAGCCTGGGCGTCAGTCCCATGTGCGCCATCTGCGGGGACCGTGCCACGGGCAAGCATTATGGGGCCTCCAGCTGCGATGGCTGCAAGGGCTTTTTCCGCAGGAGTGTGAGGAAGAACCACATGTATTCATGCAGGTGAGCATGCCTGGGAATCTACCTATACCCCTGGGGAGAGTGCTGGAGTAGCAATCCTGTCTCTCATGCTTATTACCCATGTGGCCATGGATAAGCGGGCCTCCGTTTCCTTATCTATAAAATGGGAGTAATGATAGCCCCTATCTCATAGGGTTGGTGTACGCCAGAATGGATTCAAGATCTCTGACCCTAAGCAAATCACTTACCCTCTCTAGGTAACTCTCTAAGGCTATGACTTACAGAGAGGGTGACAACCTACACTGGAGGAGGGAGTTTTCCACATCTGGAAATTTTCTGTGCCAATGAAATCATAGGCCCAGCCCCTATATATGTGTATATACATATATATATATATATATATATACATATCTCCATCATTTGATGATGGTGACAATTCAGAATCAGGTCATCAGAGGGATTACCCATAAGGACTTCAGACTTATTGATAAGTACAAGGAAATGGTAGAAATTGCAAACATATCGCCACAGGCTATGAAAATTTAACACCTGCTGAGTACCTAGCAAAACATGACCTGTTGACCAGAATTAGATGTACCAGAAGCTTATTACCTTTCATGAACTAAGACATGACAAATCCCTCTACTACAAGTACAGACCCCAAAATATCCTGGAAAGCTCAAGCAGCAAACTGCAATGGAACTAGACCATTATCACAAGCCAAATTGTTACACTCAATCATCTAGACATCACAGTGATCCATAAAGAATTTAAAGAACAACGTTTTCTATAGATGTCACCATATCAAATATGCATCTTCTCCAAGCTTCATAGAATGAGGAACTTCCAAAATACAGTCGTTAACAGTGGAACTCACAGCTACATGGGAACAGGATGAGGATCATCCCTGTTGTCCCAGATGCTATAGGAGGTATACCTACAAGAAATGCTTACAGCAGGCATTCTTTTCACCTATTCAACATTCTGCAGAACATTATGATAGTGACTTGTTCCAGGACCGTTTTCTAGCTGAACTCCATCAAACAAGATGAAAAGAACATTGTCTCTACAATCAGCAGCAGATGACTACATCTCCTATTTTACTAAGAAGATTGAGGCCATCTGCTTTATCTCTTAACATCCTAACATTGCTTCCCTTGTGGTCCCAAAGGATATTACTAATAAAAATGACTGACATTTACATGGCACTTTCCATAATGTTTATTATTTGAAACTCACAACCCTCATCCACTTTCCCGGCTTCAGTTACGGCCTCTAAGTTCTCAAATCTAGGTCTCTACCCCAAAGCTCCGGTCTTACATTTAAACTTCCTGCTGGATAACTCTACCCGGACATCCTACTGGTACTTCAAATTGAATGTGCCCAAAGCAAGTCTCTCCTCCCAGCCTCAAAATGCCCTTTCCTCTAATATCCCTATTTTCTATTTATTGTAATGCTACTGTCCTCTATTTCCCCAGGCTCAAAATTGCAGTTATCTTTAACCCATTCTCATTTCTTCAACCCCCATGTCCAATGAGTTGCCAAATAATGACCATTCTGCCTCCATAATGTCTCCCACATTCAAGTCTTTCTCTTGACTAACAGTTACCAGCCTAATTCAGTCTCTCACTACCATTTCTCTGGATTGTTGTCTCAGCTGTTCTCCCTGCCTCCAATCTACCATTCTCTTTGATCCTTCACACAATGCCTAGGCAACTTTCCCAACACACTACTCTGATCATCTCATTCCTCTAGTCAAAAATTTTGAGAGGTTCCCATTACCTTCCAAATAAAATGCGAACTGCTTAACCTGATATCCAGTGTCCCTAACACATGATCGAACCCATCCCTACACTTATTCTGTATTACAGGCAAACTGGACTACTATCTGCCCCCATCCCAACCTCTTCTCATGCCACCCTCCTGCTTTATGCCATTCCAACAGAACGTGTAAGTTCCTTGAGGGTAGGAATTATTTCATTTGTGTCTTGTACCTCCGGCATCTAGCAGAGTACCTCATACAAATGGGAGCTTAAAAAATGTTTGTTGAGTCAAATTGGATTTGTTTATTGCATCCTCCAGGCCAGAATGGATTTCTCTTGCAATGCCATCTGCTGAAAGAAAGGTTCAAGGCCCAACTTAGGACCCAGTTTGTCCATGAAGCTTTTTTGAACTTCCTCCAGCTGAAATTTTGTCCTAGAGCTTTGCCTATAACTTGTGTCACTGGTGGCCTACTGCTTTGTATACTGGTTATTTGCATATATGACTTTCCCTATGTTAGTGATAAGCTCAGAATCAAGGAATGTCTGGAAAGGTTTAGACCAACCTTTACCTGACCTCCCCTTCCCCATCCCTGACCAGTGGTCATCTAGACTTCTTTCCAAGGCAGTCCATTATTCTTATTGTTAGGAGGTGTCTAAGCAGAAATCTACCTTTCTACAAGCCCACCCACTAAACTGATACTAGTTATGCCCTCTGGGACTGAGCAAGGCAGATGTAATCCTGCTTTCTCATGACAATCTTTAGAATACTCCCCATTATGTACTGAAGAAAGTATGAACTTCTTATCCTGGCATTTGAGTCTTTTGCACACTGTCCTTTTCTGGTCCAATGTTCCAGTCTCTGTTCTCCTGTTTCATGGCCCTTTGAAATCAGAAGCTTTATCTTGCTTTTATCTGTTTCCTCGGTGCTGAACCCAATGTTGTGGACATGCTAGGTACTTCTTATCTGTTGGAATTGAATTTCCATTTTCTCTCACCCCTCCTATTTCTTCCCCACTCCCAATTCCCCCTAGGTTTAGCCGCCAGTGTGTGGTCGACAAGGACAAGAGGAATCAGTGTCGTTACTGCAGGCTGAAGAAGTGTTTCCGGGCAGGGATGAAGAAGGAAGGTGAGCTCAGGCCGTCCCATCCTCCACCCTTGGGGGCAGAGTCGTAATTTTATGGCTTGGCCTGTGGTTAAGGAAAAGGAGATAGTTAAGGAAAAGGGCAAGCTAATGGTGGAGAAGAGGGTGGGGCCGTGTTCTTGAAATAGAATTGAAGAGATAGCTGACTTCTCCTTCCCCTCCCAGCCACAAAGACTCACCCAGCCAAGGGTGTGGAGAGGACTGGGTTGATGAGTTTCCTTTCCACCACAGGGCTTGGGAAAAGGGCGGTACCATTTTATACAATTTGTATTTTCTCTCAGTCCTACCTGCACCCCTAGCCCAAACCACCACCTCCAGCTCCATGTATGCTCTCTAGGATTCCCAGCCTGGAAGTCAGAAGAACTGGATTTAATCCTTATTTTGCCCCCTCACTCACTGTGTGACCTTGGGTGAATCACTTTCCTCTTCTGCTATAAAAAATGAAAGGGCTGGATAAGATTTGAAGTTCTTAACCTTTTTTTGTTATGTGTCTTGGAAGCCTTTTGCAATCTGGTAAAACTTTTGGACCCCTTCTCAGAATAATATTTTTAAATGCCTATAGTAAAATACCTAGGATTACAAAAAAAAAAAACAACCAATTGCACTGAAATACAGTTATACAATTTTTTTTAAAAAACAAGCTCTTGGATTTCAGGTTAAGAACCACTGGAGTAGACAGTCTTAAAAGTGCCTTCTATTCCTGACATTCTGTGATATATATAATCTGTGACTATGACAATTTGTTTACAGAATCCAATGTAAGCTTGCTTCTCTACTTGGGGCGTCAGTTTGCTCAACTCAGTTAGGTCCCTTACAATTCTGAATTCCATGATCTATCATCCCTCATCACACACAGAGAAGTGAAGCCAGGAAGTGACCTATAGTAGCCACTGTATATATGTTTATTAAATTAACTAATTTTAGGATTATAGACTTAGTATTGGAAAGGACCTTAGAAGCCATCTAGTCCAAACCCCTTCTTTTAGAGATGAGGAAAATGTGGTCTGGAGAAATGAAGCTGTTTGCTCAAGTCCACACAGGCAGGAAAGAGACAAAGATGGATTCAAACCCAGGTCCTCGAAGCCATATATCTAGCAGTCTTTCCACTGTCCCATGCTACCTCAACTTTATCTATACAGCCAAATATCCTTCAATGAACTTCCAAACCTCCCATTCCCACTCATCCTGCAGCTCTGTGATTGACTCTGTACCCTATCCTATGTACACATGCGTGCACACACACACATGTACACATACCTCAAAGCACCTACGTGCAACCAGGGCTTGCTGTTCACCAAGCCATGAAGGCTTTTCTTTGGAGCCTGTCCTCCTTCCCTCTTGGCCCTTACTTGATCTCCCTCTCTGACACCTTGATCTTCTTTGAGCATTTGGCTCTGTGTCCTATTCCAGTAGGGCATTATTCTTAGCTCATGGCCCCAAATGGTTCCCGTGGATATTTGCATTTTAACAAAAACAGCTTTCTTTCATGGTGGCGTTTCAGGAGCTGAATCAGCAGATGGATATTTTTTTGTCTGGTGACTCAGCAGACAGCCACCCACTCTGCCTATGTATAAGGCCAGACTTAAATAGAAATGCTCATATACATTTATACCATGTACATTCACACATATTGGCACTGAAGAGTCTTTAGAAGTCTTTTAACTGATTGACCTTCATCATTTTACAGGTAAGGACACTGAGGCACAGAAGGGGGAAGGGACTTCTCTAAATCACAGAGTAAGACTATCTAGTCTGGAGCTAGGACTAGAATGCAGAGTCCTGGTTCCCAATTCAAGGAATCCCTTAGCATTAGACAGTCATTTCTTTGCACACACCTATGTAACAGACATTTCCATACTCATGACTTTGAGAGACTCTCTCTCCCTTCCTTGCTTCTTATGATCATCAAGGTGTCTTCCTGCTATACAAATCTAGGATTCTAGGATACTCTACACTCACAATCCTATATCCTATGTGTGGACCGATACATCTATATGCACACCCTCATCCAGGAGCAATGTGTCTCAGGCTTCTTAGGAAAGCTACTGGCAGAGGGATAAGATTTCCAGATTGCTGTAGATAACTTCTTGTCTACCTGCCCTACCTGACAGAAGAAATAACAATGTATACCAGGCCAGTGGGAGGTAAATCTGAGAGTACTAGCTGATGCCCAAATGTAATTGGGGAGGGCTGGTTGGTAACAGATTTGTGTGGGCTGGTAAGTTTTGTTGGTTATTTACAAGGCTGGGATAACTCTTCTGTTGATGCACACACAACAGTTAATGTGACAGCGGACCCAAGTTACTGATTGCCATTGGTGTCAGTCTTTAGGTAAATCTTGGTATTGGTGTTTCCAGGGAGTTACTATGAAACACCTCCATAATGGCTCACAACATCTAACTTCCTTTCTCTGGTCCAATGGGAGAATCCAAAACCAAGAACTCATTCATAGATTTGGGAAGGCCATTTGTTTTGGGGGGAGGGGGTTTGACCATTAAGGTTCTCCTCCTGATGACCATGTAAGGAGGAGTATTTGGAAAGATAAACCTCAGAAGTAGAGAGAATGAGTCAGTAGTACCTAGAGTACACCTCAGCAGCTACCAAGTTATCCCACATCTGCCTACTGGAGTCTCTAGGCTTTATTTCAATATCTTCTACTGAATCTAACACTTGATCTTTTTTTCCCCCTTAGCCAGAATGAAAACAGTCAGTCAACAGATATTTATTAAACCTTATTATAAGCCAGGCATTGTGTAAAGCACTGGGGTTACAAGAAAGGCAAAAAAAGAAAAACTACAGTCCTTGGGTTTGGGATGATTTATCTGGTTCCTCTTCTCTTGTATTGGCTCCTAAAGGCTGGAACAGTCCCTGAAGGTCCTGATGGGGCATTCATCTCCCCCTTGAGAAGCCCCCTTAAGGGCTTACTATGTGCCTGAATGCTAGGGATACAAAGGAAGGCAAAATACAGTGTCTGCCTTCCAGGAGCTTACATTCTAAAAGAGAAGACAGCAGAGAAATAAATCCATAAAAAATACAGAGTAGATGGAAGCTAATCTTTGACGGGAGGACTTCAGTGGGTTGTGAGACAATATCTCCTTGGAGGAGACACTAGAGCTAAGCTGTTGTCCAAGAGAAGGTAAAAATTTCCTTACCACCAGAAAAAGGAGAAACTTCTGTCAGGGTCCCAGCCTCTAGACTCTGAGAGAATCCCCAGGTCTCCAGAGTACAGCCCAGAGACAATTGGGTCCCAAGATAACACCTTGTCTCCCAAGTACTTTAAAGTTTACAAAGTACTCTCCTCAAAGCTACTATGTGAGGCAAGTTGTACAAATGCATTGCCTCCATTTTACGGATGAGGAGGAAACAAACCCAGGCAGGGGAAGCGACTTGCCCATGAGCACACAACTATTAAGAACTGGAGCCAGGGCTAGGAGGACCCAGGTGCCTTGACTCTGAGTTCAGAACCCCAATCATTTTTCCCCGGGAGGTGGGGAGAGAGATAGAATAATGGATTGAGTCTCTAGAATCAGAGACCTTAGGTTCAAACTCTGCTTCTGTGTGACCTTGGATAAGAAACTTCCCTTCTCTGAATCTGTTTCCTCATCTATAAAATGAGAGGACTGGACAAGGACCCTCAAAGGTCCCCTATAACTCTCAATCTAGGATCTTATGTAAAGAAGTGAAAGAGATGGGTAAAATGGGAACACTCGAAAATCCCAGGCCCCAGCATGGCCATCAGGGCATACAGACTCTGGGAAATCTGGGCTCATCCTCTGCCCCAGCTCTGCCCCTGGTCTGTTAATATTCAATAGAAGTTACATTAGGTCCACGACCTGGCTAATACTGAGCAAACATTTGGAAAACATCATTCCGTGACTGAACTCGAGCCCAGTGCTGATAACGTGGAGCCTGACCTTGAAGGGGCCTATTTACTGCTGCTGCTGACAGCAGGCCTTTCATCCCGACAACGGCTTAGCTGCTCCCTTGCTCAGGCTTAGTTAGGCTGTCCTGCAGGGAATGCCAGCCTCCTGTTGTTCAAGCTGTTTTGATTAGGACCCAGGCAGCAAGTAGTCAGGTATGGGGGGGAACAATATCCCCCGTTTTTGTTGATCAGAGAAGAGATAGTTCCAGGTAAAAAAGTGACAAAGGGACATGAGAGCTTTCCCCCAAGCTGATGGAAGAAATGGTTTTCTGACCTCAGAAAGGAGTCAAAGTATCCTCTTTATATCGGACAAGCTGCTACTCACCCACTGGGGGGCCAGTTTCCTCATTTATTAAATATGAATATTAAATATCTATTATAATTGGAATAAGGTCCTTCCCAGCTCTGACATTTTATGTTCTAAGATCCCTTCCAACTCTGATAAACTATTTTAAGTTCCCTATCAGTTCTGACATTCTATGTTTTGAGTACCCTCCTTGTTCTGCTGTTCTCTGTTTTAAGGTCGTTCCCAGCTCAGACGTTCTGAATTATAAGGTCCCTTCCAACTCTGACAGCCTGGATTCTAAGGTCCCTCTCAGCTCTGAAATTCTGTTTTGAGATCCCTTCCAGCTCAGACATTCTCTCTCTGTGGATAGTCACTGCTCTCAGTCAGTCAATACCACAGATTGAGCAACCACGATACAGAGCCATGAAATGGGATAATGCAGGCTGTTCCAAAAGTCGTAATGCAATTTTTAAGATAACAAACTTTTAGAACACCTTGTACATGTGTATCACTTTGCAAATGCTGAAGTGCTATATAAATGCTTGCTATAGTAATAATAGTTACTATTGTTACCCATTAGTAAGGGTGAAAGCATCTAGAGAAAGGAGAAATGGAGATTTTGAAGCGGAATAGAAATTAACAGTCATAAACTCAGAGATTGTCAGAGCTAGAAGGGAGCTTAGAGGTCATCTTGTTGGAATTCCTTTTACAGGAGGATAAACTGAGGCCCAGGGATGAAAAGTGACCTGCCCAGGATGACATATAGGAAATGACAGAGCTGAGACTAGAACAGGGGTAGGGAACCTGTAGCCTCAAGGCCACATTTAACTTTCTAGGTCCTTGGGTGAGGCATTTTGACTGAGTCCAAGTTTGTAGGTTTCCCACCCCTACACTAGAACCTAGTATTCCTGAGTATTAATCCAATACTATTCCCCCCACAGCAAGCTGAAACTCAATTTTGGACTAAAAGCCATTTACAAGTCAAAATTGGGTGCCATTTGTATCGTGGATCCTTGTGACAGTCTGGTGAAGTCATCTCAAAAATGTTTTTAAACACATAAAACAAAATACATTAGGTTACTGAGGAAACAGATTATGTTGAAATAAAATTATCAATGGACTCCAGGTTAAGTACCCCTGCCCTAGAAGAATATCTGGGTGAGAAGGGACCTTGGAACACATCTAATTCAATCTCCCACTTTAATAAATGCTTACTGAATGGAGACAAATGCAGAAATCCCCTTTAAATATCCCAGAGAAGTCAGCCAATAAATATTCACTAAGTACCTACTAAGTGCCAGGTGCTGTGCTAAGCAGGGTTACAAAGAAAAGCCAAACAGCTCCTGCCCCCAAGGACCTTACAGCCTAGTGGGGGAGGGGGAGCAGAGACAACATGAAAACAATTATGTACATGCAAACCATGCAAGCTATCTATGGGATAACTTAGAAATAATCAATTGAGGGAAGGCACTAGAATTCAAGGGGATTGAGAAAGGCTTCCTCTAGAAGGTACCATTTTATCTGGGACCTGAAGAAAGCCCGGGAAGCTGGAGGCAGAGTTGAGAAGAGAGAATGTTCTGGACCTGGGGGACAGGCTGGGGAAAAGTCATGGAGCTGGGATATGGCATGTTCTGTGCTAAAAATAGCAACTAGGCTGTTGGAGCTGGGTCCTAGAGTATGTGGAGCAAAGCATTAAGAAGGCTAGAAAGGCAAGAAGGGGCCAGGCTGTGAAAAGCTTTTTTATATTTGACCCGAAGGCAGTCAGGAGCCATTGGAGTTTATTGAGTAAGGGAGTAACTGCATAAGTAGCCATCTAACGACTAACTAATCTATATATTGACCCAGACTCTGTCTCCTTATAAATTCCCTCCATTGCTCCTCACTCTACCCTGTGGGGTCAAGCAGTACAAAGAAAATTCTTTCCCATGATAGTTCTTTAAATACTTGAAGACTGAAGTGTCTATTGGCCCCAAATCTTTAATCCCAAAGACAGCTAGATGGTACGCTGGATAGAGGGCTGGTCTTGGGGTCAGGAAGTCCCAAGGTCAAAGCTGACCATAGACACTAGCTGTGTGACCCTGGGCACATCATTTAACCTCTCTGGCTCAGTTTTCTCAACTGTAAAATGTGAAGAATATCATCTACCTCCCAGAATTGTTGTGAAGGTCAAGTGAGAACCTGGCTCATGAAAGTTTAATAAATACTTATTTTCTTCCTTTCCCATCCTAGTTATCTTCCTTTATATGTATTTAAAAATATCAGCCACTGACCACTCTATACAACTTTAAAGTTTACAAAGTGCTTTCCATATGTGATCTCAATTAATCCTTGCTACTCCTCTTTGAGGTAAATACTGTTGGTATTATTTTCATCTCCATTTTGTAGATGAAGAAAACTGACTCTGAAAACTGAGGAAGGCTAAACTACTTGTTCAATATCACACAAGTACTGTCAGAGGCAGGACAAGAAGCCAGATCTGTCTTGATCTGAAGTCTAGCAGTACATACCATGCTGCTTCCTTGCTCCCATGTGTTTCTGTCTTTCTTATGAAGGGTAGTATGTTGTAGTAGAAAAAGTTCTGAGCTTGGCATCAGGAGACCTGATTCTAATCCGGTTCTCTCACTTTGCTCCCAGCTTCGATCAAGTCCTGTGATCACCTGTTTCGGCCTCAGTTTTCCCATCTATCATATTCAGGGGAGAGGGGGCAGAGGGGACAGAAGGAAGAATAATATCTACCCTCCCCCACCCTCTAGGGATTGTGTGAAGATAAAATAAAACAAAATGAGAGGGCAGATGAGAAAGTCATTTACAAGCCCTGTGTTCCTCTGTACTCAGGTAAGGAACTGTCATTGCTTCTCTTGGACAGGACTAATTGTCACTTAGATAAGATACTGTCTCCCAGACTGGCCTGACTCATCTTCCAGAGGCCAGGGTCCTCAGTGGTCTGTCCCTACTATTCCTTCCCTTTTGGGAAAAATGGCATCATGGGTTTTCCCTGATCTCCACCATCCCTGGGGAGTGGCTCTAACAGAGGGGACCATTTCTTTGACCATAGACCACATAGATCTTTCAAACTCTTGAACTTACAAAGTTTTTTCTCATCCTTTTTCTCACTTGGTCTTCTCATGGTGGCCCTTTAAGGCAGATAAGGTGGGTGTAACTATTTCCATTTTACAGATGGGGAAGTTAGGGAACAGAGAGGGGAAATTACATAGCTAGTTAGCAGTAAGCAGATGCTAAAGTCCAAGACTCCTAGTTTTTAGTTTTTTACCTCTTACTCTACCACTTGAACTGCCTTAGCTGTAGTTTCTCCATCAATGATAAAGCAACCAGTCTATGTGAGAGGAAGGAATTGAACCCAAGGACTCATCGAGGTCTTCCATGTTAGGCCTGTGGTGAACCAGAGGCAGGGTAAAATGGGTACATCCAGTAGTCATTTGACAAGCTCACAGTGTGTCATCACTGCACTAAGCACTAATGTGTACAAAGAAGGGGGAAGCTTACCTGCTGATTGGGGAGACTAGGTGCATCTGCATGTGCATGCAGGATCCTGCAGTACGAATAGAATATAATCTCAGAGGGAAGGCACTAGCAGGGCTGGAGGGAAAGGGTCCCAGGAAAAGCCTGTGGAAGGTGAGCATTGGGCAGGAGCCTGCCCAGGCAGGTAAGAGGTGGAGGGGAGGAAAGAGGCACATGAGGAGGCATATACACATGAGGGTCAACCAATATGAAGTCTTCGAGATGGGGGATGATGCATCATATGTAAAGGAGAGCAAGGAGTCCAGTGGTGCAGGATTAGGGAATGCATGGAGAGGAGTAAAATATAAGAAGACAGGAAAGGTAGAAAGGGTCCATGTTGTATAGAGCTTTAGATGCCAATCACAGAACTTCATATTTTATCCTGGGGGTAATAGGGAGTCATTGAAGTCTGTTGAGTGAGGAGAGAGGGAGGGGTGTGTGTGTGTGTGTGTGTGTGTGTGTGAGGCAGACAGAGACAGAAAGAGAAAGAGAGAGGCAGAGACAGACAAAGAGATAAAAACAGGAAGAGAAAGGCAGAGAGAGAAAGAGACACAAAGAGAGAGAGGCAGAGAGACAGTGACAGAAAGAGAGAAGCGAAGACAGAGACACAGGGAATTGGTTCTGCATGTTAGAGACATCACTTTGGCATCAGAATGGAAGGGAGATCAGATTGGGGAGAGAGCTGAAGCATGGAGACCACATTAGGAGGCCAAGACAATAGTCTAGGTGAAAGGAGATGAGGACCTGCATCTCTGTGGTGACTGTGTGTGGAGAGATGGAAATGTACATGGGAGCTTCTACAAATGTAGCTGTTTGAAGTGCGGGGAATTGAGACATTAATGGTGCTGAGATTTCAAGTCTACTTCAACAAGTAGATGGTGGTCAATAGGGACAGGGGAGTTTTGGTTGGACTTGAGGGAAAAGATAATGCATTTTATTTTGGGCATGTTAAGTTTGAGATGCCTACAGGACATCCAATTCAGTAGGGAGTTGTACAGTGCTATATCTCGAGAGAGCTTAAAGCTAGATATATGGGTTTGAGAACTATCTGCAGAGAGTTAATTGAACTCAGGGAAATTGATGAGATCACCAAGTAAGATCATAGAGAGGGAAAAGAGAGGCCAGGAGAGAGCCTTGGGGGGCATCCATAGTTAGCAGGCACGGTTTGTAGATGAAGAACCAGTAAACGATTCTTTGGAGTGGTCAGACATGTAGGAGGAAAATTAGGAAAAAGCAGTGTAAGGAAAACCTAGGAAAGGAAAGGTGTCCAGCAAGAGCTGAGAGGGCAAGAAGAATAAAAACTGAGAAAAGGCCATTAGATTTGGCAGTTTCTTAACTTAATTGCTGGCAGCTTTAGAGAGGGTAGTTTTTGTTAAATTATGAGATTGGAAGCCAGATGCAGAGGGTTCAAAGGTGAATGACAGGAGAGGAAGTAGAGGTCTCCAGTATAGATAACTCTGTCAAAAAACTTAGTAGAGAAGAGGAGAAGAGATACAGGAGAGGAGAGAGCAGGGACTCATGGAAAATTGTCTCTCCTCAAAGAAAAGTAACAGTACTGGCCTGAGCAATCAGGTCATCTTCTCTATGGCCTGTCTTCCTGGCTTCAATGAATAGTCAGGTATCAGTCTACCTTTGTAGTCTCATCTCTCCTAATATATTCTAAGTTCTAGATAAAATGAATGACTCATAGTCCTCCAAATATGTCCCATCCTTTCTCACTTCCATACCTTTGCTCATAATGTTCTTGATACCTGAAATCACACACACACACACACACACAACCTGTTGACATCCTACAAGTTCATCAAGGCCAACCTCCAATACTACTTCCTCCAGGAAGTCTGATCCCACTCAACAATACAATTAAAAAAACTTTTCCTTCCTTGACCTCAGAGAATACTTTATTTGTCCTTGTCCAATGTGCTTACCATATTCCATTTTGTATTCTATTTAGTGATGACCTGGTCTTTTCTCCTTGATTGTATGGTGAACTCCTCAGGTTCATAAGATTTAGAACTGGAAGGATTCTTACTGATTGTCTGGTCCTATGTCCTCATTTTACAGGGGAAGAAATTGAGATCCAGAGAGGTTAAATTGCTGAAGTTTTCAGAGATAGTAAGTGGCCAAGCCAGGATCTGAGCCTGTATCTTGTGACAAAATCCAAGGATCTTTACACTACACACCATACTACCTCTGCAGACAGACTCCATACCAAATTTGTTTTTATGCCCTGCTCCCTTTCAGAGTCTTGTATGTAGTAGGCCCCTAATATACATGTTGAATTAAATTCACAGGCAGCAAGCAGATGGTGACTTGGCCCTCCCCTGGGATCCAGGTTGAGTGAAGTCAGTGCGTACAACCTGCAGATTCTTTCATTCTTCCCATTCTTCCTCTCTCAGTTCAGTATCCAACTGTCCCTTTTGACTTACAGCCGTACAGAATGAACGGGACCGGATCAGTACACGGAGATCAAGCTATGAAGACAGCAGTCTGCCATCCATCAATGCCCTCCTACAGGCTGAAGTACTCTCCCAGCAGGTAGCAGGCCAGCCTTAACAGGACAGGGGTGGGAGAAAGAGGTGCAGGGTAGGGGTTGGGGGGGAGCATGGAGGAGGCCTGGAGGGCTTCTGGAATGCTGCAGGGATCAAGAGGAAATGTTCTTGGAATCTTTCAAGAGATCTGTAGGACCCTAGCTTTCCAGCATAGAAGACTAAATGTTAGTGCTGGGAAAAATCTTAGAGTATAGAATTTGAGAGTGGAAAGGAATCTCAAAAGAAAGGATGCATGAGCAGCAAGGGACCTTCTTATCCAGTCCATTTGTCTCTTGTTGAGAGAAAGGGAGAGAGAGAAAAGACCCAAAGAGAGGGAGGATTTAACCAGAATCACTCATCTAGTTCTGGCACAGTTGGAATAGCAAGGGGATAATTAGATTCCCTGAATCTTGTGGGATTTTCTGATCCCAACCAGTAGGGTCAGATCAGGCAACCACAGCTCTTAAGTTCTAGTATACAAGCCCATCCTCACTCAGACTGGCAGCTTTAGGGCCTCCAACTTCTTCCCCTCTTCTAAGACTCCTGTAACCATCAGTAATAGCTTCTGGGTCAATCTCAGGGGACTCTCTAGACCAGAGTTTTGCCTCCAATCATTCAGAAGTGTAATTTTAGGGGAGGCAGGGCTTTCTGGATAGGGATAAGGACCATATGCCTGACCTCACCCCTCACCCCCTCATTGAAGTATAATGCTATTTCTTGTATTACATAAATCCACCTTTTATAGTATGTAAATGCATCTTTTAAAGAAAATTCTCACCTCAGATTAATGTAGCTTAATGAAAGTGGACTTGAAGTAGGGAAGTTGAAGTTCTAGAATCAATTCTGCCATATGTTATTTGTGTTATCTTAGGCAGGACATTTCTTTCTGAGTAGCCTTTTCCTTCTTTGAAAAATAAGCAGGTTTGGTGAAGGGGTCTTGGTGGCCCCCTTCCAGCCCCGATATTCTATGACCAGGGTTCTGCGACCTAGTATCTTCATCAATACATGTGATAGATTGACAATACCTCTATGACATTTCTGGCCTTGACTTCCCCAACTAATTCCCTGTGTGATTCTAGACAAATCACTCCCCACCTTGTGTCTTGGATTTCTAATCTATAAATAACCTCCAAGACAGGGGTTAAAATGTTTTAATAACTTTATTTCAATATTATTAGTCTTCTTTATAATTGTTAGTATTTTATTTTATTTATTTAATCATTTTATTCTGGGAAGGTGTCCATAGGCTTCTCTAGACAGCCCCAGGGGTCCATGATACACAAAAGAGATTAGGAACCCTGCTCTAAGGTTCTTTTCTGCTCTAAACTCAATGAGAATTTGACTCTAAGTCTGGGGAAGAAGAAAAACTACCAAGCCTGTGGTCAGGAATCTGTTTCTTCTGACTTCACTCCACTCCTCATCCGTAATAATCTCCCTCTCCCCAATATAAATCCGTTGTCTCCCTGGCAGATCACATCTCCCATCTCAGGAATCAACGGGGATATCCGGGCCAAGAAAATTGCTAGCATTGCTGATGTATGTGAATCCATGAAGGAGCAGCTTTTGGTGTTGGTGGAATGGGCCAAATATATCCCTGCCTTCTGTGAATTGCCCCTAGATGATCAGGTGAGGGTCCTCAGAATGATTCCTACCATTATGTGTGTTTGGGTATTCCAGAAAGTAGCATAGTATGCATCAGAATATCTTTGTGGTGGGGGAGTTATCACTACTATTTGAGGTTCTATGGATATGCACTATGGATATCTCTTGGAGTTTGCTTCCTTGAAATGGCATGGGTCCTGCCATGGTGATGAGGCAGCAGGATAATGATGGAAAGAACATTAAATTTGATGTCAGATGACCCAGGTAGGAATCTCAGCTCTGCCCCTCAGTGTGACCTTGGCCAAGGAATTTTTCCTTTCTGGACCTCAGTTTCCTTCTCAATAAAAGAAGAAATTGGATTAAATGATCTCTAAGGTCTCTTCTAGCACTAACCCTATGATACAACCAAAGTTATGTAGCAAGTAAGTGGAAGGAGCCCTCAAGACTCCCAGAACCACAGGAGCTCAGACCATAAAATAAAATGTCACCGTTAACAGAGACCCTTGGCCATCAGGGGTCAGAATTAGATGTAGGGGTGTGCTGGATCTGGCTCCAGACAAGGGCTGATTGTTAAATTTTCAGTGTGAGCATTTACACCTTAGAACTCAGCAAAAAGCTACCAGTTAGGGCTTGATATATTGTTTTGTTGATTATCTAGACTTGGATAAAGTCAGAGAGAAAATGCAGATTATATTTAAAGTGTGCAATGCATACACTGAATCAGTTGCTTGTTACCAGCAAGAAGAAATCTTAGGGGCTCATCCCAACCCCTTCATTTTATATAAGAGAAACTAAGGTCGATTGAGGAGATGACTTGCCAAAGGTCACACATCAGATTAATCACAAATCTGGGATAAGAACTCAGATCTCCTGACTTTCCAGTCCATTCCAGCTCCCTACTCTGCTTATGCTGCTTCTTAGCTATTCAAGACCTGGGTGATACCTTCCTGCTTGGGCCTCTAAACCCCGTTCTCTCTTCTCCTTACTCAGGCTCCTCTTGATTTTAAAAGGCACTGGCAAACTCATTATAACATGCAAAGTGTCACCAGCTGATTAAGCTTAACTCATTCTCCCTCCCAGTGTTACTGGCATTATCCCACCATGACATTCTAAAGGAATGAAAAATGGCAGAACTTCAGTGACAGATTCATTTGGGGGCAAGGGAGGCCTTACCTAAAACACCTCAAATAACACCTGTGTGTGAGGCTAGATGACTCTAGAACTGGGCCAGGGGAAGAGGAACCATCCTGCCTTCTGTATAGCAAACAGTTCCAGGAACTAGTGTAAAGAGCACTGAGTGCAGTCAGAGCACTGAAGTTTGAATTCCTGGTTCTTCTATTTACTATTTGTGTGGCATAGGGAAGTTACTTCTTCCCTGGGGATCTCAGTTTTTCCCATCTATAGGATGTGAGAGGTAGACTAAATGAGCTCCAAGGTGGACTCCAGGACTCTCATTCTTCAAAACCTGGACTGAGCTCGGGCTCTGGCAGGGCACCAGCTCTTTGCCCTCCTGCCCAGAGAGGGGCTCATTCTTCTCCAACTGCTTGAGCTATTCCGCCCTCCACCACCCCCTCCACCCATGCCAGGCCCAGGTTCAGGCATTAATATTTAATCACTACTATTCCTCCCCAGGGGTCCCTGTGGGTTTAGAGACACTACTAAGCCAACCAATTGTTAACCTCTTTTTTCTCACCTAAACCTTGGAACTACTCCCAGGCAGGGGCTCAGAACATTCTCCAGGGGCAGTGATGGGTGGCAGATAGCAAGGGGAATAATTAACCTCCAGCCCCCAGCCATGGCTGGTATGGTGACCACCACAAGGGGCCAATGGGCCTTGGGAAACAGGGGCTGCCTGTGGCGTATGGGAAATGTTCCGAGGAGAATTTTGCTGGTTGGGTTATATAGAATACCTCCTGCTTCTTGGTGGATAAGAGGGTAGGGTGTCCTGGAGACCCACAGCAAGAGTACCTCCATAGCTGTGTTTGATATTGGTCAAATCATTTTCCTCCTCTGAGTCTTAGTTTTTCCATCTTTAAAATGATTGTTGGACTAAACAGTCTCTAAGTCTACTCCATCGGGATCTTCCATTCAGTGTTCTATGTCTCAAAGCGCCTTCCAACTCAGAATGTCTGTGATTCTGCTCAGACACAGGGGATTAGAGCTGCTCTTGTCTCTTAGGATCAGAGTTAGAAGATTGGGGTCCAAGTCCAGGCTTTGCTTCTAGCTCATAGCTGAACAGAAGATCTCCCAGAGCCTCAGTTTCTTGCTTCCTTTAATCCCTGCCTTACTGAACTGCACAGGGATGCTGGAATGATTCAGTGAACTAATGAATAGAAAAGTACCTTATAAATGGTAAAATTCTATGCAAAGGGAAGGCATGGTTATTGTTCTCATATCAGAGCCAACCAGGCTGGTGTTCCAAGAACAGAAAGCAGCCGTGAGACTCACCAAAGCTCACAGGACTTGTTAGCAGCAGTGCTGGGATAAGAAGCTTCTAAATTCTAGCCACCTGATGTGGAAGGCATGTGGCTTCATCTAGACTGGCATCCTCCTAGGGCCACAGGCTACATGTCTCCCTGTATGGAAGATACAGGGAAGATCTTGAGATAAAGGAGGAAGAGCAGGCATGAAAACTAAGGAATTTACTACTTTCCTCCTGGGTAGGAGAATGGAAAGGCAAGCATGGGAGAATTGTCTCCTAGGAAGCTATTGGTTATAAGGAAAGATCTTGTCTAATGGGAGAACTTGTTACCTTTTACTCCGAAAGTGTTTTCAGTCTTCTTAATACAGCCTTGCAGATAGGAGCACCATATTTCCCAACTGTCCAGCATTTTTGTCAGCTTGCCCAATGATGTACAACTGTTTTTATATTTATAAGCATACCAGGGACAACGATAATAGCTAGCACCTTCTACTACCCTCGTAGTCTGTGTAACATCTGTCAAAGAACAGACCAGCCAACCAGGTTGCTTGGTCTCTTTGGGTCTCAGGTACCTAAACTGTAAAATGAGAGGGGTTATACTAGATGGCTTCTAAGGGTCTTCCTTTCTAGTTCTAAATCCATTATTCCATGACTTTCTCCCTTGAGTTTCCCCAAGATGCTAATCCTTCTCTCTCTTGACTTTCAGGTGGCCCTGCTTCGGGCTCATGCTGGGGAACACCTGCTGCTGGGGGCCACTAAACGGTCCATGGTATTCAAGGATGTGTTGCTTTTAGGTGTGTGCTCTAGCTTTTAATTCTGCCTGACCAATTGACCTGGAAGGGAACTTCCTTAAGGAAATTCCAAGCCAAACTAGGGTCATGAGAAGAAGGGTCTGATGAATGTTTCCTTCTTTAGGTTCATTCATTGAGGAATGAAAAGTAGAGAATCTTGAATCTCTTAGCAGAGTCTCTCCTACCTCCAAAGTACCAAATCCATGACTTGCAATCTGTTGAAAAGACCTTTCTTTAGATGTGACCTTTTAGGGCATTGTGTAATAGAACCCAAGACTCAGTGTCTATCTCAGTATCCCATTTGTAAAATGGAAATAAGTGAGATTGTTCAGTGGAGCAAAAAAGGCACTGGATTTGGAGTCAGGAGGTCTGGTTTCAGATCCTCCTTTTGCCTTTCTGGTTCCCAGTTTCCAGCAGGTTGGATGAGATGATTGATCTCTAAATGGCTCTAAATGGAGAGATGGTCTTATGGCTCCTCCCCTGCTTGCCTCATCAGTTGATGTGAGGATCACAAAAGATTATGTCTGCTAAAATGATTTCACAACCATCAGCTATTCTTATTAGAACAAGAACATGTTATATTCAATACCTGCCATATGCATATGCACACATGTGTACCTGTATGCATGCATGCTCACATACATGTACACACATGTTCAATGAATATAAGCATGCACTGTGGAGGTAACTGTGCACTGTACATGTGTGTATGTGTGCCTGGTTAGATGTGCAAATCTTCATGCATATGTATACATGTGGAACCAAGAGATACATACATACATTATGTTTGTGCGTTATGTGTGAGTGCATTGTGAGTGTGTGTGTGTGTGTATGTATGTGTAGTCCTTTGATTGTTCACTGAATCAACTGGCTCTCCCCCAACAACTCAGGGAATGACTACATCGTCCCACGGCACTGCCCCGAATTGGTGGAAATGAATCGTGTTGCAGTGCGTATCTTGGATGAGTTGGTGCAGCCCTTTCAAGAGCTTCAGATTGATGACAATGAATATGCCTGTCTGAAGGCCATCATCTTCTTTGACCCAGGTACTTGAATTTAAGAAAGCTGCCATCCCCCTGGTTTAGTGGGAACCAGTCCCATCAGCCTTCACTTGATCAATGGGAACAACAGGGACTGTCATTCCCAGATATTCAGTCCCTGAACCTGTCATCTTAGAAAGGACCTGGGGAAGTCAGGTGTCCCAAAGGCCTGATGCCAGCAGGGTTTGTCATCCCAGATGAGCCACAAAACCATATGGTATGATTCATAGGTACCTCACTGAGATCATGGCTACAGAGGTAGAAGAAACCTCAGGCTATCCAGTCTCTCCCTATTTTACAGCTGAGGAAACTGAGGCCTAGGGAGATTAGGTGATTCACCAAGGTCATGTGTGCAGTAAATATCAGAGGTGGAATTTGGACCCCTAGACTCCAGAGCCAAAAACCTTGAAAAATGTCTTTTGAAAGATGATTGACGTCAATTTAGTGCCCTCAGCTTTGTAAAGCACATTATGCACTACCACTTTACATTTGCGTGCTTTCCCTCCATTATTTCCAATTTATCCTTGTTTGTATGTAGTTGTTTTCACATCACCTCCCTCATTAAGACTGCATTGCATCCTTCTCGCTTAGCACAGTACCTGGTGCATAGTGAGTCCCTTAATAAATGTTTATTGATGGATTGGCTGATCTTGAAGGAGAGACTGCTCCCTCTCTTCTCATTTCTGCATAGCACCAAGGGTAGGGCCAGGAACACAGTAGAAGCCCAGACTAAGAGTTATTTTTCTAGTGCTTAGATCAGAGCCAAAACCTTGGACTGGATGAGCCGCTGGTGTAGTGAGGAGAGTGCCTTACTCCTGACCTGGGTTCTGGTCTAGGCTCCAACTTTTAACTCAGAGCATAATATTGGACAAGTCCATTTTTCTTTATGGATCTCTGTCATCTCCTCTATAAAATGGAGGAAGCACAATGGAAAAAGTGTTGGATTTGGAACCAGGGTCATTTCATCCCTCTGTGACCCTAGGGAAGTCACTATCATCTCTGGGCCTCAGTTTCCTCTTCTGAAAAATAAGAGGTTAGGAGTAGATGTTTCTTTGGAAATGGGTGTCATGGCTGTAATTCCATAACTCCAATATTAATGCAATGTAAAAACCCTATAATGGGTAGTCAGAAGACCTGCCACTCACTGTATGGCCTGGAGAAAGGAATTTCTCTTCTCTGGGCCTCAGTTTCCTCCTTTGAAAAATGAGGGGACTGGACTAGACTAGTGCTTCTTAAACTGTGGGTCTCAATCCCATATGGGGTCGAGAAAAATTTGGCAACACTAAAAGGTTTATGAATACCCAATGACCAAAAATTAATTCAAAATCAAATATGTAATGAATGCAAGGTAGTTTTGACAGTGCTTGCCTGTGTTGCATCTCGAGGTCACTGCAACCTTTGTTCTGAACACAAAGCACGGGAACATTGCACTGCGTATGTCCTCAGGTCACCCAATGCCAGGAAACATGGCTGAAATGGGAAAAGGGATTGCAAGTGTGAAAAGCTTAAGAAGTCACAGCCTAGATGTCTGTTCTATGATCCACTCCCATTCTGACTTTCCTTGCCCGAAGGTTCCTTCCAACACCAAAGGCCTGTGGCTCCAACCTTTCTTTCACTTCCTTCCTCATCCATCACAGATGCCAAAGGGCTGAGCGACCCTGGTAAAATCAAGCGGATGCGGTCACAGGTGCAGGTGAGCCTGGAGGACTACATCAATGACCGGCAGTACGACTCCCGGGGTCGATTTGGGGAGCTGCTGCTGCTGCTGCCCACCCTGCAGAGCATCACCTGGCAGATGATCGAGCAGATACAGTTCATCAAACTCTTTGGTGTGACCAAGATCGACAACTTGCTGCAGGAGATGCTGCTGGGGGGTCTGTTCCAGTCATCTCCTCCCCACCCTCCCCTGCCCTTACCAGGAACACCTACCACCTAGGGGAAGGGGAGTCTTAGCTTTCTAGGTCCCCACTCAAGTCACCAACACAGGGCATTGGCCCTTGCTGTCCCCACCCCAGAGTGAGACTGAAGGCCTTGTGGATTTAGAAGTCAGAAGGACCCTTTGAACACAGAATGTCAGAGCTGGGAGGGCCCTTAGAATACAGAATGTCAGAGCTGGGAGGGGCCTTTAGAGCACAGAATGTCAGAGCTGAGAGGGATCTTTAGAACACAGAATGTCAGGGACCTTAGGACACATGGAATGTTATATCTGGAAAGGGACCTTAGGGATTATTTAGTTCAAATCCCTCATTTAACTGAGAGAAATGAAAGCCTAGAGAATGAAAGTATTATTCAAACTTATTTAGCTGGACTAGAAATGGTATCTCCTTTTATTCCCAGCATCCTGATCTGAAACAAGTAGAGCAGACATTAAGCTCTCGTGACCTAGTGTTCCTACTTTTACTCTCTCCACTTTCAGGATCTTCCAGTGAGGCGCCCCACACTCACCACCCCTTGCACCCTCACTTGGTGCCAGAGAACATGGGTACCAACGTGATAGTTGCCAATACCATGCCTGCCCAGATCAGCAATGGACAGATGTGTGAGTGGCCCCGTCCTGGGTGGCGGACAGGTGGGCAGCCCGGGCTCTTCTGGGAAGAGGGGGAGGTGAGGGACGGAAGTCTTAGGGAGCTGGGACTGAAGATCCTGGGTTGTGGGGTCAGAGGCAGGATGCTGCTCTACTCTCCAGGGTGGGAGAGAAGAAAAACAAGGTGGTCTGCCCACACAGGATCAGTTTTCCAAAGCCAAGACTACAATAAGATAGAATGAGCTTTCAACCTCTCAGAGAAGAAGGGGGGATGCACACCAGGCTACAGGATAGCTACTTAGGTACTTGCTGCCTTTTCCCCAAAGGGCAGGTTCCTCTCAGACCACCGTATGCTTTGGTTTGGGGTAAGGAAGTCTGGTTCCCTTGTTTAGGCTGGAAGAAGAGACCATGATTTAGGGAATAGGGAGGGGATGTCCTAGATTGTAGGGAAACTATTCCAGTCAGGAACTTACTACCTTTCTGTTCCAACTCATTTAGCCATGAGCCCTCATAGAATTGCAAATTTTAGAGCTGGAAAAATCTTTAGAGCCATAGAACATAGAATGTTAGAACTGGAAAGAACCAAAGATTATCTAGTCCATTGCTGCTATGATATAGCTGTGGAAACTGAGATGCAGGATGGAGGGGGTAAGGGATGGGGGATGGAGTAATGACTAGGTTCAAGGTCCCATAGTAAGTTAGTACCAGAACCAGGACTAGAATCTGGACCTCTTAACTTCCTAGTAGAGATTTTTTTCCATTATAACTTACTGCCTCCTATTCCAGGCTTTCTTTTGTCTCTCAGGGACCTAGAAAAGCTCCCACTCTGACTGGGTGGGTGGTATTTGTCTCCTTGTCCTTCCAGCTACTCCTGAGACCCCACAACCCTCTCCGCCAGCCAGCTCAGGGCCTGAGCCCTACAAGCTACTGCCAGGAGCCATCGCCACAGTGGTCAAACCTCCCTCAGCCATCCCTCAGCCTACCATCACCAAGCAGGAGGTCATCTAACATGGGGCTAGAGGGGTCAGGGGAGACCAGCCAGACACTGCCCCTCCCCATCCTGGCTCTGTACTTCCCTGGCCTCCAGAGGGACTAGCTCCCCGGGAACTTCCAGCACTCTTGTTGGAGTAGGACAATAATGAAACCTGCCCCAGGATCATCAAGGCACAAGGGAGAGCCAGGGCTCAGACTGAGGACTGTAGCTGCCAACTTGCGTGCCTTAATGCAATCCTCCTCCCATTTGGGGGGACACTGAGGGAGGCTGGAACAGTCACCTTTGGATGAGATTAGGTATTTCTCAACACTTTCTCCCACCCAACTAGTTTCCTCATCTCCTGACTCTGCCCCAAAGCAGCTGCCACCTTTTCCTCTTGGGATCTTTCTAGAACCACCAGTTAGTACAACCACCTTTGGAAACTAAAATCCCTGAGACTCAGAGCCCTTTGAGGAGGGAATGGGCCAGGCCAGGCCTCTCTCTGCCTACTACCACTGCCATCCCAGTCCCAATATCCCCAAGAACTTTCATTCAGAAGGAATCTTCCTCTCCAGGCTGGAGAAGATTCAGAGATTGAAATTGTGATAGTACAGTCATTTGATGAACTTTATGAATCATCCACTGGACCAAGCTTTGTGCCAAGCACTGTGTGGAACAAAGATGAAGAAGACAGCCCCACCCTTAAAGACCTAGTTGAAAAGACAAGAAATACAGGCATAAAATAACTAGAGAACAATCCAAGGCAATAAAAATGTAATAGGAATCTAGGAGAAGGAAAAGATTCAGTGTAAATTGGGGGAGGGTGAGTAGTCTAGTAGGGCTTCACAGAAAACAGGATTTGGGTTTGTGTAGACAAACAGAGAAGATATTCCAATTAGGGGAGAAAGCCTGAGCAAAGGTACAGAGCTGGGAACCAGTTCTGTTTGTGAGGAGACCAAGTGACTTCAGGTATGAGTTATGGTTTTAGGTAAGGTGAGGCTAGTTGATGGAAAGTTGTGAAAGCCAATATAGACTTGATTCATTCCTGTTGCAAGTTCTTCAACCAGAGAGGGGGCAAAGGTTACCCTCAACTCAAAATAGTTCTCAGGGCAATAGTCAATGGTTTCTCCCTGCCATCATGGAGAAAGGATAAAAACTGGTTTCCCTCTCAAATTTTGACCCATCCTAGGGCTAAATTAGCCTCAAATCCAGGCTGGAAGCTATAATTCTTTTCTCCCAACTCATTATCTTTTCAGGGAATGCTGGGATGGGAGGTCAGCAATTTGTCCTAAGAGATGATTGATCCTTCGAAGTCTCCCAGAGGCTTCCATTCTATTAGAGGTGCTTGGGGTTTGGAGGGGAAATCTCCCTTCAGGTGCTGAAATAGTAGGGACATTTCGGAGATCATTTCTCCAGGAAGAGGCTACTGACAAGTAAGTCAGAACTATAAATAAGTAAATCCAAAGCTAGAGTTGATGGGTAGAAAGGTAACTTCTCAAACTGGTTCCTTCTTCTTTAGCAACAGCTTATCAAAGGATCTCAGGATGTCAAAGCTGGTAGAGATCTTGGGGATGGATTATCAAGTCCAGTGCTCTCCTTTTAGAGAGAAGCAAAGGCCCAAAAAGAACAAATGACTTGTCCAAGGTCACATAAGTAGTCAGTGGCAGAATCCCCATGCTTCAAAGACAACAAATCCTTCCAGCAATCACAACTGTAAACAGAGGTAGCCATAGCTAAACTCTGAAATCCAGATTCCTTTGGCCTTTTCAGTGCACTTTCCTCCTCCCAGGGGTGACCTTTCAGGACTCTTAAAGAACCATGTGCTCACTGCTTTCTGCTTACTAGCCCTACAAGGGGCTTTCTATGGATAGGTAGTATGAGAGGTGCTAGGAAATTTTGCCTGCCCTGCCTAGATCTCCAACCATTTGATCCAGTTGGTCCATAAATGCCAACATTAAATCTTCATGCCTTTGGATTTTTACATCTTCCAGAGCCTCCTTTTAAAATCCAGGGCATGGAAAGAGGGGAGGGAGGGTACCAAATGCAAATTCCAACAAACTTAATGATTTGCTGCACATGGAAAAGTCACAGGTTGAGTGGAGTCTCCTAGTAAAGACCAATCCCTCAACATCCCCATTCTTTACATTTCTTCCCTCTCTCCAAGCTTCCTGAGATCTACTAAGGCCACACTGGGGAAGGGAAATGTCAAGGAAATTTGGTTATTGCCTTGGTCGATACTCCTCATGAAGACCATTCTCTCTAGGGCCAAATTTGGACAAATATTCCTGGGCATGGCCTGGTGAACCTGTTTGGAAGTGAACATATGTATGGAGGGAGGGAGAATTTAGTAACAACTGAAGTCATCCTGGGAGTGGGGATAAGTTGGAATCAAAGCTGCCACCATCCCCCTCAAACCCTGGTCACTGGGCTTTCTTGCAATTGTGGGCCCAGGACAAGGGAACATTGTCTCTCCCATGGCTGTCCTAATCCCAGGATCCCCATGAGGTGGAGATGGCAAATTCCTTGGCACTTCCCAAGCTGGGCTGTACACCAGGGTTTCTACCACCCCCATCCTCTTAGCATGATACAGTATCAATAGTCTCCTCAAAAACCCTGAAGGTCCTTCTGGGAGTTAAGGGAGGAAGAGTCAGTGACTGAAAGTTGGCAATGTTGTACTGGCAAAGTCAATTGTGTTCACTAAATTATCTGTAATTTGCCTTGGTCATCTCTAATTGTGTAATTCCAGATAATTCCAAACCTGCAGGGTCATTGCAATGTTTCAGTCGTTAGGACATTCTCCTCCTCTCCCTCAAAAAAAATTCTAGGGGAGATGAGAATGGAAGCATGAGTAGTTCTGATGACTGAGCAGACCTGGACCCTTCCCACTGCCATCATTGTCATCCAGTAGGGAAAGAACACTTCTTAGCCCTAGTTTGTATTTCAAAAAAGTTTTTTTTTTTTAAAAAAAAACCTTCAAAATAAATACAAAGGATGTTTTCTAACTCTTCCCAGATGGATGGTTTTCCTTCCTTTCTTATAAACTCATAGAGCATCAGAATTGGAAGATACCATGAAACAGAACATTAGAACTAGAAGGGACCTAGAACAGAGAGCATAGAATGTCAGAGCAGAAAGAGTCCTTAGAACATAGAATATCTGAACTGGAGGGACTTTAGAATGTAGTCTATTAAAGTTGGAAGGTACCTTACACATCTAATTCGATCCCTTTATTTTACAAATGAGGGAACTGTGGCTTGCCCAAAGTCATACAACAAATTTGAAGCAAAGCTGAGACTAGAATCACAGAGTCCTACAGGTCGAAGATAACTTCTTTGGTCATCCAGTTTAAACACTCACCTAACTCACCCCTCTTTAGCATCTCCATTAAGGGGTCACTCAAATTCTGCTCAAACACTTACAATAATGGGAAGCTTGCTACCTAGTATAGTATTTAACTCCATCATGGGTCAGCTAGTATTGTGAGTTCTTCCTGAAAATGAGCCAGAATCTGCCTCCCAATAACTTCCACTCATTGATCCAAACCCTGGCCATTATGAGGAACAAGTTTTCTCTCTCTTCTCATTTATAATCTTCCAATAATTTGAAGGCAGTGGTCCTATCCTCATTTCTGTTCTCCAAGCTAAACACCCTTAATGACCAGTGAAAGTAAATTTAAATTTTTTCTAGAGGAAAGTGTGTGTGTGTGTGTGTGTGTGTGTGTGTGTGTGTGTGTGTGTGTGTGTAGTGAGGGAGAATTCTGTGAAGGAGTCTAAGGAGGATTGGTGGTGTAGGTAGGGTTTAACTGTTTCAAACCTATTTAAGACTGAGGGAGCCAGTACAGGGTTCTTGCCTCAACTACTGTATGCACTATCCAAAATGCATGGTGAAAAAAAGGCAAGGGTAGCATAGATACATTTTGCAAAAGCACATCATGTTTCTGAGAAAAACAAATGCAGGAAAATTTTCATCCTGCTCCGATCTTTGAGTTGTCTGTATTAGATTAATAGGAATAGATTAATGAGGAATCATGCATTTATTTAGGGGCAATTAAGCCAAGAAAGGCCATGGAAATCTGTTGAAGGAAAGGTGTTGTCCCTCCTTGGGAATGCCTTGTTAGGAAGGTAAAAGGATAAGACTTGAGAAAGTAACTTGCCTGGGTCCCTGGAGATACAGATCCTTCAGAAGACACAGACATCTCTGGGGACCCAGGCTTTCCACAAGGTAGGGAGTAGCTAGAATCTTAAGAATGCTGGACTTCATTACCTCATTACATTAGGACATCATGTCTCCGGGACTTGACTAGTCAAAGCTACGGAGAGGTAAGTCCAAAGATGTGGATGATAATTTGAAGGTAACTTCTTAAATTGATTCCCTCTTCTTTAAAAACAATCTTTCAAAGGATCTCAGAATTTCAGAGCTGGAAGAGATCTTGGGGATAAGTCATCAAGTTTAACTCCCTCCTTTTAGAGAGAAGCAAAGGCCCAGAGAGAACAAGTGACTTGTCCAAGATCACATGGGTAATCAGTGGCAGAATCCCCATGCTTCAAAAACAACAAATCCTTCCAGCAATCAAGACTGTAAACAGAGGTAACCATAGCTAAATTCTGAAATCCAGATTCCTCTGGCCTTCTCAGCACAGCTTCCTTCTCCCAGAGGTGACCCTTCAGGACTCTTAAAGAACCATGTGTTCTGCTGCTTCCTGCCTACTAGAGAATGGACTCCAAGGTGCTTTCTATGGATAGGAAGTTTGACAGGTGCCTGTCCTGCCTAGATCTCCATCCAGTTAGTCTATAAATGCTAACATTAAATCTTCATTCCTTTGGATTTTCTATTTTCCAGAGTCTCCTCTTAAAATCCAGGGTATGGAAAGGGAGTCAGGGGGAAGGTACTAAACATGAACTCTACCTCTCGGATAGAGGTATGCCAATCCTGCTGGGAGAAGAATGTTCCCCTCTGCCTATGTTCCTTCTATTCAGGGGATGTTATCTCCCTTTGTCTTTGATACTCCTTTTCCCCGAAGCAAAAAATCCTATAAAGAAGAGGAGCAGGTGGTACACCAGGTAACAGTGACTCTGTCCTAGAATCCTGGAGAATTGAATTCTAGTCTCTCTTCAGCCTCTTGATCTGAGCAGCCTTGGGCAATCACTAAACTTCTGAGCTTCAGATTTTTTGCCTTCCCATTAGCCTAACATGCCTCACCCCACATGTTCTGGATAGCCCTGAGACTTTTTTTTTTTTTTTTGCCTTGTGACTCTCATCTGCGAAATGCCCCACCTTAGTTCCTATCAGGAAATACTTCTAATAATGTGTAACTAGGACTCGAGTGAGCTCTGTGCGATGTATCACGGAGTTAACTATATGGGGGAGGCTATTTGGGGCTAAAATAGGCTTAATAAATCCATGCAGAAGACTATAAAATCTCAGGAGCCATAAATTCCTCTGCCTTCACCCCACCAATTATTCTGTCCCATCAGCCCTTCACCCAGTTAATCACAAATCACTTTAAGCCCAGTGATAGTTCTCCCAGGCTAGATGTGTTTCTATCAACACAGGGAAGTGACCTCTACTCCCTTACACATAGGCATCACCAAGGGATCATCATTCTCCCTCATTTAATACAGATGAGGAAAGAGGGAAGATGAGGTACTTACCTAGAGTCATACAAGTAGTGTCAGAGGCAGGATTTGAACCCAGATCCTCTGGTTCTGGAGTTGGTTCTCTTTTTTCTGAACCACACTGCTCTGAACACTCCAGAATCTAAGACCTACAGTGTCTTTTTCCTTCCTTTAGCCGCTTAGGCCCTGAACTCTAGTTTCAGGGTTGGAACCAGGTTGGTGTCATGGAAAGGAACATGGACATGAGTATCAGAAGTGGACAAATCATCTCCCCCTCACCTTCATTTTCTGTTCTATAGAATGGGGGTGATGATAACATTGCATCCTTCTCAGAACTGTTATTAGGAACACACTTTGTAAATGTTTGAGTCTTGTAGTGAGTTGGCATTTATCATGGGTTGGTTACTTGGGGATACAAAGAGGTAGAATTATATGATAAAAATGGTAGTGGTAAAAGGGCCCTGGTTTGGAACTCAGAAGGGTTGAATGCTGGTTCTGCTACTTCCTGTCTCTGTTATCTGGTGTTAGTTTTTTCCCTACCCTGTACTTGAGTTTCTGTATCTGTAAAATAAGGAGCTTGAGGAATCTCATCTCCACGGTCTCTTCTAGCTCCAAATAATCTAAGTATTATTCTCATGTTATAGGTCAGGATACCAAAGCACTGAGATTAAATAATTTGCCCACAGGTCATAAAGCTAACATGTTGGATTCTTGCCCTCAAGAATCTAAAATAAGAGAGCATTCACATAGGAGGGTAGTCAATGACACAAAGCAGTATGTGACATGGTGACCTATTCTCTGACTTTTACAACCTCAAAACTTTGTTGAATCAAGACGTGACACCTTAGGAGCTCCTGGAGCTAGGGTAGGGGATCACCAGGCTGCCAAAGAAGGGACAAGGTCAGAAACAGAGCAGGTCAAAACTCTCATGCCAATCAGCTCATGAGTGACCACTGTACTTCCTGCCGGGGCAACAGAAAGTCTTTAAAGAAAAGAAAACTATAAATGCACTTATGTATGATAGTCATGCTAAAATGATTATGATGGAGGTTATAAATAATAAAAGTTTACCTTCCTATGGAGTTTTCAAGTTTAGAAAACACTATCCTCACAGTGACCCCATTGTTCCATTTTACAGAGGAGGAAACAGCCTCAACAAGCCCCAGTCACACAGCTAATAAGTGTCAAAGCAGGGAGCTTAAGTCTTCTCACTCCAAGATCAGGGCTCCCTTCCAGACACCACCAAGTCCTTCTACCATATCAGTCTGTTTCTCCAACTAAACTTTAGATCTTCGAGGTCAAAGCCTATGTCAGGGATGGCCACATGTGACTCTGTGGGTCCTCAAGTGCAGCCCTAGAGGGTCACATATGGCCTTGAGGCTCAAAGTTCCCCATTCCTTGCTTATGTCCCACTTCTCTTTTCTGGGGTGTAACAGGTATAGTCCCATAGTAAGTTCTTCATCAGTACATGAGCATGGAATGAAAAGAGCCCTGTACTTAGAGTCCGAAGGCCAGGTTTGAATCCCAGCTCTTCCACGTACCACTTGACATTGGGCACATGATTCACTTCGTTTAGCTTAGATGAGCCTTAGTTTACTCATCTGTAAAATGAGGGTGACAGTACTAGTACTACCTATATCAGAAGATCACTGAAAGGAAAGTATTTTGTAAACTGTGTTGTGCCAAAGAATTGTGAACTGTTATTATTAGTGCCCCAGCAAATCTTTATTGAATGTCTGAAGGAATAAGTAAATGAAGAAATACCACCTTTGTGTGTAGGCTCTGAGATTTCACCTGGCAGGGTCAAGATGAGGATATGGGAATGGGGTATTTTTAGATAAGTCCTGACCATAAAACTTAATCTGTTTCACTTCTGAAAGGTCCCCACCCCAGCCCCAGTGCTGAAATATCTCCTCAGCCTTGGGAAGTACTGCTGGGCTTATCTTCAGGGAAAAGAAAACTGTAAATGAGCTTTATGACTCTTGGATGATGTCTGGCAGAGGCAATGATTGGGGCCATAAACCATGGGCCTGCTCACCAGGGCACTGCCCTGCAGGAAGCCTGGAGACTGATGCTTTGGAGCTCAGAGATAGGTGCTGCTGAGCAAGGCAAGCAGTTATCAGGTGCCTGGAGGCACGGCTTCTTCAAGGTTAGCTGTAAGAGGCCTCAGAGAGAAGACGATCGAACCTGGGGGGTGCGGACAGGAATGAAGATTCCTTAATCTAGAGGAGAGAAGGCTGAAGAGACACAACTTTACTTTTCAAGATCAAGATTCATGTGCTGTCTTTTATAGGGGATCTTACACCAAAGAATGGTAGAACAATATAATCTTTAGGATTAGTAGGGAATTTGAGTGTAGAATGTTAGAATCCAGAATGTTAGAACTGGTGATTGCCTTAGGATGGAGGCTGGTGGAGACCAGGACACAAAGGGGCATTAGAACAAAAAGAATGACAGATTCAGAAGGTACCCTAGCAATGGAAGAGATGCTAGAAATGATGTAGTCCAGCTTTCTCATTTTGTTGTCAGATTCCCCACCCACCATGGCAGCTGATGAGAAAAATCATGCCAGGTCCAATGGCATGGACCTGGGTCCCAGGGAGGGGGAAGAAGCCCAGTCTCTTTCCCCTCCCCTCCAAGGCCCACCTGTCTCATAGGACCCAAAGAAAGATCTGAGCACTGGTATTCCTTCCCATAGCTTCAGGGAACCTTCTTTGACCTTCCTCACCCTCAAGCCCTTCCTGAGAAAGCATTATCTTTATTACCAGAAGGCTGTTTGCCCAGGGTAGCAACGTTTCCCTCACCCACCTTCGGCTGGGCCCTTTGAAGTCTTACTCTCTTTCTCTAACGTTCTTCAGAACAGGTACTTCAAGAGGAAAGAAACCAGTCCTTGAATCTACAACGAGGAGTCAGGAGACCGTGTTCCTATTGTTTGTTCTGCCATGTATCATCTTGTCCTGTTCTCTAGTTGTACCATTTATATATGATGAATGTTTCCAACTAGACTGTGAACTCAGAATCACAGGGTTTCAAACTGAAAG
Source organism: Potorous gilbertii (assembly GCA_028658325.1). NCBI lineage: Eukaryota > Metazoa > Chordata > Mammalia > Diprotodontia > Potoroidae > Potorous > Potorous gilbertii. The sequence goes on along the minus strand of CM053769.1, from coordinate 271,707,834 downwards.
GGACCTCAGCATCTCTCTAGTCCAACCCCAAACTGAAAAGGAATTCCTTGGACATATATCAAACAAATGGCCATCCAACCTTGGCTTAGAGACCTCTGTCAAGGGTCAGTGGACTTCCTCCCCAAGGCAGTACATTCCACTTTGGGCCGCTCTAATTATTAGAAAGATTTTCCTAATATCAAGCCTAAATTGATCTCTTTGGAACTTCTATCCATTGCCCCTAGTTCTGTCCTTTGGCAGTGATCAGAACAAGTATAATCCCTCTTCTAGGGAACAGCCCTACAAATACTTGAAGACAAATAGGTCTTCTCGGTATATCTCTCCCCCAATCACCACTTCCTTCCAGCCATCATTGTATATCCTTGTGCTGAGTTCCCTCACCATTCTGGTTGCCCTCCCATGGCTGTTTCCCAGTTTATCTCCTCAAAGACAAGGACTTTCATTTTTCTTTATGCCTAATCTCCAGTTACAAGCATGAGCAGATTTTCATGGAACTTTTCACACTCCTCTATCATTTCCCCATACACTAAGTACACACTTTGGTGACATCTGGTCTGAGAGAGAGTATAGACTGAGATCACAGAAGTAGGTATAGCCAGCTGGATCCCATCTATGCTATGCATCACCACTCAATAAGCATTCCTAAGTGCCTACTATGTGCTCAGCACCATGCTAAGCACTGGAGATAAAAAGAAAAACTGCCCTCTAGGAACTCATAATCTAATGGGGCAAACAATGTGCAAACAATGTACAAACAAGTCATATCCAGGGTAAGTTGGTTATAATCAACAGAGAGCAAGCACTAGAATTAAGAAGGATTGGGAAAGGCTTCCTGCAGAAGGTGAGTTTATTTTAGTTGGGGCTTGAAGGAAGCCAGGAAAGTCAGAAGTTGGAGATAAGGAGGGAGGACATTTCAGACATTGGAGTCAGTCTGAGAAAATGGCCAGGAGCCAAAAAATGGAGTATCTTGTTGTTGAAACACTGAAGACTACATGGTAGGGTGAAAGGGAGTAGTGGGGGTGGGGGCTCTCCTCTATGGCTAGATTGGGGGGTCCTGCGAATAAGACCCTACTTGTTGTGTTCATTTGATATCTATGTATTTTATAGGGTTGTGAGGTATGTGGTACTGCCAGAACTTGAGCCCATCTGAACTTACTCTAAGTTTTCTCCATGGTGTTAATATTGTGCTTCAGTGGGCTAAGGTCTCAACTGGATCATGATAAATCTGTGAGCCCTGCCATGACCCGTTGTGGGTCTCTGAGCAAAGCTGAAACCCCACGAGGCCTCCTCCCCTCCCCCACCCCGTTACCTCCACTCTCCTGGGGAAGGGGACAATATATTCTCCTCCTCTTTGTGAGTAAGGAGTGATAAAGAACAATCATGAGGAGCTTAGTAAGCGACTAGTGCTATGGAGATACTGACCAAAGAGAGCAGGAATTTATAGCCTTGGCTGACCTGGCTCGTTTCTGAGCACCAGATAGGAGCTAGGGTCATAAACCATGTACACAGGAAGCTCCCAACAATCCCTTCTTCAGGCTAGCAGGGGGTGGAACCCTGGCAATGGTGCCTGGTACTGTGGCAAGAGTGCTGGATTTGGAGTGATCAGATCTGGGTTCAAATCCCTGCCCTGCCACTTACTACCTGGAAAACCATGCTGGAGTTTTAGTTCCCTCAGCTGTAAAATGAGGGGACATAAATATCCCTTTCATTTCTAAGTGCATGAACCTAAGAACCCAGGGGTTCAGATTATGGAAAGTTAGAAAAGGGAAAACCATGAGAACACAGAACGTTATCATCCACAGGGATCTTATAACAGAAAATCAACTATCAGAATCAATGTGGGATAGAGAACAGAGAATTCTGTTAGAAAGGGAAAGGACCTTGGAACATAGAGTGTCAAAGCTAGAGAAAGGAGGTGGGGATCATCGAGTTCAAGACCCTCATTTTACAAAAGAAGAAAATGAGTCCCAGGGATGGGAATGATTCCTCTGGTTTTCTTGACTCTCAGTCCTATCCTTTCTGGGGCCAGATCTGTGATTTCACTGATATTAAGAACTTCAAATGAAGAAACTCCCTCCACCACGGTAGGTTGGCATCTGCTTTACAGTTTAGTCTAAGCATTTTGCCTAGGGCACCAAGAGGTTGAATTACTGGCCCAAGATCACACAGGCAGGATATGTCTGGGACTAGACTTAGATGACCATGATGGCCACTTGTTTGATATGTGTCCAGGGAATTCCCTTTCAGTTATGGGTTGTACTGGATGGATGCTTCTTGACTCAGAAGCCAGTATTCTATTCACTGCGCACTACACACGTACTCACACAGTCACACATGCATCCACACTCATATACATCCACACACACTCATTCACATACACTTATTCACTTACACACACATATACAGTCATATATACACTCATACGCAGACACACTCACTCACATATACTCACACATATATTCCTACTTATTTAAAAGCGGATATCCCTGGTAGAGGTGACAAAGGAAACAATCATCAGTCATGAGCCATTAACTAATACCACATTGCAAATTAGTTTATGTGATTAGCTACTGGATATGCACATTTTGATGGGTTGGGAAAGGTGAAAAACTTGGGGACAATTGGGAGTCAGGGAAGGGAATAAATATTTATATAGAGCCTATTGTATGCCAGGCACTATGCCAAGTGCTTTGTATAGATACTTCATTTGATGCTCACAACTACTCAGTGAAATAGGTGCTGTTATTATCCACATTTTGCAGTTGAGGAAACTGAAGCAAACAGCGGTTAAGTGACTTGCCCAGGGTCACACAGCTAGTAAGTGTCTGGGGCTGAATTTGCATTTCAGGAACAGCTCTCTACTGGCTAGGCCACCTAGCTGCCTCTGAAAAGGGAGCAGGAATGAAAGGACATTCAGTAGAGGACCCTTGGTGGGGTCCACGTGACACATAGACACATGCTGGTGGTGGAGGGTGGGTAGTGTTGAAGGATGTGTAGATGAACCAGGTAGCCTGGTTTATGGTAAAGAGCTCAGGACTAGGAATCAGGAATCAGGAGAATTGGGTTTGAATCTCAGCTCACATCCTTGGTGACCTTGGATAAGTCACAGCCATTCCCTAGGCCAGACCAGATAGTCTCTAATGTCCCCTTATTTGCCAGTTTTGGCATTCTATGCTGAGATGTAAGGCCCTTTCCTGTTCTAGATTCTCAGATCCCCTTCTGCTCTGACACTTTGTGTTCTAGATTCTGAGGTCCCATCTAGCTCTTTTGTTGTTTGTTCTAATATTCTATATTCCAAGTTCCTTTATACCACTGGACGCCAGATAGAGGTATCTTTCGTATCCCTTAAATCTCCAATGGGGCAAGTATCCACCCCCTCCACTCCACCCCCAGGGGCCCTGTTCCATAAATGCTTGGGCCTGTCTGTTCTCCAGGGCACCTGGGAACAGTGAGTACACCCTGTCCCTCCCAGAAGACCTGTGCTGTGCTATGCTGACTCAGAAGGTTAGCAAATCAATCAGTGACTGGAAAAACACAATCTCCACCCTCATCTCTGTTTGGAAACTCCTCTGTGGCAGTCTTCCCCCAAGTGGCCCTTCTTCAAACAAAGTGGTTTAGGACCTCTGCAAAGAGACGTGTATATTGGGGCAATTTATTTATATCAAGGCCTGTTAGTAAAGGGACACACAGAGTGAGCTAAGATTTACTCCATGGAGCATACTCCAGCCATATAAACAACCGGAAAAACATGGTCTAGTTATGGCTGAGCCAGAAGCCTGATGTGCTGTGTACCAGGGCTCACAGTCTCAGCCTGGATCAGACTTGTCAGTCAAATAAATAGTAGAAGAATAAGTATGATAAGGTGAAAAGAACCCTGTCCATAGGGAACCTGGATTCAAATCCTAACTCCCATGTTTAACTGTGTTAACCCTGAGCAACTCATTTCTCTAATCCTCAGTTTCTCCCTCTGTAAAATGGTAGTATGAGTCACTATCTTCTTTTATGGAGCAGTTGTGAGGATCTGAAAGTTTTATAGATATCTCAGTCCTCTATAGACATGTGAGTCCCTAATAGGAAGACCAGTCTGGGGTAATGGAAAACACTGGATTTAAGAGGGAGGAGACCTGGATTTCAGTGTCTTCTGCCCATTGTTCTTAGTTCTTTTTGGGACAAAGAGGAATCATTATGAGCCTCTTTTCATTGGACAAACCTTCAAACAGCCCCCATTGTCCGCTGAATAAACCATAAACTTCCTAGCCAGGCATCCCAGGTTCTACTCTACCTTTCCAGTCTTGTCTTATTACTAATGCTCCTTCATACAGGCCGTGACACTCCATTCTCATCGTATCCGCTGCTTCATACCTTTTTGAGAGGGTAATCTGGGTCCTATCTATCCCTGCATTCCCAACACTGAGGCTGGGGCCTTGAGAGAGTAGATAATTAATCAATGTTTGTTTAAACGAATTGAGGCTGGAGTACTGTAGTAGAAAGAACCCAGGTATTAGAGTCAGAGGACCTGAGTTCAAATCCTAACTCTGCTACAAATCTTGAGAAAATAGTTTCTGCTTTCCAGACCTCAGCTTCCCTCTCTGTAAAAAGAAAGGGTTGGCTTAGGTGATCCTTAAAGCCTATTCTAGCTTTAAGCTAGATGAATGAATTGCTGCTCAAGAATACACTATTCTTCAGGGTCCTAGGGGACGAAGCATTTGCCTAATGGCAACATAACTGGGCTGAGGAAGAATAAGGGAGCAGGTAGGAAGGTGAAGCTGCATGGTTTATACAGCTAGGTGAGGAGGAATCTTAGGCAAAGAATTCCTAGACTCTTGACTTCAACAGCTTTGCTACTTGGAAGTTGGTCCTTACCAGCCTTGGTTTCAAATGGTATAAGGAAAAGAAAGGGGTGTCTGAGAAAATTGAGATGTAACATGGTGGCAGAGGAGAAGTTAGAAGGGACCATCTCTTGACTCCCAGACTAGTTTTTTTTCCACTATTGACTCCCAGGTGTGACTAGGATACATTCACTAGGGTAGGGCCTCTTCTAACCTGGGGCCCCATTGTCTCACACTCATATATGGCCAGGGGCTGACAAACTATAGCTTGGGTGATGAATATGGCAGAAAGACCATGTGTGGCCCACCATTTGGGTGAGCCACCTACAATGAGAACAAGTTTTCATAGATTCATAGAATCTCCACGCTGGAAAGATCATCTAGTCTAACTTTCCCATTTCATGCAGAAATCTCCTTTATACTATCTCTGACAAGTGGCTCTTCAGCTTGAGTATTTCTAGTAAAAAGTAGCTTAATATTCATAAAGGCTGCCCATTTTGCCTTTAGACAACTTTAAACAGGAAGCTCTTCCTTATAGTAAATTGAGGAAGGAACTAATCACTTTGTATAAAAAATTATATTCTGGAGCCCTTTCTAAACAATACCATACAAATTAAGATGCCCTTTAAAAAAGACTCAGTCTCAGCCCCAGTGTTCAGTGCTGCTGAGTCCTGTTCTGTATTTACAGATGCCCAGGCATTGCTTCCAGGTTGGAGCTGTTTGAGAGTTGGAAATTGTAGATGTTCCAGATGCCAGGGTCCATCTCACCAGGATTTAACCATTGGTCTTCTCCCCTCCAAATGATTATTCCTGTTAGTGTCCTGTCATTTGTGTAGATATTTCTTTAGTGTACTACGTAATGGAAAGAAGACTAACTTTAGATTTGCATCCCAGAAGTTGAGGCAGTGGAAATAGTACTGTTTTGGATTTAGAAGACTTGGGTTCAATTCTTGACTACCATATTCTGGCTGTATGGTCTTGTCTAGGTCACCTAACCTTTACGGACCTCATTTTAAAATGAAAGGGTTGGAATAAATGGTCTCTAAGTCTATTATCCTTCCAGCTCTATGTTGCCCTGACTAGATGACCTATAAGGTCTGTTCCTTACAGATCTAATATTTTATCTTCTAGCTCATAGACATTCTGTGATTCTATAATTATGAGGCCAAATGGAATATGAAGGAGTAGTCTACAGCATGGGAAAGAGGCCAAACCAAGCTAAGCGCCTCTCCTACAGGAGCAAGACTCTGGGTGCCATCTTGAGGCTTCCTGGATTCTCTGATCTTATCCCTGTCTTAGGCTCCCCCTGCTGTCTCCAGGAGGAAACACACCTCAGCAGAGTCCAGTCCAGGCAATGGGATCCAGAACCTGGACCTACCTGGGCAACTAGCCCTGGGAGGCCATAAAGTGGGGGCAAAGATGACCACTCAGGGATTATGGCATATTGGATGCTTCTTACCCACATCCTTCCTACAGTTCTAATTTCCCAATTATCCCGGTGACGTCAAGTCACAGGAACCATCCTGAGAAGTCCCAGACTACGGGCACGTGGGGAAGATGCACCATGCCTGGAGAAGCTTCAGTCAGCTGCCTCCCTGACACAGGGCTCTCCTTGAGGCCCGAGGTCCAGGACAGTGGTCAGTTGTCAGGACAGCTCTCCTTAGCTCCCACAGTCCTGTTCCCTCCACCCACCAAAGGGAAGATGAAAGGAAGGAACACAAGGGAAGGGATTAGAAAAGGATCTTCTTGGGCAGTGGTTCTTAATGGGGTCTGTGGGCTTGATAAACAGATACAAAGGTAGGTAGACAAAGTGGATAGCCATATTTCAATAGTTTATCATCCAATAACCGATTTCCTTTGAAACCCTAAGTATTTTACTTGGTGCATTGAAAATCCGTATTCTGAGGAGTCCACAGGCTTCAGGGGAGGACCAGATCTTGATTCTAGGTCATGCGATGGACATGTTATGAGGTCAGAACGGGAGTGGGGGGGGGGGCTCTTTGGATACACTCAGCCCAGTACCCTCATCTGACTTCCTTAAGGACAGGCGCCCCGAAGGGTCAAACAGCCTCGGACCGGACCGAAAGCGATGGGCCCGGAAGTCAGAGGATCCCCTTCAGGCCCCTGCAGCGGGGCCGAGGGCGCTGTACAAAGCCGGAAGCCCATCCCTTCGGGGAGCCGCGGGCTTCCTGGCTGGGCCTGTTTCCTCAGGGAGGTGCTCGGGCCGATCTCGCTAGGATGTTCTGTTCTGTGCTCGGAACAAAGTGCAGAGGAGGGCTCTTCCCTTGGACGGTGAACATGCTTTGATAACCGCCTGTCAAGACACTGATCCCTGTAATCTTGCGTTTTAATTTAGGGATTTAAAAACATTCCTCTGAGGAGGCCCACAGGTTTCACCGTTCGGCAGAGGGTTCCTTATCAGTGCAATTCCCTCACAGTACTGAGGAAGTCATCGAGGCAGGCGGGAGGGTGAAGGCGGCACTGGAAACCAGGAGCTGGGCCAGCATCCCTGGATCAGAACTCGACCTCGAGCTTTCCACCGCGCCTGTGCAGGGCGCCTGTGACCAATATTGCGTCACTTCCGGCGTGGAGGGGTGGGTGGAGCGGTCGGTGGGTCGGACCTGTCCGCGGTCCTGGCGGAGGCTCCAGGTTGCCTGTGACCCGGCCCACCCTTCCTTCCGTTCTGGCCCGGGGGGCTGGTGAGTGTCCACGCGCCCGGAGCGGGGGCGGGGCGGGGCTGGAGAGGGTCCGCGCGCGCTCGGGGCGGGGGGCGGGGCCGCGGCCTCTGAGGGCCAGCGTGTGTGCGCGTGCGCTCAATTGGGGCGGGGCCGGGAAAGGCGGGAGGGAAGAAGTGGTGAAGAAACTGACCAGGGTTCCGAGAAGCTCCCGGCTCTCCGGGCCTCCAGACCCGCGCCCCCCACCCCAGCTGCCAGCAGGACTTCTCTCCTTGGGTGGCCTGTAATCATCTCAAACGCAACACGTTCAAAGTGGAACTCACCCTCTAACCGCCCCCAAACCCTCCGTAGGCAGGCTCCTCATCCTGGACGCTCCCCTCTTCCTCACCCCCTACCCGCTACAGGTCGCCACGTCTTGTGGGCCCTTCTCCGCCGCATGTCTCGCATCTGCCTACTCTCACTCACTCTGGCTCCCCTTTCACCTGGCCAATTGCAGCAGCCTCCTAATTGGTCTGTTTCCAGATCCTTCCCTTTCCCATCCCTCCCCATCCCAGCTCTGCTGCCTGCGTGATGTTCCCGAAGCTGGGGTCTGACCACTGCCTTGTTCAGAACAGCCAAAGCAGCTTCCTGCTGCCCCTAGAATCCAAGGCAAACATCTCTAGTTGACCTGTAAAGTCCTTTTCAGATTGGCTTCAGCCTGCCTCTCCAGACGCCATTTCCCATCATTAACCTTGAAGCGTGAGCTTTGTAGCCACACTGGACTAGCTGCTTTTGAGCGTGTGCAACTTTGTATCTCCTGCTCTGCCACGTGCCTGAAATGCTTCCCTGCCTCATACCTAGCTCTTAGAATACTTAACTTCATCAACTCCTTTCTAGAAGGAAGCCTTTTCTGATCCTTCTAGAGCAGAGGTTCTGAACCGCTGTGGGCAGTCTGGTGAAGAATAATGTTTTTAAATGAGTAAAATACAGAGCATTACAAAGGAAATCAAACAAAAAAGTAAAACAAGTTCACCAACCAGAGATTAAGAATCATTGATCTAGAAGACATTTATTTTTTTTCCCTCCTCAAATGACCTTGTACATGCTACTTGTGTACATTTTGTATCTCCTCACTTGTGAGCGGGTAATGTTTTCATTTTGTGTTTCTACCCTCAATACACATTTTTTTTTTTTTTTACATATGGCAGATATCTAACAAATGCTTGTGGGATGAGTGAGGAGAATCAGGAGATAATTCCTGGCCTAATTGGGTAAACAGTGAATTAAAGGCAGGAATTAAAGGGGAAAATCAAGGAACCTTGGAAAGGAAAAGGGGAGAATCAGGGCAGGGGAGACCTGGAAAGGGGGACCTGAGAAGGAAAGACTCGGAACAGGAGACTAGGGATGGAGAGAATGAGCCAGTGGGGGTGAGCGAGAAGAGGAGATATTGGGAAGGGGAGAATCAGAGGAAGAAAGGACCTATGAAAAGGGAGATTAAGGGGAAAGGTTTACTAACCATAAGAGAATGAGGGGAAGGGAGTAACTTTTGAAAGGAGAGATTTCAGGGAAAGGGCAACACTGGTGAAAGCTAAGGAATGGAGATCATACATTGCTGAATATCAGTTACTTCTTTACTTCCTCGCCCCCTCTATGTCCTGGAAAAGAATTCTGCAAACTTGTCTAAATGGAAAGTCCCAGGCCCATTGCCTAGGCACCACTGCCATCTAGTAGTTTTCTGTTAACAGCAGCCCAAAGTAGAACATAGAGTATATGAACTAGAAGTGCTCTTAGACACCATTTATTCTAGCTCTTTTATTTTACAGGGGAACAAATGGAGGTCCAGAAAGGGAAGGGGACTTATCTAAGTTCATATACCACATACACCACAAGGTCATATACCATATACTTCAACTTTGTTTTCACCTGAGGAGAAGGCTACTGAGGGCCCATGAGCAAAGTTGGATAATACCAGTTTCAGTCAGTCAGCCAACAAGCATTTATCAGGTGCCTACTGTGTGCCAGGCATCGTGCTAGGTTCTGGCATACAAAGACAAAACTGAAACAGTGCTTGCCTTCAAGGAACTTAAATTGCCATCTTTATAGCAAAGTAAATATAGGCTATATACAGGTTAAATTTACAAAAAGTTGAGGGAAAGATCATTAACAACTGGGGGAATTAAGTGTTTTCTAGGTGGCACTTGAGCTGGGCCTTAAAGGGAGCTAAGTACTTTCCCCTGTGACAATTTGGCTTCTCTTTCAAAACTACTTTCTTGTACTCTGTGGCTGGTGAGTTTTATGAGCTCAGAATGGGTTTTAAAAAATTTTTTGGACAGCTTCCTGATAATCTAATGTCCGAAAAAAGTGACTCTCTGAAAACAAGCCCATCTGTGGCATCTCTGTCTGAAAATGAGCTACATCTCCCCAAACGGCCTGGCTATGTGTGCTCGCTGACCGAGGAGCTCATCACCAAAGCCCGGGAGGAGCTACAGGAGAAACCAGAATGGCGGCTCCGAGATGTTCAGGCACTTCGAGACATGGTGTGTAAAGACTATCCCAACCTAAGTACATCATTGGACGATGCTTTTCTCCTACGCTTCCTTAGAGCCCGAAAGTTTGATTATGATCGAGCCTTGCAGCTTCTGGTCAACTATCACAGCTGTCGGAGGAGCTGGCCTGAAGTGTTTGACAACCTGAAGCCCTCTGCCCTGACAGAGGTTCTGGCTTCAGGTTTTCTAACTGTGCTGCCTCACTTGGACCCTAGAGGCTGCCAGGTAGTTTGTCTTCGTCCAGGTACGGCTCTTGAATGTTGGTTGTCTCTGTGAGATTGGGTTGCATTTGGTTCTTATGGTGATAGAATTTCAAGCAAGAAGGGACCTAAGAGATCCTGTAACCAGTCCCTGTATTTTACAGAACAGGAAACTAAGGTCCAGAGGAAGACAGTGACTTGTTTAAGATCCCATAAAAAGGAGTAAACCCGGCATTTAAACCCAGTTTCATATGACTCTAGATGACTCTCTTTCTACTTGTAGACAATACACCTGAGGGAAAGAAGCTGTCTAGTTTTAGCTCAATGATTATTTGGTCATGTGGGGAGAGCTCTATTCTAGAGCCTTGGTAGATCCTATAGAGCCGGAAAGTGTGGGCCCCTCTGGCTTAGCTAAGCGCTCATTGCCAAAAGGTTGGCCACCAGTCAAGGAACTTTTAGCCAGTAAAGCTTATGAAAACATCTGTTTAGGTGGCCTTATGCTCTGTCAGTGGAGAGGACTGTGGTGGGGAGTAGGGGGCATGTTAGCTCTCTCTAAGTATTTAAAGATCTCCCACATAGGAGGGTAGATTTAAAGATCTACCAGCAGAGGGAGCTTGCTCATCAGTGACACCATGGACCAAGTAAGTATGAGCAGCACAAAACTACCATGCAACCACTGATTTCCCTTAAATTGAGCATAAGCCTTGTCCTACCAGCAGAGTCCAGATGAGTGAATCTGAAGGTGGGCAGGTAGCATGTCAGCAAGAGCCACAGTCTGGGAGTCAGTAGACCTGACTTCCCTTTGCAGCTATGGGACTTAAATCACCTTATCATCTGAGGTTTAGGTTCCTCACCTGTAAAGTGGTTTAATACTAGCATCGCCTGCCCTTAGGGTTGTGAGAAAAACACTTTATAAACCTATAATTACTGCTTTAGAGCTAGGAGAGAATGTTTGGGGGTGAAGACCCTACTTGTTCTCTTCCTATGCCATGATTTGGGGGCACCTAGCCCAGAGAGGACTGTGAAAGTGGGGGCAGATTAAATAGCTTAGAAGTGAGTAGTCCCATTTCAGCCAGTCATTTTTCAGTTGTCTGACTATTCATGATTTCTTTTGGGTTTTCTTGGCAAAGATAATGGAATGGTTTACCATTTTCTTTTCCAGCTCATTTTACAGATGGGAAACTGAGGTAAACAGGGTTAAGTGGCTTGCCCAGGGTCATACAGCTAGTGTCTGAGGTCATATTTAACTCAGGAAGATGAATCTCCCTGACTTCAGGCCTGGTGTTCTGTGTACTACGGCATAACCCCACTGCCCCTGAGTTGTCCCACTAGTCTGGGCCTAAGTTTGGACAACATACATACAGGTCAGCCCTGGGCCCATACTTGAAGTCTTTACAGTTTGTTAAGAGGGCCTGTGTTTCTGGTGATGATGGTATCAAGTCTGGTTTAGCTCCTTGGTGACAAAAGCTGTGTTTTTTGCTTCTCTTTGTATCCCTAGTGCCTAGCACAGTACCTGGCAAAAAATAATCAATTAGTAAGTGCTTATTGATTGATGATTGATTGGTTAATCTGGCTCACCATTTTTTACTCCCATTAACTTGAAATTGGTCTGATAGGATCAATTTGTTAATATTACTCATTGACCAAAGCCCTTTACAATCACACAGCTACACCCTCTCCCCCACCATAGGCATATTAACAATTAGAGTAAAACAGTTAGAATTGAAAGTAAAATACTTCCTAAGCTAATAAAATTGCAGTGTGTTGTCAGCAACACAGTTTAAAGGAAATCAGACTCAGAGTCAGGAGACCTCAGCTGTATTCCTGGTTCCTTCACTGAGGCCACATACCTTGAACAAATCTTCCTGGGCCTCAGTTTCCCCATTTGTAAAATGAGAGAGGTAGAACTGGATGGTCTCCAAGGTCTCTTCCAGCTCTTTTATTCTATAATCAATGAAAGAACTGTGGGGAAAAATTGCATAATCTGTGGCGTGTCAAGCAGGGATTATGGGAATTTAAACTGTTGTCACAGTTGTCATCAATGAACAAATCCCTTAGGCTCTTTAAGCCTTAATTTCCTCATATGCAAGATAGGGATAACAATATTGATGGCTAGCATTTGCTTAGTCCATAAAGGTTTGCAAAAACACCTGATCCTCACAACAGCCTGGGCGAAATAGGCGCTGTTACTGTTATCTGCATTTTACAGATGAGGAAGTTGAGACTGAAAAGGTAATGCCCAAAGTCACACAGCTAGTAAATATTTGAGGGAAGATTTGGATGAAGGCAGGGGGCTCTTCACCCTTTTTGTTTGTTTGTGTCACGGACCCCCTTGGCAATCTGGCAGAGCCTGTGGACCCCTTCTCAGAACACAGTTATCCCTTCCACGTTGCAAGGATAAGGGGTATGGTACCCTTTCAGTCTGGAATATCTGCATATTCATATCAGAGAAGAAGTTTGAATTATTATGGTGTTAAAAAATAAAATATGTTGATATTATACAATACTAAACATATATTTTATGCATCTCTGAGTTTCTAAATTTTTAAAATTTCCTTTTAATTTCTTATGCTGATCTGTAATATATCAAAATCACAATGGGGAAAGCCACAATATGGAAAGTATAACTTTAGTGATTTTAAGTAAAGCAAAATAAGGAAAATGTTACAAAGAAAACCAATTATATTGAAATGCAGTTATCAAGATATATAAAAAGTAAACAGATTCACAGATCCCAGGTTAAGAATCCCTGAACTCAGGTCTCCCTGACTCATCCTCTGCCATCTAGCTGCTGGTGTGGTGCACAGTTGGACACCTCTGCTGAAGAGGATGCAGAGTTGCCTGCAGGAAGACCTGGGTTCCTATGCCTCTGACACAGATGAGCCATGTGACTTTAGGTGAGTCACTGAGCTCCTCTGTGCTTAGGCAGGTCTCTAAGCTTCAAAGTCCTCTCCTCTGAGAATTCCCTATGCAGTACCAATGAAATCCCAGGCTTAGGCCCTATCCCTGTTCTGTCCTTCACAGGCTTATTGAAGAAATGCTTTGTAAATTGTAAATGCTACAGAAATGGGAAATATGCATTATTATTTTTCATTTCTTCCCTCTGTATCTTGCAACCTTAGATAGATGGATTCCAAGTAACTACCCAATTACAGAGAACATTCGTGCCGTATACTTAACATTAGAAAAGTTGATTCAGTCTGAGGAGACCCAGGTGAATGGAATTGTTATCCTTGCGGACTACAAAGGAGTTGGCTTAGCCAAGGCTTCCCATTTTGGTCCTTTTATGGCCAAAAAAGTGATTGGAATTCTCCAGGTAAGATCTGCACTTGGGTTGGGGAACGATACATAGATCCATTAGTCAGTGACACTTTATCCTTTGTTCTTAGGGTTGCAGGAGTTGGGGGATGATTTGGCTTTTCTCCTAGAATCAGGATTGCCCATTTTTTCCCCCAACCTATGGATTATTTGAAAGTTTGCCCTTACACTATAGGATCGCAGTGTCTCCGTTGGTTTCCTTGATCTGTAGTTTAGACAAGATCAGCTCTAAAGTCTGAACTACAGAAAGCAAAGAAGGCCAACTCTTCAGAAATTGGCCATTCTTTTCCTCGGATGTGAAATCTCATTTCTGCAGTCTTGCTGTTTGTTTGCCCAACTTGGAATGATGCCCTTCCCCTACTATCTCTACATTTCCAACTCCTGCTCATCCTTCAGGGCCTACTCATATGTCACCTTTTAATAAAGCCTTGACCAATTCCCATAACTCACAGCCAAAACTAGTTTCTCCAACCTCTTCAATAGCATTCTGTACAGGTTATGTTCTGCTTGGAGTCACCATTACATGTACTAGTGCCTTCCCTCCTTTGCTAGACTGTAAACTCCCTGAAAGGAGGGATTATGTCTTGCTTCTGTATGTCCTTCAAAAGAGCTTGCACATGGTAGGTATTTAGTGTTTATTGAATTAATGAATCAGGAATGTGGTAGAAGAACTGAGCATGGGATACTTGACAGTCCCCGGCATATGTGTGTATAGAGCATGTCCTAAGCCTCCTTTCTTGATTCTTCAAATCTTTTGCTTTCTGCATTCACCAGATGCTTGGCAGAAGGTGGGTATGTCTCAACCCAGAGCATTCTCACCTCAGAGGCAGAAGTGGGTCTCCTCCCCTCCCCCATCACTAAATTAACTTTTTAATGCAAAGACAGTTTTGATGGATAAGGCAGCAGAGGCCCTTGCTTTCTGCTACTAGTGTGCCTTTAAGAGTTCTCTGATGTCTCATAGGTGTCTTGGGCACCTTCCTTCTTCTCTTGGTCCCACTTCTTTCCTTACAGACTAGTGAACATGTTTTCTTTGCTCCTTGCTGGGAGGAGCCTCATTACTGGGCATCCTCTGTGGGAGGAATTGCAGAGCAACAGGAAATCCTACTTTTTTTTTTCTCTGCCATCAACTTACAGTGTGATCTTGGGAAGTGTGTTATGTCCTCTGAACTTCATCTATAAAATAAGAGTCAGACTAAGTGTCTCTGAGGTCTCTTGCAAGAGATCTGCCATTCTGTGTTCTAACAGTCTAGGTTCTCAGTCTTCCTGAATTAACTCCATCTCATTGGATCACTTGTTCTACACTCCCATCACATTGACCTAGAGCCTTCTGGCTCAGACCTGTCGTGATTAGGTCCTTTCCAACTCTGATATGCTATGTCCTCAGCCTTCCTGAATGAACATCCCACCAACCTGTCCCTCAGTATTTCCATATATCTTTCTAACACAGGTGTTCTAAGCTCTCTACCAGCTTGAGTATGATTCAGTTTCTGTTCTAATTTATTGGGGGCACATTAAAAGAATTTGGCTTTTCTTTGGCATCAAGACTCTGATCTGCTCAGGTTTCTGAGCACAAGTGAGCTTACAGGTGTTTAAGTGACTGGATTTGGAGGGTTTGGTATTTCCTGGGTCTTTTCCAGGAATCACTAGGAAGAATAGGTACGTATTTGTAGTTCTGGCTCATTCTAGAAAGGCCACCTGTCCAGAAGTTAAAATCCTAATTTAGGTCTCAGCTTTGGTTGTGTGTAAGGAGCAGATCCAGAAATGGGTGTCTAATCTGGCTGTTGTTGCCTTCTTGGTACAGGGAAAAGAACACAGACTTGGGGGTCAGGAGACTTGAATTCAAATCATGCTCTCTCATTTGCTTGTAGTTGGACAAGTTATGTAATTTCTCCGAGACTCAGATTCCTCATTTGTAAAAGAGAGATCAATAAGCTCCAGCCTGTCTGCTTCACATGTTGGTTGTGATCATGAAAAACACTAAATAAAACACTAAATCTATGTGAACTGTGACTATTGAATTCAGTTAGTAAATGTTATGCATAGGGAGATGTCCCAGGAGGAGGGGTAATACTGACTTTGTTTTCTACAGAGGTTTCCAGATGTTCTAAAATAACTTTTCTTTTCTTACCACAGGATGGGTTTCCCATTAGAATAAAAGCTGTCAATATTGTAAATGAACCTCGAATATTCAAAGGCATTTTTGCTATCATAAAACCATTTCTGAAGGAGAAAATAGCAAACAGAGTAAGTGACTTCTTTCTGTTCAATGGCAGCTTTAAATGTTGGCTTTCTCCCACTTCCTCTTCCTCTTTGAAGAGGTTCAGGATTATGGGTATGGAGCATTATGGATAATTAGCAGACTTTCTCAATTTGCTAGTTTTGCTTAACTTTTTTTTCATCTTTTTTTATTCTTTTCTATAGGGGATGACTTTCTGGGAGGGGGAGGAAGAGGGAATGCACTGGGAAATGTGGGTGATGTTAAAAATATTAATACAAATTTATTTTTAAAATAAAAGTTTAACATAAGTTTTTACTATAATATGATTATAATATACAGTACATTATATAAGTAATTATATCTATATAATCATATATTCTAAGTTTTACTATAAAGTTTTAATACAAATTTTAAAAAGTTTAAAATAAAGTTTGGCCTTTTCTTTATGGAGTAGCTCCTCAAAGAAGATGTTTTCCTTATAGTCTTTTTTTTCTACTGTTTTATTTTTTATAAGATGAGTGAATGTTTAAGCTTGTTGTTTATGTGTTAGAGCAGACTAAGTGTGAAGATACAAATCAATAACTTCCTTTTGAAAATGAGGGGTTTGACCTCCATGTTCTCCAAGGACCCTTCTAGCTCTGACATTCTGTGATTCTATGGTTCCTTCCAGTTCTAATGTTCTAGACCTATAGTCCATTCTTACTCTAAAATTATCTGTCATCTAAATCCAACAACTGAATCAACCTTTTGGGAATAAAAGAGGAAATTCACCAAGGTTAACCTTGTAGGGACAGTGGCTATCCCACCTTCTGCTCCCTCCTGGCCACGTGACCTGGCATTTCCACCTCAGCTTCAGTTGTCTCATCTCTAAAACAAAGGGTTGAACTCAATGACCTCTAACCCCTTCCAACTGTAGATCTCTGATCCTGTGATTCATGCCTCTCTCTCAATCTCAGTTTCCTCTTCTGTGAAATGGGGGGACTCTTTAAGGTGACCTATGAGGCCTTCCTCAGCTCTGACATTCTGAGTTTTAAGCCCTTTCCATCTATGAACTTAAGTGAGTCTTGGTTTCAGGACATCTAGGAATTTACTTTGAAATCTGTCATTGTTTATGGTCGTATTTACTTTTTAATATCTTGACTTAATAGTCTAAAAAGTTAGGTCAGAGGGAGCCCCAGTTGTTAGAAAGGTGACTCAAGGGGATTTCTTATTTAATGGAATTTTTAATCATAAATGTGCAGTTTGAGTGATTTTCAAAATTTATTTGCTCAATTATTAATGGCTATGTTACAGCTGTCTGGACTTTACTTCAGAAACTGGAAATATAGAATTGAAATCTCTGTCCCCAGTTGCCCCCTTTCATTCTAGTTTTGCTTTCTTAGAAGAAGTTAGCTTTTCCACAAGAAGTAGCTACAAGGCTACTAGGGCCCTGCTATTACTGAAGCCAGCTTTCAGGGAAATTACTCAAGTATTTTCACATGGTATTATGAGAAGGGAACTAGACCTGGACTCAGGAGACCTGGGTCTTCTTCCTGACTCTGCCACTTGTTGGCTGTATGGTTACTTCCCCTCCTTGAACTTCAGTTTCTTCAGCTGTAAAATGGTTATGATACCCCTGTCCTGCTTGTCTCTCAGAGTATCCTCAAATAGGATAATTTATGTACTTTATATAACAGGAAATTTATATATTTATAATTTATATAACAGGAAAAGGCTGTGAAATGTTTACTGAAATGCCTCGGTCTCCTTACCCTTGGTGGAATTTTGTAGCAGCAGGTCTGTCCTAACACTTGCGCTTCATGGACTCTTCCCTGTTTGTTTCCCCTTCAGTTTTTCCTTCACGGATCTGACTTGAATTCTCTGCACCTGAACCTTCCAAAGAGTATCCTTCCTAAGGAGTATGGAGGCACTGCTGGGGACCTAGATGCCAATGCCTGGAAGGAGGTGCTGCTGGCCTCAGAGGAGGACTTTGTGAAGGAGTTCTGCAGGCCTCTCCCCCTCAGCAATAGCCTCCTCCAGGAGACCCTGATGGTGGAGGGAATAACCTCTGAGATTCAGGGTGATGACTCCATTCGGGGAGTAAAGTCACAGCTATATTCCTGCTATTAACCAAGAAGTCACATAGTTTTCTACATATATTGCAGCCATTAAGTAATTCCTTTCTCTCTCCTAAAGCATAAAAGAAGAATTTGAAATCCCATGAGTTTGGCCCTATCCATAACAGAATTTAACCCTAATGAAGTTATGATCAGCTTTAAAATACAAATATATTACAGAAGGTGACATGTAGGTAAGTTTGCTTGAAAATTAGTCTAAGACAGACCTTTGTAGTCTACCTTTAGGCCTCTTGGGGACATTGCCAGTGGTCAGATTTCATGAACCCCATTTGAAGTCATTCATCTGGTTGCTATACTCTGGGGATATATCCTGTAATTTCTATCAGTTTGAGCACTTCCTTCAGATTTCAACTCTTCCATGCTTTAGTAAATGGTTTCATGAGCTTCTGAGGCAAAAGCAATCTTCCACTTAGTGATCAATGCACTGGTGATGAATCTCTCTGCACTTAGTTGTTGTTGTCCTGGGATAGTCTGTTGCTGGGGCTTTTCTTGAAATCCTTCCATCTTGATGAGACCAGCCAAAGCTTGTGCTCCCCTGGCATTGTTTTTGAGACAGGCCAATCTGAGGACTTGAGGGAAGGAATTTCATAACCATTGCAAAAAGAACTCCAGTAGGGGGCAGGCCAGGAATGAGAGGTCAGCTGTCCTGGAAAAACCAGCCTGTGATAGGTGAGCTCATTCTGTTGCCATGGAGATTGCTAGTGAGATTATGAAGATTATCAGAGGTCCCCTAGAGTCTTGCTTTCACAGTCATCTATCTCAAAGATTACTTGCCCTGCACTCCTCCTTACTGTCATCACTGTGATCAGGAGCTGCTAATTCATCACTTGTTCCTTTTTTTTTTTTAACTGTAATGCTTCTTGCTGCAGTTTAGAAGCATCAGGGCACCATCAGAGAGTTTTCTTTCAGATGACAGGAGCCAAAGGTGGCCCCTTGGAGATTCCTGCTGCTGTGATCCCCTTTCTCCAGCAGCTCTAAAGGTCTTGGCCCTCATTCGTTACTGAATATCATCCCCAGGAAGGTAGCCAATGTGGTAGCATGGTTGTGGAGGGGTACAATTTTAATAGAATTAAAATCACCGGATTTCAGTGTAGTATAGCAGAAAGAGCACAAGTCAGTGGTTCCCATAATTTACCTCTGCATCTGGTCCCATTTCTGCCACTAACTCACAGTGTAGCTCAGCCTCTGTGGACCTCAGATTCTTTTCAGGTGTAAGATTCTGGGACTCAGTTTAGTTACTGAATAATATCATTTAGTTACTGAATATTATCAGTTTTCTACTTGCTTGTGGAAGCTATGTCATAGTGGTTAGAGCTTGACTCAGAATCAAGAAGACCTGAGTTCTGACACATACTGGGTAGATGATTTAACCTGTTGGTGCTCTAGTCAGCTCTAAGACTATAAGTTACAGAGAAGGTGCTGAATTGTAGTTGTAGGGGAAGTTTGCTCAACTCAGAGTTCCTTGTGAAATCCCAGATCTAGTCTTTATCCTTTTCCACCTACTAAGATGCAGAGCTGGACCAGACTAGGGAGATTTTGTCATCTCTATTTGTAGGCAGGCATCACTAACGGGAGTTTCTACAACTCTTTGCATTCTAGGACTTGACAATGAAATTTTTACTAAAGATCATTTTTTTTTTGTAGTGACCTTTAATATTGTGATGCCAGCAAAAGTTTCTCTGAGTACTTAAAAATTCATAGATTTTTGGGAAGCAAATGGAGACAGGATGTTAAAAAGGTGCATACATTCTCAAGAGTTTCTGTAAGCTTTCTGTCAGTAGATGTGTTATACCTGCTCTGTAGGATTCCTGAGCTGCTTTGCCACTTCACCCCTGCCTCCTGTCTCCCTTATCCCAGCTTAAGAGCCCCTGTAATGTGTCAGTCAGAGTCAGGTCAGCCATTCTAAACCTGGGCTGGGGGTTTTAGCACTTTTCATCCTCAAGATTTTGCCTTTGCCCTGCACCCCAGTAGGATTGAGGTTTGATATTTTTAGACCAGGTTTATGTTTGGTTTATTGCATATACAAGATGGTTTAAATTTGTAGCCTCACCCTGCACTCCCTGCATTTATTTTAAATGCACTGTAATCAAGAGCAAGACATATGTTTAGCTCCCTAGAAGCAGAGCAAACCAGACATACAGAAGACATTTGTTTATACCTTTACTTCCAGGTAGTTCGTCTGTATAGCAATTTCTGAAAAGTACTTTCTGAATAAGTTTTTTTTCTGGTTTACATTCCATTTATTTTACCTCCTTGCTGCCAATTCTCATTCAGGGAAAGTTTATCTCTCCATAGATTAATATTGTATCCTCTAGGAAAGAGCTGAGACATTACATGTTTTGAGTGCCAATATGACAATGGCCAGTGTGCCTCAAATCACCAAAAATAGCCTGGAAAAATGAAGGCTTTCAGCCTTGGGAGACCTCAGAAGTGAAGATTTCTCCTATTTCAGAAGGGAAAACCTATTCCCTAAAGTAAGAACAAGCTTTCATCAGGACCTGCTACATTTAGATCTAGAGCAGGGTAACGATTAAGATTCGCCTAGTCCAGCAGTAAGAAGTAGGATTGGCAGAGGAAAGTTGAAAATCTGACAAAAGGAGTAGAAGGATACTTGATCAATTTTCTTCTGGTCACTGAAAAGGAGAAGTAAATGGAAAAAAATTGTCATGATCCAAGGTTTCTGAGCATCCGTGGTTTCAGAGAATGACCTTCAGAATTACCCAGCATTTACTGTTTGTTCATAACCCTAAATATGAGATGATCTAGCAAATCTAGAGAAGCTCCACAAAGACCAAGCCATGTCCAGCTCCCCTCAGCTCTCCCAGGAGTCTCAGAAGCCAATTCTCCTCAATCGCCCTCACTATGATGATACCAGGGCTGGAGTGTCCTTTCGTGAAGCGCTGTGGCTACCGGAGGTTGTTTGATGTCTTGGAAGATTTGAGCAAGGATTATAAGTGGGGGAACTCGACTGGATGGGAATGCAGATGGTCCCTCCACACAAGCTTATTAAGGCATTTTAAAGAATTCTTTCCTGGCAATGAATAGGGAAATCAAAATGCATCTGTAGATCAGGCTTTTTCTTTTGGCTTTGATGAGAAGTGACCTGTACCAACAAGACAGCTGTTAGTACTGGAAGCAGATTGTGCCATAAATCATATTTTTCATTGACTTTTAAAAATGAGAGTTCCAGCCATCACAGCTGCATAGGATTATTTCCTTTGGATTTCCCTTTGAGAAAAGTCCTAGTCAATTTTATAAATATCTGAAGCCCTTCCCTATATGGTGCCATGGCTTTGGGTCAACTCTTGGTGGAACTCAGCCCTTAAGGTAACCCTTACCCTTACTGCCACCATCCAAAATTTGGGTCTCGGTTGCTTCTTTTGTAAAAAGAAGACTAGATTATCTCTAAGACTTCTTTTAGCTCTAAACTCTATGACTTTATGATCAACTGTTGTATTTAGAGAATGTGCCCCTTTTATTGATTGAACCAATCAAACTGATTTGATTTTCCTTTTAATTTCTCCTAGCTCAGAATTCTAGAACATCACAGTCCCTTCCTGAGTTCATCTTGTGCCTTTGTAGGGGACAAACTAAGAGCTTTAGAAGCAAGTGAAAGAGGGAGCTTTGTTTTAGTAGACAAAGCTTTGGGCTGTAGTTAGAAGACCAGTTTTTGAATCCTATGACCTAGGGCAAGATTTTTCTCCTCTTTAGGCTAGAGTTTCTTTCTTTGTAAATTTGACAACATGACCTAAAGAACTCTTCTAACTGAAAATTATAGGGTTTTATTTATTTTTAAAAGAACTTCTTATTGTTGGTGAATGTTTCATCCTCAATACCTGATGGCAAATCAGCATGGGAGAAAAAAACTTGTTCCTTATGCCTGATAGTTCATCCAGCTCATCAGAATTCAGTTATCCTGGGAGGTAGGCATGCAAAACACCTCAGACTAGCGTCAGGTCACTTGTCAACAAAAATAAAGATGGGACAGATATACATGTGTGTCTTCTGTAGTCCCATATGATTCTGAAAACTTTAGAACCCCCCCCCCCCCAGGGAGGTTTCGGAATTGCCCTATCCGCTTTATACGGAGATGAATTGTGGGTAGCTCCCCATCTTTCTGCCCCTGGGTGGCCAGGCAGCTGGAGAGAAGCATTCTCTGGTACCTCCTCATATTTATGTCTTAGCTTGTGCCATCTTCCTTTGAAACCTTCCTATTGGAAGGGAATAAATTTTCAGCAATTAAGCTGTTAATGGCCGTGTGGTTATTCATTCTTTGGTCATTGAGTGGTGTACTGATATGAAAGAAAGGATCAGGGATCAACCTGAATAGGAAAGGTGAAATCCTGAGTCTAGTACAGTAGAAGCAACTCGGGTACAAAGAGCCAGAAGACCCGAGTTCTAGTTCAGGCTCTGTGGGCAAATCATTCTCCTGTCTGGAGGTCAGTTTCTTTAACTACAGAATGAAGTTGAACTAGTTGGTCTCTACGGTCTCTTCCAATTTTGATAGTCTGTTCCTTTCTGTTCTAATACTCTTCTTGTGTTCTAATTCCTTCCAGCTCTGAGGTTTTGTGAATCCTTAACCATTTACTGTTGCTTATTCTGGGGGAAGACAGGAATGAAGGGATAACCAAAGGTTTCTCTCCAAACGTGATCCAAAGGGAGTATGCGCAACGGAGGTAGTAATCAAGTCACTACCTGGTTTTAGAAAAAATTCCCAAGTTCTGAGTCACACTAACATTTCTTCTTGAAGGAAGGACTTTGCACTGATATGAGGGCAATAACTCAGTAACTGTTGCTTGTTTGTTAAGTAAGCAATTCATGTTACTTTTCTTCCTTCCTTCCTTTTTATAAAAGCAAGCAAAATTGTTTCCCTGGACACCAAGTCAGTGACTGCTTGAGGTCACCTGCTTCTCTTGGTGCACAGGGTGAGAATCAGGTTGGGTGGAGAGAAGACCTGTTCCTCTTTGCAGTTGGAGTACTTGAATCTATGCCATGGACTAGAGCCTGGCAGTGCAGCCTCTGCTTCTGATGTGGTCAGAGGAGATCTTGTTTATATCCTTTGGCCAATTTTGGCCACAAGTTCAGTCATTTGTCACATTCTTTCTTTGAAACTGAGACTCTGTGGGTGTAAGTGTGCACCTGGAGGTGGACTGAGCCTAATTCTGTGTTTATTTTGACAAGATATTTATTTTTATAATGCATTTTATAACATGGTGTGGTAAAAATGTGTTGTTTTATTATGCATGACTGTCTTACACAATAAAAATCTATCTTGGGTTGAGTGTGTGTGGAGGTGTTTTAGTGACATGAGTTGAAATGTAAAATGCCTCCATCCAGCTCTAATATTCTGTTTCTTAATGAATAGGCTCATTGCTTCAGTTCAATTAAACAAGCATTTATTAAGTGATTACTATGTATGTGTGTACTTATGTCTTGGAGAATACAGTCAAAATAAAAAGAATCCATACCACCAAGGAGTTTCAGTTTTACTGGAAGTAATTTTAGGGCTCAGTTAGTCTAACTCAAGACCTTCAGAGATGAAGAAACCAAGGAGCAGAAGTGCACACTGTGACTCACAAACAGTCCCACATTGAGAAAGGGGTGGGACCAGAACTGGAACCCAGGTCTACCTGCAAGCTTATTATTTTTCCATCACACCACACAACCTCTTACAACTCTAAATGGTGAGACACATCCCACGTATATATCTAGTTTTGCACTCTGAGGGGAAGAGGGAAAAAAAAGTAGAATATAAACCAAACAAATCTTGGATTAGAAAATGGTCTCACGGTGGTGCAAGGTGCTTCCTGAATTTTAGCTGGCAATCACACCTAAGGAAGGTCACAAATTCCTTCAGACACAAGTTTCATACTTTCGTAAGCTCCAAATGGTCCAAGAGTGAGGAAACATGAATGTGGGTCCTATTCCTGCTACCAGCTCACTTTTGTGGCATGACTGGTGATCTGCCAATTGTCCCATTGGTGAAACTTGGCAGAAGACTTTGCACCAGGGCTACCAAGGAGAAAAGCTACATTATAGGGACCTTCACAGTGCTCTTTATGTGTGATATTGCAGATGGGATGGGGCAGGAAATGCTACTGATCTCAATTGCTGTTTGGCTCTTCATACCAGGGTTCCTTCTACTGTACTAGACTCAGGATTTCACCTTTCCTCTTCAAGATGATCCCTGTTCCTTTCTTTCATATCAATACAGCACTC
This sequence comes from Potorous gilbertii, assembly GCA_028658325.1. Classification (NCBI taxonomy): domain Eukaryota; kingdom Metazoa; phylum Chordata; class Mammalia; order Diprotodontia; family Potoroidae; genus Potorous; species Potorous gilbertii. The sequence continues at coordinate 271,683,733 of CM053769.1, read as the reverse complement.
AATGACCAAAGGATGAACAACCACATCACCATCAATAGCTTAATCCCATTTCATTTCCCTGTAAGGTTTGAAGTACTTTCATTACAACTATGAAGTGGGTAGTACAAAGATGAGCTTCATTTTAGAGATGAGGAATGAGGCTCTGAGAGGATAGTAATGTGGAATAAGGCTCAAAAGTTAGACTGGATCCATTATGGAGAGCCTCAAATGCCAGACTTTTTTCATCTGAAAAGCAATAGGGAGCTAAAAGAAGGTTTTTGGGTAGGGGAGTAACATGTCAGAAAAAAAGTGAAAAGTGCCAATGCCCATGTTATCATATTTATGTCCCCCATGTCCAGATCATACTTGGCTGCTAAAAAATCCCATTTCAATTCCACTTTAAGTCTGTGAAGTACTTTCATTACAGCTATGAAGTGGACAGTACAAGGATTAGCTTCATTTTAGAGATGAGGAATGAAGCTCTGAAAAGTTCAGTAACTAATCTGAGACAGGATTTAAACCCAAGTGTCCCAGCACTTTAAATCCAGCACACTTTCCACAACACAAAAAGGGCCTATTTCTGGTTCTTCCAGTTATTATCTATTTCTGGTTCTTCATCTAAATTCTAACCAGGTTAATGGCAGCGCAGTAGATCATGGGGGAAGATGGCTGGACCTGAAGGCAGAAGGAGGTCCAGGTTTGAATCCTAACTCTCTCCTTAATGGCCCAAGTGATTCTGAACAAGTCAATGTTACATCTGTGGGCCTCAGTTTTCCTCTTACTGTAAAACGAAGGTGTTAGATGACATGGCTCTAAGGTCCCTTTCACCTCTAAATCCTATGACCCTAAGTGGACTTAACATCGCCTTAAATGGACTAACATTTCCTAGTTCTGTTCTATATACCTACCTACTCTAGATACATAGAAGACTCAGAAGATGTGGATTTGACTTTTGTTTTTGACATTTGCTAGCCATGAAGACTTGGGGCAAGTCTTCTGCTATAAATCCTATCATCTACGATCTCTGTGAAGCTCAATTTCCTCCCCTGTAAAATAGGGATACTAATATTTGGGGCAGTTAAGTGGCACAGTGGATAGAGGGCCAGGCCTAGAGTTACTTACCAGCTGTGTGACCCTGGGCAAGTCACTTAACCCTATTTGCCTCAGTTTCCTCATCTGTAAAATGAACTGGAGAAGGAAATGGCAAACCACTTCAGTATCTATGCCAAGAAAATCCTAAAAGGGGTCACAGTCAGATTGACTGGACAACCAACAACACTGGGCTGCAGGGGAGAGAGAGAGGAGTAGCTAGTAGCCCAGTTTAGCAAGAACAAGAGAGTATATTGATGACAGTAATGTGGAATAAGGCTCAAAAGCTAGATTGGACCCATTATGGAGAGCTTCAAATGCCAGACTTTCTTAATTTGAAAAGCAATAGGGAGCTAAAAAAGGGTTTTGAGTAGGGAGTAATACGTCAGGTCTGGGGCTTGAGGAATATTATTCTGGCAGCTGTGTAAAGGATGGATCAGGAGGAGACTGGAAGCAAGGAAACCAAATTGAAGACCATCATCATCATCATCATCCAGAGTAGTAAAGATTACGGTCTTAAGTGGGATGGTGATTATGTGAGTAGAAAGGAGGGAATGACTAAGAAATGTTACAGGAGAAGAAGTGACAATCTTGGCACGGCAAGTGACTGGATAGTGGGGAATGAGGGAGAAGGAAGAGTCAAGAATGAAGCTAGGTGACTAGGATGGTGATCTCCTTGATGGAAATAGAGAAAACTTGGTAAAAGGGCAAGTTTAAGGGGAAAAAGGATAGACATGAATTTACTATGTCTATGAGACACATGGGTGGAGATCATTGATGCAGGTCTGGAGAGATCAGGAGAGACTAGGACAGTTAGATATCCAGATATGGACATTTTTCTAGCTAATCTGGACTATTCACCATTCATGCCTTTGCTCATATCATTCCCTCTTCTTGTAATTGAAGCGTTGCATTCCATAAGCATCTATTATGTGCTAGACACCATGCCAAGCGCAGGGAATGCAAAGGCAGTAATAGAATAGTTTACATTCTGTTTAGGGAATAAAATAACACATGGAGGTACATAAATCGAAATTTTAGTGGGACAGAGGCAAGGAGTTGACAACGAGCACATCAACGAACCTGAGAATCAGAAAGGCCTTAAGAGGTGGCCCCTGAGTCCTACCAGGAGACAAGGATGACAAGAGGGCTGTCTGTATGAAGGCCCAGAGGCCCAAGATGGGAGGTCATTTACGGAGAATACTGCCTTCCTTTTCTGCCCAGTGAATTTCTACCCATTCTTTAAAACCTGATTCAAGCCACCTCCTCCAAGAGGCCTTGCCTGAAATCTTCAGTATGACAACCACCTTCTGCTCTTAACCCTCCCCTGGCCTTGTATTCTTTGTATTCTATTGATGGGTGAATGCCATTATCCCCCATTTGTCTAAAAGCTACAGCTGCTAAGTATCTCCTACTATCTTAGCAGGCTAAGGGACTGAGGTGGAGAAGCATTGCTAGACATGGTTAATCAAGTCTTCCCTGGCTATCATTGGCCTACTGTTCTGATTCTCAAAGAAAAGCTTTGTTTCACAGTCTCTTGTGGAACAACTCATAAAGTCATTTGCCCACAGCGTCATGACTTCAGTGTCTCTTTCATTGCCTCACATCAGCTTACTCAATGGCAGGGATGAGGCAGAATTGAGAGGTAGTGTAGAATAGAGAAGAGGGCCCAGGATCTGAAGTCAGAACATCTGGGTTGAGAGCTCAGGTTTGGCTACTTGTTAGCCATGTGAATTTGGATAAACCACTTACCCTGAACCTTAGTTTCCCTGTAAAATGGGGAGAACACTTTCCACACCAACCTCACCAGATGGTTGTAAGGCTCAAATCACATACTAGATACAAGATACTTCATAAATCTTAATAGTGCTAAAAAAAATGCCAGTTATTCATTACTGAGTAGCTGATGTTACCAAAAGTTTCACTAAGTATATTATAGATACCAAACATGCCTGTGGCATTTGGACTAGTTCTTAAGCCATTTTCCTCTTTATAATGGGAGGATATGTCTTCCTCATCACAGAGCAAAGGATGGGCTGACAGCTGACTAGAAGGCAATAGGATGATGCTACCATGACAACAGCTGACGAGTCAGAATGTTTTCATGGTTTGAAGTGATGGCACCTCTGATTTTATTTATCCCTAATAAAGTTAATGACTATGTATAAGGAAGCCTTTAGGTGTAAGGGAACTGCCAACCCCCAGCCTCTTGGACGGCATTCACAGGTCACGACTCAGGTAAACTGAGGGGAGACTGGTAATAAACAAGATGGTGCTGAGAGGAAGGGTTCCGCCCCTGTTTTGCTCAAGGCTATTTTCCCAGGCTTTTTCTGAGAACAAAGAAGCCAAAAATGTTTTTCTTTCTTAGGCCTATGTGTCCACCCTGGACAGTCCTGGCTTAAGGTAAATTACTTCCTTATAAGGGCAAACTAATTGCTGATAGGTTCACTTAGGGCACTGGTGTCAGAAAAAAGATAAAAGCACCCCTCACTGCTTGAATAAACGGAGTTCTTCCTATCTTGTCTCCCGCCTCAGTCATTGCTTACAGCTAAACTCCACCAGGGCCTGCAGGCCTCTGCTGGTCAGATAAGCCTGTGGGCCTGAGAGATCAGGCCCAGACTCCTGGGGTCCCTAACATTTAGGAACAGCTTTCACCAGATACTTAAGTAAGTTTTACTGTTTCCCATTCTCTATATAGAAGGGACAGAGTGAGGCAAGGTATTTTATCTATCTATTGACCTACATACTAAAGTCTTAACATATCTATGTGGCTCTGTACTACCTATCACGTATATACTTCTGCCTGACTTCTGATACCCTCATCTTCTATCTTTATCTCAATCTATCCAACCTTTTCTTACATTGCTCATCACAACTACCTGCCCTGCCAAAAGCCTTGGTTCCAATAGGTCAAATGTCCTGTCCTGGAACATGAAGCTCAATAATCAGGAGAGGGGTACCTGTGGTGGGAATAAAGGTATTTGCAACTCCAAGCTTTTTCTCATGTTGTTTCTGCTGCCTGGAATAACTTTTATGCCTATCTAAATCCTGACCAAATGCTCTCTTTTCAAAAAGGGTCCTTTCGTTCCTCTAAGTTCACAACTTAGGGGTCTGTCACCTTAACACCTCACTCTTCCTCACCCCATGTACCGGATCTTGCAGCCCATTTCTTTGCACTCCTACAGCCCTCATCGTTCCTCAGAGACTACTGCCACAGCTTCCTAATTGGTGTCCTTGCCTCCATTCCCTCCCCTTTCCCAACCAGCCAATGCCAGTGACATTCCTAAAACACAGTTCTAACTGTGTCACTCCTCTATTCAAATTCCAGCAGTAGTTCTTGGTTACCTCTAGGATCAAGTACAAAATTCCTCTTTTTGGCATTTATAGTTCTTTATAACTTGCTTTCACTCTACCTTCCTGGTCTTATAAATTCTGCCCCCTTCATGCCTTCTCTAGTCCAGGCACACTGGCTATCATGTTGTTCACCACACCCAACATTCCCTATCCCATCTTGGTGTTTTTGCACAAGCCAGGCCTCAGACCTGAAATGCATGCTCTCCTCAACACCATCTCTTATAATCCCATCCCCCTTCAAAACTCAGCTCAAATACTGCCACCTTTCTTGATACAATTCAGGGGCTAATAGTCTTCGCCCAATCACCTCATAATCATTATAGGCATCTTTACATATGTACATATCATCTCTCCCAAACAAATGTAAGCTACTCATGGGCAAGGACGATTTCATTGTTGTCAAGGGTCCTGTCTTTTCTTGATATTCTGCACATAACAGGCACTCAGCATGTATACGCTCAACTACTCATCATAATACCCTTAAGATCAAAGACCATGGTATATCTCTTTGTATTGTCCTTAGCAACCAACACAGTGCTTTCAGTCACGTCTGACTCTTTGTGACCCCACTGGGGGTTTTCTTGGCAAAGACCCCATTGGGGGTTTTCTTGCCCAAGATACTGGAATAGTTTTGTCATTTCCTTCTCCAGATTATTTTACAGAAGAAGGACAGAGGCAAACAAGGTTAAGTGACTTGTCCAGATGTCACATGGCTATAATAAAGTGTCTCAGGCCAGATTTAAACTCAGGAAGATAAATCTTCCTGACTCCAGGCACCATGGTCTATCCACTGAACCACCTACCTGCCCCTAACACAGTGCTGCATACACGTTAAAAGAGTTCATGTTATATTGAGTTATATTTCATTGGTATAGTTAGGCTTTTCCCAAATGCAGATAAATCCTTCACATCTTCTGGTCCTACTACTCTGGTACTTATTTCCCACAAACCTTTCACAAGAGGAAGATGCCTTCCCTTTTGTTTAGTACTCTGCAGGTACCAGTGTACAGCTCAAAAGGTTCATCTGCTATCTCTCATTCCCACTTCGACCAGCCCTGCTCCTCTGCCACTCATGTTTATTGTACCATCATCAATGTGACTTCAGAACATATCAAACCTGCTGATAAGGTTGAACTGTTTAAGGAAAAGCCTATAAAATTTCTTTAAAATCTTGATATTTTTAATCAAATATGTTACAGTGCAAATGGCTTAAGTGCTGACAGAAAAGTTCACATGCATTTTAAGTTTACACATTTTTCTTCTGATGTGAAAATTACACTGGACATAAGAAGCAGTTTTCCAGGCTAATTTTCCACTTAAATTAAACTTTGAAAGCATTCATCATTATATTTGGCAAAGCCATAGACTGAAATCAAGCAGCATCATACTATTATAGTGTAAAAAACATATGACTCTGAGAAGAATTAAGCTGTGGAAGCAAGAGATGTGTCATTCTGAGACTCCTGGCCTGGGCAAGGGTGTACAGGGCTTCCCTCAGGAAAAGAACGAGCACACCCTTAAACCTGTGCATTGGAATGTAGGAAAAATACAAGGGAAAACTGGGCTTCTATAGACCAAAGCATTTGTGAAGCAGTACATTCTTCTTTGTTTTCTAAAGATATTTCAACCCAAATATATTAAGAAGGGTTTCCAACCCTTAATATTTTTCTATTAAACAATTTAAACCTAAGCTGCAGGGATCTACAAATTTTTTTTCAGAATTCTCTTCACAGCACAGCTGTAGTTCCTTTTTAAAAAATGCAGTAATATTCACCTTGTACTCTATGTGTTACAAATAAACATAATATATGAAAAGGAAAAGTTTAGATCCTGCTTCAAAGCATTATTCATCTAGCAACCTTGGGTATACCTGGATAGAGCCAAACTTTTGAGAAGCATTCACTTAATATTTTAGTTGAAGCGAAATACAAGGATGTTGGCTCTTGGCACAAAGACTATGTGATGCTCCTGGAGGCTCAACTGAAGTCTCTGTTGGTGAGAAGAAGAGGTGCCACGAGGGTCCAGAAATAAAGGAAGAGGCAAAACCAGCTGGAGGAGATCTTTACCCACACAGGGATCCTCTTGTTGGTCAGCATCTGGAACTCTACATTAGGGCTAGAAAGAGAAGAGGACATAAAATACAACATTCATCTTACTTCCCAGGATTCTTGACTGATTTTGTTGCCTAAATCACTGGCATAGTTAGGAAGTATATATACATCATCTGAATAAGAATCATTTTAACGTAGGATCCCAGTTGAAAGCAGACTCCCAATAAAAAGAGCTCCTAACACAGCCAAGAGAGGCTGCTGTTTGTGCTGGGCTCTGAGGGGAGCTATTCTCTTAGTTCTATTTCACAAAGAAGTATAGACCTCCTTTTGGGGAAGAGGAACATGATTTGCAAAAGGATGCCACTTCAAATCAGTTTAACCGTTTCTTTGTTCATCACTGTGTGCCCCCAGGAGGAGATTTTCAGGTTGCCACATACCCCCTGCCCAAGGACTTTATCAACCAATAAAACAGGACTAGGGACCAACTACCAAAATATTCTCTGCTTGCTTTCTTCCTGCTTTTACCTGGAATAGTCCTTATCATCTTTACTTCTTGTAATTTTTCCCAAGTCTCAACTCAAATATCATAGGTTCTTCTTCTAGTCATCAGGAAAGTAACAATCATTCTTTTCAGAGACCATGTACAGACCTTTCATGCATCTAAATTTCATTTTGTACTACAGAGAGACGTAGCTGTTGTGTGGCATAGTGCAGTCTTGCCAAACACAAATAGAAACTGATTCCTACACTCTATATACTAAGAAAATTAACATTATCTATGTTGTGTTGTACTTTTACTGATTTTGTTAAACATTTTCCCAATACAGTTTAATTTGGTTCAGGCTGCACTTTGGAGTGAGTTTGACCCCTCTGGTGCAGTGGATAAAGATCTTGGCCTAAGAGGCAGGAAGACAGGAAGTTCTGACACACTGGTTTGTGACCTGGGGCAAGTCACTTAACCATTCAGTGTTTAAGGCAACTCTCTAAGACAATAAAGTTGCAGAAAAGGTGCCAATTTGCATTGGTAGAGGGAGCGTCCTCACTTGGGAGGTCACTATACAATTGAAATCACAGTCCTTTGTATTACTAAGAAGTACTAAGTTCTTTGTATTTACATGTGTTTTATCTTCCATTTAGGCCATCTGGTCCAGAGGGGAAGGGCCAAGTCTTTGATAATAAAGTTGTCTTCCCTAGAGCACAGTGCTTTGTAGGTAAGTGGAAACTTAGTTAAATCCACAAGACAGTATAAGCGATTCATGAATTTGACAGTAAGTTGGTTGCAATGACCTCCAAAGTCTCTTTCTGTGGGACAGCATAACCAATAAAGACTATATTGCTTATAAATAAGACTGACATTGACAAATATACATGTATAAGAATATAGTCAGATAGATAAATGAGATAAAGACTATATTGCTTATAAATAAGATTGACATTGACAAATACACATGTATAAGAATATAGCCAGATAGATAAATGAGGAGGCTGGTAATTATGTAGCAACCACGTATGGGGAAATGTTTGGGGCACTATCAGGACTTGTTTAATGAAATGTTATGCAAAAGTACGTTTGCCTGAGTTATGAATAATCAAAATGTTATGGGCCTCATACTGAGGAGGAACCACCATAAGTGAAACCATAGCTTATCAGGGCCACCCATTCTCCTCATCTCTCTGGGCCTGAGGGTGAGGCAGTGAGGACAGTTAGCTTACCTACTTGCTCTCACCTAGCAGGTACAACTTATAACCTCCTTCTCCATGAGGGATCAGCCACCCCAATAATAGCCAGTTAATTGTGTGCAGGCAGGCATGCATGCAGCCATGAAAAGGATGAACACATCTCTGAGGCTGTATGCACATGAGTAAAAGTATTTTGGTAAGCTAGTATTCTGCATCTTGGTTTTTGTCTGTCCTGATTTTTCCCTCCTCAGACATATCTAGGCAAAATTTAGCAAGACTAATTTGATACTTCAATTCAAGATTTTATGTTAATGAAAAGACTCCAGGCAGTGTCAATACATAATGCCTGGTAATGAGACTCCAGAAGCTATAAGAACAGGCAGCAAAGACCGGTGTTTTAGCATCAGTGTCAGAGATAGTGTGAGAGAGCCAAAAAAGACAGCATTTGGGTCTAGTTTAGACCCAGCCATTACTAGCTGTATGACTTTGGGCAAGTCACTTAATTTTTGCCTTTATTTGTTAATCTACCAAATGGGAGTGAGAGGTGACATTGCATAGTAGATTAAGAGCTGGCCTTGGAGTCCAGAAAATCTAAGTGCCAGTTCTGCCTCTGACATATGCTAGCTATGTGATCCCGGCCTGGTCATCTCAGGGGTAGGTTCCTATAGTAATGAAATCGCAGGGCTGGTACAAAAAACGGAATGAAGTGAGGATACATGCTACCTATCTCTTCATATGAATATGAAGATTAAATGAGATCAAACAAAAGCAGTTTATAAACCACCAACCAACTGTTAGTAATTACAACAATAATGTATGAGGTATGTCTCTTGACTCCTACTTCTGCCAGTTGGTCAGCGTCATCATGATGTACAAAGAAGCCAGGAACATCATCAAGTGGAAGACAGAGTAACTGTACTGCACGCCCTCTTTCTCGTTGTCCACAGCTCGCCGTGGCCTTCCATCTTCTATGTCTTTAGGGCCATTTGAGGAAGCATCATCCAGTATCACACTGTCGCTCCCAGACAGAGTCAGCTTGCTTACCTGACTATTGTTGGAAGAACGGATGCTGCAAATGGATCCCCAGAAAGAAAAGTCAGAAGGGAGATATGACACTTGATTGTTCCCACTACCTGGCGCTATGAAATTTCTCAACTCTTTCCACCTATTTTAGGATTCATTGTCTTTTTGCAGTTTTTAGTTGCTGATTAAATCTGGCAGCATGCTTCAACATTTTCAATGATTGCTATCCATACTATGTCAGAGAGGCAAGGGAAATGGCAATCTGGTAGCTAAAACCACCAGCCTGGCTAGTCCAGAGGAACTAAGGAGCCCTTCCTTCCTGTTTCATTTGAACTGGCAACTTCAAAGCTTATTTATTATTAACAGGTACATGAAAAGTTGGGTCAGTAATACAAGTAAAGAACCAGGTATGCTTAGAGATACTAGTCCTGCACTGTCTCTTACAAAAGACAGCTGAGAGTATTCACTGTTTTATCTTGGAGATGCCTAAAACGGCTCTATTGTCCCTAAACATAGTGAAGCTTATTTTAGAAAAAAAACTAAGGTCTCATCATTGCAGATGATGCCCCTACCTCACTCTGAGTGTGAGGCTATCTTCACTTAGAGAGCTGTAGCATCATGGCCAGAACATGGAAACCTAGGTTCTCCTCAGGCCTTTGCCATCACTGGCATTTGATCCAAGTCATTTCAATCCTTGAGACCTCAAGGTTTCTCACATAACAGAGAAAACTGCTGCAACCTCCCCACAAGCTGGCTGTGAGGGTCAAATTAAATGCTTTTTGGAGGCACTATCTGTGTTCTGTGATCATAAACTCACGTGGAATACAGGAGGCAGAGGACAAAGATTATCAATCCAGCAAAATTCTCTGGCTCGAGCCACCGCCCATTCTGTGACAATGGAGGAGCAATGGTAGACACTGAGACAGTTGTGTTCCCAGGAGTCAAGGTGGGTATAGTCATCTGGGTGATGATGCTCAATAAGCCTGGGTTACAGTTTCTGTCTGAAAGGAGATAATATGTATGTGCAAATGTAGAACTGTAACATACCTTCAACTATCATCCAGGAATAGTCTGTTTTGGATGTGTTCTATTTCTAGTTTTCATCCAAAATCAATTTGATAAAACTCCAAATTTTCATTTCAACAAGCACAGATATCAACTGGCCCTTACCGGGTTCATTGGACAAAGCTGACCACGTGAGATAAATGGTATAAGCTGTAATAATTGAGGACTGGAGAAGGCCAGAGCGAGGCTGATATTCCTGTTTAATAAAAAGAAGTTTAAAAAATAATATACATATACACGTATCTATCTACATATGTATATACGCTAACGTTTATGTAGCACTACAAATATTTGGTCTTTAAAGAGATGGATGGGATAAGGATGATTATACATAGTTTACAGGTGATAAAATCAAGGCTCAGAGAAGAAACTTAAATAGATAAGGGATTTGAACTGAAGTCTCTTGACTCTTCAGTTCAATGTTTTTTCCACTACAATAGGCTACCTCTCAAAAAAAATCTCAATACAGTTTATTGACAACTTTTGACTTTTGCAAATCCCATCAATTTCTTTACTCAAATATTACTAATTAAATGAATTTTGTATACTACTTGAGAGCTTTAAAGATAACAATTTTTGGCTTCAAATGAAAGTTAATACAGACCAATGCGTCAAGGAAAAAAGAATAAATGTCCTTAGTAACTCCCTCCCCCGATTCTATTGTAATACAACTTATTATATACCTTTCTTACAGAACTATTTTGAGGGAAATCCCTTGTAAAATGGTATGATCTTATAGAAGATGAACTATTATCATTACATAAATGTGAACTATATATTTACAGCATGGTATTTGGGTATCTTAAACCTGTCTTAGACCTTGTTGTAGGGATTATTAGAAGTATACCTATTTGTAGTATGGCTTCCACTTATAATACCATCTTGTGGTAGGATCTGGATCGTGTTACTATAGTAAGACTTTAGTATATTATTAAAACACTTTGGATTTCTAACAAATAGTATAACGAAAGGGTATTTGATTAGGAGTTGGAAGACATGGGTTCTCCTCTAGGCTCTACTACTAAGTTGTATGACTTTGGTCATATCATTTCACCATTTTTAGTTTTATTTTCCTCTTCTGTAATATTAGAAAACTGGCCTAGATATTTAAGGTTCTTTCCAGCTCTTATGACTCAAACTTATTAAAATAGCATATAAAGACCAAATGCAAAATAATAATTTTTTTATTTAAAATTGTCTCAGGTAAAAAAAACAGATCTTTTTTTTTTCTGGAAAGCTGTAATAATTTTAAACCTTTTGGATTTTAATAATCCATAAGGGACCACTCATAAAATTTATAGAACCTTAAGGAAAGAATCCCATTTTACAGGTGGATGAACTAAGGCCCCAAAGAGGTTAAGTGAATGGTGGAGCTAGGATTCAGGTATTCTCACTCCATATGCAGTGCTGTTTTCTATTGCCCCTTGCTTCCTCAGCTGATATGGGGAAGAAAAGGAGTCTTTATCTTTTTTGGAGTGTTGTGGGCCCCTTTGGAACCTACAAACTCCTTCTCAAAATGTTTTTAAATGCATAAAATTGTCATAAGAGTTTCTGAGTCCTCTTATCAGCATTATCAGCATTTTCTGGTTGGCTTCCAGAGCTGCCATGTATGCTGGAAAGGTTCCTATAGCTGGCTGGATCCTTTCTTATGATGTGTTACAATCCGCTGAAGATCCTCAGGCCTTTCATATTTAAGATAAGGAAACAGGACTGAATAAAAGGAATTTATGACACGATTTATGGTCCCCAATTTACCCCCAAATCATCTCTGTTTATTGATATATCTACAACTAAGCTCTGGCTCTTAGTTATCTTTTGGCATATAAATCTTCCCTCTCTCAATTAGCCCACTGTAAACTCTCCAAATGGAGCCCTGATATGTAAATCTCACAAACCTAGCTTTAAAAAAATGTAATTCTCTTTCATTTGTCTCTATAGGTCAAACTGTTTTCCTGTGTTTCTCCTTTCCCCAAGTAATATGTAAGAACTTGCCTACCTTTTGACATGGGTAGTGTCAGACAAAAATTATTTTTTTTGTCTCTCTGATGTAATTAAAAACTATATAAAACTTCTGGACCCTCTGAATGAGACCCAGGATTTCAGGTCTGAGCTTAAGAATATAATGAAAACCTTGGTTTTGCTTCCTAGACCTTTGCACATCGGTGGTTCTGACTGGCAGCAGTACCTATCAGTGGACTCCATGGCTTTTTCCATAATGTAACGTACAAGATTACAAAGGAAACCAGGTACAGTGAAATATGGCTATTAAAAAATTTAAAAACAAACTCATAGAACCCAAGTTAGAACTCCTGATCTAATGCAACACCCAATGCAGGGATCCCTTCTGTAACAACATTTCTGACACTTGGCTGGTCTGCCTAAATCATCGAAGGATTGGGAACTCAATTCCAAAGTAGACCATTTAAAACCATATGGACAAATTATATTTACACAGACCTACAAATAATTCTCATTCCTTTTTCCCATGAGAGACTAAACAAACTCTTGGAGCAAAAGAAACCTTAAACATCTAAATATAACCCTAATTCACAGAGAAGTTAGTCAAGGACAATGACTTATACAAGATGAAACAAAGAATCAGTGGATTCCAGTGCAGCAGGGATCATTCAAGATATCTCAGTGATATCAATTTTTTAAATGAAATATTAACAAAAGGGACTTCAGCAGGGGAAAAGTAAAACATAAAAAAATATGTCAATACCTGAATTTTTGGAAGGATTGAGACAATGGATACCACAATGCAAAAAATCAGATTTAAACTGATGAATAACTTGTTTTCAGTGCAGGCATCAGTTTTGGTGTAAAATACATATAAGAGCACCACTCCGATGAAAGACAGGATATAGAAGAAGCTTGTAAATGACAGTAAAACTACAAAACAGGAAATCAATGTTAACTTCCACAATTTGCAGGAGAAATCAGCTAGGATTTAGGAAGGGGTCTCTTTTTCTTCCCCCTCTGCATAAACTGAGGCATATTTTCACTTTTAGTGTAGTCAATAATTACAAATGGAAACATAGAAGGTCCCAAGGTTATAAGAACATGTTACTTTGCTCAAATTTACCAAATAGCTAAAACCATGTACTAGATCAAGTCATCCTGATTTCCTGGGTTGAAAAAGCAGAAGTTTAACAATCCAATTGGAATTATTTCTTATTACCTACAGGCAGACCTGTACTTAGGATAAACAAATAATTAAACCACTGCAATCTCCCCTAAAAGCTTGAGTGTGAATCCAATCTGACAAAGCTGGTGTTTCCCTGCCCCCATATTTATCTATGTTCATTGCCTTCTTTAAAAAAAAAATCCTTATTTATTGGCATTTTGTCCTTTTCAAATGTTGAATTCCAAATTCTCTTCTTTCCTCTCCCCCCACAACTGAGAAGGTAAACAATAAATCAATTATATATGTGAAATCATGCAAAACCTATTTTTATATTAGCCATTCTTTTAGAAGAAAAAAATAACAAGAAGAATAAAGAAAGTGAGAAAATACTTCCATTTTCCCTCAGAGTTTACCAGTTCTCTCTCTGGAGGTGGGTAGTATTTTTCATCACAAGTCCTTTAGAGCTATCTTGGATCATGTATTGATCAGAGGAGTCAAGTCTTTCACAGTTGATCATCATTACAACACTGCTGTTACTGTGCACAATGATCTCCCAGTTCTTCTACCTCACTTTGCATTAGTACATACAGGTTTGACATGTTTCTGAAATCCTCCTGCACATTCTTATAACACAATAGTACTCCATCATAATCATATAAAACAACTTGTCCAGCCATTCTCTCATTGATAACCATCCCCCTCAATTTCCTGTTCTTTTCTATCCCAAAAAGAATTTCTATAAATATATTTGCACATATAGGTCCTTTTGCTTTTTCTTCACCCCTCCACTCCCTTTTTAAAAGGTTTAACTGACGTGCTACCTTTTCCATGAAGCTTTTCATGACCCCACTGCCCCCTAGCTGAAAGTAATCTCTCCCTAACAGTACTTTGCCTGAACTTCTTTTGCATACTTATTATACTATTTTACATTCTAACAATCCCGCTATTATATTATGAACTACTGAAAAGCAGGGTCCATGTATTTATCTTTGTATCTCCAGAACTCATAATACATTAAGAGCTTAATAACTATCAAAGAAACTAAAATTTCAGTGAAAATCCAGAAGATCCTTTCATCCTCCAGATAATTCAATTTCTAGAATACTGGTTACAAGGGATCGTGCTGAGTGGAAAAAGTAGAAATCCTAAGACAGGCAGGAAAGGGACTTGCACTTATAGCTGACTTCAGATTTTGTCCTACATTAAGATGTTTCTGTATGTGAGATAGCAGCAGCAGGCTCATGGGATTTAGCTAGAAAGTAACTTAAAAGTCATTTACTCCTAACTCCATTTTACAGAACAAAAACTGAGGCCTAGAGAGTTGAAGAGCCTTGCTCAAGATTACACAGATAGTAAGACATCTGGGATTTGAACCCGTGTCTGGACTCCTAAGGCAGTGCTTTGTTAAATACCACAGGAGAAAATGCTGAGTGGGATGAGGGACCGTGAGCACAAACTCAACAAGTCTTAACTGTGAGCCATTACTCATTTGGAAGATCAGAGATCTAGAAAATGCCACAGGTGTCATATTAAGGCCAGTCTCCCACTCAAAAGATGAAGAATGATACTACTGACAAGGGATGCCATAGTGATGGGGAATTTAGGACTTGGTGAAGCAGTTCAGTATTTACTAAATAGTAACCAAAAGTGTTCTCCAAAAAAAGCAAGTTAAATAAATGAAACTAAGAGGTTGAGGTTTCTGCTGCTAGTCCTTGACTAGACTACTTTTGATGTCATGACTTCTATTCCCAGGGGACAGAAGGATTAGGCTACAGCATTCTGATTCCAAATCAGAACAGGGTGAAATTTTCAGCAATGTATGCACTCGTTAAGGCCTGACACTTCTCAGAAAGAATTAAGTAGGCCAGTTTCGAAATGTGGAACAAACGTAGTATACCTACTGGACAAGAAGTCAAAAGTACATGATTATTTTACCTAACATGGGATGTCCATCCTAACCTATTATTATCTCACAACATAAATACAAAAATATATAATCTTAAATTCTTCCTTCCCTTTTTTCTATCTGTAACTCCACTAATTTGTAAAATGAGAGAGTTAACATAGTCTCTTCTAGCTTCAAACTTTTATGTTCCAAAGTCCCTTCCAGCTTCAACATTCTGTGACTTGAAATTTGGTTGAACTGGGAAATAAGTAATGGTTCTAAAAAAAAAACAAAAACCCAACACTTTTCATCAATGCCTTTTACACATTTGAAACTAATGAGATTTTACAACCTTGTTTATAGCTTGCACAATCAAACTCTAATAACATCTATTCAGACACCTACCTGCATACCAGCACCTAGCGTTTCCCTCTTCCATTCGATTAACCCAACCCTCATTCAAAGAGTGGGCACAGTCCACCAACAGTATCAACTGTATCAAGATGTAAAAGGCGGCCCCAGTCATTCCAATATAATACCAGGCTACAAACCAAAAGGAAGACAGTACTTAGTTCACATTATAGATTAAGACAATCACATTGATTTCAACTCAGATGAGTACATAGTAAAGAGAAACAAGGAATTCTTTTGACTGTTTCATCCTTGTTTAACCTATACCAGAAATACCTACGCATCATCTGATGTATGTTAAAGACATCAAATTACAACAAAAAACTAACAGCAAAGGTTACAGGAACTTATGTTAACTCATCCATGTTACAAAGTACTTCCAATAAACATACTATTAAAACATGGCAAGGAGAAAGAGCAAACTAAATTAGCCTTTGTTTCCAGGCAATTTGCTACAGACTTGCATTAATGCCTCACCTTCATAATATGTAACATAAAATGTTACAATTTAATTACTGTGGTATTTTATAATTTGGAAGTCATACCTGTAGTAAATGAACCCCCAGGAATATAGAAAGATCCAACCATGAGACCAACAATGGCAACAATCTTGAAGAACCAGAACCTAATAAAGATACAAAAATATTTCTCTGAAATGTTTCTGTCCTCATGCAAAAACAGATGGCTAAAAAGTAGAAGCATAGTGCCCAGTTAAATGAAGCATTAACAAAAGGATTGATTTCAACTGTATTTTCCATACTTATTTCCTCATTTTAAATTTAAGGAGAAACATAACCATAGACAACATGTCATTATTTTGCACTGTTTTATAAATGAAGTTTTAAATGTCTGCCAATTTTGTACCTAATCATAATTTCTTATTACTTCAAGGATCTGGGATTTTATCAGTGTGGGTACACCTTAGTCTAGTACAAATCACAAGTTACCTTGAGAGAGTATCTTTATAAATTGCTATGTAAAAAAAATTAATCACACTGTCTAGTAGCAAACTTCTGGTCATAACCAATGACTAGCTTATAAAACAAACAAAAAATCTGGAGGATGCTAATGATCTATTGAAATAACTTTAAAAAAAAAAACCAGACTTTCACAGCTAGGACTCTTATAGATTATGTTAAGTAAGTAAGTAAATAAGACAAGCTGCCTCTCAGGAGTCCATTATGCCTGGACTGCATTTCAGCAGAGTCTGCTACCAGCTGCTGACATGACCTTAGGTAAGCTACTTTGTCATGGCTGAGCTTCAGTTTCCTCATCCATAAAATGAAAGGGTTGCAGCTAAAAAAATTTGTGATCCTAACAATGCTAGTATTGAAAAAAACAACATTTAAAAGTTTCAAAAAAACTTTTAAAAGATTTGTTAGAATTCACTATTTATTTATATATAGATGCAAAGTGAATTACTAATAACTATAAGAAAAAGACAAGATCAAGCAAATGTTATTATATGCTCAAAATTAATGTAGTCAGAGATTTATGATTCCTACATGCAGAATGTTACAAATCAGCAAAGATTGTTCTCTCATGGAAATAAACTCAAAGACAAGACCATAGCACATAAATTCAAGGACTCGTTGCCTATATTACCTGCATCGTAGTCCAGGAGAAGCACTGGACATTAAAAGTTGCAGCTTCTAAACCAAATAGCTTCAATTTTTTTTTTGTTACACCTCTCACAACAGTTTCAGTTGCTGTTCAACATTTTCCCTGTTGTTCCACTCTCTAATAGCCCATAAACAATGGGATTTAACTAGAGTTACAGACCTGTTTCGTATGCTTCCATAGTAGCAAATGTGACTGGAAAAGGAATAGGCAAAGGTCTAGATGACAGAGATCTATAAAGGTACTGGGAACTTTCACAGGTATTTTTCTGAATTTAAAATATTGGGCTCACTTACATAAAGATGTACTTTGGGTCACACGACACCTTAAAAGGGGTGAATAGGAAGTACAGTAATGTTGAGCTAGGCCTCACAAGGGAAAATGTGGGCAGAAACTATGTATACCAAATACAGGTTGGGAATTTGCAAATTGGATCAACCTAGGCAACCAGAAGCTGAGTAAAATCAACATCAGATACAATGATACTGTGAATTTTAAGTATATTAATATTCCATTCCTAGGTTGAGGGAGCAAGTTAAAACAAAACTGCATGGCTAAAGCTCTGGATTTCTATAGATAACATAGGCAATACCTACACCAAAAAAGTAAAACTAAATCCCCATGGCTCAGAAGGATATTTAGCTTTGGTAATGGCACAGTTCTGACAAAACTCTAAGCTAGCCAGTTCCTGTTCTAGTCAATGACTTTTTAAAAATACTTTTGATTATCTATGCCCTACTATGATATTTCTGGATTTATTTAATGCTGACAACCCTGGTATTTTAGGTTATTTTCCTTCAGGTGCAAAACTGCTTAAAATGTGAAATCCAAGAAGAGCCTGACCTGGGAATTCCTCTCAAGTTAACTAACTGTTTCCTGACTTTGAAAATGATGATCAAATGATTTCATAAACAGTATACCAAAATTATGTTGGTCACATCTCTCTATTTGTTCTGAAATTACACTATAAAGTTCTAACAGAAAGATGGGTAGCATGGAAAAAAGTGAGCAAGAAGACAAAGAAAGGCTGATAGAAATCATTAAGGTATCACACGTACCCATTATGCAGTCCAGCTCTTAGATCTTTACTACTTTTCACTTTTAACATCAGTAGAAAGAATACAAAGAAAAAGATCGCTAAGGCAAAGTTGATCCGATAGACAGCTTTGTAACCAACAAAGACATCACAAATGTTGTCACTTTTGTCATCATCATCGTTCTTGATTCTAAATCCCCCTTCACAGAATCCAGGAACCTGGAAAAAGAAATTCCAACGTATATGTGCACCCCATTTTGAGAAAACACACCACATGAGAACCCAGATTTACAAACTAGATGAAGTGAGGGTGATGAAGATTTAACAAAGGCTTCCCCACAGGATTCCATTAAATCATGAGCATCCCCATACAGTGAAATGAGATTTACTTTATACAAGTTTGCTTCACATATAACTTATCAAGGATTTTTGTGCAAAGAAAGGTGTTTAAATGGTTTAAAAATGTCTGGATAAGCTATAGTGCAGAAGTGACAGAAATTCTAAAAAGAAAGCTTATAAGCTGGTCTTCAGAAATAATAAAAATTTAGTCCCATTACCTGAGCTCTGGGTATCTCAGTTAACAATGGGTTCAAAGTCCTTTAATTTGGGGTGATAGAGGTGCCCGCTCTATTTCTACTTCAGTATATAGACTATATGAATTTCTCTCCTTTTTACCATCTGCATGCCACTAACCTAAAATCCTATTACTTAATATTCCAATAAATTGAACTTTCTAAAACAAATGTGAAGTCTTTGTTTTTGGTAAATTAGATAATTTCTAGCTAGTGTGGTTCTCTCTCAGCCTATATACCTTATAACCTTGGAAGCACTAGCTTTTCTTGGAAGGAAAAATTTTATATACCTAGTGAAACAGAGTGATTTGGATGACCATCTCTCATTTTGTTTCTCTTTGCTGTCAGACCATAGTATGAATATGTTTACTATAACAATATTTTCTCACTTTTGAAGTAAAACATGATAGCTTCATAATGTGCCTAAAACATATCCCAAAGGGCTTTACCTAATCTCACAATTATCAATATGTAAAAAAATTAGACCCACAATTCCCAAACCATTTGGTCAGAGAACATTTTGAGGTTAGATTCCATGGCTCAAAGGGTCTATTGAAAGTATGAAATAACTTTGGGGTGAAAGATCAGAAAATGAAAGCAAAGTAAAGGAAATAGCATATTTTATTTCTCTTACCCCACAATATCTTACTTCTAAAATATAATTTGCTATTTAATATTTTTGAAGGAAAAAACTACCAATATTAATTTTTCCTTATGGAATAGCAGGTTAGGAATATAGTTTTGAAAATGCTGAATTCGAACATCAACTAAAACTCACTAGGTTATGTATTAAATATTTCCCAATATGCAGTTATTTCAAAATTTAAAATGATAATAAATTAGTAAATTACAGCCCAACATTAGTTCCAAATACCTTCTTTAGCTGTGTTTCCAAATCCTTTGTCAACATAATACAAGAAACAGCTGTGCCCAAAAAAAGGATAAAGGCATAGATAAGGCGAGTCAGAGTTGAATTCTTGACATTAGGACAGCAACCGCACAGCAAACATGACGCACTGCTGCACAAGCATGGAATCTACGAGGAAATCACGACAAAATAAAGTGTTTTCCTTATACACTGAGAAATACATATGGGAATCGAATACAGTGAAAGCCCTTTATGTTATATATGAAACCTACAATTCATTAGGTTTTTGTCATATGAGTACAATTTTAATAGCTATGATCCAACACAGTAATACAAATCTGTGTAATAACAGAGTTATACATATTGGGAATATGTCACAGATGTATTTTTATTAGTAAAAAAAAACTTGTCTGTGTTTAGAAGACAATGTGTTATCAAGTAAAAAGAGTTCTAGACCTAAAGCCACGAAGCCTCAAGACAAACTTTGACTATCCTGTTTACTAGCTGTGTGACCATGGGCCATAGGTTCTTTATTTATAAAAAATGGAGATAGCAATGTGAGGAAAGCACTTTGTAAAAGGTAAAGTCCTAAAGAAATGGGAGCTATACTCATCTTCTAATGGATTTAATATAGAATAACTTATAAGGAAGAAATGCCAATAAAACTTTGTTTTTTTAATGGGCCTCCTAGTTACACAGGGCTGCCAGTATAATTCCTTACATGGAACAACAATTTTGGGAATTAAAGAATGCCGGTCTAGAGTCATCCAATGGCCATTACGGTTCAATAAGGTCTTATTAGTCAGTCCAAGATTGACAATGAGAGTTCCAGAAAGATGATACAACATGAATCACATATATGTTCATCTCAAAAATACAGATTGAATTGTTTCAAGGCATGAACTTATCAAACCACATTCCAAGATCATATTCATTAGATGACTAAATGGACAGAGATGAGTGAGTGGGTCCCTGGTCTCCTATACCCACAGTCTGGCTCTCAGGACATGACAGAAGCCGTGTTAAAACCTTTATTGCTTATATCTGCTCTAGGTTGTTATCTGTAGCCATGTTCTCAACCACCACTCAAGCCTATGAATTATACTTAGTATCTATAACTGACAGTGCTCAAGAAGGCATTTGCATGTGTCATGATTGAAATTCAGGTAAAGTTCTGAGCATTTCTGATTTATTAGCAAAGCACGAATTTACCAATAAATAGGACCCTCAGCCTCCTCATCAATAGCTAAGAACCCAAGGTGGGGTTTAAGGATCATTTATATAGAGGAAAGGACATCCACTATGAAAGGAAGCATCTTAGATGGGGAAAACAATATGATTGGCTGGGGATCAGGTATTGGGGCTAGCAACAACTCCTCCTTCCATTTTGTTGCTGATTGACTGCATCCACCTGCAAGATTAGTTAGTGGTATATGAGTAACAAACTAGACTTCCCTTGAAGGACAAAGATAACAGACCAGACTTCCTTGAAGGTCATCTAGTAGGAAAGAGATAACAGATTTCCTTGACAAAGAATAGATTTTAAAAAATCTATTGATTTAAAAAAAAACACAAAACTGAACTTCTAAATTTAATTTAGACACTGCATAATTTACAAAGAAGCTGAACTTCTAAACTTAATTCAGAGATAATAAAATGTGACTTAAGCAGTTACAAAAATGTTAGTGCTGGGTGTTACATTTGAAAATTAAAGCAAGCTAAGAAACAAAGTTTCAAGTATGATCAATTTATTAGTTAGGTTATTAACCAAGAAATTAGGTCAGTGGCCTTTCTCAATGACCAAAGACAACAAGGTAGAGCTTACTAGTCTTCATATAGTTTTGGGAAGTACAAGAGCACAAAGAATAGGGAGCATCACAGATGGAAAACAAATTATGATTGATTACAAAGTCTGAAGTTATCATGGACGGCAAAAACAATGTGATTGGTTGGACATTTAGAGTTAGCAACAACCCCTTATTTCCTTACTGATTGATGAGAATCCTACTGATAGTCTGCTCAGTTAGTTGAACAGAGATAACAGACTTCTTGGCATTCATGTGTATTCTGTAAGGCTTGTTAGTAGGATAACAGAATCTCTCTTTCTTGTACATGGGTATGCAAGGCTATACAGATAAAATATATTTCTTTGAGCTGAAGTGATAGGACAACTGAAATTTAAACTAACTCAGAGAGGTGGACTCATGAATTTCTGAGCTTAATTCAGGGACAAAGAAATATGGTTCAGGCAGTTACAGAATAGAATCAGTTACAGGATGGATTTAACTATGATAAAGAATCAATTATAAAGTAGAATCAGTATGAATTTCTCTGTGGCAATACAAAATAGAATCAATTTTATTTTCTCACATGCCCTAAACAAAGCTGGAAATGTGTCTTTCCTTCCCTCTCTTCATTAAAATATGAGAAGAATTCTCAGAAAAGCCTATTTTCTTTCATTACTAATGTGCCTAGGAAGTTGTGTGACTGTCAGACTTCAACCTTCACTGTGGGATGTATAACTTGAATTATCCCAAAACAAATACCTACATTCCACTGAGAAAGTAATTTTCTTTCCGTAAAAATATTTTTGGCCAAAGCGACTCATATAGTTATTTATAAAATGCTATATTAGAAATGTCATTGTGGTCCCTACCCCATGAAAGGTTAGTCAACAACCTAAATTGCTTAATCTTTGCTCTGACCTGAATAATGGGTCACAAAAAATGAAAAACCTACTAGCATTTTGCAGATTAAGGCAATAGTACCAGTTAAGTTTATTCCATATACAATCTCACATTTAAAAGAAAAAATAGTTTTGAAGTCAAGAGACCTGGGGTCTATTACCTTGGGTATGTGACCTCAATTTCCTCCCAGTCAAATGAAGTTTCTAAGGTTCCCTCCATCTCTAAAATCCCACAATTCTTTGTTGTTTACTTATTCTGCACAATTCTTAAAATAACTTTCCACTTTGTGGTATGTATCTCTAATGAGTAAAGGACCTCTGTCTGATTCACATACCCCTACAGTAACTTTGATGCATTCCCATAAAAGAATAGCCTATAATTTTAGCCTGCAGTGCACAGCCTATAATTTTATTCTAATGACAACCAAAGAGGAATGATTACTCCTGCAAGTTGGCACTATTGCCTCCCCTACACTTGAATATGTGGTTGCCTTAAAGTAACAAATAGGGCTGACAGATACAAGGCCCTTGTAACTGATCTATAAATCATAACTTGCTGTCCTTGGCTCTTCCAATATGGTCCCAATTCATAAAGCAGGAATAATAACAGCAGTCAATATTTAC
This sequence comes from Potorous gilbertii, assembly GCA_028658325.1. NCBI lineage: Eukaryota > Metazoa > Chordata > Mammalia > Diprotodontia > Potoroidae > Potorous > Potorous gilbertii. Next base: position 271,660,663 of record CM053769.1, on the reverse strand, counting down.
ATAGCACTTTAAGGTTTGCAGAGCACTTCATAAATCTTCCAATTACAAAGCCATTATTTATTTGGCAAAAACAAGTTTGGGGTCACATTTAGTGAAAAACCAGTTGACTCTATTAGTAAACGCTTAATAAATGCTTGTTGACTGATGGTTTGTGGATGTCTTAATAAATCTTTTAGTACCATAATTTTTATAGTAACTAAAACAAATAAACTAGTTAACTTGGCATTCTAAAACAAAAACTGCTGTTACTTTCAATAAATAATTTTAACTGAAAAATGAAATAACTTAATTGACTAGATGTTCAAATATGTTTTTTAGGTTAACATTATTAGTTCTTTTAATGGACAGAATTCTATCAACTAACACAGGATTTACATTTAGAATCAAAGAATCACAGAATTTTAGAACTGGAAGGACCATAAAGATCATCTCCATCTTTGATTCTATTATCTAATCTACCTAGGGATAGGAAGGAGGTTATCCAAAATCACACAGCAAATTAGTGGCTGGATAGGGACCAGAGATGAACGTCTCCTGACTGATCATCTAAAGTTCTTTGCACTGTACTAAGCATCCCACAGATAAGAAATTCAAAACCAAAGTTTTATATTATACTGTACCACTGGCAGGTATCTGAAATCCAAAATCTTATATCAGCATGAATAAAGTGAGTCACCATCTTCCACCTTCAGAAATAGGTTCTCACTCAAATTGTCACTCAAAATTGCTTGTCAATGAAAAGTAGATGAAAACAAATCAGTCACTCAAGCATGATTTTTAAGGTCTCAAATTTGGACATCAGCTAAAGATAGAATTGCTTTGGTAAAAAGAAGGAAAATAGGAATAATTTCCAAATGATCCAAAGTTTAGTTTTGATGAGAAATGTCATCAGAAATGATGGAGGCCAATCTGATTCTAATCTCTCAATAAAGGTACCACCCTCGCCCTGAACCAATGATGTTTCACACCAAAGGTGAAATTATTTTCTGTTTGGGGAAAAAAATGAACAATGGGGTTGGAAGACAGATCTTTAAGGTTATTTCATCCAACTACCTTTTTTTTTTTTTTTGCTTTACAGAGAAGGAATAGGTCTAGGAAAGAGGGACTGAGTTGATCAAAATTAGTAAACTGGGGATTAAAATTCAGTTTTCCTGATCTGCAGGCAAGATTCTATTTATGATACCTCCTCTTGCTGTTATCCATACATATGCATAACATTCCATCTTCTGCTTGAGCCTTTGCACTGGCTGTCCTCCATGCCAATCCCCTCATTTCCCCCATTCCCTTCTCACCTTTATATATTTCTCAGAATTTCCTTCAAGACTCAGCTTAAGCACCATCTTCTACCAGAGGACCTTTCCTGATGCCCCAGCTAGCTTCAAATCATTTTGTAGCTATTTGGTATTTTCCTATTCCCTGCTAGACTAAGTTTCTTGAGTTCAGGGACTGTTTTCACTTTTGTCTTCCAATATACTCTCCCCTCCTAGCCTAAAAGATAGGTGCTTAATAGTGTTTGTTGACTGAATTCAATAATAATATAAGTATGGTGCCTTCATCAACAATCTTAACACGATACCCAGTCAAGAAAAAAATAGGATGGAGAGATTTAGGCTGAGAGCTGGTTTAGTAGCCACAGTGACATCTGGGACTGGGAAAGGAAAAAGATTCACCACAGGATAACACAGCCACCAGACACAGACAGACAGACAGACAGACAGACACACACACACACACACACACACACACACACACACACCCCAAAGTCAACTTGGGTCAATTAAAAAAAATCATCTGCTGGATATAAAGTCATTAGATTTAACTCTTCTCAGCAATGCAAGGATCTAAGGCAACGTCACAAGACTCAAGATGGAAAATAATATTCACATCCAGAGAAAAGAACTTCGGAGTCTGAATGTGGATGGAAGCACACTATTTGCTCTCCTTTTCTTTTGTTGTTTTGTTTCTTCTTTCTTAGGGTTCCTCCCATTACTTTTAACTCTCCTTTATATCATGACTAATGTGAAAATATGTTTAATATGGAATATATAAAAAGAGCCTTTATCAGAATGCACACTGTCTTGGGGAAAGAGAGAAAATTTGAAACTCAACATCGTATGGAAGCGAACGTTGAAAACTAAAAATAAATGATTAAAAAAGAATGTATCATACAGCTAGTCAATACTTTAGGAATGATAGACAAGAACACAGCTAGTCAATACTTTAGGAATAATAAAAAAGAACCTGAGGTGGTGGTTTCTACTGGTGCTCCTTGCTCCATTTAGTTCTGTGACCAAAAGCAAGTCACTTAACAAAGTTCTTCATCTCCAGATGGTGATAACACTAGAGGAATCTACTCTACCTAAGTTATTATAAGGCACTATATAAATGTGAACTATTTTTGTTATTATCTCTCCCAAGTCATTCCTGCTTATCTCCTTTTGCACACTTTTTTTTTTCTTTTAACGAAGATCAACAGGGTAAATAAATGTCAGAGAGGATCCAATTAAATGAAATCTGTAAATAGCTTGGCACAATGCCTGGAACATACTAGGTGCTTAACAAATGCTTGTTCCCTTTCCTCCCCTAACGTCAGATGAGATCCAAAGAGATACACAGTAGGGGCTTAATAGATGCTTGTGTCTAATCCCCTTCTCTTCCTCCCTCCACTCTCCCCCACCCCCGCCTAAACGGCAGAAGTCTAAATGGGATAAATAGTAGGCGTTTAAAACGCCTCGCTGCTGCTTGGAAGCTCTCCCTCACCCCCACCAATGTCAGACCCAGAGCAGGAAGTCAGGCGTCCGGTGTCCGGGCGCCTCGCTCCGTCCCCTCCGCTCGTCGGACCAGAAACCAACCCGCGGTGCCCCTGGATCTCTCCGCTCCGCCCCATCTCCTTCCCCTTCCCAGGCCCCTGGGGTCTGGGCCGGCCGGCTGGGTGGGGCAAAGAGTCGGGTAAATAAACAAAAGGACGGCATCGCTAACTCCAGGACGCTGTCTCCGGGCGAGAGCCGCGGGTGGTACCCAAGCCCCGCGAGGGCGGCGGCTCCCCGGCCCCACGGGCCCGGGACATCACCCGGAGGTTTGCGGCCGAAGGTCGGCAGGTTGTCAGCCTTCCTTCCCGCCGCCGAGTCCGCCCCCACACTCACCCAGCTGGCCACGGAAAAGACTCCCAGCACGGCCCCCATGGCGGCGGCCGGGCCGGACCGTGTCAGCGGCTGCGGGGTAGTGTCGGTTCCGGCTCCGGCTCCGGCTCCGCCGACGTTCCCGCCGCGGCTGCCTCCTCCTCGGTTCCCCCTTCAGAGCCTGTGGGCGACGGTTCCGCGGGATGGAAACCGCAATCCGCCCCTCTCCAGACGCGCATCATACGTCACCGCGTTGTTCCGCCTACCTCCTCCCCCTCCCAAACGCCAAAACCAGGGGGTCGCCCATTGGTTGAGGAGGGAGGCGGGGCTAGAGGGGCTGTCGCGGGGCGGAGCCTTCTGGGAAAGGAGCTGTCTAGTGGAGGAGCCGTCTTGGGGCGGAGCTGTCTGGGGGAGGAGTCGTTGGGTGGCGGAGAGGTCTGGATGCTGTGAGCTGACGGAGTTCCTGAACCTCAGACTTTGCTCCGGGCCCCGAAGAGGGCTCATTAACCTGGAGACCCTAATGGCTAGTGCTGATTAGCCTCCTGAGGAGTCCCCACACTTGCTCTTGACCCTCCTGGCTCCTCTTTGCCTGGGTATTACCGCAAAGTTGCTGAGGAGTAGCGTTTTGCATGGACGTGCTGCGCAGCGCCCTTCCTGCCAATATGCACCCCGTGGCCCCAAAACACCCTATCCCAGCTGAACTGATTGGCATCAACCCCGAGCTAGACGTAGGACCCACAAACGGAACACAGTCTGTCGACATAATGAGGGCTGAGCAATGTCAATTTCATCCTCCTTTGTGGGGTTGGTTACTGTTGGCAGCTGGAGAAATTCATTGCGTTTTTAAAACCAGCGTTTTTAAGCGGCAGGAGTTGAGGAAAGAGTTCTGAGTATGGAGTCTGAGGCTTTGGGTTGAAATGTCGCCTCGGAGACAGTCTTGGAGAGGTGTGGCTTACTGCAAGTAACATCTTGCTGTGGTTCAGTTTCTCCCCCACCTCCCCCGCAAAGCATCTGTTAACTTCAGCGTGGGATTTAGAACTAGAAAGGACCTTAGAAGTCTGGTTCCAAGTTCCACATTTTACAGATGAGAAAATTGAAGCAGACAGGTTATTTAAACTGGGAGTAATAAAGCTAAAAATTTGAACCCAGATCCTTTAACCACAAATTCAAGGCTCTTTCTATTTACTCCTGCTCCCAAGCTCTCTGAGAAATTATAATCTAGTAGGGAGTATAAATACATATAGTTGTTCGACCTTCGGTATCAAAGAGAACCAATGACATCACTTATGATTTCAGTGATGTCTTGACTTGTTCCTGAATTGGATTTCAATGAGGCAGAGTTGTACAAAGTCGACAATCTCACTCTTTCAGAATCATCCAAGTCCAGTGGCAGGAAAAATTGCAGAATGACTGGATGGACTGGGATGCAGTGGATAGCCAGACATCTTGAATATATCTTGATATCTGGGTAACCAGACATCTTGAATGTCTGACCAAGCATTCCACAGTGTCTGATTCAGCAGCCTTCATCGCAGTGGAAACAAATTGTTCTCATCCACATGCTTGGGTTTGAAGGGGACATTATTCCTCCCTGGACCCCTAGGGTGAGAGATATCTGTTAGGTTACTGGGCAGGGTTGGATAACCTGCCTAGTAACAGGTTTTTTGTTTGGGCCCCTGTCAAAATGTTATTCCCCTTTGGTTTGTAAAATATCTGATGAATTGTTAACAGTCATTTCTTGTTTAGTCCATTTGCATGGTA
>CM053769.1:271622722-271655683 GCA_028658325.1 Potorous gilbertii | reverse complement strand
ATTGCCAGGTAACCACCTTCTGCTGAGCATCCTCCCTTCCTGACAACTATGACAACCAGTCTTTGATTGGGTACCTCTCCTGGCACCTGTTTTCTGTTGGGATCCTTTGCCTAGTAGCACCCTGACAACCACCTACTGTTTGGGAGTTCTTGCCTAGCAGCAAGTCCCCCTCTTGCTCTGTCAGAACTCTGTTTGTTGTGGAAACCGCAAGGCTGTACTGAGCAGCGCTGAAATGCTTAAAATGCACTCACCCACCTCAGTTCAGGGCTGTCTCCTCTAGGTGTCTCCATGAGGCAGCCGCCAGCCTGGCTAATAAATGACGCTCTCGAAATTCCTAATTGACTTTGCCTGTGATTTATTAACTCTGTCCATTTCAGGTTTAGATATCCCCCTAACTCATCATCAGGTTTTGAGTCTTGTTAGTTACCCTACTGAATTGGTTTTTACTGGGATGTGACCACAGCACATAGTATAGCTTCTTAGATCCACAGGTGAGAGTGCAAATAATTGACACCATGAAGTGGTTCACGGTGTTCAAATTTTCACTACTCAAATTTATAATTATATAAAACATAATAAAGGATTCAGCCCAAACTACTTCAGGGGCTTATTGAGAAAATCTAGTGCTAACTAGACCATTATAGGAAGGCCAAAAAGCTAGGTAAAATATGAGGAAGAGGCAGTAGAAATGAGAGAACCATTTATGGAATCTGTGACATTTGAGGTTGGTTTTGTGCGAAAGGAAGTCAGTAGGCAAATGGACTGAGGAGAGAGAGGTATTTCAGGCTTTGGAAATGGATTGAATGAAAAGCATATATTAAATATTTACTAATTGCCAAGTCCTATAAGTAAGTTGAGCTATAAAAACAAAAGTAGGTCTGAGTATTAATAGGGGTGTGGTCCCTAGTGAGGGGATTCCAGTGAGTACTTTGCTTGATGAGTAGAATCTTCAGGGAGTAGATTTTAGAGTGATGGTAAAGTTTATTAGTTTGATTATCATTCCAGAATAAAAGGTAGAGAAAAGATAATCACCAGAGCAAGGTAACCTATAGTGGTAAAAAGATTGTTGGAGAGTAGAGTAGAGCATGGTTGGGGGTCGCCTCTGAAATAGTGGGCCTCTGGATGCACCTATCTGTTAGAAAGTGAAGTCTTGGGGTAGGAGTTGAAGAATAAAGGGGTTAGTACATACATCATCAGGGAATGGTTTCTAGATTTGGACTAGACAGCTGGTAAAAGATCTAGGAGGAAGGGGAGAGCAGAGAAAAGCAGAGACTATATAGTCAACGTTGAGATCCTAGGGTGCATTTGGGAGTCTGGTGATGGGAGGTGGTTCCCTGCTGCTAAAGGTTAAAAAGTACCCTTGGTGGAGTGGAATGAGTCCTGGGCTTTAGTTTCAATTTGCCATGAGAATATGCGTGAGTCTAGAATCAGAAGATCTGGGTTCAAATGCTAGTGCTATGTATAAAAATAATAGCTAACTAATAATCATATATTACTCTGAGGTTTGAAAAAGTTTTTATAATTTAATCCATGGGCAGCTAGTTAGCTCCCTAGGCTGATCTGAGTTTGAATCCTACCCCAGACACTTTTATACCTAATAGGTAGCATTTCTATGGTGCTTTAAGATTTGCAAAGTGGTTTAAATATATTATCTCATTTTACCCTCAAAACCTTGGGAGATAGGTGCTATTACTACCCTCATTTTGCAGATAAAGAAATTGAAGCTGAATGAGGTTAAGTGACTCACCTATGGGGTTACACAGCTAGTAAGTGTCTGAGGTTACATTTGAATTCAGGTCTTCATGACATCACTGTACCCATATAGCTCCTGCCTTTCATGTAAAGTGCATTGCAAACCTAAAAAGAAAAATGCTATGGAATTGCTAGCTATTGTTTCGTCTGATTCTCACAACTTTTTGGGGCAAGTCCCATCGTTATTCCTCCGCTTGGCCTTCTGATCTCCCTGATTTCCTTTCAGTTGTAACTAAAATCCCACCTTCTACAGGAAGCCTTTTCCAAAGTCTTTCCTCTGTTATTTCCTATTTATCCTGCACATAGCTTGCTTTGTATGTATTTGCCTGTTTCTCTCCTCTCCCCCCCCTCACCCACCCACTTAGATTGTTAGCTCCTTGAGGACAGGGACTTTATTTGAATCCCAATCTATTAACACAGTGCTGGCACATAGTAGGTTCTTTAAAATGATTAATTCAGAGACAGATTTAGTGACTTACCATGGACATTTGACAAATATCTGAAGCAGCATTCAAACTCAGGTCTTTCTCACTCCAAGTTCAGTGCCAGTGTATCCATCCCACATAACTCAATTTTCCTTGTTGGGTCTGTTCCTTCAGTTGTAAAATAAGGATTCTGGACTAATTGATTTCTAAAGCTCCAAAACGGATGAATGACATGACCAAAGGTCAAGATTTTCACTTTCCTCTTCGCACTATCCCCTCCCCATCCCTAGGCACAAAGAGGGTAAACAGAGGTACCCCAGAGAAGTGTTTTTAAATGAATTATTAGTTTATTATTAACATTAGTAAATATGATTGGTATAGCTTCTGAATAATTCATATATTAACAAAAAATAACAATGTCATCGATATGATGATTAACATTGTAATAATATACAACAATGGTATTATTCTTATTTAATGTTATTTATGGATGCAATATTAATGCTGTTAATAACTATTGATGTTATGTTATTATTTATTGTCGCCAAAGCAGCTCTCCTTCCTCATTTTCATTCCATTGCCCCAGTTTGTCCTTTAATCCCTCTCTAAGACCGGCCGCGGTCTCCAAGCCTGCAGCAGGCTTCTCCTCCCCAATGTAACGCTCTTCAGTCCCACCCTCCCAAAGCGCAAGGAGCGCTCGGAGGAAGGGGCGGACTCTGACCGCACTGTCTCATCCCGGCCACCGTAACGCGAGCGCTTCTGAGCCTGAGGGAGCCCCCCGTTGCCCGGGCAACGACTCCGCCGCCGTCGGCGCCGGTGCCACCCAGTGGATTACTCCCTGGCCCCCGGGCCGCGCTGGGAGACAGAGGCGGAGGAGGCCCCAGAGCCGCCGGGCGCCTGCGAAGCACACGGGTGGGAGTCGGCTCCAGGCTCTGCCCCGCGCCGACCCGAGCGCCCTCTCCTCGTCGGTCGGACCGAGCTAGTGCGGCCGGCCTGGAGGAGGGGTTCAGGCTCGGCGGAGACGGATCTCCCAGCACCTTCTCGGGGTAAGGGATACTTGGTTGGAGGGTCCGCGGGGCAGGGCGGTGGGGGGAGGGCCGTCGGGAGCCGCCCCATCGTTGTTCTTCCTGCTGGCCGGAAAACCAGATGGCAAAGGAGAGGTGGGGTGTGGGGAGGGGGCTTGTCTTGGCTCAGTTTCCCCAGTGCCTTTTGACCTTCCGACCGAAGCTGTTTAACCTGCACTCCTGGGAGCCCCAGAAAAAGGTCAGTTGAGGGTGTGTGTGTGGGGGGGGTTGGGGGCGGGAATCTTAGGGATCTTAACTGTAGAAGAGATCTTCAGTCAATTAGCATTTATTAAGCGCCTCCGGTGTGTCAGCACCGTGCGCTGAGCCCTGGGGGATACAAAGACCGGCACAACCCAGCCCTCGTCACCGTCTGGTTATTGTCCAAGGGTACCTCTCTTTTTACCGGAGGGGAAACTGAAGCCAGGGGACGGGAAGGCGCTTGGGCATTGAGCGACAGATGGGAGGCAGCTAGTGGAAGACCCGGGATTTAGCGGAGGAAGGGCTGTTAGATGGGCGCGACGTTTGTTGGTTTTGGAATTTCTAGCCGTTGTTTTATTTTGAAATATATTTGTGGAAGTTGAGTAACGCTAACAAATCTTATTTTTATAGGGCCCTAAGGTTTACATAGCACTTCCCTCACAAAAGCGCTGTCAAGTAGGGAGTACAAGGATATTTACTTCCGTTTGTTACATTACATCGAAGTTCTAAGAGGGAATGTGAGATACTACTGGTACTTGGGCAAACCCTAGGTTGGTTACCAGGGGCTTCTGCCTGCGAGATCTTAGATTTAGACCACCAAAAATTCTTTTGTCGTGTGTGTGTGCGCGTGAGCGTGTGTGTATTAAGGTGGGAAAACATGAGCAAAAAAAGTTTTCCTGGTGTGTGCTTTTAGTTAACTCTTAGAAAAATGCCTTGTTTATTCCTGGAATGTTCCAGTAAATTGGAGCATTATTTATGTAGGAAGTACATTCGATTTCCAAACTGAGGATTTTGCATTTTCAGGGTACAATTTGTCAGTGGGACCTTGCCCAACTGACTGGTTTTTCTTACTGGAAGTGTTGGGGGTTTGGGGAAGCCAAAGAAAGGAAAATTCCTTGTGAAATAAGCAAACAAACAAAACATTTCATCAGCTCAAAATAAATTGATAAGCAGAGGAGAACCATTTGGAAAAGTGTTAAAGAGAGATTAACAAGTCATTGAAGTCTTCTCTCCCGAGATAACTAGGAAAGTTAATCATATTTGCACTAGAGCTTTGGAGAGAAACCTAGGCCAGATATAAAAGCATTTTGTGTGGACATAAATCCCCATTCTTTGCATATAAGCCATAGTTGGTGATAGTAGAACAACACTTGTTAGATTTTGTATTGTGGGATCACTGAAAGTATTACCTACTTTGAATGGAGAAGTATCAAGGGCTTGGTATTGCCAAGTGGAATTGCCCAGATCTTTGTTTACAGGAGACTTGTGGTTTGGTGAAAAGAGCACTGGACTTGGAGTCAGAGGATCCGGCTAGACCAGAGTTTCAACTCTATTTCTAAATGTTACTAAATGTTTCAAACATTTAGTAGCTATGTGACTTTCTCAGGCAGGCCACTTCCCTTCTAGCCTCTGTCTTATCACATCTGAAATGGAGGTAAATATTTGTTTTTTCTATCTCAGAGGTTTGTTGTGAATAAGCATTTTGTAAACTCTAAAGTGATAGAGAAATATGAGCTATTATGTGATTTTTGTATCCATTTTCACCAAGTCGCTGCTCTTTTTAATTGTTTATTGAGTTTATTGAGTTTAATTGAATCTTTAGTCAACCAGCAATTGGCTATAGCTCAAAATGATCTTGGGATTTTACATTTTTAATTACTGTATCTGTTTTTTTGAACTCTGGAAGGAACCTGTTACCTCCTTCATTTTACAGATGAGGAAACTGAGTCAGTCCCAGGGAGGTTAAGTAAATTTTCCTAGGTTACACAGGTAGCAAACCTTAAATGAGGATTTGAACACAAGTTCTTTGACTCCAGACACAATATTCTTTTATATCACTATGATAAACTTTTTAATGATTTCCCCCTGTAGCTAAGTAGCTACATAAATAAAGTAATTTCTTCAAAATGACTTTTGGTCAATGTGGTTTATGTACCATAATTACATAGTTACTGTGTTTCTTTGACTTTGGCAACTGAAACTTGTATTCTAATAATAATTGTCTTTCATTAACTGAAAAAATATTCTATTTTTATTTAACTTTTTTTGTTCCCTTTTCTTTTATAACTCGTGTATAACAGGGGAATTATTTTGTTCTGAGAAGCTACCAGTCTTGTTTCTTGTTAGAATTTATTCACTTCATTTAATTTCTCTTTATGTTTATTTATTTTTAGTTTTCAACATTCATTTCCACGAAATTTTGAGTTCCAAATTTTCTCCCCGTCTCTCCCCTCCCCCACCCCATAACACCTTGCAGTCTGATTACCCCTTCTCTCAATATGCCCTCTCTTCTATCATACCCCTCCCTTCCCTTATCCCCTTCTCTCTTTTCTTGTAGGGCAAGATAGGTTTCTGTACCCCATGACCTGCATTTCTTATTTCCAGTTGCATGCAAAAACAGTTCTCAACATTCATTTATAATACTTTGAATTCCAATTTCTCTCCCTTTCTCCCTCCCCACCCATCCCCACTGAGAAAGCCAGCAATTCAATATAGGCTATACATGTGTAGTTTTGCAAAAGTCTTCTATAATAGTTATGTTGTGTAAGACTAACTATATTTCCTTCCATCCTATCCTGCATTTATTCTATTCTTTCTTTTGACCTTGTCTATCCCCAAAAGTGTTTACTTCTAATTACTGACTCATCTCATTTGCCCTCCCTTCTATCATCCCCCTTACCCCACTTGTCTCCTTCTTCCCTACCCTTCTGTAATGCAAGATATACTTTCATACCAAACTGAGTGAGCATGTCATTCCCTCAAGCCAGATGTGAAGAGAGTAAGCTTCCCTTTTTCCCTCTTACATCCTCCCTTTTCTCCTTCACTGAAGAAGCTTTTTCTTGTCTCCTTGATGAGTGACAATTTACCTTGTTCCATTTCTCCCTTTCTTCTCCCAATATATTCCTCTTTCACCTCTCAATTTTATTTTTTTTTTAGGTATCATCCCCTCTTATTCAATTCACCTTGTGTTCTCTGTCTACCTGTGTGTGTAATCCCTCCAACTACCCAAATACTGAGAAAGTCTCAAGAGTTAGAAATATTGTCTTGTATGTATGTAAACAGTTCAACTTTAGGAAGTCCTTTATGTTTTCTCTTTCCTGTTTACCTTTTTCTGCTCCTCTTGATTCTTATATTTGAAAGTCAGATTTTCTATTCAGTTCTGGTCTTTTCATCAAGAATGTTTGAAAGTCCTCTATTTCATTGAATGACCATTTTTTTTCCCCTGGAAGTATTATACTCAGTTTTGCTGGGTAGGTGATTCTTGATTTTAATTCCAGTTCCTTTGCCTTCTGGAATATCATATTCCAAGTCCTTCTATCCCTTATTGTAGAAGCTGCCAGATCCTGTGTTATCCTGATTGCATTTGCACAATACTCAAACTATTTCTTTCTGGCTGCTTGAAGTATTTTCTTCTTGACCTGGGAACTCTGGAATTTGGCTACAATATTTCTAGGAGTTTTTCTTTTTGGATCTCTTTCAGGAGGTCATTAGTTGATTCTTTCAATATTTATTTTACCCTCTGGTTCTAGAATTTCCTTAATAATTTCATGAAGGATGATGTCTAAACCCTTTTTTTTGATCACAGCTTTCAGGTAGTCCTATAATTTTTAAATTGTCTTTTCTGGATCTATTTTTCAGGTCAGTTGTTTTTCTAATGAGATGTTTCACATTCTCTTCTATTTTTTCATTCTTTTGGTTTTGTTTTGTAATTTCTTAGTTTTTCATTAAGTCATTAGCTTCCATCTATTCCATTCTAATTTTTACAGAATTATTTTCTTCAGTGAGCTTTTGTGCCTCCTTTTCCATTTGGCTAATTCTGCTTTTTAAAGCATTGTTCTCCTCACTGGCTTTTTGGACCTCTTTTGCCAATTGAGTTAGCCTATTTTTAAAGGTGTTATTTTCTTCAGCATTTTTTCGAGTCTCCTTTAGCAAGCTGTTGACTCACTTTTCATGATTTTCTTGCATTGCTCTCATTTCTTTTCCCAGTTTTTCCTCTACCTCCCTTACTTGATTTCCAAAAATCTTTTTGAGCTTTTCCATGACCTGAGACCATTGCATATTTATTTTGGAGGTTTTGGACATTGAAGCCTTGACTTCCTCTGATTTTATGCTTTGTTCTTCCTCATCTGAAAGGATGGAAGAAAATACTTGTTCAACAAGAAAGTAACCTTCTGTAGTCTTATTTTTCCCCCCCTTTTTTGGGCATTTTCCCATCCAGTTACTTGACTTTTGAGACCTTTGTTGAGAGGAGGGTATATTCTTGGGACCTATAAGTTCTCAGTTCCTCTAAGGTGAGCCAATCAAGGGAGAGGTGTTTACTCCTCTCCTGACCTGCACAGTGGTCTGGGAGCAACCATATTTTCTGCCTGAAAAAAATATTTTAAAAGATAAGTGTATCTGAAACAACACATCTGTCTCCAAGAAGAGTAAAAATATTAGGCAGTATAACTAATTTTGCTGTAAGTAATCTTTGAAATTTCAGTGTTTTAAAGGCATTATTGGAAGTCATTACAAGCATCTTTAAATTGTCTAGCCCAGAGATGATATCATTCATCTTTCAAACGATCAGAGGTGACTGATAATCATTTTCCCTGTTAGCTTCCTAGAAAATCTTTGACCTCTCTTCAGCCTGTGGGCCTCTTATTTTCTTTCAGTTTAATAAATAAATGGTAAGCATCTATATTACGTGAAAACCATCCCCCTAGGTTCTGGGGTTACAGAAACACATGTGTAAAACTGATAAAGGTATTCCCTTCTTTCCTCCCTAGTTTCCATGACTTAAATATTCTTGGTTATTTTCTCAGACAATTCCTCTTTTTCTTTCCCTCATCTTGCCCCTTACATTGTAGTTTTCCCTCAAGACATTGTCCTCTGTCCTTTTCTTCATCTCTTTTGTTCCTTTTACAAAAGCTATTCCCTTCCAAAACCAAATTCTAGCCATGATACTATCCTGCCAAATCTTAGTGATAGCTGATGAAGATGGAGGAGTGAGGGAGAAACTGTGCCCCAAGGCCTGCCATGCCACCTTTGGACACCTCTTCTGTATTAGGAAATATTTCCTTGCCTGAAGTTTACCCCCTTGCAACTTCTGCTCGTTGCTCCTAGTTCTTTCCTTTTGGGTCAAGAGAGTATCTTAACTCTTCTCTTCTGCAGTTGCTGCAACTGGTCTTTATATAGTACCATCTTAGAGCCTATTACCATCCTGCTTGCTCTCTCCTAGATAGTTTTTATTTTATATATTTTTCCCCTAAAATCTGGTGCCTAGAGCTGAGCACAGTGCCTCTTTTCGTTAGAATTACTAGTTTACCCTCTATACTACCCAATGCTTTGTACATTTTTGTGTATTTGTATAGAGATATCTGGGACTATGGATTTTATTTCAGTGTAGTCTCTTCTTAAGTATTGCCTCCCAATGAATTTTTGTTCCTGTTTTCTGTTACTCTTTTTAAAAAATATTATTCATTTGTTTTAAAATATTTGTATTATGAACTCGACACACGTCAACAAACATGAACATTTTAATATCCAAAGAACAGAAAAAGGATTATATGTAAAGTTGTGAACTTCTGTTCCACTAAAAATATATTAAACAAGAGAGTAACAAAATTGCCTTGCTTGTGTTCCCTTCTGAACTTTTTTCCTCTCTTTTGTGTATTTTTTAAATGTTTCATTGATATTTTTCTTTTGTTCTTTATTTCAACACTATCACTATCCAACAAATTCCTCCCCACAAATATTCCTTCTCAATTATAAATTTCTCTTTTAACAAGTAAGTACAATTAAGTGATAAACAAATTTTCCTTTGATCCTGTCTGAAAATGTGTGTCTTATTCTGCATCCTAGAAGTAGGAAGCAGGCTCTGTCTTCAGGCATTGAAGTCATAGGATTATAGATTTAGAGCTGGAAGGGACAGTTAACTGTTTTATCCGGTTGGCAGAATATTAGAGGCAATCCTGTCAAAACCCCTCTCGTTTTACAGATGAAGACACTGAGGCCTAGAGAGAGATTAAGTGACTTTCCTAAGGCCATACAGATAATAAGTGAAGCTAGCTAACTTAGTATAGCATTCTATACTCTCAGGTCAGGAAGATTTGAGTTCTGATCCTGCCTCAGATGCTTACCAGCCCTGTGACCCTGGGCAGGTCACTCAAACCTTTCTCAAGCTGTTTTTTCATCTGTAAAATGGGAACAATAATAGAACCTATCTATCTAAGGGGGCAGCTGGGTGACCCAGTGGATAGCGCTGGGCTTGGAACAAGGAAGACTTACCTTTCTGAGTTCAAATCTGGTCTCAGACACTTATTAGCCATGTAAACCAGGCAAGTCACTTAACCCTGGTTTGCCTCAGTTCCTCATCTCTAAACAAGAGCTGGAGAAGGAAATGGCAAACCACTCTGCCAATGAATGGGATCACAAAGAATCGGACAAGACTAGAATGACTGGATAATAACAGCAACCTAAGGGTGGGTTTGGAGTCAAATGAAGGTAATACATGTGAAGTGCTTTGTAAATCTTAAAGCGCTAAACAAATATTATTATTAGGTATCAGAGCAAGGAAGTCGGGATTAGTCACCTCATGGATCAGTTATTTTCATGAATTTATTTTTTTTTAAATTTTTGTGGTAAATTATTCTTTTTCTGCTCACTTGACTGTGTATCACTTCATGTAGGTAGTCCTGGGTGTCTCTCTCTCTCTCTCTCTCTCTCTCTCTCTCCCCCCCCCCCCAAGTATGCTTTATTTATTTAACACTCATTTTAAAAAAAATTTTGAGTTCCACAGTCTCTTCCTCCAGCCCCTCTCTCATTTACTGAGAGGGCAAGCAATGTGATGTCATTTTTACATGTAAAGTCATATAAAACATGTTTCTATATTAGGCATGTTGAAAAAAAACAAGAAAAAATGAAATAAAGTGTTGAAAATATGCTTCAATCAGTGCTTGAGTTTATCTGTTTTCTCTTTGAATGGAGATAGCACCTTTCATTGTAAATATTTTAGAAGTGTCTTGTCTTGGGTCATTGTATTGATTAGAAGAGTTTAGTCTTTCGCAGTTGATCATCCTTACAGTATTGCCATTAGGATATACAATGTTCTCCAGGTTCTGCTCACTTCACTTAACATAAGTTCATATAGTCTTCCCACGTTTTTCTGAAATCATCCCCCTTAACATTTCTTATAACATAATAGTATTCCATCACAATCATAGACCACAACTTGTTTAGCCATTCCCCAGCTAATGGGCATTCCCTCAATTTTCAATTCTTTGCCACCACAAAAAGAATTGCTATAAATATTTTTGTACATGATATTTGGTACTACCAGTAACAATTTTACGTGGAATTATTTTTTCTCACTTTCTGCCTTTTTTTTGTGACATACATTGATTTTTGTGGGTTAATTTTATATCCTGTTAACTTTTCTGTCGATTTTTTCTTGTGAACTTTTCTGTTGAATTTAGGTAGAGTTCTTTAAGCAGACAGACCCACATCTGTAAAAATCAATAATCTTATTTCTTTTATGCCTAGAGGAATTCCCTCATTTCATTTTATTGTTTTATTGCTATAAAGAGTACTTCTAGAACAAATAAAAAAATAGTATTAACAGTGGACATCCTTGATTTGCCTCTTATCTCTAATAGTTCTCTATTTGAAATGATGCTAGTTCTTAGTTTTAGATGAATACTGTTTATCAGATTAAGGAAAGGTCCATTTAATACTATGCTTTCTATTTTTTTAAACATAAAATGGCGCTGTTTTGCCAAATTCCTTTCCTACATTTATTATTATAAATATTTTATTATATAATTACAGTATTATTAATTATTAATATGTTTGTTTATATGTAAACATTTTATGCAAAGTTAAAGTTAAGTATTTGGTGAATATTTCATAGAATTCACTTATTAATCCACTTTAGCATGAGAATTTATTTTTGGGGAAGTGATCCATGAGTTAGTCACTTTGAGATTGGATTATTTGAATTTTGTTCTCTTAATGTAGGTATTTTATATTTTTCAAATATTCATTTCATTTACCAGTTTTGTTGATGTAGTTAGGCAAAACATGTAATTTATAATAATTTTTATTTCATCATGAATTCTTACATTTTTGTTTCGATAATTTGATTTTTATCAAGTGAGCTAAAAGTTTATATATTTTGTTAGTTTTTTTTTTTAAGTTCCTGGCTTTATGATTTTATTTTTTTTTGTTTCTATATTGCTTTATTTATTTCTTCTTTAATTTTTCTAAATTTCTGTTTTTTGTTTTTTATTGTGGTTTTTTTGATTTGTTGCTTTACTCCTTTTTTTTTTTTAGTAGCACATCTAATTCATTGTTCTCTTCCTTGATGAAAATATAAAGAGACATTTATATTTCCTACTAAGGATTGCTTTGGATCTGTGCCTAAAATTCTAGTGTGTTTTCTCCTTGTCAATTTCTTTGATGAAATTACCTGTTATTTATGATTTGTTCTTTGACCCACATATTATTTTAATATTATATTATTTAGTCTACATGAAATCTTTTCTTTAAATGATATTTATTAATTTCTTGCTTTATTTGTATTGTAGCCATTAAGATATTTAACATTTTTGTTTTTCTGCATCTGTATAGGAATTTTTTATTCCCTAGCTCATGATTAACTTCATAAGTGTCATGTAGACCTGAGAAAGAGGAAATATTTCAGTTCCCATTCTGAACTGCTATTAATCATATCTAATTTTTCTAAAATTCAACTACTTAATATCTTATTTTTGTTAGATATTTCTAGATTCAAAAAGGATACATAGTGTCTCTATATTTGTCTTTCCTTACTTTCTCGCTTATCCTTGAAGACAGTAGAATTCCAAAGGGATATTTATGTCATGTCTCCCATTAGAATATAAGCATTTGATCATCACTCAACCAACCAGTAAGCATTTGTCAGTTACTTGGCAGGTGTTAGACACTGTGCTAGGTACAAATACTTAGAACTAAACAATCCATAATCCCAAGAAGTTCATACTTTAACTGAGGTGACATAAGAATATGCAAAATAAGTATAAAGAGAATAAATGCAAATAAATGCTAGGTAGTTAAATACACAGTTGTTGGGGGAGGGCTTAATAGTGGGACACTTGGTGGGCAGAGATCAGAAAAGTCTTTATGTAAAGATGGTGCTTCAGCTGAGAAGAGAGACATTCTATGAAGCAGAGGTGAGAAGTGAGTACATCAGGCAAGGGTAATAGAAGTTGAAGTACTTTATCTGAAGAACGGAGAGAAGGCCAGGTTGGCTGGCCTCAGCTTTTGGGAGGAGAGTAATGTACAGTGAAGCTGTAAAGATAAGTTGGGGCCAGGTTATGAAGGCTTTATCAGAGCAGTTTATATGTTAATCTAGAAGCAACAAAGAGCCAATGGAATTTATTGACTAGGGGCGTGTCAGGGTCAGATTCATGCCTAAGGAAAATCATGCTGGCTGCTGTGTGGGGAATAGACTGGAGGAGGCAGAGGCTTGAGGCTGGCAGCGCACTTAGGAGGCCATTCTAATCATCTAGTCTAGAAGTGGTAAGAGCCTGAGCTAAAGCTGGGGCAGTTTGAATGGAGAGAATAGGTCAGATGTGAGAGACAATGTGGCAGTAAAAGCAGCAAGATTTAGCAATTGACGATGAAGGAATCAGAGATAACCCTAAGATTGTGCGCTGAGGAAAGTTGAAGAAAACTGGTGCCTTTGACCGAAACAGAGAAATTTGGAGGAAGGGCAAGTTTAGCTTGAATGATAAAGATTTTGAGGTTTTGAGTTTGAGGTGTTAATATGCAGATGATTAGTCATCTTCATAGAGATGATAATCAAGCCTCTCCAGGCTGCTGGAATCACTGAGAGGGAGAAGAGGAGAGACAGAAAAGAAGGTGGCCCGGGATAGAGCCTTGGATTGGAAAACACCCACAGACAGTCAGGGGTTGTGATATGGATGATGAGTCAGCAAAGTAGACTGAGACAGAATAGACAAGTAGAAGCAAAACCAAAAAAGAATAATCACAAAAACCCAGCCAGAATAGAGGGAGTACTTAGGAGGAGGAGGTAGTTAACAGTGTCAAATACAATTGAGGCTTTGAAAAGAATGAGAATTGAGAAGAGACCATAGATTTAGCTCATAGATCCATGGCAGCTGAACAGAGCACTTTTAGCTGAGTGATGATGAAAGCCACTTTGCAAAGAGTGGAGAAATGAGTGAGAGACAGGTGGATAAAGTGAGGATCAAATAACTTTTTCTAGGAGTTTGGCTGAAAAATGGAAGAGAGAGAGAGAGAATGACATCTGTCCTTGGGGAATTTCCTAGAGCAGCTGTATTTGGCTATAACCTTTCGTCATCATCTTTACTGGAAGTCTCCTAGTCTTCCTATGTTGAACCTGTTAGACTTGGCAGATCTATGTGGTCAGTTTTCTCCTTCCTCATTCCTTTTTAGTTTAAAACTCACTTGATTTGATTCATAAGACTCTAGGCAAATATCAAGTCATCTTCCAAATCCACTTTTGTAATTTCCCTATTATTACTTGTACCTGATACCGTCTTTTTACTCCCATTGCAACTGCATTTGTACAGATTTTTATTGCTTCTCACTTTGACTGTTTTACTATAAAAACCACATAGTTCATCTCTTTGCCTTCGTTCTGTACTCAGGTAAGTTCCCTGTGATAGATCATGGCATTCTTCTATTCAAAAAAGCTTCAGAGACTCTTCTTTTTTAAAAAAATCAAATAAAGTATAAAAACCCTATTCTGACATTCAGGACTTTCCACAGTCTGCCTACAGTTTACCTTTCCAAATGGTTTCTGTTCTGGCCAGAAACCCTGAGGATCTTCCTCTCACAGGTTTATTCTTTTGTGAAGGCAAACTAGGCCATTTTTTGCCATACTTCTTACATAGCCTTTAATTACTGGGACATTGCCTCAGACAGACTGAGTCCTGGGAAAGACCTTAGCTATAAAAGACCAATGTTATCCACTGCATCCTGGGCCATTGTCAGTTATCCTGATCTGTGGCTTGCCACTAGACTCCAGTGACTGTGGAGGAGAGAGTGAGACTGATGACTTTGCCCAGCTCTGCCTCTCTTAAATCCAATCCACTTGCAAGTCACGACATCACCTCTTGGGGTCCTCTTGGGGAACAAAGGAGGGACAACAAGAATAACACCTTTCCAGATTCATTTCACACTACTCCCTTTCATGGACTCTCTGTTGCAATTCTCAGACTTTAACAGAATACCAGGCTGCTTCTGTTTTTAGTTTTAATTCCCTCTAGGTTGACTTGTGCTGTGTCCTCTTTCCTTCTTCACCTATTGAAAATCTTGGGTTCTGAATTTTTATTGGAATAGCTTTGTTAGGTTTGTATTAAGGCTAGTAATAATAAGACTAAGATAATTGTATTGCCCAGTGATAAATGAAGTAGCATTTTTTTTAAATTACAGAAAAAGACAAATATGCTATATGATTCCAAAGAGTTCTTTTCAGAATGAGCATACATTGGTTCAAAACAGAAAAAAGTGCAATGATTATGCAATAAGATATAAAGGAAAAGTTCATAGTTTTTTGGAAGAAATTGGCTTAAAAATCAATAGGAAGAGATGTACGGTAGCAGAGTGTATAGGGAGCGAGCCGTCGAGTGAGGAAGATGTGTTAAAGACTGGACTCTGTGGGCAAGTCATTTAACCTTTCAGTTGTCTAAGTTGTCTTTAAGACTGTTAGTTGAAGAGTAATTGCTTATCTGCGTTGGTGAGAAAAGTTTTCTACCTGGAAATTCTGTACAGATCAGGGTTCTCTGAAGTGGGAGTCAGAACATCTCTGGGGGAACATGATGTGACCTTAAAGCTCATGTGATCAATTCAGAGGGTAGGAAAATGGGTCCTCACAACTTCCCTCTGCAATAACCACATGTAGGGCTTGTCTTCAACACAACCATACCTTTTGTAAGAGATGAATTGAACTTATATTTCCATAGAAAATATGTAATATTTGTAATACCAGTGATAATTATTTATTAACATTTTTGATCCTCAATAAGGACCAGAGCCTGAACTAATCAACCAGAAGAAGAACTTGGACCTAACAACTCCTTTGTTCTCTGAGTAAACTCAGAGAATATCTTTTCCTATCTCTACAAGGCCAGATAGAACTCACTTAAGAGCATTCTTTCTGTTTATGGCCAGTTAGGATGAGACTCTTAATCTGAGACTCTATATTGAATAATGAGACTTTTTCTTAATATTTTATGAACACATACTGTGTTATGGCATGTTAATGGTAAAGAAAATATAGATACCCTTTCAATTGACACTTTGTCAAGACCCTTATCTTATTTTATCAACTACTCAATTAAGATATCACCTACCCTGTTTGCCTCTTTAACCAAACTTTCAGATTGACATGGGAAAGATTGTACGTCAATTAAGGAAATTCCTTTGATAGAATTTATAAATTTTCAAAATATAAAGGGAATTAGAATTGGAGGAGGGAGCTGAAATGTGAAATGTAATCAGAGGCGGAGACCCAGATGGGTAGGTTTTAGGCATGTTTGGGTAGACTGGGCACCCTGCTATTTCTAGCCAGTGGGAGCAGGGGACAGAAATGCCAACTGGGGCAAGGTATAATTATTGTGTATTTGCTTTAAACAAGTGTGCCTACGTTTAGGTTACCCACTCTTGCAAGAACGAAATTAAATGCCTTCCTGGGTCTATTAATTAGTGACTTATTCTTTTGCCAGCACATATCTCACACTCCCTTGCACCTGTTATCATCCAGCACCACCCCACTTCACGCTTTCCTATGGCTCTGCAAGCTCCCAGCCTCCCCTCCGGTCCTGATTCAGAGGATTTGCAGCCTCAGCTCGTTCTGAGTTTTGTCATTCTTGACTCTATTCCTGCAGGATCATGCTGAATCCCACCCATTTTCCCTAGGGTTTTTTGGTTATCCTCTCTTTCTACTTAGTTTTTGACCTCTCACCACCCCCTGGCCCTTTACTTCCTGTAAACATGCTTTGGTTTTCTCCATTCTTAAAAAAATCTAACCCTAGATAGCACAATGGATAGCGACCCTGGGGTCAGGAAGACTCATTTTCCTAAATTCAAATCTGGCCTCCAACACTTAACTAGCTGTGACCCTGGGCAAGCCACTTAATCCTGTTTGCCTCAGTTTCCTCATCTATAAAAATGAGCTGGAGAAGGAAATGGCAAATCACTCCAGCATCTTTGCTAAGAAAACCCACAAATGGGGGTCACGAAGTGTCCAACGTTGCTGAACAACATCAACAACAAGGCTAGATTCATTATTTTCTGTAATATCATATTCTAAGCTTTCTATTCCTTTTTCTTGGTGACTGATAAAATCACGTGTGATTCTAACTGTGGCTCTTCAGCATTTGAATTCTTTCTTTCTTTCTGGCTGCCTACAGAGTTTTTTCCTTGACCTGGGAGTTCTGAATTTTGTCTCTAATATTCCTGGGAATTTTCTTTTTTCTTTTTTTTCTAGGAGGTAAATGTAAGACTGTTTCAATGTCTACCTTACTCTCTGATTCTAAGAGACCTGGGCAGTTTTCCTTTATGATTTCTTGAAATATGATGTCTGAGTTCTTTTTATTCTTGTTGTTGTTCATGACTTTTAAGTATTCCCATGATTCTTGAATTACTTTTCCTCACTATGTTTTCCAGGTGAGTTGTTTTTCCCATGACAAATTTCACATTTTAATCTATTTTTTCAATCTTTTTACTTTTTAAAAATTATTTCTTGTCTCATGTTGACATTAACTTCTATGTAACTAATTTTAATTTTCAAGAAGTTACTTTTTTCCATAAGATTTTGTGCTTTTTCCAAGTTTTTAATTATTTTTTCATCTTCCTTAACTCTCTTCTCTTTTCTCATTCTTTCTTTCTTTTACTACTCTCATTTTTTAAAAAATTTTTTTTAAAGCTCCTCCTTTAACTCTTCTAGGAATTCTTGTTGGATTTGTGTCCAGCTGCTTTTTTTTTTTTCAAGACTTTGCTTATGAATTTTTTCAAGTCATTCTTTTCTTTGTTTATGTCTTGAGTGTCCCTGTCTCCATAATAGCCCTTTATGGTTAGATTCTTTTTTTGTTTGTTCATTCTTCCAGCCTGCTTATGTTAGTGCTGGACTCTGCACACTTCTGGGTAGATGTCTGACCTAAACATCTGCCCTTTTATGTCCTTCTGCTGCTTTCACAGCTCTAAGTGAGGAGCTTTGCCCCCAAAAGTGGTATGATCCAGGGGGCGTTGTTCACTGCCCTTCTGGTCAGAGTTCTGCAAGGTTCTGGCCACAGGTTTGGTTCTTTTTTTTCTTGTCATGAGTTTTGGTATACTGCTGCTTGAGTGCTGCTAAGCACTCTCAGCTTGCTGGGAGGTTGTGAAGTTTCAGACACACTGCGTTGCCAACCCCACCACCTTTTTTCCCTGTAGAAAAAACTGATTACTGGAGAAATACTGATTACTCATGGGTAGGCTGGACCAAAATCATAAAAATAACAATGCTACCTAAAGTAATTGACTTGTTCAATACCATAGCAATCACACTGCCAAAAGAGAACTGTATAGAGCTAGAAGAAAATAACAAAATTCATTTGGAGGAACAAAAGTGAAGAATGGCAAAAGAATTTATGAAAAAAAGTAGGAAAGAAGGGAACCTAGCGTTAGCAGATCTCAAACTATACTACAGAACCACAATCATCAAAACAGTTAGGTAAGAAATAGAGAGGTTAGTAGGTGGAACCAATGAGGTATGCAATATACAGAAACAAATAATCCCACTAATTTAATGTTTAATAGACTCAAAGATTCTAGCTCTGGGGGCAGGAATTCACTTTTTCACAAAAACTGTTAAGAAAACTAGAAAGAAGTCTGGCAGAAGCTGGTTTTGGATTAACATCTCAGACTATAGACTAAGGTAAGCTCCAGATGATTGCATAGTTTAGATATAAAGGGTGGCATCATAAGTAAATTAGAAGAGTATAGAAGAAATTGCCTGTCAGATTATGGATAGGGGAAGAGTTCATGACCAAATAAGAGATTGAGAGATTCTCAGAAAGTAAAATGGGCAGTATTTATTGTGCAAAATTTTAAAAGTTTGTGGACAAGCAAAACAAGAAAAAAGTAGGACATTGGGGAGGGGAGGGGAGAAAGGTCTTTGTAGCAAGTCTCTCTAATAAAGGTCTCATTTTATAAGCTGTTGAGCCATTTCCCAATTGATAAGTTGTCAAGAATATAAATAGAGAATTTTCAGAGGAAGATATCCATTAACCACATGAAAAAATGTTCTAAATCACTAATAACCTGAGAAATGCACATTAAAATAGCTTTAACTTTCCACCTCACACTCATCAGATTGGTAAAGATGACAAATAAAAGAAAATCACAAACGCTGGGGGTGGGGTGGGGAGGAAGGTACATTAATACACTCTTGGAGGAACTATGCACTGATCCAGCTCTTCTGGAAAGCAGTTTGGAACTCTGCCTAAAAAGCTATTAAGTTGTGCATACCTTTTTGTCTAGCAGTATAATTACTATATTTATATCCCAAATAGATCAAAGAAAGAGGAAAGGGATTCATATGTATAAAAGTCTTTATAATAACAAAAAATTGGAAACTGAGAGGGTGCCCATTAATTGAAGAACAGTGGAACAAGTTATGGTGTATGTATGTAATTGAGATACTATTGTGCTATAAGAAATGAGGAGGGAGATGGTTTCAGAAAGACCTGGCAGGTCTTATATGAACTGATTCAAAGTGAAGTCACCAGAAACAGGAGAACAATTCCTATAATAACCATATACTAAAGATAAATAATTTTAAAAGACTTAGCAACTGTGATCGATCACAATTCCAGAGAAGGCATGACAAAACCTTCTGCCACCTTCAGATCCATAGTGGACTCAGAGTACAAATTTAGGCTTTTAGTTTTTTTTTCTTTTGTTTGGACATGGCCAATGTGGAAATTTGTTTGCCTTGACTAAATGTCTTTGTAACCGGTTTTGTTTTTCTTACTTGCTCAGTTGGTGGGTGAGGGATGTAGGAAGAAGAGAATTATAGACATTAAGGTAAAATAAAATTGAATAAAAAAAGGATATTAATATCCTAGGCAAGAGGTGATGGATGATAGGACAGTGTCCATGTGAGTAGAGAGAAGGGGGGAGATGTGAGAAATATTATGTAGAATTGACACACTTGGCAACTAAATGAATATATCGGATAGAGAAAAGTCATGAACTAGTCAAGGTTATAAACTTGGTTGGCTGGAAAGATGGTGGTACTCTCAACAGAAATAGAGAAATTCAGAATATGGATTAGTGTTTTGGTTTTTTTTTTGTTTTTTTGTTTTTTGTGGGGCAAAGATAATGAGTTCTCTTTGAACATTTGAGTTTGAGGTTCTGACAGAACATGAATTCAAAATATCCAGTGTTGAGGACAGAATGTCATAGTGAGAAAGGACCTAGGGCAAAGACTAGGGCTGGCTAAGTAGATGTGGGGAGTGATCATCATAGAGGTAATAATTTAATCTATTCCAATCTGATGAGGTCTAAGAGAGGGAGGGAGGATGGGAGAGAGAAAGAGGAGAAGGGAGGGAGAGGGAGAGGAGAGGGGAAGAGAGGAGAGAAAGAAAAGAGAAGAGGGCCCAGGATAGATCCTTGGGAGTATTCCCACAGTTAGAGGATAGTATAGGTTTATAGATGATCTGGCATAAAATATAGACAGTAGAAGATCCAAGAAAGAACAGTGTAATGAAAACTCAAAGACAGGAGATTATTCAAGAATGGATAATGGTAAACAGTGACAAATGGTACAGATCGGTCAAGAAGAATAAGGATTGAAAAAAAGCCTATTAGGTGATCAGTTTGATAATTAAAGTAATCATTGGTTACTTTGGAGAAATGGAAAATGAGACCAGGAGCAAGATTATGGAGGGTTGAGAAGTAAGTGATAGGACAGGAAAGTGAGAGACAGCAAATATGGATAGCTTTTTCTAGGATTGTAGTTGTGAAGGGGAAAAGATATACAGGAAGATAGCATGAAGGGATCATAAGATCAAATGAGGATTTTTTAAGGATAGGGGAGACCTAGGCATATTTGTAGGCCACAAGGAATGAGCCAATAGACAAGAGGAGGTTAAAAATTAGAGAGAAAAGAGCAACGTAGAGGCAGTCTGTTGGAGAAGAAAGGAATGAAGAGGATTAAGAGAACAGTCATGGGTTTGGCTTTGGTGATGAGAAAGGGCATTTCTTCATCAGAAACTAGAATAAAGGAGAAGAGAATGGATGGAAGGATAATGTCAAGAGGTATTGGGATGATACACTGCACTGGAAGTACAAATGCAGCCAAAAAGAAAGCTAAGTCCTTGCCTTTTGAGGAGCTTACATTTTAATGGGAAAATTAGACATAAAATGAAGCTGAAAAGGACAAGAGGGAAAGGTCCCTGGTATGGAGGTACAATGGAGACATCCGGAAGTACAGCCTAGTGACACATGAAAAGATGGACGGCCTGAGTGCTCACTATGAAGTAATGCTTCTGAGAGGAGCCCTCTACTTGCTAAACAAAGGGAAGATCTCTATGGACAGAGATTCTCACTCATTTCCCTTCCTCATAAAAGCCCAGTTTTCTTTGTCTTATAAAATATTTTCTCTGACTCATGTTCCTTATCTTTTGTTTCCTAACCCTAATCATGCTTCATGAGGCAGTGTCTTTTGACTCTGTGGGCCTGAAATGAACTGTCAGGATTCCCTGGGGAGCCCCTCATTTGTTCTGGGAAACATTGTAGAATAAGATCATGGGAGCATTCCATATTGAAATTCTGACTCTGTACTTAATACATCCTATCCCATGCTCTTGCTTCATTATCCAGCCATCCTTGGCAAAAATTTCCTGTCATCAACATTGATTTATTAATTGCTTTCCTGAAGATAGAGCTCTTCAGGAGGACTGGGGGGTCATCCAAATAAGCAAAGTAAATGATGACCTATCTTGTGTGATTTCTAGGGGCTTGGAAAAGATCCCTAGTTCTTCTCCCACCAAAAACTCCTTTGCCAGCTAATTGATGTTTGAAATTCTAGCACTGCAGAGCCATTTGTTTGGCTTGAGGTGGTGTTCCGTTTTGAAATGCAAACATACCTGGAAGAGAAAGTGCTTTCTTGTTAATAATATTCTCTGCTCTATGTATTTTGTTGGGTAGCCTAGAAGGTTTTCAGTAGCTGTTTTGAAGCATCTTGAAAGTTAAATCATTTGCTTTTAGGAAAAAGCAGACATACTCTTCTGTTGGGACACATGTGCTCCCAAATGCCTCTGTCTCTCAGACTGAGATACACTATTTTGTTTTTATTGCTATCTCTTAGTTTTACATCACCTTTATTTTCTAATTTATTTCCCATTGTCCTCTCAGAGAACCTCAAGAAAAGAGAATAAACAAAGTTCAACAAAACTCACCAGCATAACAAGTTGGGAATTTTATGTTTATTTCTTCAAAGCCTGACCATTATAATTCCAAAGTATTCAGTTTTGATTTTTTGGGTTTTTTTCCCACTTATATTGTAGTCATTGTGTATATTGTTTCCCTGACTATACTTTACTTTGTATTGGTTTATGTCTTAAGATACATAGTTACAAAATAAAGTTTCAAAATATTAAAATTTCATTATGTAAAAATATTTATTTCTCAATGATAAAAGCATTTTTACTGTGCACAGTATTTTTGTGTAAGCACATGGGGTTAAATACACATGAACTAAACTGAAAGATAAGAAGATAAAAATAGTTTTGCTTGGGAGTTTTTTTTAGCGGAGGATTCAGTAGAGTAGAAACTTTGCTGCAGAATATGGTTAGCCATCTCCAACATGTAAACCATACCTCCATTTAATGGGATATTTTACACTTTAAACACCTACCAAGTTTAATCCATCATTTCCTTTACCATTCTCACAAAGTCAAGATTCCTCCACAAATTCCTGTTGCTTTTCCTTTAACTAAAAGGGAAGTTTTTGCTCTCCCCAGTGTTCCAGAGAATTCTAACTATGCAGAGTGGCATTGCAACCCCACACAAACAGAGCTCAGAGATCTTAGTTTATGGACGCTGTGGGAATAGCAGCTGAGGACTCTAATGGTTATAATAAACTTCTGCAATATTTGTTTAGATTGCAATCAACTGGTATGCCCTGGGTGTATGGGAGTTGTACAAACAAGGGTCCAAAAGTAAATTCCTCATCATTCACTCAGGAAATTTAGGGACTGGCTTATATCAACTTTGTCCCAAGATTTTAGAAAATGTTTGTTTTTTCAATTAAAATGGCAAATATTTACACTGTTGAGCTTCTCTGAATAAGTTTTCGCCAACATTCAATTTAATTCATTTGCCTGTGGGATTTAAGTTTGAGAGAGACCTTTAGAGGTCCAGATTTGAAACTGAAACTCAGATAAGGAAAATGACCTGGCAATCTGACTTTAGGTCTCAATCACTCAACTGAAGCTATTCTCTCTAATATTCTCTCAATGATCTTCTGATTGATAAATCTATAATGACTTTTAATCCCTTATCCTCCTTGATCTCTCTGCTGTATTTGAAACTGTTGACTACTTTCTCCTCTCTGGGTTTTCATTACATTCTCCTTTGTTTTCCTATCTGACCACTTTTCAATCACTTTTATTAGATCTCTTCCATATCCTATCTCCAATTGTGGATATATCCCAAGTGTTTGTTCTGGGCTTTCTTCTCTTTTTCCACTTAGTGACCTCATAAACTTAGATGGGTTCAATTATCATTTATATGTAGATGACTTTTAGATTTCTGTATTAGGACTCTTCCCTGTCCTGTGAACTCTAGTCCCACATCACTGGCTACCTAATGGACATTTTGAACCACATATCCCATAGGCATCTCAAGGTTAATATGTCCAAAGCAGAACAAATTAACTTTTCCTCCCAAACCCACTGCTTTCATCAGCTCCTCTCTGCCAAAAACACCACTATACTTCCAGTGACCTAAGTTTAAAGCCTTCATCTTCACCTCCTCAACCCCCATTTACCCCACATATCTAATTTCTACATTTACAACATCTTTCATACTAGTTTATTTCTCTCTATCCACATGGCCATCACTCTAGCTCAGGCCCAAATAATTTCTAGCCTGGGATATTTTGATAGCCTCTTAATTGGTTGTTTTGCCTCGCATCCATCCTCACTTCAACTCATCTTTCATACAACTAGCAGTGATTTTCCTAGAGGGCAGCTCTGGCTTATGTGCCTCCCCTGCTTGTTAAACACCAATGGTTCTCTGTTATCTATAGAATCAAAATTAAATGCTTCTATTTGACATTCAAAACCTTTTACAAGCTGGCACCAATTTATTTTTGCAGCCTTCTTACACATTACTCCCCTTCACACTAGGGACCAGGCCCTCTATGTTTCTCACACATGACACTTCATCTCCTATCTCCATTCCATACCATGGACTCACCTCTGCCCTAAAATCCCTATCTGTCTTTAAGGATCCATTCAAGTGCTTCCTTTTCCATGACATTTTTCCTGATCTTTGTAACTGCTGTTGTTCCTCCAAAGATATATTCTAAATAATTAGGTAAATTAGAATTAAAATAACTCAGAAGTTCCAACTCACACCCATCAGATTGGCAAAGATGACCAAAGAAAGGGAAATGACACCTGTTGTGGGGGCGGGGAGGAGAGAACAGTCGAAAAACAGGCATACCTCTATATTATTGGAGCTATGAATTAGTCTGGCCATTCTGGAAAGCATTTTGGAGCTTTATTGCCATGGTCAGCCTTTGACCCAATAATACCACTCCTAGCATGTACTCCAGAGAGATAAAAGAAAGAGGCAAAGGACTTTGGTGGACAAAAATATTCATTGTAGCTTTTTGTTATAGCAAAGAACTAGAATCAAGGTGGTGGTAGGGAAGATGCTGAATAAATTACGGTATATGAATATAATGGAATATTATTGTGCTATGAAAGGGATGGTTTCAGAGAAATGTGGGAAGATGCATATGAACTGATGCAGAATCAAGAGAACAACATGTATGGTTATGTCGACATTGTGAAGACAACTTTGAGGGTCTTAAGAACTCTGATCATTGTAGCGATTACCTATATGACTGGATAACGGACGGAACCAAAAATGCTGTCCATCTTCTTACAGAGAGGTGGTGGACTCAAGTTGAAGAATAAGACATGCATGAACGGACATGACTAATGGGGGGATTTACTTTACTATGAGTATTTGATATAAAAGTTTTACTTTTCTTTTGAGGTGGTAGGGAGATGAGATGAAGAGAGAGGAGCTAGGGATAGGGTTGTTCCCACAAAAGTAAGAAAGAAAAGAAGGTCTTTGAAACATGTTTTTGAAGTATAGAAAAGAATAGAAGATCAGAAAAAATCAGAAACAAGCTAAAAATTTTTGAAAATATTATGTTAAATTTACTATATACTTGAAAGAAAACAGGCTGTACATAATGTTTCAATTTCATATGCAACCCTCTCTGATTTGCTATGTATATGGAAGTGCCCATCTTAATTGATGTTTGTTAAGTTCAGAATTTTTTAAAATGGAGAAAAAAAGAGAACTTGTGACAATAATGCATTAGATATGTATAGTACATTCTTCATATATTTTCTTTTGCCCTGAATGTACTAAAGGGTGCTATTGGAAAAACAACAACAACCTAGAATCTGTTTTGTATATATCTAGTTATAAGCTCTTTGAGGGCAAGGACTGTTTTCTTTTTTCTTTGTTTCCATAGTGCTTAGCTTCTTAAAAAAAATAACAATGGCTGTGTGGTCATTTATATGTCACGTAGAGGTTGGTGTAGTTAATTTCTAAGTCCCCGTCTAACTCTGAAATCCTATAATAATAACAGTGAACATTTCAATCTTACTTTATTGTTATTAAACATCTTTTAAATCTAATAATTTATTTGATCCTCACTGAAAAACGCTTTAAACAGTGTGTGTGTGTGTGTGTGTGTGTGTGTGTGTGTAAAATTGCTAACCCCATTTTATAAGTAAAAAAAGAGTCTTGACTTGTCCAAGGCCAAGGCCATGAAGCTGTTCAGTGATGTAACCAAGCCTGGGTCCCAGGTCTCTTCACTCCTAGTCTAGTGTGCTTTCAACTACAGTACAGTCTCTTGCATGCCAACATACAGATACCACTCTTTAGTTCTGATTATATATAATTCAAAATGTTCTTTTCTCTAGTACAGATTGTTAAGCATTTTATTACAGAAACCATTTTCTATTTTTGCTTCTTCACAAATAAGAGAGGGATCATAGTGTATTTTGTTGGTATTTGTTCTCCTACCACTTCAAAGAAATCAGAATGAACCATGAATAAGATGACATGCAAGAAATTATGGTTTAAAGATGTTAACCCACATATTGAATGTTGGCAAGTTTTTACTTTGAGCAAACTGACAGAAGCCTCTCTCAGGAAAAAGCTGTAGCTTTTAGAAATTATGAAAGTCATTTACTTCACTCTGATTCTATTGAGAGGCAGTATTGTGCAGTGGAGAGAAAATTCTTTTTTTTTTTTTTTTTTTTTGGAGCCAAACATCCTGGGCTGAAATGTCAGTTCTTTGATACATTAACTTTGTAATCTTGAATAAGTTGTTTTTATTCTCTGAGCCTCACTTTCTTTCTTTGTGAGATACATAGAATAATTTGTACTACCTCATAGGCTTATTTGTACCTAATCAAACGACTGCCTCCTTTTCAGCCGTTCTGCCACTTTTGTTACACTTTATGAAATTAAGAATCATTTTCTATTTATCTGTTTCGTGGACTATAATGGCTGAAGAATTTATCACTTACTGGCCAGTTTTCCAGTGGTGGAGGTAGTTAGGTTGGTCTACAGAAGAAAATACACTCCGTCATCAGGATGTTGTGAAGTACCAATCTATGTTAGAAAGGTTTCCTTAGGAATTCACCATACACCACTTCAAACTTATCAGATTGAATAGCATGACAGAAAAGAAGAATGACATTCTGGAGAGGATGTGGAAAAATAGTGACACTAATGCACTGCTGGTGGAGCTATGGACTGGTCAGACCATTCTAGAAAACAATTTGAAATATGTCCAAAACTCTATCAAACTGTGTGTTACCCTTTGACTCAGTAATACTGCTACTAGGTCTGTATCCAAAAGAGATCAAAGAAAAAAGAAGAGAAACCATATATGTGTTAAAGTATGTATAGCAGCTCATCTTGTATTGGCAAAGAATTGGAAATTGAGGAGAAGCCCATCAATTGGGGAATGGCTGAACAAATTTTAATGTATGAATTTAATGGAATACTGTTCTGCTATAAGAAACGATGAGCAGAATGGTTAAAAAAAAAATTAGGAAGACTGATATTGATGCTAAGTGAAATGAGCACGACCAGGAGATAATGTATGCAGTAACAGCAATAGTGTAATAATAATCAACTTTGAAAGACTTAGCTACTTTGATCAGTATAATAATCCACAGTAATTCAAAGGACTCAATGAAAAATACTGTCCACCACCAGAGAGAGAACTAAATAACTGAGTACAGATTGAGGCATATTATTGCTTACTTTATTTTTCTTGCCTTTGTTTTGGTTTTTTGGGCAAGTGGCTAATATGTAAATATGTTTTGCATGATTTCATGTGTGTAATTGACCTGTAACTTTGGTTAAAAGAGGCACATAGGCTAAATTCATATTGTTTATTCCCTTGAAGCTAACAGATACATGGTCATAGAGCCAGAAGAAAACTTCTGACTGCCCAATACAAGAATGAGAAGGGTTAAATATGTTTTAGGACAGTCTCAGGATGTCTGTATCCCCTCAGATTTATGGTCTCCATATGTTTTTAACTATACCATGAAAAAAAGAATTTCCTTAGTTGAATAGATTGTAAACACAGTGAGACAAGACAATTAACAAGGTAGAGTCAGCTGGAAATTAAGATCCCAGGATGTCTGTTTTCCTCTGTCTCTGCATATCAAGATAAGAAAAATATCCCACCACTCTGGTTGTAGGCATCGTCATAAACAGGTATTTGAAATTGCTGACACAGGAAAGGGCATTTTTAAAGGAAAACAAAGCAGTCTGATTGATTAGTTCAG
Source organism: Potorous gilbertii (assembly GCA_028658325.1). Classification (NCBI taxonomy): domain Eukaryota; kingdom Metazoa; phylum Chordata; class Mammalia; order Diprotodontia; family Potoroidae; genus Potorous; species Potorous gilbertii. The sequence continues at coordinate 271,628,125 of CM053769.1, read as the reverse complement.
GCTTTGGCCCTTTTTAAAAGTCCAAAAATGATATTAAACATTATCACTTTCTGTATACCTCTACCTCTTGCAAACATTACCTGGTTTCCTTGAACACTCATTTCAAAACATCTCCTGCAAGAGGCCTTTCCTCTCCCCTCTGCTTCCAACTGCTAATGCCTTCCTCCCTAAGTTAAGATACTTCCTATGAGTTTTGTATGTATCTCTACGTGTACACATTGTCTCTTGAATTAAGATCAATCATTTTGTCATTGAGGATTTATTAAGCATCTACTGTATTCCAGGCACTGTTGTAAGCACTGAGAATACAAAGAAAGACAAAAAAACCAAACCAAAATAAAAAACCACTTTAATCCCTACTCTCAAGGAACTCAAGTGAGCTAACTAGGGGATAAGATACAAACAATTATGTACTAGTAAGATATATACAGGATCAATTGGAGATAATCAGTGGAGAGATGGCATTGGCATTAAGGTAGTTAAGGAAAAGCTTCTCATGGAAGATATGATTTTAGCTGAGGCTTGAAGGAAGCTAGGGAAGTCAGGAGGCCAATATGAGGTAGGAGAGCATTCCAGGTATGAGGACTGGACTAGCCAGTAAAATGACTGGAGCCTGAAGATGGAGTGGCTTGTGTGTGGAGCAGCAAAGTTACTGAATTACAAAGTATGTGGGAATGAGGGGTACTAAGAATACTGGAAAGAAAGAAGGGAGCCAGCTTGTAAAGGCCTTTGAAGACCAAACTGAGGGGTTTTTATTTGATCTTGCAAGTGATTCAGAGTCATCTTTATTGAATATGGGGGTGAAATGGTCAGATTAGTTTGAAGGCTGAGTGGAAAAAAGATGGAAGTGGGGAGACATTTGAGAAAATCAACAAACTGTTGGAGTAGTCCGGGCTTTATGTAATGAGGACCTGGACCGGAGGTGAGAGTGTCAGAGAAGACAAGGCAGAATATTTGAGAGATATTATGGAATTGAAAACAACAGGCCTTGACAGCCAGGGAGAAAGAGAGCAGAATCAAAGATGATACCTGGATTGTGAGTCTGGGTGATCGCTCGTACCCTTTACACTAATGGGAAACTCTGGGAGGTGGCAGGGAAGGATTTGGAGGGAAAGGTTTTTGTTTTGGATATGTTAAGATATTAGGAGACACACTGTTTTCCAGGGCTAAACCCCAGCAAGCAGGCTGTGCCCTGAGCTTGGCATAACAACAGTCCTTTGCACTCACCCTCTAGCGAAATCAAATAATTATTGTATTGCTTTGACTAGCACCAGGTGTTTTCTGTGTTCAAACAAGCACTGGACAAACTCTGAAAAGTGCCCATGTTCTGGTTGTGAAGCCCTGTTATGAATCACACTTGTCTCATTGTTGCTGTTACTCCTTATTGTCAGGGCTGCAGCTTACTGTGCAACCTACGTTCAGAGATCTCCCTATGCTGCCTTGGTCCTCACTACTCCATTAGGGGTGGGACCCCAGGACGTGTCTAATCTATCTCCTTGCTTGCAGGCCATTTCCCTCACTTTAAATTTAAACTTCTGTTTGATTCCTGACTCTTCTGTCTCTAGCCTGTTCAGTTCAGCTTTAGATACCCACAGGTTGGGGGCTGTTTTGGTCTGGCTGACAGACATGTTGAGCTTAAGATGTCTATGGGACATTCAGTTTTAGCTGTCTAATAACTAGGCAGTTGGAGATGTGAGCCTGGAAGCTAGGAGAGAGGTTAGAGCTGGATTAAGTGCTTCAGAGAGTCATCAGCATATGGATCGTAAGTGAAACAATGGTTGCTGCTGAGGTCACCAAGTGCAACAAGTATGGAGGGAGAAGAGAAGAAAGCCTAAGACAGAGTTTTGGGGGACAGCCATTGTTAACCAGCCTGATGTGGATGAAGATCCAGCAAAGGAGACTGAGGAAGAGTGGTCAGACAGGTAGGAAGAGAACCAGGAGATAGCAGTGTCATGGAAAACTAGAGAGAAGAAACCTTTAAGGAGAAGAGGATGATTGACAGTGTGAAAAGCTGCAGACAGGTCAAGAAGGATGAGGACTGAGGGAAAAGGCTTTCAGATTTGCTAATTCAGAGATTATTAGTAACCTTGGAGAGAACAGCTTTGGTCGAACAATGAGACTAGAAGCCAGACTGTAGATACTTAAAAAGAGAGTGGAAAGGAAAAGTATAGGTATCTATTGTAGACAACTTGCTCCAAGACTTCAACCACAGAAAGGAAAAGAAGTATGGAAAAGATATCCTCATGATAGCTAGTAGGGATGGATAGATCATGGTTCAGATTAAGATATTCTTTCAAAAACAAAAACACTAATCCTTAAATTAAAATTAAATGTTAAATATCGGGAGGCAGATTTATTTTATTGTCTTTCTGTTTTTCTTCTTTTAAAAAAATTACAAAGAAAAATAAACTACTTAGAAATATTTTATTATCAAGACAGTCTAATGTACATTTCAGAAATATTTCTTCTTAGAATTGGCTTCTTTCTTTAAATCTGGCCAACAGCCTGATGTAGAATCTATAAATATTTTTTGTGTACATCGACCTAAAACACTTCATCTTTTTAAATATCCAAATAAATAGCCTAGTGTCCTCTTTAATATCTAAATTCAGAAATATCCTGTTGGTCTTGCATAAGTTAAAGAACAAGAGCTTCACTCAATTTGAATTTAAATTTATATGTCATAGCCAGAAAAGACTGAAGAATTTCACCAGAGACAGATTGAGGATGTTTATATTTTATTTGTATTTTTACTCTTTTAAATAAAGTATATTGATTGCTAGACTTCATACTTCGGAGATTTGGAACAAGGAACCATAGAATCGTAGCACTTCAGAGGAAGAAGGCTCATAGTGGTTCATTACAACATTAACTTTAATTATTAATGTATCACCGTTGATTACTAATTCAATTCAATTAAAGAGGCATTTATTATTAAGATTCATGTTGTCCAAAATAAATATTCTCCTTCAGCCCTCATATAGCTGGTCCTTCTAATACCTGAATCTTTCATAAAACCTTATTAGTCAGATACAGTAGTATCTGTATGAATTACAACTAGGTCTCACTCTGAATAACATCAACATTAACCAGGATAGAAACACACACATACATACATACACGTACATGTATATACACATATATTTGCCAGAACCACCTACTTAACAAGAAGTCTTTTTTAAAACAAGCAAGTAGAAGGTCTCCTTACTAGTCAGTTAGTAGAGCAAGTAAGACACATTAAGGGCTGATAATTGAAGGTCTCTGATGGTGTTCATATGTTGATTGCAAATTTTAATATTTATATTTAATTCTTCAAATGTAAACATTAACTAGAAATTTTGACTAATGTTAATAGTCAACTGATTTTGACATGGCCTTGATTTAACCTGACTAAAAGGCAAATCTTTGCTTTTCTTTTTTTCAAATGATTTAGAATTATTCATGTTCCAGAGAGTAATACATTTATTTCTAAAATGAATATGAGTTAAACTGACTAAAATTACCAGTTGGCTCATGTTGACATTACAGAGTTTAATTTGTTTAGCAATAATGTTTAGATGCTACTATATTTGTCTTACAGAGTTTGTGACCGACAGGAACATGAAATTCAGCTAAATGAGGGCCTAATGGAGAGATGTTGTTCAAGTTTCATGTGTTTGAGTGTTATATCAGTCACATTATCATATGTACTTTCACTGAATCCTTCCTTGGAACAGGGAAGAATATTAAGTACAGCTGCCTGACAAAATATGGAACATTCTGGTCTTGTAGTCCTCACTTCTTTCCTGACAGAAAGGAAATGTGTTTTGTTATCTGTTCTTCAAGACTAGTGTGGATGGAGTAGTGTATAGAGATCTGGACTTGGAATCGAGAAAACCTAAGTTCAAATTGTGCTTCAGACTCTTAATTTTTGGTAACACTGTGCGAGTCCCTTACCTCTCTTAGCCTCAATTTCCGTATCTGTAAAATGGAAAGGATAATAGCCCTTACCTTACAGAGTTATTGTGAGGATCAAATGAGATAATTTTGTGTAAAACTCATTGGAAGTTTTAAGGTGCCGTGTAAGTGTTGGTTATAATTAGCAACAGTAGTAATAACGAAGTGTTTACCTAACTAACACTCAGTTAGCAGTGGGCAGACCACTGGCCTGGGAGCCAGGAGGACCAGAATGCAAACGTGACCTTAGACACGGGCCAGCTGTGTGACCTTGCGCACGTCACTTAACTCTAATTGCCTCTCCCCACACACAGAAAGAAAGAAAAACAGTCAGTTAACAAGCAAAGTTAGATCTGGAAGGACTTATTTTCTGACAAATTTTATAGTCTTTTTTATAATCACTGTGACAGGATGTATTAAGAGAATAAATGCACTTAATGCTAGTAAGCCAACTTTATGTTACCTGGTTAAATATGCTCCTCAAAGACAAGCAGAGGAAAATTCATTTTTTTTTTCCTGTGCACTTGACCTTTTAGATACACTATGGCCACGTCCTTAAACTTTTCTTTGTACACATATTGAACCATATACAAATCATATCAAACAATAGAAATCAGCCCAGAGACGATCAGCTTCTCATAATGAAATCTGGAGACACAGATAACTCCAACAAAATAGAAAAGGAAGCATTGTCTAAATACACTTAGAAGCATAGGGAACTCAGTAGCCAAATGAGATTTTTTAAAGACTTATGCTCATCATTTGGGGAATGACTGAACAAGTTGTGGTATATGAATGTAATGGAATACTATTGTGCTAAGAAATGATGAACAGGCAGACTGCAGAAAAACCTGGAAAGACTTATATGAATGGATGCTGAGTGAAATGAGCAGAACTAGGAGAACATTATACAGAGTAGCAACCACAGTGTTCAAGGACTGTTTCTGATGGTCTTAGTCCTTCACAGCAATGCAAGGACCTAAAATATTTTCAAAGGACTGTTGAGACAAAATGCGATGCACATCCAGAGAAAGAACTGTGCAATCGGAACGCAGAATGAAGCAGACTATTTTCTCTTCTGTTATGTTTTGTTTTGGTTTTTCTTGTGCTTTCTCTCATTCGTTTTAATTCTTCTGTGCAATGTGACTAATGTGAAAATGTGTTTAATAAGAACGTATGTATAGAACCCATATAAGATTGCTTGCCATCTTGGGGAAGGAGGGCAGAGAGAGGGGGAGAAAATTTGGAACTTATGGAAATGATTGTTGAAAACTGAAAACAAATAAATTAATTAAATTTTTTAAAAAAAGACATGCCCAAAGAGAGAAACACGGAACAGGTGACAGGGTGAGAACAGAAATGTGGAATGTTTCTCTAAGAGTAATAAAAGTATTCATACTGAGCTGAGGCTGCTGAGCAAAGCTGAGGGCAACAGCATGGCCTGGGATTTTATTGTGTTTTTTTTTT